>OX467083.1:17941321-19152742 GCA_950106755.1 Climacium dendroides
GCCTGCTGCTGCAATATTGTATCACAAGTTAGTTGGGGTCAAACCCACCCCCACCATCACCACCATCATCTCGTGTCCCTTCGTCCGTCCATCCCTCACTCCGTCTGTCGCTTGGGCTCTCTCCCATTTGGGGATTGTTAGATTCTTCACCTCACGGCCAACCATGGCGCCTCAGCCGCAGGGGTTTGGAGCCCCAAATCTCAATGATATGATGCAAGTTTGGGGTATCTTCTCGTACGTTGGTGGCCATGCTGAGATGATGAACGGGGGTTGTCTTTTGTGTCTGAGGCAAGTTATAACTCATCTGCCTGCTGCACGACCTTTCAAATATCACTGACACACATGGTGGGTACGTTTTCTGCCTGGACTGGCAGGGGTCACTTCGGACTCTCACTGGGGCTGCAAAGACTCACTGGGGCTGGGACTGGGGCTGGGAGCCCAGGACGGGCGGACAGAGAGGGAGCGTGTCACAGCACGGCCAGGGTGAATTGACCCCCTCATTGCCCCTCCAGGGCAAACCCTGGAATTTTTTATTTGCAAGGCTTAATTTTTTTTTGAAATTCTGAATTCATATTTGAAATCAGAGGCCGCAAATTACTCTAGGGAGATGCAAGAATTACCAAAAAAATTGGCACAACATAGGGGGCTTTTTTGTCAAACCAAAGTTGACCAGGGCAATGAGGGGGCCAATTCTCCCTGCGCGTCACAGCACCTGCATTCATTCATTCATATATATTTTTTTCATAACGGGGCGGGTGGATAAAAAGACAACTACTAGAAAACACAGGCCTGTGGAAATCGCATGTGAACTTAACTTTATATTTAACTTCACTTCCATGGGGGCTCACTGGACTGGTCTCTGCTTTCAGAACTGAACTGGAACTGGAACTGGAACTGAAACTGATCTGGTCTGGTCTCCCAGAATAAGTTAGCTTATGATATGGAGCTTGGGTCACAACAGGCAGGCACGCAGGCAGGCAGGGCTGATTTGGGGGAGAGGGGTGTGGATTGCTTGGTGGATATCAGCGGTATAGATAGAACCAAAACCAACTCGAAAATACCAGTGTGCCCTGTGCCTGTCGCCACAGTCAAAACAAAAGTAAAAAAGTAATTTTTCTCTAATTTTGTAGTTCATAAGAACTTCAAAATTCAATAACTTTCGCATCGTATGTGTGAATGCCACAAAACCAAGTCGGTGCACCCCTCCTTGCCGAGGGCTTTCCGATGGTACCAAGCACGCAACTAGGGGGGACACACGGTCCAGGAGATCTCAACGTGGCAAATAAAACAAAACAAACAACCAAATTTAAGGTATAGACTAGTGTACTTTATGTTGTTGCCATAGTCAAAAGAAAAGTAAAACTAGTTTTTTTAATTTTTTAAAACCAAAACCAACTCGAAAATGTATAACTTTATCACCATGAATTGGAATGCCACGAAACAAAGCTCATGCACCCCTCCTTGCAAAGAACTTTTTGACGGTACCAAGATTATGACCAAAATATAAGTAAAAGTAATTTTCTAATTTTTAAAAACAAAAAATAACTAAAAAATGCATTTCTTGTGCCTGTAGCCATAGTCAAAACAAAAGTAAAAAGTAAATTTTCTCTAATTTTGTAGTTCATAGAAACTTCAAAATTCAATAACTTTCGCATCGTACGTCCGAACGCCATGAAACCAAGTCGGTGCGCCCCTCCTCGCCGAGGGCTTTCCGACAATACCAAGCATGCGACCGGGGGACGCACGGTCCGGGAGATCTCAACGTGACAAACAAACAAAACAAACATCATGTCTTAATAAAAGAGATACCAGTGTGCTTTGTGTTGTTGCCATAGTATATAACTAGAGTGCCCTGTGGCGTTGCCACAATCAAAACAAAAGTAAAACTAATTTTCTAATTATTTAGTTCATAAAAATACTTCAAAATTCAATAACTTTCACACCGTGAGTCGGAACGCCATGAAACAAAGCCGGTGCACCCCTCCTTGCTGAGGGCTTTCCGACAGTACCAAGATCGTGACCAAAATATAAGTAAAAGTAATTTTTAAAAATTTTAGAACCAAAAATAACTTGAAAATGCACAACTTCCACACCGTACATCCAAACGCCACGAAACCAAGCTGGTGCACCCCTCCTCACCGAGGGCTTTCCGGCGGTACCAAGCACACGAACGGGGGATGCACGGTCCGGGAGATCTCAACGTGACAAACAAAACAAAACAAAACAAACAAACAAACAAACAAAACAAAACAAACAAACAAACAAAACAAAACAAACCACCTGTCTTAATAGAAGAGATAACATAAAAGTGAAAATAATTTTTTGATTTTTTAAAATTAAAAAATAACTATGAGGATGGAACATCATGAAACAAAGCCCGCGCACCCCTTCTTGTGGAGAGCTTTTTGATGGGACCAAGAATGTGAATGAAGGACACATGGTCTTGGAGATCTCACCGTATCAAACAAAACAAAATAAAATAACTAATTAACTTAAGGTATGGATGGATGGACAAGTGTGCCTTGTGCCGTTGTTATAGCCACAATAAAAGTGAAAGTGATTTTTTAAATCTTTTAATTCATAAAAACTTCAAATTCAATATCTTTTCTTCCATGAGTTTGAACCACCATGAACAAAAACCATGCACTCTTCTTTGCTAAAGGCTTTCCGATGGGAACAAGAACACACTTAGGAGATGTATGGTCTAGGAGATCTCATCTAGACAAACAAAACAAACAACCTAACTTAAGCTATCATATGTGAAGGTCTAATTGAGCACTTGAGTGCCGAAATTGAGTTTCCACGTTGGATTTTCAAGAGTTCATGTCACCTCAAACCATTCACAAGATAACATGTGTCACATTTTTTTGAAAATGACTTCATTTCTACTGAATTTGACCTTCACATAGGATAACTATGAACATGTGGATATGGAAGTTACTAGTCCATTTAAAAAAAACGTGGATGGATGATGGTTGCATATAAGAAAGAAAAATCTCTGAAATTTTCTCTTTCAAGATACCAAACTTTCTCCCCATGATGTTCCCAAGTAGAAAATTGATTGAAGTCAGGCAAGGATGAAGGAATTAACCCCTACAGGTCCAAATATCATTTTTTTGGCAACATAGTGATTTTGGGGAGCTCACTACAAAAAAAAATTTGATTTGATTTTCTTTGAAAATATCACACAATATGTATCCAAGGAGTTCCTTTGAGGTGCACCAATTTTCATAACTTTCAACTACGTGGTTAAAAAGTTATTGCATGATATGTAATTTTCAACATTCATTGGGCAACTTAGGCAGCCCAAAAAACTTCTTAAAAAATCATTTTTTTAAGAAATAAAAATTTGAAATTGGTTCTCTAGATTTATACATACATAAAAAACTTTGAATCATTCCATTTTGATTAATGAGGTGAAACGTATGAGGAGTTTTAGTTTGTAGGTAGGTATGGCGTCTAGAGATTCCATACTTGTACACAAACTAAAACTCCTCATAACTTTCATCTCATTAATCAAAATGGAATGATTCAAAGCTTTTTATGTATATATAAATCTAAAGAACCAATTTCAAAATTTTTTCTTTAAAAAAATAAATTTTAAAGAAGTTTATTGGACTACCCAAGTTGCTTGCCAAATGCTGAAAATTACACATCATGCAATAACTTTTTAACCATGTAGTTGAAAGTTATGAAAATTGGTGTGCCATAAAGCTACTCCTTCAGCACATATTGTGCAAAATTTTCAAAGAACAAAATAAAAATTCCCATCGTAGTGCGTTCCCCCAAATTACTATGTTGCCAAAAATGGCGTTTGGATCTTTAGGGATTAAATTGCATTTGAAAATTAATTTTCTTATTATTCTGAAACATAATAGTCTTCCACTAGTAAGATTGTTCTTGAGAGGCAAAAAGAGGCAAAATATGATTTGCCTTTATCTTTGGTCAATAATTTAATCCCTAAAGTCCCTTTGTCCCTTGAGGGGATAATAAATTTTGGATAGGCTTCTATGGTCTCAATATTTGTTGTGATTTTCTGGATTTTTTTGTGAAGATAGAAAAACATATTAGCTTTCCAAAAATATAATTTGTATTACAATTGAAGCATGAGAGCAAAAAGTTATGGTACAAAATGCCCCTTTTTTTTAGTTTGGTGGTCAAATAAAACCCTTCAAAAAAACCTTTAAGTAAATTTTTTTATAGATTAACTTTTTATATACTTGGAAAGCTTTGATTTATTCCATCTGGATTTATTGTATAAAAATTATGGACAATCTTGTTTTCTGAGCAATCAAAGCATCTTCTTAAAAAAATGATTTGTAGGATTCATTTTTGACATCAATTTTCGCAATTTAAAAAGAAAAAGAGTTTCATAAGGTTAAGATCTCTTGCTAGAATAATCTCACTATTGAGATTAGTGTATTTCAATTCCATTTTAGAGCTATTAACAATTTAGATTTTCCTTCAATTTTGAACCTACTTCTACTCAACAATTTTTTAATGAGTGAAAGCTAAGTGTTTAAAAAGAAAATTCCTAGACTCTCAACTCAATTCTTTATCATATAAAATTAAAAGTTCAAAATTAGTAGAGCAAAAATTATAAGTTATGAAGGTTCAAAGCCAAAAATGTAGTTGAACAAAGTGCAAAACCCCCTTATTTCCTTCACTTGAAACTCAAATATCTTGCAATTTACATGGTCAAAGTTTGTGAAATTTCTTCCACACATTTTTATACTAGTATAGTATAAGATCCTATGGTTAGATATGCAAAAAAAACAAATTTTAATCTTTTTGCACTTTGCTATAGAAATGACGATTTTGAGTGGTTTTTGATGGAAAAGAGGCCTTGGGACTTTAGAGGTTAAGAAACAAATTTCCAAGGTATCCAAAGTTAGGAAACTAATTTTTGTAGGTTTTCAAAACTTTAAATAAGTGAAAGGAGATTAGGAAATTGATAGTTG
This sequence comes from Climacium dendroides, assembly GCA_950106755.1. Classification (NCBI taxonomy): domain Eukaryota; kingdom Viridiplantae; phylum Streptophyta; class Bryopsida; order Hypnales; family Climaciaceae; genus Climacium; species Climacium dendroides. The sequence goes on from OX467083.1 coordinate 17,946,283, forward strand.
ATTGCGTAGGCTACATATTTCTAGTTCCTATTACTACATAGTTCTCTAAAGCCCCTAGTGAATGATACCCTTGTCTTCATTATAATTTTGTTCCTAATGTTTTTGGTACACTATTTTCAATCTAAATTTTAAAATTAATCATTGATTTACAACAATCTACTTCAAAACTACCAAGAACTACACCTACAACTTCTAATACAAAGGCAATCTTAAAACAAAATGAATTCAAGACATTGCATTTGGTGTTAGCTTTGTCCATTGGTATTTAAAGCATCTTAAGTTTGTGTACTAAATACAAAGTCTTCACACCAAAATGAATAGTATGTTGTAATGTGATACACCTTGAAATCCTATAAATTGGTCTCCAATACCATATCCTTGTAATTGTTCAAACACATTGCTATCCAATACATACTACACTACCATCAATTATGGATTATTTACTGTACATCTAAATCTTCATATGTTAGATCTTTTGCTTATTTTGTAGATAAATAGTCTATAGGGAACTACAATTGTGTTATTAATGAGACCCTATGTTAATTTTAATATATTGATAAAATTTCCACTTATTTTATATCCTATTTTTAATTTTAATACCTACTTCCTTATACTATTATTCAACATGTGATACCTACATTTGAACCCCAAAGACACTAAAACCTAAATATTGAGGACATAAGATGTGCACACAATCAAAACATAAGAGACTAGGAGAGACTAGTGTTGATTTTTGAGAGACTAGTGTTGATTTTTGAGACACTAATAAAGAATACATTGAAATTTCATAACTTTTTGATATAGTATTCGAGTAAGGTAAAGTAGTCCATTGTGATCACCTAGGAAATGACCCATTGTGTGGGGGGGTCAGTATGTGAGATGTGGGCTGCAATGCATATCTTACATGACAATAATAGAGTGATTAGTGATCTCATTAGGAACTTCTAACTTTTTAGTGTGAAATTCATTGTAAAAATTGACTTTTTAGGCCTACCTTGATAGAAAATATTGTGATTGCATTAGGTAGTACGATGAGCATTATGCATTCAGATTTTGTTGGTTATGAGGTAGTCTACAGACTCTTTTGGGCTAAACACTTCAAAAATTTCTAGCAAATTCATACTTTGTCAAAAAAATATAATTTCAATTGCACTTGTTGTTTCTCACACTTGTACTAATGTGGGAAAAATTGAAAAATTTCAGCAATAAGATGGTGTCAAACTCCTCATTTTGACCACAATGGGCTGGTTTACCTTAATGCATACTAAAATGAGTTGGAATCATACAAAATCCAACAGAAATGATATAACAATAATAATAATAGGAAATATGCTCAGTTGCTATTAGTGCCAATTATGGGTGTGCTTACCTTACCTCTATTTTTGAAACTGAATGATGTCATGTAATGAACGAGCATTAATTTATGAACCTCCATGCTAGTCATTCAACCAAGTTTCCAGCATCATTGTCATTGTCTGGCTGCACACAAACCACTGTAGATATATCTGAGCATGTTCATGTCTTGTAATTCATTGGGATAGAGTTCCACGAGGCACTCAGTGGACAAAGTCCTTTTCAAGAAAACCAGTTCGTGTCCATCGCCTTGATTTGTGCTTCATGACACATCCATCTGGGTATGGGATTCCGTTCTTCTTTGAAACTTTAGCTGTTTGGATCATGAGGGACTTTGGACATCTGCATCTTTCACTCCACCCCACATGGCCTTTCCCTTGGTGGAATATGGCACTGTGAGAGGAGCATTTCTTTGGTGTATATCTGATGCTAAAAGGGGCGCTTCAAAATCAGCCACTAAGGGAAAAGTGCCAAGGAAGCGGTCCAAGTTCAAGTTCTCCCAATCACAATGCTTGTTGTTTCTCTCATTGAATCCAGGAAAGAAATGCATCTGTTTCTATTTTTTGCATTATTGATTCCACATGCTGAAGCCCACACATGATTGAAGATTGCGTGAGCCTTGCGAAAGCTGTTGATGTCATCTGCAAACAAGAACAGACAGATACAGTAAGTTATACAGGTGAGCAAACTTTTAGTCTATTCAGCTTCTGAACAAGAGAGTGCAACTTCTTTTTTGTTCAACTTTTTTAGTGCTCCTTTTCAAAGCAATTCTGATTAGATAAAATATTCTGTTTTTTCTATGTAAATTATCACTAGTGGACATCATGTCCTTACCCATCCAAGGAATCTACCCGACTTGGTTGAAACTGGTCAGTAGTAACCAATTCCATGTTAAATGAGATGGGGGAGCAAACTGCTGGGATCTCCATCCACACAGTATTCACCCAGAGTTTCTAAGGTTTCTTCTGAAAAACTCGCAATTGATATCAGTTGTTTGTAAACTAAAAAAGGATGGCAATCTTTAACCAGTGTTGTCACCCATGACAGGTTGTGCAATGATACTATCTTTTATTAAAAAAAAGAAATGTTTAATTGCATAAACCAATTTGTGTAATTGAGGTTGGTACTGGCAAAATGGATGCTACTGGCTTGAAATCACTGAATGAGCTTTTCTGTTGGACTACTTGAGTTCAGTGGATGTGATGTGCACTGGCATTATTATACAACTACTCAGCCTTCATGGACATAAAACAGAAACCTTCTCATACAAAGACTTGCCAGCAAAAACAAAAGTCTGTCCTCAGAAGAAAAATTGACAAGCAAGTGTTGGGGTACCTAGCCCAGGGAAAATGACCTCAACATTGGCTGGTATGAAGACACCAGTTAAGCATGTTGTAAAGTCACATCTTACAAGGGACACAAATGACAACTAGAAGTCACCTTATTTGCATGTGCCCTCATCTGTCACTGAATCTGCTTCTGCAGCCAACCGCACTTGCACGTCCGCTTGCATGTCCACTTTGAAGCTGTTACTCCTGGACAAGAACAAGAATGTGGGTCAAGGCCCTGCAAGCTAAACTGAATGAATAAGAGGCAAAGCGGCATCAGCTACAGAGGCATACAGAAAATTGCCACACTATTTAGGGTATTTGGCTTTGATTCATGGAGTGGCAGAATGCGAGGTGGGCCACTTCTAGTCACAATATTCAGCTGGTGGTTCAAAAAGCTCGTCTCATGAAATACTTGTGATTGGTCAGCCCACATTGTACAACACGTTGGGTAGGCACTGGATTATACACCAAACCATCTGTAATCTTGTGCCATCACTAGGGGTTCTGAAGGTATGTCATCTCCAATTTCTCTGCAAGATTTTAAATTAGCGCTTGATTGCATTTGAAGGCGAATTTCTAACAAACCAGAGAGGGAGCCCAAATGTTCTGTGGTCTTGTATTCCAGTGGTCAAGACATTCAAAGTTCGGCATCCAGTAATGCAGCTGGTCCAGTTCTAGTCGAGGGAATTCGTCTTTGCTACAATTTTCAGTCTAGAACTGATTTTCCACCTGTGCCTTGAAGATTGCCGTTTGAGATTGCCACCTGATCTAACCAAAAACAACGTGAACAGGCATAATTTGCTTACGCCTCTCATGCTGAGCTCCGACTTCTGACACGAGAACACCTCAAAACCAGATGGCGATGCACAGCCATCCGACCGAAGCTATAATGAGAATAATGTTGACTCTGTGGACGATCGCCACATTAATTACCTGCAGCAAAGGAAACAGTTGTCGCTGTTCGGATTCTAAAGGTGCTTGTTGGCCGACTCAAGAGGAATGGAATTCTTTCAATGTAACCCTGGACGGTCGCTTAATTGCTCCCAAACCCACAGGTAAGCCTACAAGCAGCAGCTCTTCCGCGTTGTACGTGCTTGTGCGTGCAAAATTACACCACGACTGGTTCTTCAAACTCATGATTTATCCATGATCGATCTGACCTAGATCTTCCATATGGAGTGCATGTTGCAGCCAAGTTCTAGAGTTAATTCGGGTCTTGTATACGTGGTAAATCTCTAGCTAGTAAGAATAAATTAGATTGAGTTTTTAATTACGAGGGATTCACTAAGCTGCCTGATTGCCAAGCAGAGGTGATGAAAAGAGAGAACAGATCTCAATTGCCATTGAGGCTAACAGCATTTTCGGACCTCATTCTTGCAAAATTCAGGAAACCCCTGTCATGAGCCACATTTCGACGCAACAACGTGCCAGAACATTCGGAACAATCAAATCAATTCTTACATGCGAGCAGGCAATGCCGGAAGCATGCAAACCGAGAATTGGGAGGAAGATGGCGACAAAACCTGCGCGATGAATGCGTCGAAGACGAGTATTTGTTATCAAGGACTAGTGCCTGTGCTGGGTGTGCAAGTGGAAGCTGTCCAGGACGTGCAGAACGCCATTCGTTTCGCAACGCTCCACAACCTCCGCGTCGTGATCAAGACCAGCGGCCACGACTTGCTCGGCCGAAGTGCAGCAGCTGGTTCATTTCTCATTTGGATGCACAAGCTCAAGAACATCATCATCCATGAATCCTTTATGCCAGAGAGCGGATGTGCGCATCACGGGGCCGCCATCACTGTTGTAGGTGGCGTTCCATGGGGCGAAGTCTACGACGCGTTGAAGCCTACAGGGTACATTCTCGTGGGCGGGATGTCACTCACGGTGGGCGCCGGGGGTGGGTTCGTTCAAGGAGGCGGCCATGGAGCCCTCAGTCCCACCTTCGGGCTGGCCGTCGACAACGTCCTGCAGATGGAGGTGGTGACGGCGGATGCCACACTGCGAGTCACAAACGAATGCCAAGAGGTGGACCTCTTCTTCGCCCTTCGCGGCGGCGGTGGGGGGACCTTCGGGGTGGTGACATCCGTCACGTACAAACTCAATCCAAAACCCAGCAACTTGGTGGGTGCCATCTTGCAGCTGAATCCTCCCAATGGAATGGCCTGGACGACGGCGACGCAAGAAGAGATTCTGACTGTGTGGGCCGAAGGCACGGCTCCACTCGATGCAGCTCACTGGGCCGGATACTGGAGCATCAATCCCAATTTATTTTTCGGGAATTTCTTGGTGCCAGCCACAGAGACGGCCGCGAGGGCGACCTTCACTCCCGTTGTGCAAGCTCTGTCACAAATCCAGAACGTCACAACCACCCTGTACTTAATCCACAGCTACTCCACATTCCAGGAATGGCATAGTGCCGTCTATGGGCTGCTCTTCCCCCTAACGGACACGGACTACACAGGAGCTCGCGCAGTGCTAGGGTCGCGAATCATCCCCTTCTCAGCTCTGAAGAATCCTCGTGGCCTGGCGAAGACCATAGTCGCAGCCATGCAGGTTTCTGAGAGCTCTAGCGTGCTGGCCCATATGGTGGTTGGGCCAGGAGTTCGCATGGGGGATCCTCTTCGACAAACGTCCGTGACGCCGGCGTGGCGAGAGGGGATCTGGCACTTGGCCACACGATCGAGTTGGAGTTGGAATGCAACGGAAGTGGAGAAAACAGCTGCCCGGATTCATACCAGAAGCTTTGTTGAAATGCTGCAGACGGCGTTTCCTGAAGCCGGTGCTTACGTCAATGAAGCTAGTGTTGATGAGCCCGATTGGATGCAGTCGTTCTGGGGGAATGAAAATTACGCCAGGTTAAGGGCGACCAAGCTGCAAGTTGATCCTCTCGGCCTATTCGTTTGCAGGCAGTGTGTGGGCAGCGAGTTGTGGAGTGAGGACGGCAATTGTATCCAGGATAGAAGTCGTTGGTTCATAGATGCACCGACACCTAATGCTCTCAATCAGGCAATTTCGTCAGTACACTTCAAACGGCAAATCCAGTGACATCTTTGACTCGGGTAGAAATTACAGCGATGGAGAATTGCTTGAAAAGACTCCGTATGATAAAGACCATCTCACCATAACATAGTCGACATTTGTCTAAACCTCTACCTTATTGCACTCGTTTCTTTCTACATCCAAGATCAAAAGATATGTAAAACCATTGCTAACAGAAAAAAAAACATATAATTTCACAACTGTATGACCTTTCGAGAAAGGACACTTCTAAATCGCAGCGTCTCACAAAGTTTAGCTTAATGATGATTTCATGTAATCTCACACTTCGGTCCTGCCCAGTATAGCCCTGAAACCAATGATGAATGCCTATGTCTTTGAAATCTGTGAGTGTACAACTAAACGAACCGGAAAGCTACATTACAGTACATTTCTCTCTCTTCTCTGTTTTCTCGGATACGACTCCATTGCTGACGAATCCGGCATCCACCTGGATCTTTTCCAAGCGTTTTATGCACTCTGCAAACGTTGGCCGTTTGCTCGGATCCGAGTCCCAGCACTCCTGTATCAATCTGAAAAAATGAGCCAGAACAGGAATAAGTCAGGTACACCCAACATCTGCAGAACATCAAATCTTTGCACTTCCGTGTAGAGCAGATATTACAGATGCCAACACACGCCAGTACAAAAAACTGCTTAGTTCAAATAGTGGACAAAGAATCGCGCAATCATACTCAGGAATGGCCAGCACTCACTCTTTCATTCCAGATGGGTAGGAGACGTTGAAGGATGGACGTTGCATATCTTTAGCTCGAGATATGGCGATGGATTTTGGCAGCTGGTATTTTAGCGAACTTGCTCCTTCGAACATCTGCGCTCAATGACAGCGCACATCGATGTAGCATCAATATTTCACAAATTTATCTCAGCGAAATGCAGCGGCTTAAGATGTTAAAAAAAATATTCGAACGTTTCTTCCGAACATCTAATAATATGTTCACATTTCAAGTCTCCCCACACTCTGCATAATTCTGCTGTGAATTCTAAAACGTGCCCGTGATAATATCATGAGCTAAGATGGAAAATTTCTTTTGCAATCACGTTAGAACTTGATTGGCAGATCTCTGAACAGGTCACCAAACCTCTTGAACGATGATGGCAAACGAGAAGACATCTACGCTTTTGTCGTAGTTCTTGTGCATGAATACCTCTGGGGCCATATATCGATCTGCTCCAGCAACACAATGAACATAGTTACAAATGACAAATGTGAAAATAGCGGCTATGCTTGAAGAAACTGACACTCAGACAAATACCCGCACTTCGATCAAATGTGCGCAGCATATCTCGGGTATGACACTTCGTAAAGATTTCAAATTCCTTTGATAGTTAAAGTGCAACACCGAAACCTGCTCTGACATCATGCATGCTCGCAAAATTGAGAAATTTAGAATTGACGCCATTCGAGATCGAGATATCAACTTACAAGAGCCGGTCTCGCCCGTCATTTCATACAAGGCGTTACGATCCGCTTCGAGAGGATCAAGGAGCTTGCCCAGCCCGAAGTCTGCCACCTTCAGATGACCCGCCTCATGTTTCAAAAGATTCCTGATCAATGCGATGCCATAAAGGAATGAGAGAACCGAAAAGATGTCAGGTTGTTAAAGAACACACGAAATTTTGGCCACTCTCAATAGGATGGAAAGAAGTTGCGAATTAATACTGCTCAATCACAATAATTTCGCTAGTACCTGGGCTTTAAATCGCGATGAACAATAGCATTCGGCTTGTTTTCGTGTAGGTAGTTCATGCCTCTGCAAAGTCACAAGAATACATTTGAGCTTCCAAAATTCGCTTAACGTTTTACCATCACGTTGGAGCTCCTATACCGATGAGGTTCAGAGACCATTCACAAAACGTGTGATTGAAAATTAAATCCATCATGAACCACATTGCCCATAAACTGTAGGTACTTGAAGCGGTCTTGAATTAACAAGCCAACGGCATGATGATGCCCAGAAGAATTTGCTCAAAGTTCACCGCTAGTCAGAAGGTGAAGCAACGAGTCACTCGGATACAAAAGAAAAGTACAGAGGTAAATGGTGTTTAGAAAAAACCTGGCGATGTCGAGAGCAAAACGAATAGATGTTCTCGCATCTAACCTTCCCTTCCTCTCCATCAGGTCATGTAGATCTCCCTGAGAATAAATACAATTAGGTTGAATACGATAAGAGAGAAAATCCCACTTGCAAGCCCACTTCACATCGCCTCTGATTTGTTCAACTTGCTCAAAACTTAGATTTCAAAAGTATGAAGTTTGTCGAGTCTAACTTTTGGAAGATATTCAGTGACCATGACCATCGGTCGCTGCTTTGTCACAGCTCCCAGGAATTGCACTATGTTCGGATGCGAAAGATTTGACAGTAAAGCCAGTTCAGCTACAAACTCCTTCCTGTTTGCCACCAATTTCAAGGTGTCAATGGGTCGAATGAATGTCATATTTCCTAATTAAATGCAAGATGGGTGGCTTCAGCGATCTCGAAGGGACCTTATCAAGGTCAAAATGAGAATGATGGAGCATGTTTGATGTGAAAATCTTATCGGTACTTCGATCTACTAAAAGACTTCCCACAAATGGATTTCTTAACACCTAGCAGTACGCCATATTCAAGCCGACGCATCGCCCCTAACACTGAATAATATATAAATATTATATTCTGCCCCAACTTACAAAACTTGAGGATCTTTCGACAACTCAGCAGTGATAGTCTTGGCAGCGACTATTGTGCCTCTCCACTTCACAACTCGAATTTCTCCAAACGCACCCTGTGAACACGTTTATTGCAACCCACTTAGTTTCTGACGATCAGGTGGTTCTGATGAGGAAACACTTTAAAGTGATAAAAGAAAAGTAAGACAATCGAAAAATGTTTTACAGGGATTCAATATGCAGCGCACAAACCATAGACAACTTCCTACCTCGGTGCGTTTTAAGTCCTGGCACATAGATACTCAAAGTTCCATCCAAAATTTCAAAAAAATATGTACAGTCGGGTACTGAAAGCTTACAACCTCCTTTTGGAGCCATTCAAAGATTTGTACATAATATAGAATAAAATTAGCTTTTTTTGTCTTGCATAAATATCACTCAATTCTTAACCAATCCCAATCAAGCATACCAAATTTCAGTTTCAAAAAAGAAAAATTCCATTTTTGGTGAATTTTTAAAGTCAATTTTCGTGGTTTTACATAATATTCTATTGAATATTATTGGTGATAAATTTTTTTAATTCGATTGCATGGATATGTAGGGAACATCCATATGTACATCTTTCATATTAAAAAACACCCCCTTAAATAACAAAAACATGATCAATGAAGAGTTCAATGAAAAGTGTCATATGACCAAACTTTGAAGAAATGGATATCTCTATATTTTAACTTGATTTTGGCAAAGTAATTGTGCCATCATACTCAAATGTACAAAATTGGTTACCATGTGAGGTGCAAATAGAAAAACCTAATTACAATAAAGATATATCTATTTTACAAAATTTGGATATGATCACCCCAATATTGAAATCTCTACAGATGAAATTTTGAAGCTTTATTGGAGATGCTGGTTAGAAGGAAGATTCATATAGATGTTTCCTACATGTCTAATGCAATCAAATTTTAAAAATTCATCATGAATAATTTTCAATCAATGATAATGTAAATCACAAATTTTAAATAAAACAATTCACCAAAAATGGAGTTTTTGTTTCTAAAACTGAAATTTGGGTATGCTTGATTGGGATTGCGATGCAATGATAATTATTTTTACCGAAAAAATACCAATCATAATCCACATTGTAAAAAAAAAAAACTTTGAATGGCTCCAGAAGGCAGTTTGTAAGCTTTCAGTACCCGACTGTACATTATGAACTGATGAGAAACGATTCACTTACTTTACCAATGAATTTGCCTTTACTCATGTTCAGCTCGGAAATCGGGATCTCGAATTCGTGAAGACCGCGTGACTGCTACATAACCAAAATGTAGTACAAGTCAATAACCTTGGCCACCATAAAACTGTAGTCATTCAGAAAATGACTGAATAGGTAAAATACCAATAATGGCTTACCTTGATGAATCCACGTCCAGCTTCCAAAATTTTACAAATGTCCTCATGTCCATAATCCTTCGCATTTGATAATGGCTGTCCTCATGACAGGACACTCCGTTAGCACCTCACTGCCAAAAATCAAAGAATATTGGGTTTGTGCGATGACCACCCCAAAATATAGGTCCATGGTACTGGCACATCCTCAAGAACCTATTACATGAGTCATGTGCAGTGTTGTACGGGTGCCTCATACTCTACTATATCCACTTATCTGTCATACTGGAGACCGTCCATATGTCTTAACGACAGCTGCTCTTCTAAAAGGTGGATACAAGCTGGGCTAAGAAAATGACCATGCCGATTTCAAGCGCTAATGTGTTGTTAACCATTTTTCATAGGTATGAAAGAAAGATCAGAATCAGAGAGAGCGTAACAACACAAATTATGATTCAAGAAATTTTCTTTTCAGTACTTTTCACATGCTGTCATGCTAAACTTCTGGAAAATCAAGATTCTTTTTCATCTTCAAGTGATGAGGTGGCAAACTTACTGTATCTCCATTTCGGTCTATCGGATTCGGGTCGGCCTTGTTCTCCAATAAAAAACTGACCACAGCAGCGTGACCTTCACTTGCTCCAAGATGCAAAGCTGTTCGACCGTCATAATCCGCAGCATCCACCGGCATGCCTTGATCCAGCAGCTTCTGAATCCCCGCTACATCTCCTTTGCTTGCACAGTACAGAAGATTACCAACTTCTTCTGCCACCTTCGGAGCATTCATGTCGAAGTAAACCTGAGAATACAACATCCGAAGCCGAAATTCAAAATCGATTATAGTTTTTAAGCATTTTCTAGCATGCAAACGATTCTCGAGAATCATGCAAACGATTCTTTAGGTTTAAAGAGGAGAGCATCAGCATAGCGCCCTCATTCCGTGCCGAATCTTCTGAAAATATTCAATAGAAAGTCTTATCTCATATTACATAGCTCCAGTACAACCTAATTGAGGACAGAAAAACGTAATCTCCGAAAAATTCGCAAACCACAAATTTGAAGAAAATATTGCGAGAGTCGGTGCCAGACCGAAAATTGACCCGGCACACCGCCACCCCAATCAGCTCCCAACCCCTACCGCGCTTCCCAGCTCGATCCAAAGCCGAAAGAAGAGCGTCGATCCATTGGCAGCCAGGAAACAAGGCGAGTGGTAATAGAGCACCTCAGTCAAGCCCTTCCGCGCAAATCTTCAGCTGGCGATGGCGGAGAAACTCGAAACGCGAAACCAAGGCACAAACAACCCTACGCACCAACAATCTGACGACCGATGCCCTGGGTCGGGAAGAGCGGGCCCCTGGGATAGCGACCATTTGGGCGGGGCCAAGAGGTGATCCCCACCGTCCGTGGCCCCGTTTCCATCCGCGCCGTCCGATTTGCTCGGGGATAACGGGAGATCTGGGCCATCTGTCACGGAGAGACGATCTGAGCCATCCGATTCGGGCGGGGCTGGAGGAAGATCGTGGCCGTGCGTAGCGGAGGGAAGGTTTGAGCCCTCCGATCAAAGTCGTTTGGACAGGGTCGAGGCGCCGCATACGATTCTCGTGGCAGCAAATCAATTCCCATAGTAGCTGCATCCATTGTCAAAGTGGCTCCTTCTTTTTTGGCTTCGACTGCACTGACTGGGCAAGTGCGTCAATGTGTCTCCATATCGGAAAGACAAGTCATAACACTCCCAAAGTCGTTTCCGGATGTTCCTCCACCTCGGTATTGGCAACAGTCTTCGCACTGTAGCAGTAGATTCACCCTGTTGATTCTAGATTCCAACGCATACCAATGTCCTCTCCGCATTGTACCTTGACATTAGAGAACATGCTTCAGTAATATACGTTACGGTACTTCGGCACTCAAATGCCTTCCAGTAGTAGCCATACAGTAGCAGTAGGTCCACTGAGGGAGGAGGAGGTCCATGAAGCAACCATTTGACTTCTTGAGCTGATTCGCACATTAATTTTAGGGTCAGTTTTTGTTTTTTTGGAACAGGCCTTCACTGGTGCAATTATGGAGGGATGGAGTCGGACAGGCTCAAACCTGCCAGAGTGTGTGAATTTTCGCTCAAAAAAAAAAAAACTTGTTTAGGATGGCATACGTTAGTAACAGTCAAAATTTCTTCATCTCATGGTGAAAAATCTCTAGACCGTCAAAATAAGCAATTCAGCATGGTGGAGGCACCTTTTCTAGAAAAAAGAAGAAGCATTTATGTAGTATTAGCAATTGAAAATCATGAATTTTTAAAAAATAGAATTTTTGGATAAGACATGTAATTATTATAAATTTTCAAAGTGGAACTTCCTAAGCCAATCGCAATTAAGTGAGAGAATAGTTTAATTGCACTTTTGAGACTCTTTCAATAGAAGTCTACTTGCCAAAAATAGGAACATAGATGTTTTTGCATGTTTTCATCTTTGTCTTTAGTAAAATGGAGGATGGAATTTTATCACCAAATATTAAAGTTTCAATTACATCCTATAATTGATAGAGATTGTAGTAAATAGTCCATTTAAAAAAAATTATAATGATTTTCATTCTATTTTTAAAATCTAAAAGAAGATGCGAATTCTAAGAACATTCATAGAGTGTTGACTTTAGAATTAGGTTCATTGAATGTAGTCTTTATAGTTTAAGTTCAATGATTATGGCTTGTAGAAATAAAGTACATTGAATGTAGTCTTTGGAGATTGAGTACCTTGAATGTGGCCTTGTGGATGTAAGTTCATCCTATGTTGAAAATCCACAAATTCACCCCCAATGATCCAAGTGAACATTTTTTAGTCATTGTCCCTCTTTTTTGAATTCCCTATTCTTAAATTATTATTTTTTTAATAAAAAATATTTTAAAAAATAGAGTGCATTATAAATCCAATGGTGGCAGTTTCATCAAATTTTGAGTTAAATTCCACCTTGTGAAATTTTTTAAGTTGACAGCAATGTAGGATAGTTTATAGCTCATGTTTTTTGGTTTAATTTGGGCATGAACTAAAAAGTCAACCAACTAGTGCTATTGTTGCCTACTTCAAAAATGATAAATCCAAGGAGCTCAAGGAGAAGAAAAGTGTGCCTATTCTTGTTTTTCTTAAAAAAATACTACTCTCATATCAATAACAACCAAGCTCCACCCAAATTTGCAAAATGACTAGAATGTTGTGAAATTTTAGATGAGCATTTTCAACTCCCTTGTCTTTCATTTAGCATAAAAAGGTCATCATATTCGCACTAAAATATGCTCCTTCAAAGTGTGCTGCCATGTTTTTCCATTGTTCCAAATAAAACTTCAAACTTAAATATCTACTAAATTGTGTGGTCAAATAATGTGTATTTTTTTGAGATACTCACTTTCAATGTAAAGTGCAAGATCCTATGATTAAATTTTGTAAAATCTCAAGAAAAAATGAGATTACAAGTTGCTCAAGCGCTTGATAGTTTTGACCCATTTCAAAAGTACACCCCCAGGTCATTAGAGGTTAAATATTTGAAAAATAAGTTTCTTGATTTTTCATCTTCAAAATTTTAAAAGCTTAAATGAAAGTATTTAATTCAAATAACATAACAAATCTTTAATCTTTGTACAAGTAATTATTTAAAAATATACTTTATTGGCATCATATTTAACATTTTTGAATATTGACTTACATAGAAGTTCAATCGATTATATTATGCCAATAAAGACACAAAAGTTGGAGCCTCTTGAAGTTCTTAAATTCATTTTTTTAGAATTTTCATAATTATTCACTACCATTCACAACTCTAAAAGACTAAAACTACATAAATTGGATGCAACAATACCTTCAATTGCATCATAAAGATTATCTAGGATGGTTGATGAAGTCCTATGTCCTCAAACTTAGTTTCCATGACAACATTCAATGTTTTATTTAACCCCTAAAGTCCCACTGTCCTTTCAAGGGACACAATGGATTTTAGGTAGGCTCCTATGGTCTCAATATTTTTCATGATTTTTTTTAATCTTTTAGTGATTATAAAAAAACACATTATCTTTCCAAAAATATAATTTTTATTTCAATTAGGACCTGGGATCAAAAGTTATGGAACAAAAAGCCCTTTTTCCATTCAACAAGTAGAAAAAAAACTTCAAAAAAATTTAAAATAAAATATTTTTAAAATTTGATCCATATAAAATATATTTTTGTGTATATGTCAAGCTTCAATACATTCCATATGGATTTGTCATGAAAAAATTATAGACAATCTTGTTTTGGGGGCAATTAAAGCATCTTCTTGAAAAAATAATTTGTAGAATTCATTTCTGACCTCAATTTTTACAATTTTAAGAAAAAATTTCATAAGGTTGAGATTGTTTGCTAGAACAATCTCTCCATTGAGATTAGTATTTTTAAGTTCCATCTTATAGCTATCAACAATTTAGATTTTCCTTCAATCTTGAACCTACTTCTATTTAACAATTTTTTAATGAATGAAAATTAAATGTATTTATTGATTTTTTAAATTCCTAAAAATTCAACTCAATTCTTAATCATATAAAATTATATATTCAAAATTAGTAAAGCAAAAATTATAAGTTATGAAGGTTTAAAGCCAAAAAATGTAGTTGAACACTAGGTGCAAAAAAAAATGGTTTTTTCACTTAAACACAAATATCTTGCAATTTACATAGTCAAAGTTTGTGAAATTTCTGCCACACATTCCTATACTAGTCTAGTACAAGATCCTATGATTAGATATGCAAAAAAAACTTTTATTAAAAACGTTTTGCTCATTGCTATAGAAATGGCAGTTTTGAGTGTTTTCTATGGAAAAGAGGCCTTGAAACTTTTAATTAGAGGTTAATTATTATTATTTTTACATATTGTGATATTATTTATCTTTTATTGTTGGTATATATCATTTTTACTATTCTACTGAAGATGCATTTCTTCTTCTAATAAGTGACTAAATAGCTTAATATGAGTGAATCATGTAAAAAGGTAGCAAAGTAAATTTATCATTACAAAGAAGAAATCATAACCTAAAATTTTAATTAAAATATCATATTTTGGAAGACATTGTAGTTGTCTGATGGCTTCTTCACAGAAAAATCTTTCTTCGATGTGGGTGGACAATAGGGGTTGAACATTGTATATAAAGATGTCAAAAAATGCAAATTAATGCAGTGAATTGAGAGCTTGAAGAAAGTTTCATTCAAATTTTTGGGAGCAACTTCCAAATTGTCTATAGAAAGTGGGCTGTGTCAACTTTAAAATACATCTACCAACAAAAAAAATGCTTTTGGAATGAACATTTTTCCACATCATTCATATACACCCCAGATGTTAGCATGTTGTAAGCATGTTGTAGTTTTAACTTTAATGTTTGCAATTATCTTGGATTTTATTCATATTGATATGCTAGAAATTCTAAAATAAAATTGATTATTAAACTTACCTACACACTTTTAAGTCATTGTAAGTACACTTTTTTGTATATAGAAATATTGTATTGATCATCAAGGTTGACATTTTTTGTTGAGTAATTAAATAAAGTTGGGAAAACCAATTCTGCAATTACTCAAAATAGACATTTACAACAAGATTGATTTTTTCTCCCATAGGTATGGTTTTCAAAGACTCCATACCTATCTACAAACTAAAACTCCTCATAACTTTCATCTCATTAATCAAAATACAATGATTCAAAGCTTCCTACTTGTATATAAATCTAAAGAACCAATTTCAAATTTTTACTTTTCTTAAAAGTGAATTTTAAAAAAGTTTTTTGAGCTGCCCAAGTTGCTTGCCGAGCAATGAAAATGACATATCATATAAAAACTTTTTGACTATGTAGTTAAAAGTTATAAAAATTGTTAGGCCTTGAAGTTACTCCTCGGGAATATGTTGTGTGAAAATTTCAGCAAAAAAGAATAAAAATTCCATTTGTAGTAAGCTACCCAAAATCGCTATGTTGCCAAAAAGCACAGTTTAGTGCTTTAGGGGTTAGTTTAGAAACATGTGCCACATAAGAATAAGTACTATAGTTGTGGAACTTGTGGACAAAAGTTTCTAATCATATAATATTGTAAGTGACAATCAAAAGCATTCATGGGCTATAACCTACAATTTTTTTTTCAAGTTTGGGCATTGTAAGCAATATGCCACATAGTCTTGTTGGGCTACTTCCAAATGGTGGAAAATGGAACCATTAGCCCATGAAAGAACAACATTATGATATGTAACCCATAATAGATGTAGTTGTAGCTCTTTATATACTCACACTCCAATAACAAACATTTTACAATAAAAACTCATACAACTCTGTCATTGAAAAGTACAAATTGAAATTGAAGGCACTAGAAATTTTGGAAACCAAATTGGCGACAAAGAAAAAATGTTGCATTGCTTTATTGTAAAATTATGAACTGCTTTACAACAAACACAATGTTAAAAGTTGAGACATTACAAATTTGTCTACTCTCCCTAATAGTCCTCTATGGTGTGCTTATATGGTTGTAATAATTAGTAACCATCTTGTTAGAAATCATAACACAAATGAATGGCAAGTGGACTACATCCTTAGAATGCTCAACGAGAATTACTTATTGTAACTTCTTAGATTGTGTGGAGCCACATTTGAGCCAAGAGACCAAAGTCCTCATCACCTTTGGTATATGTGGTATACCTAGGCTATTAAGTTTCTAGATTGACAAAAGTTACAACTTGAAGGGACAAATGAATTCAGCCGATAGATTACAAAGTCATTTGGATGAATATGTATCTCTTTTCATAGATAAAACATAACCGCTTCAATAGAGTCAATAACTTTGAATAGCAACATTGTGCAATAAAGTGCTACGACTTCTAGACTCTTGCTAATCATGGCATCACCTCCTTCAAATGCCACACTTCAAACATTGTCCACCATTAGCATTACAACCATCTATACAAAATCAGGCACAAGCTCGAGCACAAGGTCAACAATAGTTCTCTGTACAAGGTCAATTGATCTCACACTTGTAAAAAATAATGATTTATAACCACTGAAACAATGATTGCATGTCTTAAGCAATTTACATGCACAAAAATTGGCACAGGACTGGCTTCATTGACAATGGAATAATCGAGTAGTGATTTCGTGGAAGGGTGGATGGCAACATGATGAAAATCATAGCAGAAAACAAGCAATGAATAGTTCTATATCCATATATGTATCCATATCTATACCTATCTTTTGTACATATATCCATATTTGTCTTCTGTATTTGTATCTATATTTGTTTCATATATGTATTTGTGTCCCATATCGACGGCTTGGAGATTGGTTTTATTTTTTTTCTACGAAAAGATCTACGATCTAAAAAAATTTTAAATAAAAAATGAGAGGGGGAAGCAAGGACAGGGGGATGCATCTTTTCACTAGATAGTATGGTTTAGTCATTTTGAAGTTATTTTTTGCAAATGAGTACATTTTAAACAGCTCAAACATTAGTTCATTAGGATGGCTAAGGTCATGCACAACATAAATTTATAGATGCAACCAGATGGATGGCTTAGATGGATAGATCAAATGGAAAAGTGAGATGGACAAATCAAATTGACAAATTAGATTGCTTTTTTGTTGAGTGGCTCACATGGACGCTTGAAATTACATCTTGGTAATGGGTGAAATTGCATCCTCACTAACATTAAATTGATTAATTTTGTATTTTGGGATAGGTAGAAGTGAGGCTAAGCATTTGGATTTTGATTTCCCATTTTGGATTTTATAGAACAAAATGTTTTTTAAGCACTTGGAAGTTTTTTATAGAACAAATAGTCATACTATTGTGCTTTCTTATGGATATTTTTTATTTAGCATTACTTGGAAGGATATTATTGTTTAGTCAATATTTTGTAGACAACTTGTGATTGTAAGACCATATCTTATTTTAAACTTTACTAGTGTGCCCTGTGCCGTTGCTACAGTCAAAACTCAAAACAAAGTAAAAGTAATTTCCTAATTTTTTAGTTCATAAAAACTTCAAATTTCAATAACTTTTCACATTGTACACCAGAACACCACAAAACTGAGCCAGTGCACCCCTCCTTGCCGAAGGCTTTCCGATGGTACCAAGCACTCGATCGAAGGATGCATGGTCCGGGAGATCTCAACGTGACAAACAAACAAAACAAATATCCTAATTTAAGGTATAGATTAGTATGCCCTGTGCTGTTGCCACAATCAAAGTTAAATTAAAATTATTTTTTCAATTTTTTTATTCATAAAAACTTTGAAAATCAATAACTTTCACACTGTACGTTCAAATGTCACAAAACAAAGCCTATGCACCCCTCCTTGCCGAGGGCTTTCCGATGGTACCAAGAACGCAACTAGGAGACACATGGTCCGGGAGATCTCAACGTGACAAACAAACAAACAAAACAACCAAACAAATTTAAGGTATATATAATCAAACTTTATAAACAACTTATAAAGTGTTAATTCATATCTTGTTTCTATTTTGTAAAAGATATGCATAAATTCTTGTTTGGTTACAAATTAGGTGGTGACAAGATGAGGCCCTGTTTAGGGATGTTCAGTCTTAGTTTTTTGCTTATGAACATCTTCTCATTTTCACTTTTTGTTTTTGCTCCAATTTTCCTAAATGAAGGTTTAGTTTATATATTTTTTTATTGTGTTGTTTTGTTTTGTTGTTGTTGTTGTTGCTTGTTTTTATGTCATAGTTTAGTTTAGTAGTAGTTGTTGTTGTATTGTGTTGTTGTTTTGTTGTCTTATTGTTTTGTTTTGTTTTGCAATTTTGTAGGAAAGTCCTTTTGTAGTTTGGTTGCTTTGTTGTTTTGTTGTTTCACTGCACGGGGAGGACACTCTCACTACATTTGAGGTACCTACGTGTGGAGGAGTGATTTTTTGACCCCCTATTTACTTTTGAATAAACTATAATTTCATCTTAAAATTTTGAGCTTTGTTTAACAATGACTAAAGGTTTCTATTGACAAAAATTTCAATTCCAAATAACATAAGATATATTGTTTAGAAAGGGTTGAAAAATGAACTAAAATGGCATGTTCTCCAACTAAAATATTTATAGAGCTCACATGAAGATGACTATTGCATCAATATTCAACCAAAATAAACTTTCAATAGAAAGCTATTCTATAGTATTTTTTTTTTACATTTTTTACATTTTTTTTTCTTATATAATATAGAGGTGTGAAAGTTATTTTCAACTTTATGGTGTATCTTTTTTCTTAAAAAATTTGTAACTAATTACTATTAGCATAAAAAAATACCAATAATTCAAAACATAAACTTTTAAAGTAGTAAAAATCTATCCATAATTTTTTTTTTAAATTAAATTTTACGATGTATTACATATATTACTTTTTCCGCCGCACGTGGGTTGCTAAAACGTGGACATTGTCCTCCCCGTGTTTCACTGATTTGTGGTTTTGTACTTTTGTTGTTGGTTGTTTCAGTTAATAGGTGGTTTTAGATTTCAAATTTCAATGGATCCAAAAACAAGAAAAATTTAGCATGAAAATAAGAAGTTTGAGGCAAAGTGCAATCCTAGTATACTAGTATAGTCATACTATAGTCATACTATTAAAATAGTTTAGTCCTAGTGTAGTCTTAGTTCACTTGTAGTGTAATTCTAATGTAGTTATGTATAGTTTAGCTGTAGTGCATTAATCATGCAATTATAGAAAGATAATGTAATTATAGTGTAGTCATAATAATATAGTCACATAATAAAATGTACAAAATGATTCATTAACAAATGTTCTAAAATCTTCTTACTTTTTGTTTCTCTGTTTGCAACTACAAAATAACTAATGAATGATTGCAATAGTCATTTACTCAATTACTATTACTAGTAGGAGCCCGTGTTTAAGTTGACAATTGCAACTATTACATTAGTCACTTCTTAGTCATTTGCATTGCCCAAGTAAATCCACATATGCAGTATATAACGTCATTTGTTGATGTGGCACATCTTCAAATTTGTCCAAGTCCTAAATCATGTAGGACAAAAGATGGCCCCTTAGTCATGACCAGTTAACAAATATGGTGGATGAATGTAGTATAGTTTTTCTAAGACAAAGCCAAGGCAATTCCAAAAAGGTTCGTTCAAGGGAAAGCTCAAATTAGCTTAGTGTTTTAATTAGCTAATGTCACTGTGTAGGTAAATTATGACTTTAATCTTAATATATTAGGGTATTTTGTATCTTTCATATTCTATTTAGGAATGGGAAAGAATTCTCTCTCTAGTTTCCGTCCAATTATAAATACAAATTTCTAACCACTAAATCCGTCTCGGTCTTATCTTAAAATAAAGTGTGAATTAAGGGCACCTGCATCCACAAATCTCATACTTTGAATTCACAAAAATATAATACAAATATATTTATTTGCAACCTGCATCACACAATACATATTTTGAACTTTGAAAATTCGGTTTAACCGAGAGTTCATTAATTGTTTTTCATAAATATGATTTCAACATGTAAGTCGCTTTAAGCGCTAATGACTCAATTACTTTAAGTAAATAAAACACATACCCTTTTTAGGGATTAAAAACAACCAAGGACATCACTTTAAGCGAATACATTAACACCCAAATGCTTTAAGCAATTCTAAAATTTCCCTTAAGGGATATACAATATGCTTTGTTAAATTATTTAAAGAGCTTCAAATTCTTTCCTTTTCAAGACTCCGGTCTTTATTCGATTTTGTATTCTCCTATCTTTAGCTTTAAGCTTCCTCGATATGCATCACCGAGTTATCTTGGATCTCCTTTTTTCTCCAATTGCAATACTAACTCTAAACTATGCTTTCTAAATTTACACAACTAAATATAAATTCTAATGAATAAAATAAAATAAATTTAAATGCACATTCAAACATTCAATCTTGTACACATGTCTTCAATTGGAATACCATTTATTAATTATATGAATAATCATTCAATATTTAGAATGTACATCATTTGTTTGTAATTGTTCAATAACTTCTATTCACTAGAAATGTAAAATCATTTTCCAACTCAAAATAAATCTCAATCTTAAGTTTTGTTTTAAACATACATATCCATTTAAAATACAAAAATATTCCAATACTTTAATGAAAATAATTACCAATCGATGGTAAATTATTAAATTTGAAAATAAAGTCCAATCTCTGGATCACTCAAATCCAAATCACTCCTTGGTTTATAAACAATTTCCAATCACTGGAATTATTAAGTCAATCACTAACTTAATATTTTATTTCTCTTCTACTTCAAATTTTGCTTTGAGCATTGACATAAAAATTCTCTTAAGAGATAAATTATAACCGATGAACAAAATCCACTCCACACATAATCCAATTCTCTTAAAGAGACTTTCCAAAATAAAAATGCTCAAAGCAATAAATAATCCTCACGATTAAACTTCATGCTTTTAGCAATAAATACCATCACTTAAGTGATTAATCCACACAAAAACGGAATAACATCTATGAATCTATAACACAACGCAAGAAAAATGTGACCTCCCGTCACTAACACAAGAGAGAATTAAAAAGAGAGAGAGAAGAATGAGAGAAGAGAAACTATTTATCATGATCCTCCTTAAACACCCCTTCCAATCTCTTGATAAAAACCCGTCAAAGTCCATAACCGCTCAAGCCAAAAAGTCTTTTCACACTTTAACTTCAAATATCATCACATTGACACTTAATTACCCAAAACTTAAAACATATAATCCATTTCACACTCAAAAAACAAAATTTAACTAAAAAAATAAAATTGTCTTAACTACAATGAACTTACACATCAACTCATCTATAACAGAAAATACCCTAGTCCAAAACAATTGCAATGGCTAGAATAATTCGTCCATAATGACCCTAGCTTTGAAATGGTTCCTATAGTCATTGAATTGTCACATGTATCTTGAACATCTAAAATCAAGTTATTCTACCCAACTATTAATAGGCCTTTTCTAATAGTGTCATCTCTACAATTTTTAGTATAGACAACCATTGTTACCGATTTGTTGAACTCCATTTGTTAACAAATGTCTTATTCAGAATCTTATCAATCATCCCAGTATCCCCCATTTATAGGAGCATTACTCGATTAAGCACAATATATGCTATCCGCATAGATGGAGTTCTTTGTCAACACTTCCAAATGCTAGGTTGTTGCTTCAATAAAAAAGACACCTACAACACCAACAAAAGTTGACGTATTGATTTCTCAGTGAGCCACAAAAGTAATATCAGAAGTAGTGGAGACATCTACATCAAAGACAATGGGTAGGAAAAAGGATAAAGCCACAACTCATTCTTAAAAATCCAGCTTAGAGTGTTGATCTAATAGGTCTATTTTGCCTCAATAAACTCTATGTTAATGTATCTAAACACATTCTAGATACTACTAGCCTAGATTGAGTGGTCTATATTTAGAGGTTTCTACTTCAAGACATTGGAGATGAAAAACTCAAAAACTTAGAGGATCAAAGCCTTGCTCATGCATTACCAACCTATATTAGAGTTGAATTCAAAGAGAAACATGCTATTGCCAAATTCAAAGATGAGAAGGAGAAAGACATACTAAACAATGTTATTCATTGGCCTTTCACTAGAAGAAAATGAGGGATTCTGCGACTACAAAGAGCAATTGGTTTTTGGATTGCATTAGACATTTGCAACTAGTGAAAATCTAAAGGCTCGCAGTTGTTGCACATAGGTTTTATAGTTGTATTGTAGTTGCAAGACAAAACATGATTGTTTGTCATTCATTAGCTTACTTAGAACTTCATTGATGCACTTTATAACATGGCTACTTATGTGGTTTGCTGCCATATGGGGGTGATCACTCAATCAATGACTTATACAATTCATTGGCAACTCATTTGCGACTAATGTATGACTCATTTGTAACTCATTTGTAATTTCATTATGACCTCATTTGTAACTTGTTTAAATCTCATTTGTAATTTCATTGTGGCTAGGGCAATCACTCAATCGATGACTTGTACAACTCATTGGCAACTCATTTGCGACTGATGACTTGTACAACTCATTGGCAACTCGTTTGTGACTAATGTATGACTTGTTTGTGACTCGTTTGTAACTCATTTGTAATTTCATTATAACTTCATTTGTAACTTCATTGTAGCTTGTTTGTTTGTGACTAATGTATGACTTGTTTGTAACTCATTTGTAATTTCATTATGACTTCATTTGTAACTCATTTGTAATTTCATTATGACTTCATTTGTAACTTCATTGTAGCTTGTTTGTTTGTGACTAATGTATGACTTGTTTGTAACTCATTTGTAATTTCATTATGACTTCATTTGTAACTTCATTGTGGCTTGTTTGTGACTTGTCGCTAGTTTCATTGTAACTTGTTTGTAACTTGTAGATTTCAAAATCTACAAATTGTAAAAATTTACAAACTATAAAAATCTTAAAATTCCATTAATAAAATTCAATACATGAAGATACAACTATTTACAAGTCTTATATGTTCAACCTAATGATACTTTTGACAATTGATATGGGACAATTGATATAAGACAATCGGAAAATGATTGGAAAACAACTAGGAACAACTAAAAAACAATTAAGAAATGACTACAAATCAATTAGAAAATGACTACTATCATTTTATAGTTGCAATTGTTTCTTAGTCATTTCCTAGTCATTTTTTGCGACTGCAAATCAACATGGTGGGTATCATAGAATGCGGAGTAGTTCTACATCGACAATTGTAATGAATATTGAATGGAGAAGAACTCACATTCATTTTAAATTTGAACTTTGTTACAATTCTCATAATCCTACACTTCATTCTACAACTACTTTGCAACTAAAACAATGTACTAATGATGTCAAACAATGACCTAAGAATTTGGTGCAAATAGAGAAGGCTACAGTTGCAGGAAAGTTGTATAAGACACTTAATCGCATTTTAGCTGGTTGTGGAAAACATGTTTTTCTTCTAGTATTTCAAGACCAAACAATACCCTACTCTACATCCTTTTTTTGGCCTTAAATAGCAATAGCAACAAAGACATCATTGAATTTGTATATGATGGGCATCCATTGTCACAAGAGATATCAAATGATGAAGACAACATTCCATGTGATCACTTCAAAAATACCATCTCAAATTACAATTGCCCCTCACAAAATCAATCACTACTTGTGCAAGCTAATTAGCTACTACAAATTTTTAGCAAATATGAGCAAACTACATTAGATACAAAGAGGGGAAGCATTAAAGAAGCTCATAGAGGTAATTGATTATAATAGCAAATGTGGAGACATCATCATTAGTGTAATGTAATATGATTGAACCTAAAGTAGGGGATCAACATTGCCCTTTCTTCTAGAAGACATCAACATTGCAAAGTGGATGTGACATTTTGTGCAGATTAAAGCAAACAACTTAAATAGATGTGGCTAGATCGTGGTCCAATGCACAACATGAAAGGATATTGTTCCCAATGGTGGTTAACACATGGCCATCTACTAGAGCATGTATAGTCAAATGAAACAATTTATTGAGGGCATAAAAGGACATAGTTGCAAAGATATTGCTCCTAGTGCCACAAGCACTATATTGCATGCAAAGAAACAAAGGAAGACAAGTTGGGAAGGGAATATGTTATTGATACTTAAAACAAAGTAAATACAAGCATGCATCATTGCCAATGCTATTTATATGTCCTCTAGTTGAGTGGTCATCTTTGCGAGATGTTGCCATCTTTAACAGGTATTTTTGAGAAGTTATAATCACAAAAGACATTGAGAACAATAGTATAGAAGTCCAATAGATGTGCATATAAAATTATTGATGAAGAATTAGATACATAGGGTAGATGGAAGTAGACTCTTCTATGATATGTTGAATTGCATGTACATACAACAATCCAAATGTTTATGGCATTGAAGTGAGTATCCAATGCAAAGTTGTATTAGTCAATAATAAAGACATTTTTTTTATCCTATTATTTCCATGGTAATGTCATGTGACAAATATAAGGCTATTTTACATTGTGATCTTGTCAGTGCTCTACTAGAATTTTCAAACAACAAGAGCCCCACTTATTACAAATTGCACAAGGTTAGATTGTTGTTGGAAGTGGTAAGAAAAATTTGCAAGGTAGTGTAGAAGCCTCATTATCAATTGATTGTAGATGAGAGTATCATACAATATAAAGGGGAATATTGTTCCATTTTTCAATATATGCCCCCCAAACTAGTGAGGTTTGGTATGTTTAAAGACGTAAACATAACAACTATTTCACATTTGTGCGTGCAATGTATCACTTCTTTGAAGGCCATGGACAAATGGTTATTTGTTGAGATAAGGGAGTAAAGAAACTGGGTCCAAGAGGTCCAATGCACTTGCAATATCAAGGCAATAGGAAGGGAGTTGATATAACTAACCAATTGTGGGGTGAATATTTGTACTTGACAAAAAGCCACAAGTGTTGGCACAAATTGTTCTATTACTTCTTAGATACTACTCTAGTGAATGCATGAATACTTCATTGTGAGTTGCGTTTTCAGTTTTTCAAAGATTCAATGTATCATTTATCTTTCCAAATGCAACTAGTGTACAACATGTCATCAAAGTGAAGAAGGAAGAAGGTTGGCTATTCAACGTTCACTTCTAACTTTCTTCAAGCATATGATGTTTTCAATATAGGGAAGAAACAACAATGGTATACAATATACAAATGGGCCAAGCCTAGAGAATACACTATGTCTTGATTGAGGTAACAATCTCATGTATAGAGATACATACAATTGAAATGTATATTAGAAAATCCTAAATTCCATGGGAGTAATTTCTCTCTTAAGTCCTCAATTGTGTAGATATGGTTTTTATAATACCATCTCAATTCTAGTAGTAGAAGATGTAGTATCTATTATGTATAAAGTGTTTACACAAATAATTAGAATTTTTGTGTGCAAAGACATTTCTAACATAAGAAACTAAGAAAGAAGTTTTGAACACACGTATGTATAATTTCCTAGTCATATCACAACTTTTGTAATGGAACACAACTCAAAGATGTGATGGTTACAAAAATGTCTTCATTCGTCAGCAGATAATAGCAAACATCCTGCCCAGTACTCAACAAATCAAATTTTGTAACAAAGGTAAACAAAATAAACCATCTATTCACAATCTTACTCCAAAACTTAGATGTAAAGCATGATTGAGAAAACATACATATACATTTCATTGTTAGCAAAGAACTAAGGCATATATAATTAAACCCAATATTCGACCGTATGCAGGTTCACCTACATTGGTGATTGATCACACCAGCTATTTCAGGATTAGTGATGCCTTATTCTATTTACAATCAGCTGAAAAACCTCGCATTCACTTCTCAAAGCCGTCTATACATCTTTCCAAGCTAAGGCAATGGTATCAGTTGAATTTAGTGGAAGACAGGAGCGTGGCGAAACATCTCCGTGACGACGAGTGACAGAAATCCAAGCATAGCCAGTCGCCCATTCCATCGCTCAGCTTGTGCCGTGAACGGCCCGAAGCTCCGAGCGTCGGTAGATTCGCCATTGACGATGGGGACGAGAGAAGCGTACGTGAACAGCTGCACAGCGCCCACAAACCACACCAGACCAGTCTGACCCGGAGTGTAGAGCTGCTCGAAAACGGTTAAACCGGTGGCCTTCTCGGCGAAGAACGCCCACACCAAGCCCAGCATTGCCTGCGCACACCGCCATAGACAAATCAGAACATGAAATCCATACTACCAAGCCCATAATTATATACAATGCCAACTAGCCAAGCCTGCGCAAACGCAAAACTCGTACGTAATTCTGCTACTCAATGTGAACTCTTTATCCACCAAAGAGGTACATAGACGCAGAGAATTGAAATTCAACGATACCACGTACAAATATTTGTCAGTGAAGAAGGTGATTCTCAACAGTGACAACTTGAGCGTGTTACTACATTGTTGCAACTCAGATTTTAGAAGTTTACATATCTTGCTTCCAACTTGGTAGCAATATTGTCCACCATGACGATTTCTTTAGGGGAGCTACTGGGGTTAGGGATCTCTCGATCAGAGTCTCTGTGAAAGGCAGCCAGAACAGAGCTACAATTGAGAGACACGTGCAAGCGGCGTACAACAAAACACCAACGCCAACAAATGATAAGTTCAAAATCAAGGCCTTACCAAGCGGCAGTTGATGGTTTCCGGAGCAGCCCCATCGAACGCAAACACGCTACTGAAGCTCAAGTCTCCGGTCTCCGGCCTCCTCTCAATCTCCGGGCGCGGGAAAAACGACCCGGAAGCACTGGGCTCCGTCCCCAAAACCGACTTCTTCTCCGATTCGTTGGTTTCCTGGTTACGCAGAATATCCTCTCTCGAGATAGTCTTCTTCGTAGCTTGGTCCACCGCCTCCTTCAACCCGCCCGGAGTGCTATTGTTCCCCGCCTCGCAGCTAATCATCTGCTGGCGCCTTCGAAACGTGGCCAAAGAAGGGGAACCAGTTCCCAAAGCCTGGAACTTGGAGCTCAGTCCAGTTCTAAAACCAAGAGCACTAGTCTGCAACATCATCGTGGAGGCTGCCATTGTGTAAAACTAACAGAAACTAAATTCAAAAAGACTTCACACTCAAGTTTGGATCGGAACGCGTTTTCAAGGTTTGAAATCGAATGTGAGATCAGGGCTTGACTTGAAAGAGTGGATGTTGTTGAGGCATGGAGCTGGGGTCTGGTATTTATACGGTTTGGTTCGGGCCTGCATGTCCTCCAGGCTTGTGGGTACGTGTGTGTCTAACTGTTAATTGGAACCAGCAGCGTGGTTGCATTGGAAGTCGCCAAGTCGACAAACATTCAACTGGCAAAAGTGAAAGTGTTGTGAGGAAGGAAGAGCTCCACCTGAAGCGTCTGTGGGTTTACACTTGGAACAGTGCTTTCAGCATGTACATGATGAGTGTGTGGTCCTGCTAAAAATGTTCAAAGCAATTGAGTTGAGGTTACATGCAGAATTGCCAGTTCCAGGTGTCTCGGTTCACTTGAAATGTGCTCAATGCGTACATGTTATGTTCACAGGCTGCTTATTGTGAATCCCCAGTGTGTGGGATGTACACTCTGGGTAGATGGTCGCACAACCAAGTCTGGACCACGTATCCAAGACGTACATTTTTCACACCTAGGATTCAATATGAACTGCCTGTGATATTCGCAACCATGTGTAAGGTAATAGTACTTCCTTGCCAACTTTTGATATTTTACAATCTTCAGAGAGTGTTGATTTTGAAAGTGTGCATCCACTTGACATAAAAACTTGAGTCAGTTTTAGGTCATCCATCAAACAAGCAGCTTGCATTTTCGACTCCTCAAACTCCCTCATATGCAGTTGTCGTAGACTTATGCAAAGCCTCCTCCCTGTTGGTGAAAATCATGTCTTCCTCCACCACTAATGTAAACTAACTCCATCACGGTCGGTGGAACGTGGATGGGGTTGTCATAATCGCGGCAACCGCCTCACTATATTTTTACTTACAGTGAGAGCTGAATTCCGTCAGGAAACCAGCAAATCGGAGGATGTCACATGAATCACAGTGGGGGAAATGCAGGTGTTTGCAGTTCTCATGAAAAGAGTTTTAACATACTTTGCTTTGTGTATTTTGAACCTACAAGTGAAGAAAAAAATGACTTTCAATATTATTTTTCTCTTCAAATTTTTTAGAGATAGGGAAGAAATGAATCAACATGGGGAATGGGGTTCACTCTTGGCAAAAGGTGGCTTTGGATGTTGCTACCTTAGTCCATGCCCCTTGCACGATTGTCTCACCATTTCATTCTACTTACTGACTTTACCTTTTTCACACTAAATTGTGTCTTACAGTACTTATAACTTGTTCTGAGATGAATCAGCATAAACAGTAGTTTAGATTCGCATTCTTCAGCCAACAAATATGGTATACCAGACCTCGAAATTCCTGCACCGTAATTTGTACACGCTCTGTACGTTCATATCAATCGTGACCGAAGCATTACATGCTTGAGACGAATAGCGATTCACTCAACAAGCACATGCCACATATGCATAAGAAATTACTAGACGGGATGTAAGGAAAAGTAAACCCCCAATCTGGCGGCCCAACCGGAAATTAAGGCTTGATTTGCACTGTATTCATACACAAGATGACACTCAAGTTTTGTGTTCCTACACCTACAACGAACTAGAGTCCGTAATCGTCTAAGCTCACGAGTCACCACCTCCATACGATGCAGGACGCTCCACCACACGGATGCCTGCACCCTTGTCCCATTCCTCAGCTTTCATCGTCTCCGCCATAGCTTCCTGACCTCGCCACAATATCTGTAACACCGCGAGATTCCACAAGAAGTGAATGAATAATTGGGGCCATAATATAGTTCAATAAACATGTATTAGAAGCATCGAGATAGTACCACCAGACACTCAAAATAAAGCTTCCAACCGCTTCGGAAAATACTGAAGAGGATGTTTCTGAAATATCTCCAGAAATCATGACCGACACTATCGTGATGTAGAAAAGGCAACAAACCTTGTCAGCAACACCAAAGTCCACGGCTTTTTTAGGATTCATGTAGAAAGGCCTCTCCATCACTTTGGCAACCTTCTCAACAGGCTGCAAACCATATAAATCATTAGTGAGCAAATTGTTAACATTAAATAGATCAAACCTACTTTAGAAAGCACAACACTCACCCTCTCAAGTTTGTTGCAATGCCCTAGAACTCAGTTTTATTGCAGTAACTTCAGGTGCCACTTTAAATAAAATTTCGTTTTTAGGCACAAAAGACTAAAGCGGGTTGGGCGTGGGTGAGAGTTCTTACATTGCCAGTATGCTTCGCCAGTAACTCAACAAGCGTGTCCCTGTTATTAATCAGCTGCAAACCAGGAACCATAATATATGGAAATTAGAAGAACGAATCCTAGAACGATGTATTCAAAAAACAAATAGACGAACCAGTACAAACTTGCACCATCAATGGGAAATTCACATGCTGAGTCAAATACAAAATAAAGGTATAATAAAAGAGAGAGCACCTCGTTAGCCCTAATGTGAACGTCAATGGCGGACATCTGGCCTGTTGAGGGTAATCTAGGTTGCTGGATCATAGCTGCACAGACTCCAATGTAATAAAGAATTTAAAATCCCAACCTGTGATATATGCAATTGACACTGCAATTAAACCCCCAAGTAGAGCTTTACAAGCAAACTGAACGTGAAGGATTAGATCATACGAAAGAGACTGACATCCAGATATGCGAGCTTCCTTCTCTAACCACACAAGCCACGATAATAGCAAGATATAATTCTTCTACTATTCAAAAATATTCATATCCGAATACGAGCTCTACAATGGTGAACTCAAAACACATAAGCAACGTACCTGTAGCATGAGGCATCATGTAACGCATACCCTTGTCCCCTGATGCCAAAAGCAAACAAGCTTGTCCGATAGCGGCACCAACTGCTACAGTTTGAATCTGCCAAAGACACAATTTTGTAAGCGTGCAACTCGTAATGACCGTAGGCCCGCGTGGGGTTTCCTTTCTCTTAGGTTGAAAAGTCACCCATTTACAATTCTAAGTGCCATCCAAACACGTGACTTCAAAGAAATGAGATATTTCTAGGTTCTTCCACAGTCAAAGATGTTTCCATAAGAAACATCGTAGATGCAAATTCATCATTCTAAGGTGTTTGGGACTCTGCTACTTCAGACTTTCACAATTCATAACTTATTCATACAGTATCTAAATAATACATAATTTAGCTCGTTGAAAGCTTCACGAAATGGGGATAAACCCACAGAGAAATCCATTTCTACTGATAGAAACCCGTCCAAACAGTTGAAAGCCACGGAAATGGGTCCCGACCTTAAATGCAAAAATTAGCAGCTCCTTATGAACCATATTTTACCTGATTTCTAACGTTCATCAAGGTATCATATATTGCAAAACCCTCCGTCTCCAAGCCAACCTGCACAGCAACACAAACACTCTCAGCGAGGAGAGCTCAAATGGCAACAACAAGCCAGTAACCTAAGCTTGAGCACAAAACGAAAACAAAATATGGTATACCTATTAGGCATGCACTACCAGTCAATGCAGAGATACACAATTCTAATCCAATATACCGCAGATTCTGTAATCATCACAAATACAAGTCTAACCCCTTCTATCATAACACCAACTGCAATACCGTTTCACCGTCGGCACGCGACGTTCCAGTGGAATTAATATAAACATAAATAGGCTGCCGAGGGTCCGCATACTGCAAGTAAAGCAACTCCGCAATCACTAGCTCGGTGACTGCTGGCACAAGCTGTTCCAAACACAACCCCACATCAGGCTATCGAAATATCAGAAAATTCGAAACTATCACTCATTTACCCAAATCTTGACCTCCCTCATCAATTTCCTCCTTTAAATCCTCCCAGTCAACCAGGTTGCTGCAATAGTAAAACCCTAAATCTCAAATTCACGTTTTCCATCAAAAGCTCACATCCAATTAGGGTATCGAAAGAGCGTACCGGCATTCCAATGTACACAATTCGGCTATTCAACAGCAAGGAGGGAAGATCCGGAGGTGGTCGTCGTGGCCGGTGTTCGTTATATCCAGACGACCTCTCAACCTGTTCAACCCCACCAAAAGTAATTAGAAACACAACCATTCGCTCAACACACTTTCATAAAACCAAAGAAATTCAAAACCCTACCAACCTGAGCTGGTGCAGCCATCATGGTGGGATTCGTGAGAACGTCCAGCAATGGAGGTCCATCCGAAACACCAGAAGCGCCAGCCAATTGCGCCTTGCCCAACTCCGTGGACGCCGCAGCCGCAAGCTTGGTAAGGAAAGGATCATTCGGAGAGTGGGGATGCTTCAAGCCCATCCCCATCATGGTCACCCTCGAGGGCACGGCTCGTGGTAACAACCGTCGCGACGGAGAGCGCGTGTTGGGTTTGGGCGTTTGTTGCCATAGCCCTCGCAGAGCGCCGCTGTCCAGCAGCGCCATGGCTGGAGTTATCGCAAGCAAGTGGGTTTCTTCAAAACTGAAAAACTTGGAAGAAACAGTTGAAATTCCGAACTATCAATTATCCACGGAATATGACTAAATCCGAATTCACGAAGGACGGAAGAAGACGGTGGCTGAGGTGCCTCGGGAGGGGGAATTCAGTTCCGGGGCCCTAAACCCTGCAGCGTGCAAGTCCGGGGAACTGGAAGGAAGGGTGATGAGATGGTGATAAGTTGGCCAAGCAATCAGTTGGAGTGAATGTGGATGTGAATTCTAAAATTTTAATATTTAAAACTTTTTTTTGTGTCTCTACCTTAAACCAGACTATAACAGGCAAAATGACTGGTTTGGTTTGCCATGTTGGCATTGCTGAATTTTTATTTATTTTTAAATCCGTATAAAGACAAAAGGGGGAAATGGGAAAACAACTGAAATAATAATGGTTTTTTTTTGACAAAGTATGAATTTGATATGAATTTTTGAAGTGTGATTCCTAATTGACCCAAAAGAGTCTTTAGACTATCCCAAAATCAACAAAAAAAAGTATATTCATAATGGTCATCTTACTCACCTAAAGCTATCACAACATTTCCTAACATGGCTACAATATTCTGAAACATAGCAAACATAGCTAAAACATGAAGGCCTAAAAAAGTCACTTCCTATGATGAATTTGTATTAAAGAAGTGAAAGTTCCTATAGCAATCACTAATCACTCCATCACCATTATCCAATACATTGCTTGTGGCCGCTAACTCTAATCTAATGTAGTTCAAATCTCATTTATTGAAATTTCTTCCAACCTAATGTTGTACAAATCTCGTAGCAATCTAAAATTTGAGACATGAAATTACTATCAAATCTAATCTAGAGAACCTCACAAAGGCCAGGGTGAACCGACCCCTTGCTCATTCCCAAGTGGAAATGCTAAAAAAATTTATTTATAAAGAACAATAAAATTTGCAAATTTCAAATTCATATTTGCATTCAAAGGCCCCAAATTAGGTAAGAGAAGTATAAAAGATAAATTAATGAAGCACAAAATAAAGAGTCTTTTTTTACATGCACTTGTGGAATGACTTTGGAGGGATGAGTGAGGTTGGTTCACCTCAAACTCTTCCAGACCTCCTCAAAATCTTATAGATTTAAAATCTTCATATTCAGAGTGGTGATAATATTAGATCCACCACCATGAAGATTTGATTGGGTTCATAGACTAAATTAGCTTGTAATGCATTCCATCCAAAAACTTCACTGCTTTGAGAAGACTTCAAAGTTACATAAAATGAATTAATTTGTATTATAATGTTCAAAATATAGTCTCGTATAATAGAAATATAAAGTGAAACTTGTTTATAATTTAAAAGGCTAAATTGGACTAAAAAATGATGCTTCGGTATGTAAAGTCAAGTTTACCACAAAGATTGTCTTTAATCTCTTGAATACCATATTGCTTTCTTGAAAAAAAATTCAATACTTGTTTATAAGACATTGGTATTTATAGAAATATAGAAGTTGTAGATTTCAATTGTAGAAAGTAGAAGTGGACTTAAAAGGTGTTATAATTTGTACATGTTCGACAATTAACTCTTACTACAAGGAAAAACGGCAAATGTGATTGGGATTTATGATCATTGATGGATATATATGTGAGAGAAGGTTGGCTTGCACTACAAACCGGTCGCTCTGGACAAATGTAACTAGGGCATATTTGACACATTTGATCCTTGTGGTGCATTCCTAATAACCACTAGTAGAAAAGGGCAATAAAAAATTACTTAAACAACTGCATTTTTAATTGCTTGATCCCTGAAGGACCAAACATTTTTTTTCTATGAATGGAATTTTTTTTTTCTTTGAAATTCTCACACAACATGTACCCAAGGAGTAACTTTAAGGTCCAATAATTTTCATAACTTTCAATTGCATGGTTAAAAAGCTATTACATGATATGTAATTTTCATTGATCTTTGGGCAACTCAAAAAATTCTTTAAAAAATATATTTTTTAGAATGAAGATTTGAAATTGGTTCTTTAGCTTTATATATATGTAAAAAGGTTTGAATCATTCCATTTTGATTAATGAAATGAAAATTATAAGGAGTTTTCATTTGCAGGTAGTTATGGAATCTCCACTCTAAAATAAACTTTGAAGTCCTTTGTTTAACTCAATTTTCAGCATATTGGAAAAAAACAAAAAGAGCATTGGGTTTAGATTATTTATTACAACCTTATGATTGTTGGAATTGGCATTTTTCAATTCCATAAATAAATTGTTAACAATTTAGTATTTTGAATCATTCCTTATTTCTTTCTACTTACTATTATTTTCCTATATGTTGTACAATTCCAAATGATTTGAAAATTTTCAAGAATATATCCAACTTGCCTTGAAGAAAGAATACAAAGAGTAACCACCATTTTGGACATTTTTTCATACAAATGTAACCTTGTGAATTTCAATTGCCCAGTTTTTTGTAAGGCCTAAAAAAGGATTTTTGTCAATTCAAATGCTAATATCTTGCAATCTACATAGTGGAAATTTTTGAAATTTTTTCCACATCTTCTCAAACCAACGTACTATAAGATCCTATAGTTACATGTGTCTAAATTTTTTTTTTCTTCCAAAATTTTGGTACTTGGACTAAAAATGACAATTTTGGAACTTTTTTTTGGTGAAATCATAGTCAAAAGCCTTCAATGGTTAACAAGTTGTCAAAAAAATTGTTTGAGGCCTTAGGATTGCCATTACTACAAATTATTACAACTACTATGTAGGCACAATGTAGTTTAAAATATGAAAATGAATTTAAAATTATTTAAAATTAGTTTAAAATCATTTAGAATCATTAAATTTTTAAATGTAATCATTATTTTTTTTTAAAAATTAAATTTAAAATACTTAAATTATCTTCTCAATCAATAAAAAATCAATAATAAAACATAAAAGTGAATTTAAATATCCATACAATATTGTATACTACTATTGAATGTAGCAAGCTACTACAAAGATGGGGGAGTAGAAATTAGTAGAAAATGGATACATGAACATTTTGATTTTTAGTAATTTTAGTTACACCACATATGTCAGAATTTGTATAAAATCTTATTGTTAGTACTTTCAATCTTAGCACAACAACTACTTTCCCAATTTACGGCTCTAAATTTGCATTTTTAGGTCAAAAATATGACTTTAAAAATCCAAAATGGCAAAAATACACATCCAATGGGGGTTCATTAAAAATAGTAAACTAATTTTCAAAAAATGCAAAAAAACTATTCAATGTCTACAACTATTGTAGTTTTATTTCAAATTTCATATACATTGGATATACACTGCAAAAGTTATAGCCAAGAAATCACTCATCCAAAATCAAAGGGACAAAAATAAGACAAGCAAGTTGCTTGCAACCACCCATTAAGCAATTGATTGCATACAACTAAATCAAAACTACATTGCAATCACTACTTGGTTAAACAAGTGTTCCATATAGTTCGAAAATTCAATTTATGAAGTTGAAGTTGGAGGTTCACTTGTAGAAAAAGTGGCCATCTGACTTTCTATTACACAAGTGTAACTACTAACCATGTTGGTTATTATCCTGACAACAACCTTTTGAACTTGTCCTATAGAAACTACATACACCTGATCACCAATAAAAAAAAATGAATCTCTTCCAAACAATTAAAGTTATAAACTTATTGCAACACAAATGTAAAAATAGTTTTTAAGGTAACTCAAGTGATTTATAATGTCTCAACTTCAACTTTGGAATTCCAAACAAAAGAGGTATTACTAATGAAATTGAAGAAGTGGAATGGAAGATATATCTTAAGACAAGAAAGACACAACCTTGTAGTAGCAAAGAACAACATCAAGAGACCAGAATGACTATAACCATGAAAATCACAATAAACAATAAGAAAAATTGACAAAGGTATGTTAGAAGAAAAAGAGGCAAGAAGGTGGCAACAAGAGAGAAGAAGAAACACAAAACCAGATGCTACAGTGAATAATCAAGATGCAATAAGAATCAATAAGAGGCAAGAGATAAGAAAATAGATGTTTCCCTATCTACATGCATTTTGAGGCAGGTGTTGCAAAAGGGAGGTGGCTAGGATTTTATTAGGGTTTGAAACCTAAATTAGTAGTTGCCCTATTACAAAATCTTCAT
The DNA here is from genome assembly GCA_950106755.1 of Climacium dendroides. Lineage (NCBI taxonomy): Eukaryota > Viridiplantae > Streptophyta > Bryopsida > Hypnales > Climaciaceae > Climacium > Climacium dendroides. The sequence goes on from OX467083.1 coordinate 17,982,308, forward strand.
GACTATTTCTCCAAAATTGGCAAGTAGACTAGCCTCAACCTACCCCCTAACTCTCAAAATCTTAAGCCATCAATCCAAAGGAAAACTAATTGATACCTCCTCCACAACCATCAATCTACATTATTAGAAAAGGAACAGTTATGAGTCACCCCATTGTCGATATGTATTTAAAAAAATTGCACCCTCCACAATGCCATTGGTCTTTGGTTTGTAGGAAAAAAACAAGGGCCATCCATTGCGTCATACTAAGAGATTAAGGTTACTGTTGATTAGGGTGGTGCCTCATAGGTGAATGAGAGAGAAAATAAATTGCATTGCAGTGCAAAGAGCTTGGGAGTGGAGTGTAAAGAGTACTATGTGAAACTTTACAGCTTAGAACTCTAAGAGAAATTGACACATTTCAACTTAGGGGAATGGCTTCACTAGTCACACTTTTTTGGTTTGAAATGCGGTTGGATTTCTTATACAAGTTTTCCATATTTTGAGTTGATTTAGGCCAAGGATTTGTGTGAAGAGCTAATCTGTGAAGCTATTGGAGTGAATTTTCTTTGCACCAAGAATCTTTGTATTGTGAAGTTATAGATCTAAGAATTTTTGGGAAGAGTTAGTTCAATGACTTAGTTTTCAGAAAGAATCCAAATTGTATATGCTGTAATTTGTGAAGGCATAGTGTTTATTAATATTGGAAATTTGTGATGTTTTGACTTCAGAGTCTAAGAAATTATCACATTTTTCTAGAAATTAGGATTTTGACAACATTATGCTACAAATTTATTTCAGTAGACACGTTATTGTAAGTAGTTTATTTTACTGATAGTAGAGTTTTTTAATTTTAATTTGTGAATTGATTCATTTTGGAAAGGTTCTAAGGAATTTTTTTGTTTTTGTGGTTTACAGCGTTAGGAGTTCAATGACTGCTCTTGGAGCAACATTGATTTGCTACATTCTCTTGTTATTTTCTTAATTGATTTTAGAGTTTCTATTTTCTATTTTAAAATTCTTGTTCATGTTGCCATATCGATGTTTATCCGAGTATCTATCTCTACCAATTTTTGTAAAAAACAAAAGCCACCTTGAATACACCACCTTGAATTGGATAGACATTTCTAGTTTTAAGTTAGTTTTGCTTAAAAAACAGGGTTAAAACATTTAATGCCTACAATGTAACTCTTGAGCCAATTCAATTAAGAATTTCAAGTTTTTTTTGCATAAATAATTTTTTGTATCCCTTTGAGGATTTACTTTTTAAAATTCACCAAATGAAAAATTGACACTTGTATTTATTTCAAATTCAATTTTCAATTTTTGCTCTTTCCAACATGGTTTGTTACTATACACTCACAAGAAGTACTAACTATCTGCCACAAAACTATTCTACAACTAATCTCTGACTATTCTACAATTGATAAATGATTAATTTTCAATTTAACATTGACTATCTACAACTACTTTGCAACGAGACTACTACATAGTTGTTTAGTAGTGGCCAACCACTCATGCAAGATCCTTAGTTGTACATTCTTATGGCTATACTATGATTGTGAAGAATCCTACAAGTCCACATTAGAAAATTCAATGTTGTGGGGATGATAATGCATTGATGTAAGTGGCCTTTTGCCTTTTGATCATTGATATATTTTACATTTACTAGTTGTCTTTACAACTAAATTACAATTGTAAATTTGCATATGTTATATTTTAAGCTCATCTTTTATACCCTATTCACAAAAAAATTATATAAGATAATCAATCATTTTTTTTGGTTAATTAGATATGATACATTTTTCTACTAGTGAAAATTTTTGGGATTTAGATTTACCCTCAACTCAACATCTAGCCATTTTTGACTATTAGAATATACAATATTTTGATTGTGGATAGTGATAATATTTTTTTTACTATTATTAGATAGAGTCAAAGAATTTGGCACCAAATTCTCCTCAACTTAGTCATAAGACCTATCGTTTGGCTCATTTTAATTATAATTCCATAATTCCCTATTACATTTAGACTATCATTATTATTTTAAACAACCAACTTTGTATATTGCAATATATTTTACAATCTTTGTAGGCAAAGCACTTTAAAATTTTGGCTAATTTTTGAATGATGTGCATGTGACTACCCTTATTTTTGTCCCCAAATGTGCTACTATAGTCATGAATCAAACTACTATTGGTATTAATGGCATTACTACCACTAGTAATGGCATTATTTATAGAAAATGTACAACTAGAAGATTTTGAAATGTGTCCTTTGTAAGATTTAAAAATGTCTATTACTAGAATATTTGAAATGCATAAAACCAATTTGAAATTTTTATTCATATTAGATTTTTTTAATTAAAAAATTTCCAACCAATTCTTTGCTCACTTCTTGCTCTTGTTCAGTGCCAAGAATCATTCGTCTTTTCCATGTACATACTTACTACCCCTTGTTGTTCTTCAATCTCCTTCAAATCACCCATTCTTCTAGCAACTTGTTTTGGATTTTGCTTCCCTAAATTTCCTCTTCCTTTCCCATGATCATGTCTTCACTTTCCTCTTCCCCCTCTAATTTATTTTTACAATTTGAATATGAAATACTATTGGTTGAGAAAGTGTGGTTAATAAATATATTATTTAGAGCCAAAATAATACCACTAGTTCTCGAGAGTTCCCGAATGTTTAAGAACAATGGGAATTTTGCCAAATCAGCCATCTAATATGGTTGCAATTGTACTATATCAAAGAATATATTTAGTATATATTATAAACAATTTGGTTTTCATCCACAATCTGACAATTTCATCCATGATTTTTTAATACTCAAAGTGTTTTGGTGATTTCATCTATGTCTTTTAGCATTTTTTGACATTTTTCAACCAAATTATTTTTTTAGTGCAATCTGGCATTAGAAAACCCCAAAAAAGACCTACATCTAATGTGGAATCCTATAAATTATTTTTATAGGATTCTTTTTTGACAGCCTTACATATTCTTGCTTGAACAGTCTTGTAAGTGGAATCATTGTGTTTCAATTCCATCTTAGAGCAATTAACAATTTGTTTTTTTCTTCAATCTTAGGGCCGGTTTATACTTGGGGCCGGATTGAGGGCCGACCAGAACTCTTCAAGTTTGAATTAATAGGATTGTTCAATTTCTCCAAATCCGGCCCAAGGCATTTATACCTAGGGGCCGGATGGAACTACGACTCATCCTACATGCCGTCTTAGGTGGCATGGTTTTGGCGCCAAGCCATCTGGCCCCAAGAGAGCAATTGGGACGAGGTTTTGGGTGGCCCGAACTCCCATCTAGGGCTGGATTGGGGCCAAATTAGGCTCCTCCGTTGGATTGTACAAATCTCCACTGTCTACCAATGCAAGGTCTTTTGTTTTCTATTTTAGTGAGTGCTTGTTGATTATAAGCTCAAGAAACTTCCACCAATATGCATTGCTAAATTTTTGGAGCTTTGAGACAGAAGTGTATACAATTTATAATATATTATATAAACTTATTATAATATAATATATAAATTTATTATAATATAATATATATAATATTTTTCGCTTGATAAGATGTTCTATAAAATTGTTCTTAACCGAATACAAGAATGGAGCTTGTTACAATGGAACGGCAATGCAATACGACAAAGGCGCGATGAAAAAACGGGATGAAAAAATAGGATGAGAAAAGTAGGATGAAAGTGTGACCATTTTTGTGACATCAAGTTATGATAGGGGTCGTGACCATCTATACTTAATATAGATGAGATTTTTAAGCTTATTTGGTTCAATCATTTTTAATTGACTCAACATAAGATGATTATTTTTATTTGGTATTTGGTATATGTTTATTTGGTAGAATTGTTCTTAATTTCTAAATGTCCAAGGCACCAAATTTTGGTATCAAAAATACTTTGAAGTTAATAAAACTTAATCAAGTTGCTATTTTTAGTAGTTTATATATATTTTGAAGTCTTTTTGAACTCTAGTTTTAGCATCAAAAATCCAATTTTCAAAATGATTGATTATGATTTTTTTATTCAAGATTTTGTACAAGGGTGTTCATTGCAATCTTGACTTTCATAATGTTGAGGGCTTTTGGAAATGAGCCTCAAATACACTCGATCTTGGAGAAAAAATCACATTAAAGATTCATTTAAAAAAATTGTAGAGTAGATTTTGAGAAGCCATAAATTGATTGGGGTTATGCATGTTAGGCCCTTTATTCTCATATTTTTTTGATGATCCGACTTGTTTCGTATTTTTTAAACCTTTGTGTAACTAGTTATGAATTTTTTTTAAGTTGAAAGGCAACGGTTACTAAAAGTGACTATGTCCTAAAATGTGCTAGTACATTCAATAAAGCAAAATGTACCTCTCTCTCTCTCATGATTGCTTTTAGAACATGGGTGTTTTTAGAGCAAACTACCTTATGAATTTACTTTCTAAATTTTTAAGGAAAATCATCATCTAAGTGACTACAATGAAGTACCTATGTTTTAGCATTAAACATGTTGATTACAAATGCATATTCTATATAAGAGGAAAACCAAAACATTAAATTTTTTTTATTCAAGTAAATAAATAAATAAACTTCTTTTATATTTTAGAAATAAAATATATAGGAACAAAAAGGAAAAAGAAAAAAAATTGTTATTAATTTTTTTCAAAAGAAGAGAAAGGTAAGCATGCATGTTTTTATATATTTTTTAATTGAGCATTGAGAAAATCCAAGAGCACATGAATTGGAAATTCAGCTATAAAATCCAGCCCAAGGGATTTACATTAACTAGGGCCGGATGGAAAAACTTGGGCTCGATTTGAAGGCTGGATTGAAGGCAAATCTAGCCGGCCTTCCATCCAGCCTTAGGCACAATATAAATCCACCTTTTAGACCTATTTCTACGTAACAATTTGTTAAAGAATAAAAATCAAGTATGCATTTTTTTTACATTCCTAGACTTTCAAACCAATTCTCCTACATAATTTTATTTAATTCAAAGTGTGTAGTATACAAAATTTCCACAAATGGCGAACGAAATCATCTAAATTGCAAGACATTGTTCAAAAAAACTTTTTTACCTACTTTGAATGCTAATATCTTCCAATCTATACAATGAAACTTCATGAAATTTTCACCACATGATCTAAGACAAGACAAGTATAAGATACTACAATCAAATTCTAAGAAATTTCTTTTTTCTATTTCTAGGGGCAAACACAACAAAAATGACAAATATGAGTTGTTTGTTCAGTGATAAAAAAACGACCTTGGGATTTTGGAGGTTAATGCTTTTGTTTGTCTCTTTGAGGAGACAAACGAATACAATTTTTTTGCAAACTAAATCTGAGAGAAAATATGACTCACATAAATCTCTAGTTCCTAGAACTATAAACAAACATCATAATTGACAAAATTAACATTTTTGAAAGGAAATCCAATAAAAATTGGAATAAAATGCAAAATATATACTAATTCAAAAGAATAATTAGGGGGTTCAAGATGCTTTGTTAATTGACCTATCCTCATTAAATCATGAATCAACAATGCAATTCATATTATCTCTCTCAAAATTGGTTTTGAATAGGATACTACAAATGGAATGAGTCAACAACGTTAATTCTTTAAAAAAAACTCTGAGGACAATGTAGTTGCTAAAATGGATGATACAAAATTTTAATGTTGTTTTATGAAGGACCTTCTTTTTAACTTTGTGGCATGCATGAACTGCATTTGAATCAAGCACATGTTGCTAGATTGATTAACTATTGGAACATATCATATGATAAATCATGTCAATATTGGATAGTACTAAGGGAATAAGCGGAGGGAATTAGAATCATGAACAAACAAAGAAAAGGAGCAATAGGAACCACCATTAAGAATATGTTGAAGGAACCTTCCATTCATCCTCCATCCATCCATCAGAGGAAATCATTGCACCTTGACTACATAGAGGGAAGGTTGCTATTATGTGAGCTTAAAAGCATAAGCACATGAGCTTAGAAGATTATACACCTATGTTATAGGTATTTATGTTATAAAAATTTTCAATGATTATATTGAAACTATGAATTAAGTACCTATAATATAGGTGTTTACATTATAAGCACCTTCAATGATTGTAGTGTATCTACTTCTATATGCTCAAAGCTCACATGCTTACATTTTCATACTCACATACTAGTACCTTTGACCCTGTCTCTAACTCCACAATTGCACCAAGGCCTGGAAAAGGGAGCAATGTTACTCCCAAAATTTGTCCTTTAACATTGCCTGCGCTTTTCCACTTGTTCCGTTGCTCGGGAGTAGGTGCATTTGCAATCCTTCGAACTGCTTTGTTGTTCCTCACTATTGGATACACATCTGAGTTTAGTGGCGGAGGGTTGTCATACAAAACCGGCTTGAATAGCTTAGACATGTAGAATAGCCGACGTGGTGATAGAATTGGTTGTTCTTAGAGGTGAAATCCGGCATGCTGCAGCAACAAGGTCTCTTCGCGGGTTAAGTTTGTTCCAGAGAGAACAGGCCAAACCTCTGGCACCTCTGGCCAATCCAAAACCCATTTGCGCTTTGTTCCCTTCACGCATTGTTCAATATCATCCCAACAGAACCAAAAATCAGCCACCACCTCTCGCTTACTACCATATTCTTCTTTCCTGCCGCGATAAGTAGGAGCTGGAGTTCCTTTCTTTCCTTTTGCAATCTTGCTAATGCACTTGATGTTAGACCTAGACTGCTGAGCTTGACATCTTGCGTTGGATTTGTGGCTGATTCTAGTAATGTGCTAGTTGGATGCATCGCAGTCGCTTTCAAATGCTACATTCACATGCCCAGAAGTGTTTGCTTGAATTTGCTTACCTTTGTCTGGAGAAGATTGAGAAGCATTTGTGGTGGATCGTGTTTTGACACGGGGTTGGGAAAAATTGATCTTGTCTGGTCTATGTGAGTCTCTTGCATCACCGATGGGTACATCCAACTTCCTCTTAGTGCTCCCAAAGATTTCTTCTCCTTCCAAGTGTGGCACTCTAGTTCCCATGTTCTCTGCCCCAGGCAATGTGTTCAGTGCCTCTGCAATTTTTTGGGGGTCTCCGCTTCTTCTTGCAGCTCTCAACCTCAACTCCCCTTTTGATGGTCCTGATCCCGCTGCAGAACCTTTCAAGTATGCACGGTAGTTTGTCATTTGCATCCAAGCACGGATACTGTCGTCACATGTGGCATCGAAGAAGTTGTTGCCTCGCTTCCCGGACATTTGTAGCCACTTGTTATGCACCGTTTTGAATAGATTGCATGATGGCAAATCCAACATCTCCTCCAAATTCAATTTCTGAATTTTGTAATCAAAGATATAACAGAGTTAATAACAAATATTCACCACCGTTGTAACTTGTAGCATCTTCATAAATAATTTTCATTACTTTTATAGTTCTATACGACGAAAGACAAGTATTGACTTTTGATAGTAGAAATCTACTGCTACCGCCAAACACCACACATCTAGCCTACTTAAAAACCCAAACCAAAAATAAGTGAAAACAATTATGAAATGCAACTATCAATTCAGGTTTAGGGACACAAGTTACAAGAATCAAGGGGGTCCCCTCCCCACCTCCGACACATGCCTCGGATCCGAGGCACGTATTGGAGGTGGGGAGGAGACCCCTAAGTTTTATTTCCCAAGAGAGAAAATTGGGCATATTTTATCAAAAAAAATTGAGAGAACTATAACTGTTGCCCCTATTAAAATTTAATTCAGACTCTTCCATTTAGAAAACAGGTAAGGCCTCATCCAATGGACTATTCATGTCTCAAATCGAAGGCATGTTTTCCTACTGTGTGAAGCGTCCCAACTTCTTGATAAATAGAAATAAAATGTAAAACTTAATTAACAAAAAGAAGTTCACAAAAAGTTCTTTATGAAGTACAAAGAACATCATCATGCAAAGTGAGTCAGAGATTCCTAAGCACTTAAACACATTTGCGGACAAAATTGACTCACCAAGTCCATGAAGCCTCCCCATTGACGGTATCTGAAATGCCAGAAAGCAAGCCAATGGTCCAGGTGATGTAAGCCTTCTTCGTTGGCCGCACTAGATGACAACCACCAAGACCGTATTGCGAGATAACGGACCTCTGCTTGGTCCATATTCTTTGAATCTTTGTATTGCTTGCACAAAGTTAAATGTTGTTGTTGAAATACTTCCTTGATGTACTTTTGTGTGTGCTTGTGAAGAGAGGTACTCCAATGCAATAAGCATGTCCGCTCACGATTCTCCATTTCAACATTGGCAAAACCAGTGTCATACACTATCCGCACTGCATTCCAATTGGCCATGGCACTATCTGCCATGAATCCCTTGAAGTTGGGGTTTGCTACTCCGTGGCGTTGCATAACCGCGTTCAAGCTCCGCCAAAACTGTACCTGCACTTCGGTATCTTCGGATTGCATATCGCACAGTGCAATCGTCATCACCTTTTTGTAGTTGGTATCATACACGTGGCAAGCCATTGTGGTCCACTCCTTTACTCGCTTCACATGGTCAAACATTAACCACGCATTCTGCAGGTCCCCATCCGGTTGCATTCGCTTCACGAGGTCGACTCCACTTCCTGGTCCCTCGGTGAGCATCTTGAAAATGTAAACCTTCTCTTTGCCTTGACTTGGGAAGACACTGTCATGTATGAACTCAAACTTGGACTCCTTCTTCATGGTCATGATGTTGTCAATTATCCCTCCTCGGTTGTTTGAGCGGAAAGAAGAGATGACATTTCAAATACTTGGACTACTCAAGTATTGGAAGCGGTCCATCACCTCTTCCATTTCGTCAGCTTTTAGCATCTGCTTCTCTCCATCTCCATTGTGGAATAGATAGCTTCCGAGGAAGTCCTTACTAGCTGAGAGAGTGATTGCAGAGTTTGTGGCCGTGGGTGTTTTTGCCACTTCTTCTGCAATGAGTCCGTGTATTAGGGTAGTAGAGTCCCTGTACATGCCTGTAGCAACCGGGTGGCCATGCTCTCCGAAGTGAATAGCCGCCCTCGTCATTTCAGGGTTTTTAGAATACACAAAATATATCCTAGCCTTGCATGCGCCTAGACATTGGGGAGCCAACTTGCAAACCTTGCACACTAGAGTGGAGTCCTTTGGGGGGGCTTCACCGGGGGCGAAAGGGAACACAGTGTAGCCACTCCACTCAGTTTCGTTTTTCTTCGAAGCTCTCTTCATGTACTCACAATTGGCATTCTCACAAGCAAGATGGCCAGCACAGTAGGACTTACGAAATGTTAGGTTGTCAGAGTTCTGGATATTGGTAGTCACAAGCTTGCACCATGGATGTCCATCGTAACGCTTGTCCATTCCCTCCAAATTCTTGGCTCCCGACGAAGATGAACATGCCCCACAAGGAGGCAATTCGAAGATGACATCTCCGTTGAAAACTGCTGGAAGGAATGGAACTCTTTGGTGCTTCACTGTGCTCAAATCCATAGCGGACAACTCGTTCTGAGAACGCTGCATACTACCAAGTCGCTTCAGACACTCCATAATGCTTTTCCTGGTTTCAACAGGATGGGGTGGTGGAGGGAGTGAGAATGAGGAATTGGAGAGGCTTCTTGACAAGCTTCTAGATGAGGATTTTAGCATAGTGGGCTGGACAGATGCCATGCGGAATGAACCCTCCTCTCTTTGAGCACTAATATTGGGGGATTCACCTTCAGATTCACTTGACAACTCTATGATTGGATCTAACTTCTCCTCTTTCACAACAAGAAGCTTGGAAGGCATATGTAGCACACTTGGAACATCTGTTGACGGATTGGGTGACACAGTGTGAGCAGTGACTAGCATATTCACGGTAGAATTTCTGACTGTCGACTTTGGATTTCTGTTGACGTACCTAGCATGGAGAGTGGAAGTCCGTATGCTCTGTAATTTCCTGGACCAAGATACCAACAATGCGTCCCATCATCGTCAGACCTCACTACCGGAACAGATTGAATCACTTCGCCAGTTTTGGACATTTTCTCCTCCTCAACGTAGATGGACGTTTCTACAAACCTAAAATGGACGTGCAGAAGGTGACTAGGAACTCTAGCGTAACCACCATGAACAATTGGGAACACTACAGGTACATCATAACCGTCTACTCTAATGGAAGCCATCTTTGCAGCAAAGGGAGAATGTCAAGGAACAAGGAGAAGCCCAAGCAACCAAGAAGATGAGTTCCACAACAAAAAGGTGTGGGTTCTCAATGATAGTGATGCATCTTTGGTTTGTCCTATAGCAATCATATGTTAAAACCAATTAGCAAAATTTTAACACCTATCTGCAACATCTTTGATATAATTTGAAACGATATGGCAGTTGAGATTGAAGAAAATTAATTAGTTCAAAGGTCATTTCAAATTCTTACGTGACTGCTAAGCACAAGGAACACTCTAACAACATAGTGATGTAGAGAAGTTTGCCTCCCAAATAAATATTGGGAACAATACATTTAGGAATCCAATCAAAATTAATTACTTTAATAATTGAAATTCTCCTTACAAAAGCACTAGCACATATAGCTTGATATGAAGAGGCGAAATTGAATCACAAAGAAATTTTGGTGACAATATATTCTGGAATCTACTCAATAGAAATTAGTTTTGTAATTAAAACTACTCCTTAAAAAAGAACTTGCACAATGAGGATGACATGAATATGCATAATTGCACCCATCAAATTATATTCCTTAAATTAATGATTGACATATCTTGAAATTAATAATTATGCTAGGATGCTACGAAATTTACTTTTGGGAAGATGTCATGAAGTAAGGCACAGCGAAATATTAGTGATGATGTGCAATACAGAAAATTTAGTCTCTAATAACACAAGGTACTAACCTCCTAAACAAAAAACATTGCCAATATAGAGAAATTTTTTATTACCATAATTTGATGACATAGCTAATTTTTAAACTACATTTTCACCTTGGACACCTCCTTAATTTTAAGGTTCTGATTTAGTCAATTAAAATACCCATACCATACTACTGATTATTGTCTATGCAACTAAATGCATATACGATACACTAAGAACTTCTTTATATTCATCCAACAACATTGAAGGCACTTGGTACTTTATTTCATAGATTGTGGGGTAGAGTGCATGAAATCAAATCCAAATTTAAAATTCATGGTTTAAGAGCCCTTCAAACTCTAGGCAACCATAATTGGCAGAGCTCATTAAATGGGGAGCAATTCATGAATAGAGCAACACTAATAAGGATTTTTGGCACACCATTAGAGGGAAGAACAAGTACTTTGTCAGAGTGAACGTTCTGCATTGAGAAAGTAGTTTCACCCTGTCAGGGTTTAATTTTAATGGAATCGGCGGTGCCCTCATGTGTACTAACAGTCCTATTATGGTCAAGGCCAACCTATCAAAAAAGGATTTGACAGCCGACGTCCTTTACAGCCGAAGGCGCCCACAAACGAAGGAAATTTACATGTGTGTTGTCATTGTAGATTCAAATTTTGGCAGCTATTGATAGGAATGCCTGGCCAAACGTATAAGGCTTCATGTGCTTCCTTTAGTTTTCATTGTCTTCCGGTTGTTTTCAGTTCTGTGGTATAGTTGAGAGCGACGATGGCGATGCCCTCTATTTTCCCTTCATGCTTGTAGGGTGCGAGGTTAGTGAGGTTGTTTGTGTGAGGCCCAGACAAAGAAGAAAGAGACGAGGGTCCTTTTACTTTTCTTCAGCTAGAGAGCTAAAGCGGTCGAGGATGAAAAGAGGTATACGAGGAGCGCCAAAGTCCGGGGAGACATCGTCTCCAGATCTTCGTAGAGTTCTGCAATTTGAGAGCGGGAGTATCGTCGGGCAAGAGGATGTCCCTGGTGAAAATGTCCAACTTGTTGGAGAGGCCTCAGCAAACAGTTTGGGCTCTGGACGCGGGAAGAACACAGTCGACTTCTCAAATGTAAGCACAACATCTTTGTGTTTTCTTTAAAAACTATTTGGGTCCCTTGGTTTCTTTCCAGTGAAAGAATTGTCTTCACTCTACTCCTCTAAGGAAAGCTTGTAGAGTCATGTGGCCTCCTTGTTTGTTCATGGAACAAAGTTGGAAGGATTGCAATCACATGCAAGTATATTGAGATTCACAGTAATAGTTTAGAAGAGGTAATTGTAGGGTTCATGGATGTGCTACAGAAGTTCAAGAATAGAGAGACTTCATTCGAAACAACTGTAATTCAAATATCTAGAACAACGATCGTGAAGAAAAACACTGTCAGGTTTTGCTAGAGTAGATTTTAAATGCTAAAATTAGGGACCTTGGAGACATGCACATACACAATACTGGGTTTCTATAAGAGACCAATTGATCATTTCAAAATAGCCTTGGAAGTGCACCCTGTAGAATCCAAGTAGAATCTGCAGCTTGTAAGTTCTAATGCACTTACAAATTTCAACCACATTAGTATTGCACTCTTTTTGTCAATACGAGAATGATACTGTTGTTATTTCCTATATGGAAAACCTCCAAAGAATGAAACTAACTTTCGTACTAGAATTCAGAAGACCAAAGTTTTGGGTACTATGGCTTGTGAAATTCGAAAAAGCTTTGGCAACAGAGTCGTTTTCAATTTCAGTGTCGTTCTCACTGTGCCCCTCTTTGTCCATGTTTCTTATATCACATGGAAGGTGACTTGAATTTTGTATAGCATTCAAGGTAAGTGTTTCAACATGCAGAAATTCTCTTTTGGGAAGTGTCTTCACTAAAGCTCTATAGAGACTAATGAAAACAAAAAATTTGTAAAATCTCTTACAGTATCTAGGATGCTAATATAGGGATGACTTGAGGACTAGTCCCTACACTTTGAAGAGTTAATATACTTTCAAAACTGTAAAATACAGAAAATAGGATTGACAATGAAGAGCGGATTTGCACCAGTAGAAATAGAATTCAATATGTGAAAGTTCTTGAACATATTCTCGTAAGCACATTTTCTTGGGGCTTAGTTCAATCTTCCTGATTTCATTTTTAAAATGTAGTGCATATTCTCGTAAGCTAGAATCTCTTGTAATATTTTGAGGACCTCCTGCTGGTGCACCTAGGTGAAACCAGAATCCGGAATTCTGAAGTTCGGCAAAAGTAACCAACAGTCTAATTTGGAATCACATATAAAAAAGTTTGGGCGTTCAGTCTGGCCGTTCAGTTTGGGCGTTCAGTGAGGCAATCTAGGAATCCAGTGTGCATGACTTCACCGAGGAAGCACGCCAAGGATCCAGCAACGTGGGCGAATCCACGTAAGTCCACCGTAGAGGCTATCTGGAAATCCAGTGTGCATGACTTCACCGAGGAAACGTGACAAGGATCCAACAACGTGGGTGAATCCACGTTAGTCCACCGTTGACGCTATCGGGGAATCAATGTGCATGACTTCACCGAGGAAGCCCGCCAAGGATCCAGCAACGTGGGCGACAAGATTAGAAACCACTGCATTTCCGGAGATAACCTCACCTGCTTCAAGCCTTATCTGGAATTCCGTGGTCCTCCGCGCTGCTCCATCCACATCGTAGCTGTACTCGATGATTGACAGTATGTGCACCTCCATTTGCAAACATTCTCGCATTCTCCCGAAGTCGGTCCGGCAGTAGGTGTGGGAACTGAGCAAACTCTCGCGTGATCTGCAAAATATGACGATGAGGAGCACCAGGAGCCGTGGCCGTGGAGGCATTCGAGAACCCGCTCCAGCCGCCTCCTGCCGTGGCCGTGGAGGCATTCAAGAACCCGCTCCAGCCGCTACGCCGGCTCGAACAAAGGTAACCTTTTCCAGTTGTGTTGCTTGATGAGATTCGTGAGTCTGGTGCGTGAGTACGTTACGTGGAGCTTGAGTGTGGCGCGTAAGATTGCATGCGAAGCTTGAGTGTGTCAATGCTTAGATGGCATGAGTCATTCGCGAATTGCGCACTGATCCTTGTAGCTTGAAAGTGCTGGGGTCAGCCTTTCAGATTCACGCAGTCGGCAAAGATTGAAGATTGATTTCTTTCTGCTGAACACTATCGGCCACGGCAGAATTCCGTTCCACCTTGAGTGTCGAGAGAATAGGATCGTGTAGTACGGGCAAGAAAATTTAGAATCTACGGAGTCCAGTCGGGAGGCGCCAGTGTAGCCTCGGATCCGAGGCACCTCCCGGCCTTCAACCACGGACCCCAGCCTTTTCACAAAATTCACGTAAGACTATCCAACTAGCTCAATTCGATCTAACCGAATGAAACTGCTCGGAAGAATGCTCGGGGGATTTTTCGGGGGTTCAGTACGTAAGGGAGGAGCAAATGAGTTTTCGGGGGGAATCAGTGACGTCAGGGGCGGTTTGGGGAATTTGGGCAGTTGGCCATGTTTTTTTTGGAGGCACCACCTAGCCGAAATTAACTTGCACATTATTTTGGGAGGCACCACCTGGACTGAAATTAACTTGCACATTTTTTTGGGAGGCACCACCTGGACTGAAATTAACTTGCACATTCTTTTTTTGAAATTTCTAGGGTCCTCGGCAGTCGGCCAGGTGGTGCCTCGGATCCGAGGCACCACCTGGCCGACTGCCGAGGACCCCAGAAATTTCAAAAAAAGAATGAGCAAGTAGTCCGTACATGCTCGTTTGAAACGCTGAGATGAGTTTTGGGTGCCTCGATTGTGAATTGACTGCGATAACTTGATGGAATCTGAAAACACGTAAGGATGTTGCATGAGCACTCCCGGGGAGGAGGGAGTTTGTGCGCCTGGGGGAAGGGTAATTTTTAAAAAGGATGTTTTTTTTGGAAATTTCTGGGGTCCTGGGCAGTTGGCCAGGTGGTGCCTCGGATCCGAGGCACCACTTGGCCGACTGCCCAGAACCCCAGAAATTTCCAAAAAAAAATGTGCAAGTTAATTTTAGTCCAGGCATGTGAGTTTCAGTCCAGGCATGTGAGTTTCAGACTAGGCATGTGAATTTCAGTCCAGGCATGTCATTAGTTTTCTCTTGGCGCTCGTGACGTTGGTGACGCGAGTGGCGCTCGTGACGCGGGTGGCGCTCGTGACGCAAGTGGCACTCGCGATTGTAGTGTGGCGCTTGTTGCCAAATTAGTGAAAAGTTCATTTTTTGTTGGTCTTTTGTAGGTTTAGCGGGGGTGGACCAGATGACCTCTGAAGATTTAGGGATCCAAGGCACCTCCCATGGTTGAGGATTTAGGGCCCTAGTACTGCCAAAAAGATTAAGGCATCTTGAATGAAAGACAATATTTTGGATGTACATGTGTGGAGATGCCTAGTCCAAAATTTTAATTGACTTTGTTGGTGATGATCTTCACATTTACTTTTAGTTTTAAGGCTTGCTAGTTTAGATGTTTTTTTATACCCGTTGCAAAATTATATCTAACTTTATCATTGGTGCCTATCTTCAGACAAGATGAGGCCAAGAAAGAGCTTCACCCACAGTGACACCTATTCAAACGCCAGTCAATGCTGAGGCAGAATCATCTCAGCCTCTTGCACCGTTGCAAGAAACTGAGATGGAGGTGTCAATCGAATCGGAGGACAAGAACGTTGTCGGTGATCAACTAGAAGACGAAGAGGTATTGATTACTTCTGATGATGTCCTAGACGCTGTGGACAACTTCCATGACACATTTGAGACCAGTGTGCAGAGTCAAGCGTGTGTTCAAGGACCTCAGAAGCGTGCACGCCACCATTCCCCACCATTAGCATCAGTTGAGACGGACGATTTCTGTAGTAGTGCCCGAAATTTTGGAGATCCAGTCTGCATCCTTTTGAGCTTAGAGTCGGATGAAGATGTAGAGATTGACTGACTCTAGTGAGATACAGGGATGTAGTTCTTGAGATAGTTGCATTCCATGAAATCCCATTACAAGAATGATTGATTGTATTATCTATTGTTTCATTATGGAGTTCATCAATTTTTCAATGTCAGTATGTCTCTACATTTATCTTGGCTATTTCAAATGTAATACAACTTCTCATGTTTTTAACTTGCAGATGGATGGCACCCCATCAAACTTGTGGCCTGAAGAGACAAATCTCCAGACTCCAACTACAAGAGACTCAACGCAACCGGCCATTGCAAGGGACGGAGAAGGGGAAGACGAGGGTGACATGATGGAAGAAGACGCACCGGTCATTGTGATGGAGGGAGATGACAAAGATTTTTTGGAAGAAGAACTCCGCCAGTACCACAAGGTGGATTCGGTGAATTCTATAGCGTCCCTTCGAATGAAGCCGCACCACCTTTTAGAATGAACATCCCACTCTGCCGGATGGTGTCCATACCCATGGTAAGGCCTACCTTATCATGCGACCTCGAGTTCCTAGAACACGAGTTCAGCAAGGGCTACCATGACGGGACAGCGGTTTTCTACGTGACAACAACTGACGAGGCCGGAGAGAGCTCCCAATTCACTGAAGGGGAGATGGAGGCGTGGGGGCCGCTATGGAAGGAAAAGAACGACGCGTTCAATGCCTACGTGAAATCCGTGCCCGAACTCAGGTTTTTTAAAAACCTGAAGTTCTATGTTTGCGATGGAAACCATCGACTCATCTCCTGGATGAAGTACATAGGCAAAATGCATTCCAAGGACATTGAATGGCATTACGCGGTGGATGCCATTGTACTTGACACAAAGAAGAGGACGGAGCTCGTCATGCATGTCATGCATGACATCAACAAGTATGCTTTCTGATACCTTCAAGCCTTTCTTATGTACTTTTGTTTTACATTTTAATTTTTTTTATGTGGTTTTCGGATGCTGCAGATACTGTGATGAATCTCACTGTGATTAATTGTTTTTCAGATCCACCGAGGATTCTCACGTCAAAACCAACTTGGTTCACACACTCTACAGGGTGCAAAAGTATGGCCTTCTTCCCATTGAGCGTTTTCAAGAGATGTTGAGGCCTTCCGAGCTTCGACTGTGTGGGGCACCGAAACCGAAGCTGATGTGGTATTCTATGCCACTACAAGTCTTCACGGCATTTGTATTCAGGGTGCGGATGCTCGGGCTTGTTGAATTTGATGTGTTATATTCTCTTCTATTTTATACTTGCTTTATTTGTATTTGAAGGTGTTATTTTTCACTTGCTTCTGCAGCAAGAGGTTGTGTAGTCTACAGATGCAGCTGGTCGCAAATACAATGAGGTGACAGCATAGGAAGACCGTTCCCCCGTGGAACTAGCGCAAGCGATGCGAGCTGGGGCAAACGAGAAACTCGGGAAACTAAACGTCAAGATGTTCAAGTTGGTGGCAGTAGCCAATCCGGCGAACAAGCTAGGGTTTATTGAGGAGGTACCTCCATCCCCTTGATAGCATTCATATGACATTGTGATTAGGAAGTCTGAAACAGTGACTAACTTCATTTTGTTTTTTAATATTAGATTGAGAGACATTGGAGTGCCAATGAAGTGCTAGAGATGACTCTGGAGAAGCTACAAATGGTGGCCACTTGCAACACCACGGCAGAGCACAAGATCAAGTTCTTGAAATGGTGGAACTCATCAACACCATCTCGACATGCCAGGCGATTCCCGCCTAAGCTAGTTTCTGAAACATTACTTGGTCCCTTCTTGAACCGCTGTGTGTGGTATGCTGGGGTAAGTTATAATCTTTGTATAAATTTTTAGACGTCATTGGATTTGGATTTTCTTTGTTTAGAATTTCTAGAGTTCATTTTCTTTCAGTGGATGATAAATTTTTGTTGTTCTATGTTTTCTCAAATCGAGGATGTAGCGGTGAAGTACTTTGACGACGTTGTCCAACACGACGGCATTGTCATCAATATGAACGTCCCGCTGCAGCCGGAGACCTTACAAGAGTACCTGGAGGGATGGAGGAGGAAAATTTGGGATGATGGATATATGAACTACCTCAGGGGATCGAATTATTTCAAAAAGAGCGACAATTTCAAAAAGTATGAGGGGTCCGAACAGGCAGTGAGAAGAGTGCTCTATCGGTATGTCTTACACCACTTTTGTAAGGCTCATTCAAAAATGCTAATTAATTGGGAACCAATTCAATATTCCAAGACTTCCATAGCCTGCCTTCAAAGTAGCATATAATTTGTTTCCAACTCAGGTTCACTTTATCTTGACTCTCATTTGGTATTTGTGATGGAAATGTCTGGACTAAAACTTCACGTGTCGCTCACTTTTCCTTCAATGTTACATATTTTTTGGCAATTTAGGTATTTCAAGTTTGAACTTGAGGGAAAAGGTGCAATAAAAAAGGATGACTTCCCAGAATTCCTTAGGAGTTTTCTTGATCGCCATTCAGCAACCTGCATGTACACTTCAAGTCAACTTCAAACGTACACCACAGCTCATCTTAGCCGTGGCACGTGGTACCTCGATTGCCCTATTGGATACACGCATCCATCGGAACAAGCCCTCCGGGATTCTTTGGAGGGCATTAGTGGGGTTGACTTAAATGTCGATGAGTTCGCAGGTCTCAACGCAGTTCAAAAGGCGAAGGCGATTGCCAAGAGGGACAGAGCTGACAGAAAGAAGGCGGCTAAGCTACATTTGGCGCTAGAAACCAAGTCAAAGAGGGAGGCAGATCGCTTGGCAAAGCAAGAGGAGAAGGAGAGGGAGAAATTGAGAGAGAAGGAGGAGAAAGCGAAGGCCAAAGGCAAGCAAAAAGATGAGGGCGATACCGGGGTTCCATTGTCTTCAGCAGTTGACCAGAGCTCGCAATTGGTGGAAGGAAGCCACTCCGGGATGAAGAGGAAGGCCATACTTCCAGAGTGGACGGAGAATATGCTGACCCAAGGCACACAAGTCCTGGTGATAGACGACGACGATGTCAGAACAGAGGAGCTTATCTTAAACGTGTCCATCATTGATATTATGGAAGATTCTGAGAATTCACCACCAAATCCGTATATTGAAGTCATGGACTTCATTCAAAAGGTATCGTGAACCTTCAAATGTATTTGAATTTTCTTCTCTTTCAATTTCTGGATGAGTTTCTTGTTTCTTGTTCAATCCTCTTGTGACATGGTAAACTTCTTCATTGCAGGTGAATGCAGGGAAACTGCGCTCATTCGACGGCAGGGTCACCAAAGACCCTTTGGTGGATCTAATCATCTTCGATTGCCAAGAGAACCTATCTGTGCCTCTTGTCTTAGAGAAGCGCGTTCTCTCGTGGAACGCGGACCCAGCATATGTTGGAATGCAAAATGCATTCCAATTTGCCGAGGAGTTGTACGGTTGTCTCCTGGTGTTTCATTCCTACAGCGTTCAACCTCGAAGTATGTTTGCAGGGTTGATGAAGATTTTCAAGAACTTGAAGATGAAGAAAAAGTGGTTGGCATTCAACCAATTGGACCTCGCGTCGGGAATAAACCTTGGCGAAACAATGAGTTCTCTATTCTATTTTTCATGTGATTTTAGGTTTTCTTTTAGATGTGATTCTTGGTTTGATATATGGTGTGATTGTCAATGGCATTCCCCTCTTTACTAATTAATTTTTTGATGCAGACCGTGAAGTTCGGAGTCACCCTTTTCATAAAGGACGTGGGTGGAAAAGTGGCATCACTTTTCCAATTTAGGCAGACCACAGCCATGACCAAAGCAAAGTGGAACCTCCAGAAGAAAGACATGGTTATCAATTACATTACTGAGGAGACCATGATGGTAAACAAGGAAACCAAAGCGCCTTGGCGTGGACCCCGAGAGAAAGATGTGAGGTTCCTACAGTTTTTCATCGAAGGTTGTACCGATGAAGATGATGTAGTTCTCGACTGCACCGCTGCTACAAATATAATACTACTCAGTTTCAAGAAAGAGTTCTAAAATGAATTGTTTATTCTTGTAAAGATGTACTTAAACATTGATCACCACATGCTTCTATTACAAGGGCGTCCATTACGGCTTGTCGTGGGACGGGCCGCCATATTGTGGCCTTGGAGAAGGACATCGATATCTTCAACATTGTTCTGAAGCCGATGAAGAAAGCCACTCCAGTAGAAGGAGTGACTCAAGCTCCAGTGGAAGCTATTGCCGCCCTTGATCTTGATGCCGTACACGTCGAACCAATGGTGTTCACACACACCGTTAGACCTAGTAAGTAAGTTTTGCTTTGTAATGACAACATTTTTTTGTTTTGTAATATACGTTGCATACAAAGAATTTCAAGAACCTAAACCTTCTATGTGTGGTTCTTTAAGGAACGAAGCAGTGAAGGGAACGCACCCAATGAAGAAGATTCGAAGACTTATCTTGAGTCCGAAGAAGTCTTACGAACTTCCAGTGTATGCCGAGAATATGGCGACACAATATGAACAGCATGGTTGTAGAGATCCTAAACCTTGCATTCCGAAGTATGCTGCAAATGTGATTCATTTTGTAGACGTTTCAGCTTCTGAGGGTGAGGAGACGCCAGAGTCGTCTTCTAGTGAGGTTTCTATGACCGAGTCCACCGCAACTTAGACTCATAAGATTGACGAATCTTATGAGTTGAACTATGTATATTCCTTTTATGTTTATTTGATTTGTGTGTGTTATGGCTACAAACGAGGTGCAATGTACTTCTTGCTTGATACTAAACTTGC
Organism: Climacium dendroides; assembly: GCA_950106755.1. NCBI lineage: Eukaryota > Viridiplantae > Streptophyta > Bryopsida > Hypnales > Climaciaceae > Climacium > Climacium dendroides. Next base: position 18,002,871 of record OX467083.1, read on the forward strand.
CCTAAAAAATGTTATGAAATATACACCCAGAGAGAAACAATGTCTCTTGGACAAGTGTGGGAATTATAGAATTTGGAGTTCATTTACAACTGTAGGAGTAGGTACTCTGTAGTGGGGAAAAAATAGAGAAACAAGGTACACTACATTATTTATTGCAAATTAGTGAGGTAGCGCGAAAAAATGTGATTGGAATAAAAATGGAAAGAAATTATAACTCCTTCCAATGGTAACTCCTATATAGTGGAAAAAAAATGGAATGCAAATAAATGTAGTCACCTTTAAACGGTGATAGTCATGATATGAAGTAGTGAATAAAATGAGGTCACACTTGCCTTTCTAATGAACACATAGATTTGAATAGGAAGACAAACAAAGCTCAACAAGTGAACCACTCTACCTAAACCCCCAACAATAAAATATCACTAGTAGATAACATTGCCTTCCTACACCTTTGGCTCATTTAGGTACTTTCACCTTCTTCCAACAGTCCATGTCTGATAAGACACCCTAGCTCTATTTTATGTGCAACAAAAATCCCTTAAATATAGAAGTATCCTTCATAGTCCACAAATGGCACTACATTCCCTAAATTGCTTTTGCTTTTTTAATCCACGGTTATAGAGCCTACAGTCACCCTAAATCCACGGTCATGGGTTCGTTGCCGACCCTCCATTCAACTTTTGATTTTTGTACAAAATTTTGCTTAAACAAAATTCCCGCTCATAGGCTCGCAGGCTCCTACTCCCAAGCTCGCACGCTAGCAACCCTGGAGACAGGGTCAGACTCTAACAGAAATATATACAGAGTTACGATGGGCCAATTTCCCACATGCACATGTCCAGACTTTGTGAATATGGCAGTTTCTGCAATTGGAGGTCAACAGCAGTACGTGAACTGCAAACACTTGTACTATTTGTACAAGTACTTTTGCAAGATGGATGTCAATGAAGACAAATTTATTCATGCACCAAGCTATAGCTTCAATGAATTGAAGTTGTTGCTACTTCAGGCTGCCATGATCACACTTCCAGAATAGGCATAGACACGTTTCTGTATGCACTTCAGTTGTAATGAACTCTTCTTTATATATTACAGTTGCAAAATTCTTATGCCAAATTTTCCCATCAAAAGTTCCATCTATATTTCCACTGACGTATCAATTTTGGCCAATGCCTTCCCTAAACCTTCTAAAGTTTTTGCCGTTATTTTTAATTGCAAGAAACTTTGCAATACAAAATGTTTTAAATTCCTGCTCGTACGGCAACGCTGAGTATCATGAGTGTTGAAAACGGTGAAGAGTTCCCACGGCAATGTTCACAAGACAAGATTGCCTAGTTTTCTACCAAAACAGATTAAAAATTTGCATAAACATCTATACATCCACGGTCATGGGGTACACGGACATAGGTCCCAAATTCACCCTAAACAGCCAAAAAAATCAATTTTTTGAATTTTTTTTGCCAAAAAAAAAAAAGTGGGAAAAAAATGGGAAATTTTTGGCTCCATGCTCTCCGCTCACAGGCTCCCTGCTCCCTGCTCACAAGCTCCCCGCTCCAAGCTCGCACGCTAGCGTCGTTGCCTTTGGTGCAGTCTCACTTGCACTATTAGTAGTCATATTATCTAATATGACTAAAGGAATATAATCAAAACAAATTGAAAATATTTTTTTATAAAGTTTCCATTGAAGTCCCATCATTTGAAAAACATATATGACTAGCAAGTGATTATGCTACTCAAAAATGGCAAATGATGTTGTATTAAAGCTCATATGAGCATTTAATCATATTGATTTTGTCACATTTACATGATTTCTTAGTAATGTCTGCAACAAACTTTGTGTATCATAAGACACATGATTGAAATGTTATGCATTACTCAAGAATTTCTTCTAGTTCATAGCATACAATGATAAAAGTAAGGAGATCATTCAAGTGAAGCTAATGTGGAGAAGAAATTAACTTAGACCTTCTAACATTTTCAAAGACACATTTCAAGCATACATATAATTTTTTCATAGTTTTTTTTTGTTGAATTTAAATTCAGGTTTATATACACCTCTAGCAACAAGTCATGTACTTATTTCAAGATCTAAAGGTCAATTTGAATAGATAAAGGTCAAATTCATGATCTCCATGAAACAAAATATGCAAAATCATTACTTAGTTTTTTAAATATGCACTAATTTTATCATAAACTAGCATTAATTGTGAAATATGTGTGTATACTAAAGTCTTTAAAGACTCTACACAACTTGAAATGCAACAATTCTTATAACATTCGAAGGAGAACAAATTTTTTAGACATGCATTTTGGCATCACAAAATGTTTATATCTAGATTGTGGTGTGCTAAAAGTGTGCTTGATTGAACACCTTGAAGACTAGGGGTAGCCCACATTTCCAAAATTGTAAAGATGTATTATAAAATGCAACTTAGAATAATAATTTCATGAAGACTCTTCAATATTAATTGTAAAATATGATCCATAGATCAAATCCATATAGTTACATCAACTAGTATGCAAGTCAATTTTTTTCAATTAAATTTGAGCTAAAAATTGAAAATTTCTCTAAAATTAATTGTAGATTGAATATTTGTGATTTTCACAAGAATTTTTTCCCTTTTAACACCTAAAGGACCAAGGATCCTACTTTGGGCTTTCTGAGAACTTAAGCAAGTCCTATTGACTTTAGAATTTAAAATCTTTGCATAATTTTTTGGGGATGGATGCTCTTATTATAATCTAGGTGTAAAACTTTGTTTCATGTCATTCCTATAAATATTGCAAAAGTTAGAAGGATTTTTTCAATTTCAATATTGAACTAGATAGCAAAAAATATGTTCTAAAAAAAAAAACAATTATTTTTTGAGGATTGTTATATTTGATAACTACTCATAAACATTTGAACCATTCAATTCCAAATATTGAGGTAAAAGTTATGAGGAGTTTATTTTGTAGTTTGAATGAAGGTCAAAAAACATATAAAGTTGTCTTTTGCTTTCAATTTTGAAATTTTGAAAAAAAAAATGAAAAAAAAAGAGTTGTTTAATAGATAATTCTCAACATTAGAATTAACAATTTCCAAAATTCTTCCAAAAGTTATTAGCATACTAGTTTTATCTTTCTTTTAGTAACACCTATTTTACAAAATTTTAAAAATGAATATAATAGTTTTTTTGGTTAAAATTTTTCACGTATATTTTCAACCCATTTCTCAACATATTGACTAAAATGCATAAGTTATAGGACATACCTCTTTTATTCTAAAAATTTTGAAAAACAAAACTTCACATTTGAGAAGAGCTAGGAAAGCTTACATTTTGAAGTTTAGGCGCATTAAACTTGCAATCAATGGGGATATTAGATACTTTATACTATTTATCAAAAGTGATTAAGATTTAGAATTTGAAGATAGAAAGAATACAATAATTTTAGTATTTTACTAGCAGTTGGTGTTTGCTATGCTACGCATTCACCATTAGAATTTCATAAGAATTTTTATGTATTAGATAGAATGCAGAGCAAGAATTTCAAAAAATCTTCAAATAAAAATTACTAAAATCTTCATATAATTTTTTTTAATAAATAAGCATATACTGAAATAAACAATAAAAATTTAATGAATGATGAATGAAATACATGCAATGATGAATACGGTAAAAGATACACATACATTAGAATGCATTAGAAATTTGACTCCATTGTTACAAACAATGGCAACCCAAATTGAAGAATTGAAAAGAAAAACTTATGAATCTCAAAAACTTTGTGAACAACTTAATTGTTGTGGAATCTAAAATCACTTCAATTGAATAAATTTCTCAAAATCATTTGGTAGTAGCAATAGAAAATTGAAATCATGAAAGCTCAAAGCTCACAAAAGCAAAAAATCATAGAAGTGCAAAGAAGTGTAAAGCCAAGAGAAGCCATAGATTTGCTACCTCTATAATATCATCCTATGGATCCTCTTTAATATCACCTTAATTGCAACGACTATACTATAAAATCACCCTTTGTAAAAAGTGATATTACATAAGTGATTGCAAATTGCTACTCTATTTCTATAATATCATATTGTGTGAAAATACGATTTCTATGTATGCATGATTAAAAATAGTTTTATAGAATAATTAAGATAATTATTTTAAAGACTTATTGAAATCATTATCATGCATTCTATTCAAATATATCAAATTTTTACTAATATGTGATACAATGAATGCGTAGCATAGCAAGCACGAGCCCCTAGTATTAATGGTAGCATTTGTGATATTACAAAAGGACTTCTGATTTTAGTAGTATGATTTTTTGAAAAATTCTTTTTGAAGTTTAGTTTTAGAATCAAAAATCTGATTTTGAAAATTCACTCTAAAATCGAGAGACAATATAGTTGAATAATTTGACTCTAAATTTCTTGCAATTAGTGAGGATATTGACTCTAAATATTGATGAAGATTTTGATCTAGCTTTTGAAATGAGTATTTTGAAGCAATTTTAATTGTGTAAACATGAAAGAATTTTAGGGGTTAAGTTCAAAATATCAAGTTTTAATCATAGTGGCTTTTGAAGATTTAATTTAATTTTTTATTCGAATTGTTTTTGAAAATTCATTTTTTGAATTGAGAAATGTTACTTTTTTAGGCTAGCCCTATCTATACCTTTTTAATTTGCAAAGCAAAGTTTTCAAAATCTATACATCATAAATGTTAAAGATCTAACACAAAGTATCTTCAAAATAATCAATGGATAAAAAATGCATTTTTGTGTGCTTGGAATGTATTTGCATTCATTCACTATTCAAAATTTAAAAGTCTAGTCAATAAGGGACTAAAGGCATTTATGCCATGACTCTTGTCACATCCTTAATGGATGAATGCATTGATAGATGAAAGAATTTATGATGATTGTATCATGACCTTTGATGAATGAACTAATTCACGATAAAATGTACACTGGTGGAGAGAGATTGCTTACAAATAGATAGATGCAAATGGTGGATTTGTGCATTAGAATTAAATAACTCCAATTGGATGACGTAGGCACTAGAGTGCTTGGAGATAGATATCTCCAAATGATGAATTTATACAGTGGAGTTAAACAACTCCACTTGAATGACTAGTGCACTAGAGTTGAACACAAATGTGTTGAAACTTGGAGTTAGATAACTCCAAGTAGAAGATTAAGATTTGGATATAAGATGATTTGAATAAGATATAATTTAAATAAAATATGATCAAAGAAATACAACTAGGACTTTTTCTTTAGTGAATGGCTATAGATAGGACGAAGGATAGAAAGCTAAAGATAAAAAAGTCATAGTCTATGTTAAGGACTAATAGTCTTTATTGATAGTCTTAGTATGCCCTGTGCCACAAAATTAAAGTAAAAATATTTTTCTAATTCTTTTATTCATATTTTTTTTGAAATTCATTAACTTTCCCACTGTGAGTTGGAATGCCACAAAACCAAGCCAGTGCACCCCTCCTCACCGAGGGCTTTCCAACGGTATCAAGCACATAACTAGGGGACACACAATTTGGGAGATCTCAATGTAATAAACAAAATAAAACAAAAAAAATTCAAGGTATGGATAAGACAAAGCTTGGGGTGAGGAGATTCTTTTAGAGATTGTTCTCTTTTCTATGGTCGGGTAGTTGGGCTCCTTGTGAAAACATTCTTGTTAATAAGTATATTTTTTGTTTTTAATTAGAGTCTATTGATGGAGGTTTGTAACAATCTACTAACTCGTGTGTACATATTGTAGTTTTCAATGTAGCTATAGCGAACATTTAATGGAGGGGATGATTTTAGAGCACCCCAAAGTCCAATTTCAAAAATTCATAATTAATTCAATAAAAGTCTCCAAAATATGAACTAAAGAGAGTTCTTCTTATCTTTCCAAAAAAATAGATTGATAAATGCTTTGAGGTGTGAACCCCTCCTAGATCAGTGCTAACCAAAGAAGTACCATAATATTCATTAGCCTTCAAGGAAGCTGCCTTTCGCTCCCTAGAGGCGTCATGCATAAAATTCATCCACACATCATTACTTTAAATTGCAGTACAGGGATAGTGTGGGATTGTATGGCAATAGATTTATGAGAAGTATAAAAAGTTGGTAAATTGAGATCAATTTCATCTTCAAAAATTTGTTTGCGATTTTGATCCTTCAATCAAAAGTTATGGACAAATTTCAAAGAGATGAGCAAAGAGGATGTTTGAAAATGTAAAAAAAGAATTCCCTTCCAACCCCTCTTTGAAATTTGTTCATAAATCCCAAATGGATTTTTGGAGATAAAACTTAACTTCATTTCCCACCTTTTTTTAGTTCAAAGTTTTTTTTTAAAAGTTTTTATACTATACCTAAATGAGGTTTGAAATTCTACTTCAATCACAATTTCTGCTTTAATTTGACTAAACTATGAGCGGTTTAGAAACTACAAATTCTAATTTATATATCCCTCATTGTTTATTCTACCTACTACTACCCCATAGGTATTTAAAGAGTTGCCTTCTCATTTGAAGTCTCTAAACACGAATGGCTTACAAAGATTTATAAAGAAGTTCCAATATTGAAAATGATTACCTCAATGATTAGGTAGCCACTTTGTTTAAAACTTATATTTTGTGCACTATTTGAATTGAAAGTATTTGAGTTTTTATTACCCTGAGTCTGTAGATTTTGTGTACTATTTGAATTGTTAGTAAGGTAGTATGGCCTTAAATGACCATTTACCGGCTGGTCCCCCTTTTTCGAAGTTTTTTATGAATAGAAAAATTTTTGGATCATTTTCCAGAGAAAGAAAAATGAATGTGGAACACAATACAAGTAGTTTCATATTTTTTGAATCATTTTTGAATCACTTATAAATTTAAAACAAACAAACTATTGTAGCACCTATTTGTGACCCTAGGTCTTCCAAAATCCGACCACTTGCAACTTCTAAAGTGATTTCAGTAAATGAAGGCCAACAATTGGCTCTTGCAATAAATAATGCTTTTCTCTCAATTCTCTCAATGGCTTGAGAGGTCCATTTAAGGACCACCTACTATCCATTTCAGCCCTAAATGTAGGGGCAATTTGAAGAGGCCACTTGCTTTTAGAGCAGACTACCTTATTTGGTTTTTTTAGTACCTCAAGTCTGCACTCACAACCCTGCAACCGAGCAGAACTTTGACAAATATTGACACGTTGATATTTAGCTATTGATGGTGCCGAATATTCCACACCATTTTGTAGAGAAGTCTTGCTACTTTCATGAACACTGCTTGCAGCCACGGCAGCATCGGCCGGCCAGACTTTACATACAGTAACTGAACGACACTCCATTTCTCATCCCACATTCATCTGTATTTCATTTCTCGACTGCAAGTGAGAAAGCCCTTCAGAAGCTTCATGATGACATTCCTGAATCCTGAGGCTTCTGATGAGGCTTCTGATGAGGCTTCAGTCTTCTGTGGGGGTTCCAAGGTCCTTTCTGTATGATCCAAGTGTTAGCGTTCCTGTCCCTCGATTATCTCGTCCATCTGTACGTTTGAGCTCTGCTGCTGTATAAGTATTTGCAACTCTGTTCAAGGTAATCAAACTGGGATTTGATTCAACGTTTTCTGCATGCTTGGTTGTAGGTTTCTTTCTGCTTTGATGCTTAATGTTGCAGCAGTGTGTGTGAGCTTTCTTAATATCAATGCCGGTGTTTCCTCGAGCGGATTCTATATTTTTTCGGTTTTCGGATTTTTATCGTGCCCCTTTCCCAGTGCATGAATGTGCAGCAAATGGACCTAGTTAGTTTAGTAGTGGTTGGTGATGGTCGTCTTGATGCTTTCTAATTGTGCTTTCGATCATTGCTGGTGGGGTTTTCACCTGACTATGTTTCGTACGTAACTTGGGATTTCAGGTTTCAGTCTCCAGCTTCTCTTGTAGCGAAACTAGTGAACGGTACGATGGCGTCGAAGATTCAGCTTTACAGCTTGGCCACGCCCAATGGCCAGAAGGTATGGTCTGATAAGATTGGGTGTTTGGGGGCGCTTAATGTCGACATTTCTTTCTTAGTGTTTTATATGTTTCGATTAGAAGTTGCCCTACATTATGGAACACAGTCTGCGATTTGTAACGAATGATTGTACCTCTGAAACCATGTTAGGTGAAGAACCTTGAAACGGTTTACACGTGACTAGAGGTGAAGGATAAAGTGGATGCGCTTCTTGTGAAGGAACTATACTTCAGAATACCGTATTTTTGCTCATCCCTAAGTTTGTGTCCGATTTCTTTGGCGGATGATTGCTACAGATCAGTGTGGCGCTCGAGGAGATGGGGTTAGAATATGATCCGCATACCATCCACATCATGAAGAATGAGCAGTTTACCCCGGAGTTCATTGCCATCAACCCAAACTCCAAGATTCCTGCAATCGTTGATCCTAACGGCCCAGGTGAGCTTATTGACTGACATCTTCATATATATAATGCTTGATTTCGGAAATTGACCTCTGCAATTTTTGTACAGAATTTTGAGATGGAATTTTCAGGAGTACCGATTTAATATTCAATTAGAAATGTTTTGTGATCAATGGAGGCATGGACAATGGGTTCACGTTGGAGTACAATTGGGCTGGAATGTGGCAGATGGGAAGCCGATCAACGTCTTTGAAAGTGGTGCAATCTTGCTTTACCTCGCAGAGAAGACGGGGAAGTTTTTGTCTCATGATCCTCGTCTGAAATGGGAGACCATTCAGTGGGTATTTTTCCAGATGGGTGGTGTTGGGCCCATGTTTGGCCAGGTATTGTCTTTTTGCTTTTCCGTTCTAGTGTAGTGTCTTTCAGCTTTCCTATCCTGATCTCGTTAGTCTGACTGCTGGGGTCCTAACAAAATGACTCGGACATAGCTTGAATTTGTGACAAGTGAGCTACTTTCTATGATAGCCTTTGTAGTGCTATTTTACAATGTTTGTTTTAGAAAAGGTCACTTAAAAGAGTTCTGAGTGTAAATCAAACCCTCAGTTTAGGCAATGCGCACTCAACCCTCTCTAACATTATTGCACGAATTGCTCTGCCTGGGACAAACAGGCTCTAAATGCCTTAAATGCGCACTGACATGTGCTCACAACTTGAACTGTAGACGTTCTCTAATCAATGCTTACACAAAATGACAGACCATGAGGAACGTGCAATTCCCAAGTGTGTCGTTAGAAAGAATGTTGAGTGTAAGAATTCTGGAATGACACTTTTATACACATTCTGTAGGCTAGTGCACTATGGCAGTAAAATGACATGTGGTCAGAACATGATACGTGGAAGCTGTCCAAATCACATGTGTACACCGTGATCAGAGTTTCGTACTAACTTAGAAGTGAGGTCTGACTGTACTGTCCACTGTAAATGAACGACGGATTAATTAAGGTAAACATTTCTGTTTCATGTTCTATACAGTTTGGGCATTTCTTCAAGTACGCCAAGGACAAGTGTGATCACCCCTACCCGGTGGAGCGATACAGCACCGAAGCGAAGCGTCTGTTAGGAGTGATTGAGAAGCGGCTGGAGGGTCGGGACTTCATCATTGACGATGGCTACTCCATCGCTGATATGGCCATCTTTCCGTGGGTGAGATGTCTGGAAAAGGGTTACCACGGTGATGAGAAGGTGGGACTGAAGGATTTCCACCGCACCGTGGCTTGGGTGGACCGCTGCTTGGCTCGGCCCAAGACTGCCCAAGGGATGACTGTGTGCCCATTTTCGTAAGCCTCGCAGCAATCACGTAGGTCTACTAATCTAAGAGTTTGTGACACGGTAGAAATCCACAGGGCCTGTTTATAAACAGTGATGTTGTACAGAATGAGGTAATTTGTCAGGTAGTGTACTTGCTCTTGTACCGTATCTGGTCTTGCTGCTTTAGTCAGCTTTCGAGGTGCGAAGTAACTTAACATTCAACAGCCCGAGGATGGGTTTGACCTGACAGGTTATGTTGAATGTACTCATCTAAGACGTAGTAAGAATAAGCTGTTGAAAGTTGGAACAGGCCCATTTCTTTGTGTGACCGGCACTCTTAAACCGTAGGCCGATTGCTTATTTGAGCTTCACCCTTATTGCTGCCTTGATAAACGTACTGTTAGTCTTGAAAATCTTGAGGTTTCCACGATCTCTCAAGTTTCGACTTAACCATTCACTGCTGTTTAACCCCTAAAGGATTTTGACTGTTTTCACCAAAACTGCTCCAAAACTGCCATCTCTAGTACAAGTACCAAATTTTTGGAAAAAAATATTTTTGATACATCTAACCATAGGATCTTATATTAATGTGGTTTGAGAATATGTAGAAAAATTTTCAGAAATTTACACCATGTAGATTGCAAGATATTAGCGTTTGAAGTAACAAAAATCCTTTTTTTGTCCTTGCAAAAGCTCGGGCAGCTGCACTTCTTAAGGTCAGATCATTATAAAAAAATGTTCAAAATGATGGTTTCTCTTTGAACTCATTCTTCAAGGCATGGTGGTTACATGCTTGAAAATTTTCAAATCATTTGGAATTGTACAACATATAGGAAAAAAATAGAAAGTAGAAAGAAGTAGATAATAATTCAAAATACAAAATTGTTAACAATTTATTTATGAAATTGAAAAATGCCAATCCCAATGGTTTTAATGTTTTAATAAAAAATCTACACTTAATTATTTTATTTTATTTTCAAAAATATTAAAAATTGAGTTAAATAAAGGACTTCAAAGTTTATTTTAGAATAGAGATTCCATAACCACCTTCAAACTACCCACAACTAAAACTCCTCATAACTTTCATCTCATTAATCAAAATGAAATGATTCAAAGATATCCATGTATAAATAAATCTAGAAAATCAAATTCAAATTTTTATTTTTTTAAAAAGTAATTTTTAAAATAGATTTCTTGCTGTCCAAATTGCCCATACAACAAAGAAAACTAATATCATACAATAAGTTTTTAACCATGTAGTCAAAAGTTATGAAAATTGTTGGGCCTTAAAGCTACTCCTTAGACACATGTTGTGTGAAAATTTTAGTGAAAAAAAATGAAAATTCCATTTGTAGTGAGCTGCCCAAAATTGCTATGTTTCCAAAAAGCGCCATTTGGTCCTTTAGGGGTTAATATTAGAATTTTTCAAAGTAAACACTCCTTTTTGCTAGTTCTCTTTATATGTATATATCATCAAATTAGTCTACTCTTAAAATTGACACTTTAAGCCTACCTAACTAAGCAGTGACAATAATGGATATTTGAAGGATTATGTTAGTTGGTCCTAGATAGGGGATACATTTAGAACATGGTCGCTTTCTACTTTAATAGCAAACTATCTTATTAACCAAGAGCTTAGTAGACACATTAGTAGTGTGAGACATAATATTAATTAATCCCTAAATGACTTAGCATATGACTTTGTAGTCGCACTTGAAAATCCCTCACCAACCTAAACCATTCTTGCTTGGAGATTGGGATAATCTTTTTTTGGATCTTTTATATTCAGTTTAGTTTAATTTGTAAAGAGTCATTGGCTAATTGGGTAGTTGCAACATTAGTGTCATTAACTGATTGGGAAGTTGCAAAGAGTCATTGATAAGTTAGAAAGTTGTCATGTTGAGGGGTCTCGCTTTTAGGGGGAGTAAAAAGGTCCTTTCACCACAAAAGAAAAGGGTGTTTTAAGTAGTGTCCTAAACATCATGTCTTTTAAGTAATGTCTTTTAAGTAAGTTTTTAAGTAAACTTTTACTAAAAAGACTGTCAATTTAGTAAAATTTTACTTAAAAACTTACTTAAAAGACGTTACTTAAAAGATGTGATGTCTAGGACACTACTTAAAACACTCCTTTCTCTTGTAGTGTTTGGTGTTGGTTATTAATGTTTTGAATCTTCCATTTATTTGTTATTTACAAATGTAATTTTTTATTTTATTTTTCAAAGATGAAATAACATGTCTAATATTTATCATAAAAAATTTCAATACCTTTTTGTGAAAATTTCAAATTATCATGAATTCTAATAGAAGATGAAGAAATTATACCAAATTCAAATCATATTTAAAAAATCTAAAGTTTTCAAAAAGAAGTATTTTATAGTACAAAAAATTGTGATGTACGTAACAATCCGTAGCCTTCATGCCTATTGCCTTTCCTTCATGCATTGATGCACCCTACCCATCACATTGCCTCCACTTGTCCATTTAGCTATTGATGAAGTATTGGTGGGTGTAGATTATTTCACACCATCTATTATAGAGTCCAGGCAATGACAATGCATGCTATTAGACATCATGAAAGAAAATTTTGGTCTTCAACTTCAAACTTTACTAAAATGCTTGTTTTAAAGAGGCTTCAAAAAATTTACGTGATATAGGAACTTCACTTTAGAAACTTCATCTTGTTAGTTTTGCTCAAAAACAAAAGAAATCATTTTAAATGTCAAAATCAAGTTTTAAGGGAAAAAACTCAAAGTAATGAAATATATTGTATAGTGTATCATTTTTTTGGAAAAAACACCCTATACAAAATTTAATAGAACTAAAATGTCTTAAACTTAACTCAATAAATATGAATAAAACATCAATAAAATTTCATATAAAAAATTGGATGAAAAATCATTTATTCTTTAATATGCAGAAAGTCTATTTGACCATCCAAAAGACAAAATGTCCTTAGTGTCCTTCCAAGATTAATTTGTTGGGTTGATCATTTTGACATACATACATACATATACATACACACACACATATATATACATGTGTATATATATATATATATATATATAATACTTAAATCTAAGCAAACATGCATAATTCTCATAAATATTCATATCCTTCAAAAATTGTTATAATTAATTGAAAGGTTAGATTTTTTCAACAACTTTGAAACAGATGTTAAAGTACAAGTAATTCACTTGTATATAAGAGTTTTTCAAATTTAAAAAAATGATTTAAAAAAAATTTCATCAAATTATTAGTGAAAAATAGCTTTCAATTCAAGTAAATTTTTCAAGATTCTTTAAAAAGTGAATGAGAATTCTGTTTAGAATTTTCTAGTAAAATTTTTATGAGTGAAATATCATTCATTAAAATATGGCTTTAAATAATTATATTTCTTGAAATTCACTCCAAGAAAATTCAAAATGTCAAGAAAAATTATATCTATATTTTATACACTTTTCAAAAATTCCACATTTTTTTTTGTGAATCCTAGAATAAATTATAATAATCATAAATATTTGAAGTAATTTTTAATTAGTAATGTTTCACTCAAAAAAAAATTAAATTCATAAAAAAATTCTTAGAAAATTCTATAAGAATTACCATTTATAAAGAAGCCTTTATGTAGTAGAGCTTCTAATAAGTAACACTCCCCAAAGTAATGAACCTCTCTAAAGTAATAGTGGTTGTTGGTCTTAGCTTTGGCCTCATACAAATGTCATAAATATAAATGAACCCTCCCCTTAATGTAATAAACTCTTTAATTAAATGTGTTAGACCAACCCTAGACCTATTGTTTATTAGAAGTTCTATTGTAATATCCTTTGGTCATTGCTTAACCCCTAAAGTTCCTTGACTATGTTTTTACCAAAAATGTTCCAAAACTGCCATTTCTAGTACAAGTAAAAAAATTTAGAAAAAAACCCGTTTTGGAAGACATGAAAACATAGGATCTTGTAGTACACTAGTTTGAGAAGATGTGGAAAAATTTCCGAAATTTCCACCTTGTAGATTGCAAGATATTAGCAATTGAAGTGACAAAAATCCTTTTTTTGTCCTTGCAAAAAACCAGGTTGTTGTACTTCACAAGCTCACATTTTTATGTAAAGATGTCCAAAATAGTAGTGCTTATTTGAATTCATTCTTTAAGACAAGTTGACTACATGCTTGAAAAATTTCAAATCATTTGGAATTGTACATACAACATATAGGAAAAAATAGTAAGTAGAAAGAAGTAGAGAATGATTCAAAATATTAAATTGTTAAGAATTTAATTATGGCATTGAAAAATGCCAATTCCAATGTTTGTAATGCTGTAATAAACATCCTATATCTTATAATTTTATTTTTTTCAAAAAATATTAAAAATTGAGTTAAATAAAGGACTTCAAAGTTTATTTTAGAATAAGGATTCTACATTTGCCTACAAACTAAAACTCATAACTTTCATCTCCTTGATCAAAATAGAATGATTCAAAGCTTCCTATTTATACATAAATCTAGAAAACCAATTTCAAATTTTAAAAACAAATAGTTTTTTTATATGCCTGGGTTGCTTCATTTGAGAAAGAACTATATATCATACAATAACTTTCAAGACATGTAGTCAAAAACCATGAAAATTGTTGAGCCTTAAAGCTACTCCTTGACTACATATTGTATGAGAATTTCAAAAACAAAAAATAAAACCCCATTCATAGTGAGCTACTAAAAAACACAACTTGGTCCTTTAGGGTTAATAATATAATGATGCTTTGAAGCTTATTGCTTAATATGTAATGACACTTTAAGAGTATCTTAGGACAAGTCTTAATGATTCCAAAGTCCCCTATGGTCAATGCTAAATAAATTCATGTTTTTTTTAATTACATTAGGACATTACCTTTAATACAATTTTATAAAAGGTCACAATTTAACCCTTGAAAGAAGGGCCCATGACCAGTGAGTTCTAGTCTAATTATCCATCACTTTGTTTGCTATCATTTTGCAACTAGATATGAATGAAGAATTTTATATTTGTTTTTAAAAGATGAAATTATATGTCTACTATAAGTTGTAAAAAATTGGAAATTTTTATTGGAAAAATTGGAAATTACTGTGAATTTTTTTAAATGAAAGAAATTCACATCGAATACAAAATGTATTCAAAAATCCAAAATTTTCACCATAGATGTATATTATAATGCACAACATCATGGTATAAATTAAAGTTACTATGTCACTTTAAAACTAGAAAATCAACAAACCATGGTTATAGAGCCAAAGGTTCATATTGAAATATAATATTGAAATTTGCACATTTTTCAAAAATTCCAATTGAAGTAGAAATTACACTTCATAAGCTTCATTTCACTAATTGAATTCAAATTCAAAAACGTCATTTTTATGGATAAAATTCACATCAAGAGTAAATAGCAAGGAATGACTAAAATACATTATAAGGGTGATCTATGGATTATCCCATAAAGGATGCCAATGTTTTTGTCCTTTGGATGACTTTGGGTGGAACTATAGGATGAAAAAACACATTTTTTCATTCAATTTTCAAGGGGATGAGATGCTTGAATGCATATTAGGGAATCGTATTGCATATTCCCTCATTATGGCCAATATTATTGATTTTTTTTAAAGAAGAAGATGTTTATTCCATAAATTACTCTTGTAATGTTTTTTGGCCAATTTTTTCTTTCTATTAATTATGTAAAATTTATCCAAAACCCCTCAAATTTTAGTACTAATAGATGACATGGGATTTCATCTCTAAAAAATAAGTAAAAACAAATAATTTCATTCATGTTTAGTTGCATAATGGCAACAAATAGATAAAAGGATTATGAAGATTGAATATGTGGACATTGGGTATGTCCTTTAGGGGGTTGAGCATCTTCTTCTTTAGAAAATTTACTAATAACATAATGAAGGAATTTGCAATACTATTCACTAAAAATGTACTCAAGCAACTTTGAAAAAAATATTGGATGAATTTTTTTTTTCCCCATCCTACAATTTTAAGTGAAATTATCCTTAGACACTTAGTATCTACAATGTCTTTTTAGGGTTAATCTTAGAAGGATGCCAACCTATGACCAAAGTCGTCACTCAAAATCGATTTAATTTTTAAACCAATCTAGGTGCATTCTTCATTTCTATAGTGATATAGAAAGTCATCAACAAGATACTTTTAGGCCATTGGTTCTTACAATGTTAAGGACTAGAGATAGTCCAAATGTTCGAAATTATAAAGATATATTATAAATGGACACTAATAATAATGAATTTCAAACTAAAGTTGTAAAATATGATCCATAAGTCATATCCATATGGTTGGAGTTACTATTGCACAACCAATAATGATCTATATAATTTTAAAACCAAAAAATTGAAAATTTCTTCTTCATTTAATTGTACACTAAATATTTTCACAAGATTTTTTTCCTGTCGGATTCAAAATGTTCTACTAATGAGGATTTTTAGAGATTTTCATTTGGCTTATTTATTCAAATTATTTTGGAAGGGCAATTGTTTGAACTAAATAAAGTTACTTTCTGAGGTGAGACATCCGGTATCCTTTGGACAATAGAATTTTTGCAAAAAGAAGTTTTGAAAATCTATACTGAGAAAACCTAGATTCTCTGTGTGTGGGACATGTTTGTGTTCTTCCCTTGTTTGAAATTTGAATGAAATCTGATTGCCTGGTCCTTCAGGGGTGAGTCAATTCAGGGTGGTGTAAAACTGCAATATTCACATTACATGAATTTATGAATTTTAATTGGATTAACGTAATACATATGCTACTGTTTAAAAATAAAAATAAAAATAAAATTTAGAAATGCGCATCTTGTACAGAATTATACAATACAATAGTCACCTTCAAACATGACCTCAAACTGTGTGAGTCCCTGTGTGCTAAGTTAGCAATCTTCAGTATCGCCCAATTGATATGTTAGCACTCAGATGTCAAAGATCTCTGGGATCTCTGAGATCAGTTTCACTTGGTGAGCACACATGTGGTATGTTTGATAAACATGAACCAAACAGTGTACATCTGCTGCCACAAACGTACATAAATTTTCTTTACACAAGACATAAGATTATCAATCACTTGAGATCTTCAATTGCAGATAGCGCCCCACACACACACACACACACACACAAATGACAATTTGGCAGTAACAGTCTCCAACTGAATTCCCTCTCTTCCACTCCGCTATCATAACTCACTAGCAGATTAATAAACATCACTACTGATTACTCTTCTCAGATTAAATGGCCCACAATGCGAAAATTCAAAGATTTACAGCTCACTTATCACTCGCCATCGGAGCAATGACATTGCCTCGGGAGCTTTGGTACCAAATCAGTAAGTACATTGACAGCAAAACTGAAAACTACTGAAATCAAATCAGTACTTAATCGCAACTTTCGTTCTAATCCCTAAACGTCGAGGATGATTTGAGAGTGGCGTCTCAGACGGGAAATACAAAGAGAAAAATGTGAAATTTGCTGCTCTGAGTCTTACCAACACTCCCCAAGCTCACGGACAGCACGAACAGTCGAATCTAAGATAGCAACGCAGGGTCGAAGCAGGTGCAAAGGAGGCAAAGGCAGAGACAAGAGTCGCAACGACATGCATCTGTGGCCAAGTTGAAGATGATGCTTAATAAGGAAAATACACATGTTCCAGTACTTCAATGTCTGTATACAATTCTCTTGGAGAGCTTTGACTCTCGCCTGAAAACCGCATTCGGTGGTTTATTGTGCTTCAAAACCTATAGACGACAAGTGGAGCATCAGCTCGACAGGGAGTATGATTGCCCTCAACTATGTTCTCTGATGTTCCAGCCTCTTGTCACTACAACCAGGAAATCATCGCCCGTAATCTTAGCCTGCGTGCTATACAAATTCTCTAACACAAACTGCTCAATGACAAAGGCTATCACTAGAGCTCAAGTTACCAATCTGGAGACTCCTACGACACAACAAGATTCGAAATCCTACGCCCCGATGTCACGGATGACCATGGATATGTCCATACGAGGGAATGTAAAAAATCTCCTTAGTTTCAGTACACTGGTAGGGGTGTATACTTGTTCGCACTTGAGCCCATGCACAACCTCAGCAGCTTCTTCGTCACCCCATGACCCGTCTTCCGTGGAGAATTGCACGTCATGTGGAAGTCGGCCGACGTCGCAGGACTTCCCAATTTCGACACACTGAAACTACGCCGCATTCTGTACAGACTCGGCTCTGTTTTCAGCGGAATGAACGACATCAGAAAGGCGTCGTCGTCCGTCGAGGAAGACGCCAATACTCTTCTCTCCTGGTTCCGCAGCTGTCGAAGGGCCTTGCTGGAAGCTCGGGACTTCGCGGTCAGCTTGGAGATCGTCCTCTTGGAAGCGCGGATGCTCGTCAGGTCGTGCGGGTCGCACAGGTCACAAAATTTCGCACTCAAGCCCTCTGAGGCTGCTTGGGTCACGTGCTGGACTCGCGTCACCGCCATAGCTACCAAAAAATTAAATGGTGGGTGCTACACAAATACGAAATCGAACCTGGACTACCGCAACCCAGAAAATTCTTCAAACCCAACAAACAAACGTCAATCTCGGGTTGTTGCTTGATCAAGCACTTGCGAAATTCCACTTGCACCGACTGCATCAGCGTAATAACACTCAATCACTAGCCGACCTATTAGCAGAATGTAAAGCACGAAATCGCGACGCCAGAGCACTGCTTCCGATAGAACTTCGAGATATACATGCACATGTACATCACCTGAATGCAATCTGACACCAAATAGAGGACGCAGATCGAAGCAAAAACATGAACTGAGAAAGGAATTGTGGGAGATGTGAATTTACAGAGCGCAGTGGTAACAAATGGGAGTGAAGGTCGGGCCTCTTCCCGCCAACGGTCGTTTCGTCCCACGCGGACCTACGGTCGACCCAACGGTCGAAGCCTTGCGAGCGTCCGCGATTGAGGCACTCCAGTTGTCGCACTCGGTTATCATTCATCCGGGTATCAGAGGAAAAGTAAGTTTTTGGGATTTTTACGCTCATGTGCCGTGCCGTTTAAGGTAGAGCCACCCATCATCAACCAGCACCCCATCGGCAGTCAGTAGGGTGGCAGAAATGCAGCAGAGGCTAGGACTAATTTCCAAACATGAGTTCTGGATTTCCAACCATCAATTCCTCCATTCTTTTCATAACACATCTTTTTGGTTTGGAGTGCGAAATTGAACAAGAAGTAGTCTCTTAAATGAGCGGTTTTGGAATAGTCTATATATTGGACATGGGTCAAGACCAACTTTTGCCTTCCAAAATTCATAATAATTTCAATTCAAGCAATAAAATTACCAAATTTTGGCAAACCCCCTCATTTCTATCTCTATACCTATGGAAATATTTCCTTCGCCTTACTATATTCCACATCATGTCCATAGTTGCTTATTCAACCGATTATGGGAGCGAACTAAGAACACACCTTAAGAGCGTCCTTAGTCCACTCCCCCAACTGCCCTTCTAAACAAACTTCTAACTTTTCACTAAAATTTGCTAAGATTTGGAATGCAATGTGTTTTGGCAAGCCTGGTTTATCAAGACTTTTATTAATTTTGTCTTTTAGCTAACTTTTGAAGCTGTCTATTTTCATTTTCAAATGTTTAAATTTGAGTTTTCTTATATCTAATATTCAAAGTACTTTGGAATCAGCACTTCCAATAATGAAAAAAATTCAAAAGCTTGATAGATTGAAATATTTATTGAAGTAGAAATTTTCATAGATTTAGACTTCTAAATAGAAATAAGATGCCTTGTTGATTTGGTTTTGATAAATGTGTAAATTTTTCCATGATAATAAAGATGCCAACACATAATGGTGCATTTTATAATCTTTTACATTTTCAAATTAAAATCCACAAAATGAAGATTTTTCTTTCTACTTTTAATTTGTGCATTTATGAGACATTCATTTCTGCACATATAAGAATTTTTAAATGTATATACATTAAGATCTTCTCAAAGAAACATTCTACTTTTTCATGTCAAAGTCCGCATAGAGGCTTATAATGACATGGCATTTTCACAAGAAAAGTGAATGTTGATTAATGTGGCAATTATCAACAAACTTATGTTGATTTTTGTCTGAATAAAGTTTTCCTAACCAATTGCTATAATCAACATGCTTGATTTAATTTCTCATTGAATTGGACATCATTAATTTTTTTAAACATGTTGACTTATTAGAAACAACCTCTATATTAGAAAAAACTTAATAGTAAGAGCAAGCATGACAACAAGTTTCATAATAAAGTATTAGTCTTTAGACCCTACTATCAAGTTTAGAGTTTGAAGAAATCAATACCACATATTCTATCCTTTAGAAGACACTATATTTAGTGGATTTCACTAAAAACACTAAAAATTCATAATACTTCTTCAAGATTTTTTTATGGAAGAACAACAACCTCGAACATCTTTAGATCTACACCATCTAACTGACTCAGTACATACAATTTTTTGTCCATCTAAGCAATCATTTTGAAGAGAGAAGCCACAAAATAGCCAACAAAAAAACATCAAACCATTTCTAAAGTCTAAATTTTCTGTACAACAAGAGAAAACAAATTGTCAAATTAGAGTTACAACCACTTATATGCAAAAAAAAAGACAAATACTGAATAGAGGAGTAAAACAAAAAGTGTTTGTCTTCAAGATCCCCTATTTGTAGAGTTAATTAATAAAAAATAGTAGTTACAATATCTAAATGCATTTTACTTTTTGATGGACTTCCACATTATAAATTCCAAGTTCCAACAACCGCAAGCTAAGTCCAACCCCAAAAGAAAGCTTTGACTATTTCCTATGATGATGCATCTAGGTTTAGGTTGCAATTGATGCCCCCCCTCTTTGTAAAAATTTCCCCCTTCTAACACCATCATACTACTAAAATCACAAGGCCTTCCGTAATATCACATTTTTACGCTGTGTGATATTACAGAGGCCAAATCCCTCTATAATATCACATTTCTACACAATGTGATATTATAGAGTTCTAATGGTCATTTCACCTTTGTAATATCACACAGTGTTAAAATGTGATATTACAAAGGTATAGTGATATTATGGAGGTTTCATATTTCTTGGCTTCAAACTTCATTTTACTTTCATAGTTCTATGATTTTTTAAGATTTGAATGTTCTCAATTCTAATGTTCTTTTCTTACTACCAAATGATTTGAAGCTTTGTTAGATTGAAGCAATATTGGATTCGGAGCTTTGTTAGATTGAAGCAATTTTGGATTTTATAACAAAGTATTTACAAAGTCTTTGCAATTTAACAAATTTGCATTTCAATTCTTTAATTTTGGTCACCATTGTTTGTGAGTGAAGAAATTTATCAAGTGGTGGTGTCCTTACAATGTTTTCATGTTTGCAAAGATCTTTTTTGTGAAAATTATGATATAATTATTTTCTTTAATTACTTTCTATTGCACAATATATGTATTTTCAAAGAATATTGTATGAAGATGTCAATATTTTTATTTAAAGATTATACATATTTTATTAATCTACATTCTATCATATGATAAATTGATGAAAGTAATATAGTTAATGTGTAGCAAAGCAAGCACCAACCGCTAGTTGATCATGAAAAATAAATAATATAATATAGATACTATAGCATACAGACACTCTAGGATATGTATATATATAGAAGACAAATACAAAAACAATTTAAGATATTAATCCATATTGATTGTTCATTAGAATCAATATGGAAATATAAGAATGGGGGGATCTATCAAGCCTAATGTGTGTGTGTTGAATATACCAAGCCCTATAAAAATACAAGAATAGGGGGATAATAAAAACTAATTGAAACTAATTGAAAACTATCTTTGTCTAACTATCCACTTGAAAGACAATACACCTTCAACAGTGCTTACCAAGTCACACAACAAACTCAAGACAATCAACTTTGGTACATAGAAGGAATTACATCAATATGCAAACTCATCAAACCTCAAATTACAATTTCACTTCAAGTCACACAACAAACTCAAGACAATCAACTTTGGTACATAGAAGGAATCACATCAATATGCAAACTCATCAAACCTCAAATTACAATTTCACTTCAAATGACACAACAAACTCAAGACAATCAACTTTGGTACATAGAAGGAATCACATCAATATGCAAACTCATCAAACCTCAAATTACAATTTCACTTCAAATGAATCGGCAATCAACACATCAATTCCCACGTTACCTTGGTCAACCTTAATCGAATTGATTGCAACCAATCCAAAAATTTACACCTTAAAGCTCACATTCCAATCCACTTGTTCAACCACCAACCAATTGTGCTTTTCAACACATAACTTCAAAAACAAAATAAACCCAAAATACAAGAACAAAATGAAATGAAGAAGCATAGATAGCACACAAACAATTAGTCGACCACCAAAAATAGAAAAAGTGTGAGTGACCTTAAAAAGAACCAATCACAAATATCCATGAAATTTGAGCATTTGTATGATATTAAGAACTAAAAGTTGAGTCCAAGGGATTGAAAGCTTTAAGCAAATCCTAACAATGAAGCTTGTAGAGCATTTTGTGAATTCCTATTATTTGTAATATACATCATCTTTATTGAATTGCAATTGTAGAAGGAGATGAAGTCCAAATGTATGATAGTAGTAACTACACTCGGAGAAAAGAGATTATTTATTCACCATTGACATAAGGAATAATAGTGAAGGCTTTTATTGCTCTTCATTCAATTGGGTATGATGTGAATGTTGTTGAGAATTTCACCAATATTTAGATTCATTATTTTAAAAAATTTGTCGTGTTGTGTTTTGACATAATACAAGGATGATGTTATAAGGCAACATTTTAAATTTTTGATTTTAGCCTAAAATCCTTCATCACCATATACGACACATGATAGAGAAGGTGCATTCAATTTTAGTTGACTTCTTATTTATGGTTTGTGGGTTCTAAAGCCACATGAGTGAGGGCACATGAATGAGGACATATGACTTATTTTTGTAGTTTTAGAATTATAGCAGTGCATTTAGGACATCTTCAAAATATTAGCACCAAAGAAGACCCTAAATTTTGTTTACTTTCAATTATCTTTGTACATTTTGGTGTTTTTTAGGCTATTGAATGCTCAGTGTTCAATCTTACTTCTGAGGAGTTGTTCAATTGAGCTTGCTAATTCTAAATTTTTTCTATGTTAGTGTTTAACAAACCTGGTCTATTTACGCATGACTTTTTCCATAAGAGGGCTAATATTTTGAACATCCTTCATGGCCACTAACCATTGGTTTGTAAATGCAAACATCATATTCTTCAAAGCTAAAACTTGAGCATTATGAAAAAAATGAGGCCTCAAAAAGGCTATAAGTTCCTGAATAATAAAAAATGATGACAGGAAAAAAATTGAAAAAAAAAATTGAAAAAAAATTATGTCAGCAAACTGCATAGTTAGATTAGCACGAGATAGTTCAATAGAATAACTGAAAATTTGAAAAAAATTGATATTAAAATAAATATAAAATCTAATATGATATAAGTGCGACCATATTAGATTGTTTTTTATAATTATTTTAAAATGATTTAAAATTATATTTTTTTATAGTTTTATAATATTTTTATATTATTTGGAAATTTTGGTGGTCACTGTTCATCACTAATGATGAACAGTGGTCATAATCCCTCAAAGGGTTGTGAATTCCATTGAGGGGCACTCTTCAAAGGGAAACAACCCCTTTGAGAGTTGGTTTTTTCTAATGCTTGCAATTAAAAAAATAAAGAAAAGGCATTGTGCAATATTTTTCAATAACTCTTCATGGAAAATCATAGTAATTGCTTTAAGCCAATTACAAAAAATAAGGCGTAAAATTTGTCATTTCCCAAAGTTGGGTAGCTCAACCAAATAGGGCAATGATCAAAAAATGCACATAGAAGTTAAAGTATAATATTTGACACAATCTTTGCCAATGTTTCTTGCAATGATACATAGAACAACAATACCTTCAAGATTATAAGATTGGATTTTTTAGTTACTAGTAGTTATCAAATATTATATTGGAAGGTCAAAGTTTCAGCTATAAATATAAAATGTCATTTGCATTTGTTACCATCATGTCTAGCTATGGCAATCAAGGTGTTTATAAAAAAATTATTAGCAAATTCATGTTGATGAAATTGGTATAGACTTACAAATTATTCTCATAACCTTGGCATTGATTGCTATTCCCTATTTTTTGAATAATATGGGTCTATTGAATTTCCTTACATTCATTATTGATATAATTTAGTCGATAGGAAATTGTATATTCCATTCATTTCATTTTAGAGTCAATAAATTCAACATTAAACTACACAATACCTAAAATTCAACTTTGAATGATAGTTTACCTATATACATTCATTTTTAGAACTAAGATTGAGTTTGTAATAATTGAGAATCACATATTCAAAGAATCACATACTAATATAATTGAATAAGAGATAAAACTCCATAAATGAAAGTTATATTTGTTGAAGTATTACACAATAACATAAAAACATTAGAAGAAATTTGAAGGCATGGGAGGGCTATTTTAGGGTTGTTTCCCTTATTTTGAACCATCTTTTTTTAAATTAAAATATTTGAATAATAAAATAATGACAATAAAGTTTTAAAATATTATTAAAAAAATCTTTTTAAAGACATTTTCTAATATAAATAATTTTTAAAATATTAAAAATGATCTAACATGATTAAGGCTCATTTACATTAGATTGCTAATGTGGCACAGTTCTCGTGTTCCCCATTGCCCAAAAACTTGCAATCTTGCCGAGGTCTCAAATTTCTTCTAAATTAGAATTAAATTCTTGAAGCCAAATATATATATACGGCTTAAAAATAATTAACTTAACTATGAAGGTATTATATAATAATTTAAAATATATATATTGAAATTGCCACAACATTGACTTTATATCTAGGATATTGCATTTAGGGTTCATTATCATCATCATTTTAAAGAATTAGTATTTCATATAAATACTATGAATGCAATATATTATACTTAATAAATTAGTATTGACATCATTTAAAGATTTGTTGTAGAATTGAAATCATAAGGTTTCACCTCAAATTATCCATCTACAACAATATTTATAGAAGATTGAATTTATATTTTGCAACTTTTATATCTTATGATGGTGATGTTGGTTTCATAAACTATTTCTATAAAAATTTACATGTAAAAATGTTGAAAAGATCTACTGTTAAAAGACTTCCAAATTGTTTGTATGGATAAAATATTCAACATATACTACTCTAAATGAATTCATTTTGCATCCACCTCAATATTCTCTCAACATTTTCTATATTGACTAGCTTTTATTTCACATGTAGATATGGAAATTTCCTTATTTCAAATTGTGGCAAAACTATGGCAAAAAAAAACAATTTCCTTATTGTGGTTCAAGAAGTGACTCCTTTTTCATTTAGAATCATACTACTAAAATTATAAAAAAAATTCAACGTACACCCTACTATATTGAAAGGTTGACATCTTAAATCCATAACAAAAAATCATGTTAGAAGGATATTTTTTCTTATATTAAATAAAAATTTAAAATTGGTGTCTCACAATGCCAAGACTTAATATATAAATTAAGTGTGATCATTTAATGGGTTACCTAACAATCATGTTCAATTTGTTATGGACATTTTATTTTTGCAAACAATCGCCAAATTAATGAGCCATTGTGTATTGTGCTCAATAACATATCAACTATTATTTAAAATACATTGTGACAAATTCACTCACTTGTGAAACGAACTCAATTATGAAATAATTGATAACTACCCCTCTATATATTTATATTTTTTGAAAAGTTGTCCTAACTACAATTGATTTGGAATATCAACATAATGCATGTATTCGTATGTTGTCAATATTTCATACACATAGTCCATATCATATATCGATATCCATATCTATACATTATAATGTATTGATATTCCATATCCAATATCCATGTGTATTCCATATCATTATTAGGTGATTGTATCTGTATAAGTATCTATATCAACGTTTTTTGTTTTTTTAAGACTGATAGCATGAGAAGGAGGGGGTTCAAATTTTCTCCCTTCTAGATCAACAATTGAGGTTCAAAGTTGTCGAGGTTTTCCAAAAAAAATTTAATCAAAGGTTTGTAATTTTTGATGTTTTTAAAAAAAAGTTCCCTTCAAGTTTGATAGTTGTGGATTTTTGATGTGGGTGGCCAAACATATCTTTTTATTAATCCTTAAATGCCTCGATCTTTTTTGAATTTTTGCACATTTCTTCTTACACCTTTGTATAGAAATATCAAATTATTCCAATTTCATGAAATTCATCATTGAGGAAGGTTGTCTTTTCAACATTCAAGCATTCCATTAGATGAATGAGAAGTTAGTTGGACTAAAGAGTGCCTCCAAGCCCTTTGTTCATCTTCTAGAATATGCATGTTGGAGGGCTCAGGGGTTAATTTTCATTGTTGACCAGAATGTTTGAAGTAAAGTTTTGTCCATAACTTAACCCTTAAACGTCAAGGTGGACATTTTGCGTTTGATGGATGACAAAGGATTTCTCTATGTAGGACAGAAGTGCAACTATTCATCCTCAAAATTTTGCAAGAAAAGGGGAGGTCTTCTATAGTAGTTTGTCTTGCAACGAGGTCTTCTACAATAATTTAAAGCCGATGCTTCACATGGTCATA
Source organism: Climacium dendroides (assembly GCA_950106755.1). Lineage (NCBI taxonomy): Eukaryota > Viridiplantae > Streptophyta > Bryopsida > Hypnales > Climaciaceae > Climacium > Climacium dendroides. The sequence goes on from OX467083.1 coordinate 18,029,344, forward strand.
AAAAAGCGATTGGAGTTTCGAAAGGTTTGATAGCTTATTAGAAGGTGTTCATTTGATGGGGTAGACTACCAGGTCGTCTTGTGTACAATTAATTTTTTATTGCAAAAATAAAATATACCAAAATCAATGAGCCACCACGTCCTGTGCTCTAAAACAATAACACATCAAACATCAATGAGAATGACTACCTGAGCTTAAAATGATCATAATCCCCAGAACCTTGCTTGCTAGTTCCATCATATTCATTCTTCAGGAAATAAAATAAAGCCACACGTCACCCTCGTACTAGTTGAGAAAAAAAGAAATGGCGCCAGAAATACGAAAGGAGCAGCTGCTTTCTGGCGATGGTGAACAGCTGAACTTGCGTGGGAACTCGAAGGTTTCATTTGAATCGTATTCAGTCCCAAGTCCGTATCCAGGCAGGCATCCATCCATTAGGGATTGTTACATGGCGAGAGCTTTACAAGAGTGCCGGGAAGCGCAACTGAAGAACCGGTTGCGTCGCAGGGGCCTCCCAATTTGGCGCACAGGAATTTGACGAACGCGGGCAGAACGGAAGAAAGGGAAGGGCACTATCTTGTGGAGGAAGGCAAGGTGGTGGTGAACACCTTCCCGAGGAGAGGAGAGGAGAGGAGCGGAGCGGCACTACTGATTCATGGGCACGGGGTTTTGAAGACTTGGTTGCCGGTGCTGTTGGTTTCTGCAACAATTTATTGGAACAGACCTCCAGGCACTCAGGCTCCATTTCGGTTGCTAGGGTTTAATCTCGGTTCTTGCGCGGAGGCTCGAGTTTTCGTCGCAAACTCGCACGGTCACTATTCCCTGCGGAGGCGGAAGCAGATTTGTTGTTGCCGTTGCAGTGAAGTAAGGGCTTTGCTTGTGGAATTGTTTCCGCTGGTGTGAGTTCGGGAATTTGAAGCCGTGGCTCGTTTTAGGGTTTGGGGGATCTCGAGGCGTCCAAGCTTGGGAGCAGCATGGCGGAGCGCAACGGGGACGGAAAGGGCGGGGGCGGGGTGCAGATCAACTTGGAGTTGTACGGCAAGCGCTTGAAGCTGCTGAACAACAAGTGGAAGGAGCACAAGAAGGAGATGTGGGGAGGCGCGGACGCCATCGCCGTGGTGACGCCTCCCGCGTCCGAGGATCTGCGGTACCTTAAGTCGACCGCATTGCACATCTGGCTGCTGGGGTACGAGTTTCCGGAGACGGTGATGGTGTTCATGCCTGGCGCGCTGCACTTCGTGTGCAGCTCCAAGAAGGCGGGTCACCTGGAGGACTTGCAGAAGTCTTCGAAGATGCTGACGGGCGTGGACATTCACATTCACGTGAAGGAGCGGAAGCAGGACGGCAGCTCGCAGATGAACGCGGTTCTGGAGTCCGTGAAGGGTTCGAGCAAGAGCAAGAGCCCTGTGATCGGCGTGCTTTCTCGCGAGGCGACTGAGGGCCCGCTGATGGAGAAGTGGGCGGAGTGCTTGGACGGTTCGGGCTCTGCCACGGTGGACGTTTCGGGTGGCTTTTCTGAGATTTTCGCCGTGAAGGACGAGGTAATTGGCGTGCCTGGAAGTTCTGGAAGTCATTGTGGGACGCCATTTAGAGAGTTTTAGGATTGGAGCACTGGGGCGGTTTTGGTGGGAGACTGAGAGAATGGTGGTGCCATTGGGGATGTCCGGAGCCCTTTGCGATCTTGGCCACCCCCCTCCTGGCCGCAGCTCGCCGTCTGCATGTCTGAGTGTAGTTGCATCGCTGGATGCATGGACGTGGTGTTTGGTGCCGTTCGGGGTTGAGTCGCAGCGGGGCGTGTGTGTTTCTTTTGTCTCATCCATGTGCGTGTTGAATTGTGTTGGATATGTGTCAGGAGGAGCTTTCGAACATCAAGAATGCCTCCCAATTGAGCGCTGCGGTGCTGAAACTTTTCGTGGTTCCCAAGCTGGAAGTGATCATCGATGAGGAGAAGAAGGTGACGCACGCGGAGCTGATGGAGAACACGGAGAACGTGATCACGAATCCTGGTAAGTATGTGAAGTTGAAGGCGGAGGACGTGGACATCTGCTACCCTCCTGTTTTCCAGAGCGGCGGGGTCTTCGACCTGAAGCCTAGCGCGGTGAGCAACGAGGAGCCTCTGTATTACGACGCGCTGGGTGTGATTCTTTGCGCGATAGGTGCCCGTTTCCGTTCGTACTGTTCGAACGTGGCGCGTTCGATCATGATCGACGCGGACAAGACTCAGGAGAAGGCGTACAAGATTTTGTTGAAAGCTCATGAGGCGGCGATCGGCGCTTTGCGCCCTGGCAATGCGATGTCTGCTGCGTACAAGGCTGCTTACGGTGTGGTGGAGTCGGGAGGGTCTGAGTTTCTGCCTTACTTCACGAAGAATGCTGGTACGGGCATCGGGATCGAGTTTCGTGAGTCGGGTCTGACTCTGAACGGCAAGAACGATCGCGTGATCCGTGCGGGCATGGTGTTCAACGTGTCTCTGGGCTTCCACAACTTGTCTACGGAGTCTCGTCATCCGAAGTCGAAGACTTTTTCTCTGTTGCTTGCGGACACTGCGATCGTGTTGGAGAAGGGCGCTCCCGAGGTGCCGACGCTGAAGTGTTCTAAGACTTACACGGACATCGCTTACTCGTTCAAGGACGACGAGGAAGAGGAGGAGGTGAAGGTGGAATCGAAGCCGAAGGTGAAATCGGAGCCGAATGGTTCGAGCGAGCCCGCCGTGCGCATGGCGACTCTTCGATCGGACAATCAGGAGATGACGAAGGAAGAGGTGTTTTTCCCTGCCCTGTGCTGTGTGTTGTGGGTGGAGCAGTTGTTCGCGAGGTTTTGTTGTTGAGATTTTTTGTCTTTTTTGCTTGCGGGGTTGATTGCGATTGTCGTGTGACCTTAGCTTGGGCTGTCTGGGTGTGTTTGGTGGATCTTTGATCTTATGCCGTGCGTTGGTCCGGTTTTGTTCGGGTCTGCGATGTTTGACCAGCGCTTTGTGTTGTCGCGTGTGTTTTGGTGCAACAGCAACGACGGCAACACCAAGCCGAGTTAGCGCGTCAGAAGAACGAGGAGACTGCCCGGAGGCTCGCGTCTGGAGGTTTGGGGTCCGGTGAGGGTCAAGGTCCGAACAAGTCGACTGGCGACATCGTCGCGTACCGAAACGTGGACGATATCCCTGCTCGGGAGCTGAAGATTCACGTAAGTGGAAACCTTCGTGCCGATGCTTTTTTCGGTTTGTGGATCATTGGAAACTTGTAGCACCTTGATGGCTGTAGTGTGGGCGTTTCGACGGGTTTTTTTTGGTAGGACTGGGCTAAGGCTTGGAGGTCGTGCATGCGATGAGGCGAGCGTCAACTAATTCTCTGACTTGCCTGTTTGTGGCTGCAGGTGGATCAGAAGAATGAAGCCGTTTTGCTCCCCATTTATGGTTTGCTGGTGCCCTTCCACATCGCCACCGTGAAGAGCGTGACGAGTCAACAGGATGGCGGTCATTCGTACATCCGGATCATCTTTAACGTTCCTGGAGCGGGTTTCGGTCCTAACGACGTCCCGACGAAGAAGTTTCCGGCTTCTATTTACGTGAAGGAGGTTTCTTTCCGTTCGAACGACACCCGTCATTCTTACCAGGTGGTGCAGCTGATCAAGACTCTTCGTCGTCAGGTGGCTCAACGTGAGTCGGAACGCGCGGAGCGTGCCACCCTGGTGACCCAAGAGCGTCTTCAGACCGCGAAGGGTCGACCCATCAGGTACGGTTTGGGCGTGGGATGTGAATGGAAGTTTTTTTGTTTTTGGGAGTGGAGTTGCTGCTTCTGTTGTGGGCAGGTGGGTTCGAGGTGAGAACGCGGACAAGTCTGGAGTGGGTTCCAAGTCATCTGTTTTGGGTTGACTTTTTGTCGGGGACTTTCCGGAGTCTCTTTTGCAGAGGTGTGAGATTGTTTTGCAGTGAGAGAGGAGTGGGGCTCACGATAGGTGCACATGATTGGGGGTGTAGGGCGGTTTGTTCATGTTTGGGTTTGGGGGGATTTGCGCGATACTGGACCGATTTGTGTGTTTCGTTGGGGAGCCATAGTGGAGGGAGCACATATTTCTGGCGTGCAATTGGGTCCGGTTGGTTTGTGTCCATTGTAGCGTGTTCCAATGAATCTGATTGAGCTTGCGGTGGTGTGTGTCAGGTTGTCCGATCTTTGGATCCGACCTGCGTTTGGGGGTCGTGGGAGGAAAATGAGCGGTACGTTGGAGGCTCATACGAACGGTCTCCGGTACTCGACGATGCGTCAGGAAGAGAAAGTGGATGTCATGTACCGCAACATCAAGCATGCGTTTTTCCAGCCGGCGGAGAAGGAGATGATCACGCTGGTGCACTTCCACTTGCATAACTACATCATGGTGGGGACGAAGAAGACGAAGGACGTGCAATTTTATGTGGAGGTACGTGCGTGGGTTTGGTGCGGAGTTGGCAAGTTTTGGTTGTAGTTGATGGGTATTTTACTGGTTTCTGGCTCCAGTTCGTGTGGGTGTCTGTGATGCTTGGCACGGAGTGCATTGAGGTTGGGTATATATTAAAAAAATTGTTGTCCCGTTGTGGAACCTTGTTGCCGTGAACAGTTGTATCGTCGGGGATTTCAGGTTTGGGCCGGATGGGTGTGCTGTGCTGTGTTGGAGTACTTGATTTTTGAGTTGTCGGTGTTCTGCACAGGTGATGGAGGTGGTTCAGACGTTGGGGGGCAACCGCCGTTCGATGATGGACCCGGACGAGATCGAGGAAGAGCAGCAGGAGAGAGACCGTCGCAACAAGATCAACAAGGAGTTCGAAGCGTTCGTGAAGCGTATGGCCGAGCTGTGGGACCAGCCGCCGTGGCGGGAGCTGGACCTGGAGTTCGACATTCCTTTCCGCGAGCTGGGTTTCCACGGTGTGCCGAACAAGTCTTCGGCGTTCATCGTGCCGACGGTGAACTGCCTTGTGGAGCTGATCGAGACGCCTTTTCTGGTGGTGAGCCTGAACGACATCGAGATCGTGAACCTGGAGCGCGTGGGTTTAGGTCAGAAGGCGTTCGACATGGCGATCGTGTTCAAGGACTTCAAGCGCGACGTTTTGCGTATCGACGCCATCCCTTCGACCTCTCTCGACGGTATCAAGGAATGGCTGAACTCGATGAACATCAAGTACTACGAGAGCCGGATGAATCTGAACTGGCGCCCTATTTTGAAGACAATTCTGGAGGTGAGGTCCCGGTTGTTGTGGTGTTATGGACTTGTGCGTGTTGTGTGAGGCTTTGTTAGTCCTTGTGCACCAGATTGGTATTTGGTCGTAGAATGTTAAGTTGTTAAAGTCCCTGATCAGGAGCAATGTACTGTATGAGACTAGACTCGGCTGTGTGAAGGTGGGTGCTTGGGGCTGCATGGAGGGATGCGGCACCGGATGGTTTCATGAACTCATTTTGATGTTTTAGGAGATGTTGGTATTGGTCGTAGAGTGTTAAGTTAAAGTCCCTGAGCATGAGCAATGTTTTCGACTAGTGTCGAGATCAACGGGAACGAGAAGGTGGGAGTTTGGGATTTTTCGTTGGGTTGTGGCTGCGGATGCTGACACGCACTCCTTTTAGTGTTGCGCGTTGGAAAGCGCATGTGTTTATTTGCTTTGTTGGGCAAGAATGTGTGGATTGTAGATGCTTAGTAAGGTGGTTGTAATGGCAATGCGTGTCGTGGTTGATGCCGCAGGATCCGGACAAGTTCATTGAGGACGGTGGGTGGGAGTTCCTGAACATGGAGGCCAGTGATTCGGACTCGGAGAAGTCGGAAGAATCCGACGAGGGTTATGAACCATCTGACGTGGAAGTGGTTTCGGAGTCGGAAGACGATGACTCCGACGACGAATCAGTGGTGGAGTCCGATGACGACGAGGTTTGTGTTTGCATGAGCTCATACAAGATCGGAGCGGCGAGTGGATTGCTTTTGTGGGCACTTCGTTTTGGTTTTGGTGGAGGGCGTGGTGTGAGGAAGAGGTGATGGCCTCAGAAAGTGCTGAGCATGAATGGACGTTTGTTTGTTTCAGGAAGAGGAGGCGGAGGACAGCGAGGAGGAGGAAGGTCTGACTTGGGACCAACTGGAAGAGAAGGCGAAGCGCGAGGACAAGATGAACGGCGAGGAAGAGGACAGCGAGGACGAACGGCATCGGAATCGGAAGAAGGTCGCTGGCAAGAGCAGGATGCCGGACCCGCGGGACTCGAAACGCGGCATGCCCAACAAGAGGCCGAAAATGAGGTGACGTTAATGTAGAGTCGACGTGGTCCATCGAAATCAGATGCCTGTGGTGCACGATCTCGACTTCGTTGCTGCCTTCTGGGCGACTGATATTGAGGAAATGTTAGCCCTTGAGAGAGGAGCAGGTAGGGTAGTCGAGTATTTTTTATTCATATCTGGACGTAGCTGAGAGACACTCCGCATGTCCTGATGCTTTCATTCCTCATTTTGAGGCTTTGTTTTTGTGCTTGGCGATGCGCTCCTAGGCACGAGAGGGCACGCGGAATAGAGTTTCTCTGCCGATGCAGTGGAGTTCGATGCGCAGGTAGTTGTGGTTGGAACTGTGATGTGGAGTTCCTCTATTTGTACAGTACAAAAGAACGCGAGAGTGGGAGGGAGAGGGAGAGGGAGAGTGAAAGGATGTTACCTCTTATTTGACCATCCGTGGAGCCACACTTTTGGGTGGCGGGCGTCACTCCAGTGGGGCTTCTAGAGGCACTGTTGTGTATATTGGACCCTAGAACTGTATTAGGTGGAATGCGGCAGTGTTGTGGCACTTTATTGCCACGAATATGGACTGATTTTCGGGATCGGTGGATGGAGATTTTGGCCATATGTTGTAAATGAGGACCCGTGATAGGCAAATCATTGAGGTTTCCCCAGAATTGTCTTGTTGATTGTTGTAGTTTTGCATCCAATTGTGCTGCCCACTTCATGTCTTTCCGGAGATGTTGACTTCTCATATGTTTCATAATGTGGAATGTTATAATGGAACAACCTCCCATCGTCAACTGTTGGCGAACTGGATCATCTAGATTTTTGACTTAAATGTAAGCTCTCTGAAGATGTGAGCTTAGGGTTGATTTTAGGTCCGTCTATTTTCAGCAATTTTATATTTCATAGATTGTTCATTTGATGTCCAGATAATCCTTGTTTACTAGCAACAAGGCTGTTGGCTAAAATACTTTTGTAGTGCGACAATAGGATTCATTCTCAAATCCTTATTTACATGGTTTTGTGTGGTTCTTTTGACATACTACCTCTATCTCATAATAAATCCGTGGTCTCCATGGGAATCAAGACAGAGTTCTATGAAACTATTTTCAGAGGGAGTAAAGAATTTTGAAACTGGGGTGTTAGAGCATCCCCACCAGTGAGTTCCGTATCCTTAAAAGCTTTAGGGAGAGGACCTCATATGCAGATAGAGATACAGAAATTTCACCGCACCAACCTTTATCCAAAACCTGTATCTCTAAAATATACAAATTTCTATAAAGTTTTTCTCCAGTTCTGTATCCAGAGTTCTCATATGGAGAACTTGTGAGGCCTCATCCCTATTTGATGTCCCAAACTCAGTGAACAGATAGAGAAATAGAAGAGCTGGTGGGGATGCTCTTAGGGTTATCCATTTATATTCCAAAACCATTTTCTTGAGATAATTAGTTGGATGCATGCTGGTATTCATGGAAAATTGGAAGAGTATATATAGATCCCAATTATAGATTGTGGAAGTGCTCTTGATCTCTTAAATTTAAGAAGAATTTTATTGATGACATGCTTTTGGATTGAAGGAAAAGTACAATTGTAAGTTTAAGTTCAATATTTGGTGCCTTCGGATCTGGTAAGAATTTGACTAGCTTTGTGGTCATGTGCTTTAATAAAAAATTTATCATCCAAATGGGACCCTTTATATAATGTTTATGTTAATAGTATTTCTTTTTTATACTATCATTTTCTTCAATGCAATTGCATTAATTTAAATCCAATGATTGATGTGGATCATTTGAGTGTTAATTTTCCACAAGTATCTTGAATTGAAAAAAAGCTTATAGAAGAACAAATTGCAGGAAGCCCTAGCTAGTGTTGGAAGTTAGTCATTATAAACTTGATGAGTATAGTATCATCTTTGTTCTATCTATTTTTTTAATATTTAATTAGTGTACATTTATATTTTGGGGACTCAGATGTTTGTTTTCCTATTTGAACTATCACTTGCATCTAGATTTGGTAGATTTGGAGGTCTATGTACATTGTAAAGTTACCAAATGTGTGAATACTACGTATGCATTTACTCAAATGATGTGTTCATTAATCCAAATTTTGTATGAAATTATTACAATTTAATATGCAATCATCTTTGATAATTACAACTTATGCATGCAATTATTTGTAATAATACTTAATATTGTACTAGCGGTTGGTGCTTGCTATGCTACGCATTCACCATTAGAATTTCATAAGAATTTTAATGTGTTAGATAGAATGCAGAGTAAGAATTTCAAAAAATCTTCAGATAAAAATTACTAAAATCTTCATATAATTTTTTTAATAAATAAGCATATACTGAAATAAACAATAAAAATTTAATGAATGATGAATGAAATATATGCAATGATGAATATGGTAGAAGATACACATACATTAGAATGCATTAGAAATTTGACTCAATTGTTACAAACAATGGCAACCCAAATAGAAGAATTTAAAGGAAAAACTTGTAAATCTCAAAAGCTTTGTGAACAATTTAATTCAAAGATCACAAAAGCACAAAATCATAGAAATGCAAAAGAAGTATAAAGCCAAGAAAAGCAATGGAATTGCTACCTTTATAATATCACCATATTGATCCTCTTTAATATCACCTCAATTGCAACGACTATATTATTTTTATAATATCATCCTTTGTAAAAAGTGATATTATAGAGGTGATTGTGAATGCTACTCTATTTCAATAATATCACATTGTGTGAAAATATGATTTCTATGTATGCATGATTGGAATTTTTTCAATAAAATAATTAAAATAATTATTTTAAAGACTTATCAAAATCATTATCATGCATTCTATTCAAATATATCAAGTTTTTATTAATATGTGATACAATGAATGCGTAGCATAGCAAGCACGAGCCCCTAGTATTAATGGTAGCATTTGTGATATTACGGAGGGACTTATGATTTTAGTAGTATGATTTGTAATATAGACATAAGAAACCATCAAGGGATTTTCTTAATGAATATTATTCAAAGTAAGAAGATGAACTATTCATTCTTGTATGATATTGTAGCAGACTTTGATCACTTAGCATGGTATTTGATGAACTTTCTAGTGCAATGCCACTAGGTCATCTATGGGAAATAATGCTTGGTTAGTGCACTAATAGAGCCACTTTGTCATTTCATCCAAGATTCCATGAATTTCAATAAATATTTACATTTTCATGGAAAGCATGACATTCCTTGTGATTGTTTCCCAATTGAGGTATCGAAAAAATTTATTGGAAATAAATAAGAGAAAAATAAATGAGAAGCTTCCCAAAGAAGACGGGAAATTTAATAAAACACCAAGAATACAATGAAGTCCGAAATAAGTTAAGATTTAGTCAATGGTAGTTTGGGTGCACATAATAGATGGTTGCGAGAGCTCCTTGGCTAACATAACATGTTCGATACAATCTACGGTTACTAATGAGCAATGTTAATTAATGTGGCTAAAAATGGCATTTTTTTTACAAAATAATTATCCTTACTACTCATACACTGTAAAATAAGGCTCTTAATTGAATGCATTTAACAATATTTGATACCCAAAATTTGAAATGATGGATGAAATACTACTCCATTATGAGTTCAAGTACTAGTATTATCTTCATTCTTCAAGTTTTCATCAATAGCCAAAATTTGATGTTGGCCATTAGATGTGGAGCCATGTGGCATCATAGTACTTGTTGAAGGAGTGTACATTATCAATTCAAATTCTTATCTAGTACCATCTCTTGTTTTAGTTCGATTTAGTTAGTTATTCATTATTCTAGAATTTAGGTCATAACTTGTAAGTCACAATTTAGCATGCTAAATTATTAATCACTATGCTATGATTTTTTGACTAGAGAGCTATGTGCCCATTCTTTAATTTGAAGTCTTTGCCTCCTCATGTTGTGGCATCTTTTGTCACCACTATGCCATCTTCAACCTTTATTTCCTATCTTTCCAACATCTTTTCAACTCTTAGTTTGTTTGGTTAATGTAGTGGTACTCGTCTTGTAGTAAGAAGCAAGAGATAGATGTGGATATGTTGAAGTTATGTCGTGATACGATATCAATAAATCAATTACAACTCATCGACGATAATGCAAAAAAATGGTAAATCAACTACGGATGAAGAACTTTATTTCTCAAACATCAAAGATAATCATCGAAGATAGTCCAATCTAGTCGAAGTTCATCACAGATAGTCAGAGACAATCAAAGATCATTCAAGATCCCCAAGGGTTCGAGAAATTGGATCTGTGCTTCACATATGTTGTCACAATAATCAGGATCGCCAAACTGATCACCAATAATCTTTACAAGAGCACAAGCCATCTTTGAAGTGATGAAAGCGATTCAAATCTCTAACCACAATCTCTTTTCTAGTTACTTTAGAGATCAATTTGGTTGCAGTATGACAGTCTGAACACACCCGCAGATTCTTGAAAACATGAATCGGTTTACTACTAGGTGAGCAAATAAGTCCATACGCGATAGCCAACTTCTCACTATGAGAGCAAAGAGAAAACTCTTTATCCTTCGCGTCAATCTCATGCAACACAACTCGAGTATCTGGAAGGTATCCTTCAGCCTTTATTCTCTCAGTCAATCTGCTCAGCTCGGCGTATATCTCCTTGGTCTTAGGGTGAGATGTATCCCCTACAACAAAGGTATGAATCTTGTCATCAACTTTGATCCAGCTCCGCCCCGGTTCCTTGCGTATACCTCTCTCCTCCATCATAGTGCGAACCAATGACGCCTCCTCCCACTTCTCAGCTGCAGCATATATATTGGAGAGGAGCACGTACGCCGATGAATCCTTGGGTTCCAACTTGACAAGCTGTTTAGCCGCAAGTTCACCCAACTCCACGTTACCATACGATCTGCAAGCCCCGAGCAAGGCTCCCCAAGTTGCTCCATTTGGTTCAACTGGCATCTTATCAATGAAGAGCTTTGCTTCCTCTAAATGCCCTGCCCGACCAAGAATATCCACCATGCAGTTGCAATGCAGAACATCGGGAACGATGCCATAATCTTCCGACATAGCCATGAAAAGTTGGCGGCCTTCATCAACAAGGCCTGTGTGACTACAGGCCGATAACACTGCCACAAATGAGTACCCATCAGGCTTCACACCGGCTGCATTCATTTTCCTGAACTCGTCGAGAGCTTCAGATCCACATCCATGTTGTGCAAGTCCACCAATCATCACAGTCCATGTTCTCACATCACGTTGCTCCATTCTGTCGAAAACCAGTCTCGCATCGTCAATACTGCCACATTTTGCATACATGTGGACCAGAGCATTGCCCACACGCACATCAGACTCAAAGCCTCCTTCACGGGCATGGTTATGAACCTCCTTCACCCACTCCAACGCCCCAGCGCTTGAACATGTATTCAGGATGCTCAGATAAGTGATCGCGTTTGGTTTGAAGCCTTCTCGTATCATTTGGAGAAACAATCGATAAGCTTCCTCACCACGCCCACTTTCAGCGTACGCACCAATCATCACAGTCCACGTAATCAGGTCGCGTTCCTCCATTCTGTCAAAAATTAGTCGCGCATCATTGATACTGCCACACTTGGCATACATATGGACTAGCGCCTTTGCGACATGCATATCTGACTCAAATCCCCCTTCACGGGCATGGCTGTGAACCTCTTTCACCCACTCCAAAGCCCCTGTGCTTGCGCATGCATTCAGGATACTGGCATATGTAAAAGCATCAGGTCTAAGGCCGTCCTGTTTCATTCGGAGAAGAAGTTCATAGGCTTCACCTTCACACCCATGTTGTGCAAGTCCGCCAATCATCACAGTCCATGTTCTCACATCACGTTGCTCCATTCTGTCGAAAACCAGTCTCGCATCGTCAATACTGCCACATTTTGCATACATGTGGACCAGAGCATTGCCCACACGCACATCAGACTCAAAGCCTCCTTCACGGGCATGGTTATGAACCTCCTTTACCCACTCCAACGCCCCAGCGCTTGAACATGTATTCAGGATGCTCAGATAAGTGATCGCGTTTGGTTTGAAGCCTTCTCGTATCATTTGGAGAAACAATCGATAAGCTTCCTCACCACGCCCACTTTCAGCGTACGCACCAATCATCACAGTCCACGTAATCAGGTCGCGTTCCTCCATTCTGTCAAAAATTAGTCGCGCATCATTGATACTGCCACACTTGGCATACATATGGACTAGCGCCTTTGCGACATGCATATCTGACTCAAATCCCCCTTCACGGGCATGGCTGTGAACCTCTTTCACCCACTCCAAAGCCCCTGTGCTTGCGCATGCATTCAGGATACTGGCATATGTAAAAGCATCAGGCCTAAGGCCGTCCTGTTTCATTCGGAGAAGAAGTTCATAGGCTTCACCCTCACACCCATGTTGTGCAAGTCCGCCAATCATCACAGTCCATGTTCTCACATCACGTTGTTCCATTCCGTCAAAAACCAGTCTCGCATCGTCAATACTGCCACACCTTGCGTACGTGTGGACCAGAGCATTGCCCACACGCACATCAGACTCATGTCCCGCTTCAAAAGCATGTCTGTGAATGTCCTTTACCCACTCCAAAGTCCCTGTGCTAGCACATGCATTCAGGATGCTCACATAGGTCACTGCATCTGGTTTGAAGCCTTCTCGTATCATTTGGAGAAACAATCGATAAGCTTCCTCACCACTCCCACTTTCAGCATACGCACCAATCATCACAGTCCATGATCTCACATTACGTTGCTCCATTCTCTCAAAAATCAATCTTGCATCTTGAACACTCCCACACTTTGCATACATGTGGACCAGAGCATTGCCCACACGCATATCAGACTCAAATCCCCCTTCACGGGCATAATTGTGAACCTCCTTCACCCACTCCAACGCCCCTGCGCTGGAACATGCATTCAGGATACTCACATACGTGAAAGCATCTGGTTTGAAGCCTTCTCGTATCATTTGGAGAAACAATTGATATGCTTCCTCACCACGCCCACTTTCAGCGTACGCACCAATCATCACAGTCCATGTCCTAACATCACGTTGCTGCATTCTGTTAAAAAATGTTCTCGCGTCATTGATACTGCCACACTTTACAAACATGTGGACCAGCGCATTGCCCACATGCAGATCTGACTCAAATCCCCCTTCACGAGCATGGCTGTAAACCGTCTTTACCCACTCCAAAGCCCCTGTGCTTGCGCATGCATTCAGGATACTGGCATATGTAAAAGCATCAGGTCTAAGGCCGTCCTGTTTCATTCGGAGAAGAAGTTCATAGGCTTCACCCTCACACCCATGTTGTGCAAGTCCACCAATCATCACAGTCCATGTCCTCACGTCACGTTGCTTCATTCTGTCAAAAACCAATCTCGCATCATCAATACTGCCACACCTTGCGTACGTGTGGACCAGAGCATTGCCCACACGCACATCAGACTCATGTCCCGCTTCAAAAGCATGTCTGTGAATCTCCTTCACCCTATCCAAAGTCCCTGCGCTTGCACATGCATTCAGGATATTCATATAAGTGACTGAACTTGGTTTGAGGCCTTCCCGTATCATTTCGAGGAACACTAAATAAGCTTCCTCACCAAATCCACTTTCAGCATATGCACCAATCATCACGTTCCATGTAACTACATTGCGTCCACCCATTCTGTCAAAAACTAGTCGCGCATCTTCGATACTGCCGCACTTTGCATACATGTGAACAAGCGCATTACCCACACGTACATCTGACTCAAATCCCGCTTCACGGGCATGGCTGTGAACCCCCTTCACCCAGTCCAAAGCCTCTGCGCTTGAACATGCGTTCAGGATGCTCACAAAAGTGATTGCATCTGGTTTAAAACCTTCCCGTTTCATTTGGACAAGGAGTCCATACGCTTCCTCACCACAACCAATTTCTGCATAAGCTCCAATCATCACATTCCAGGAAATGATATCACGGCAGGTCAACTGCTCAAAAGTGTTCCTGGCCTCCTTGATACTCCCACACTTCGCATACATTTTTAGGAGCGCAGTCCCAACTCGCACATCTGACTCAAGGTCACCATGTCTGATATGTGCGTGAACTTCTTTGCCCCATTCTAAAGCTGATGGGCTGGCACATGCCTTTAGGATGCTCAAGTAAGTAACTGCATCCGGCTGGACACCATCTTTGCGCATTTGATTGAAAAATTCCATTGCATCTTTGGCACGATTGTGCTGAGCATAGCCTCCAATCATTTTGGTCCAACTAAATACATTCTTCCCCACAAGTTCATCAAACACTCGGCATGCGTCTTCCAATCTCCCACATCTGATGTAGGCACTAATTAGGTTGTTTGCCACACGTGTATTCTGCTGCATTCCACTCTCAATGACGCACTCATGAACTTGGTTGACTACAGTAAGATCTTCCTGTTTCAAGCACCGCTTCAGAACTTCAACATACATGTACGAGCTTAAAGCAATGCCTTGTTGTAGTCGGTTATTCAAAACATCGATGGCTTCACTCGCGGTTCTCGCACTTTGCAGGTGCATACAGCCACCGCCAACCTGAACAGCTTGCTTCACCTCCCTTGCACTAGAGGGCAAAGTACCAAAATTGCCCTTGGGAAACCTGACTCATCAATACATTCTTCATGAGGACAACTTTACTCAATCAATTTACAAATACTTGGGTGTATCTATACAGTATCATATCTCTTACATGCACAATATTTCTCAAGAAGTCATTACAAATTTTAAATGCACCTAACAAACACTTACATAATGAAATATAAAGCAAACAAAGGAAATAATGTTGCACACAAAAAACTCAAACCAAACCAAATCACAAGTTTCAAATTCCACCTAACAACGCAAATTACAAACTGTCGATGTCAGATCCACCTCCAATATGTAAGCTTCATCTATAGCAAGGCTATTTGCACCTACTTCTTATCACAAAGGGAGACAAATCATTCTCATGCCGATACCTATTTGATTGTATAATCTCTTGAGAATCGCTGGTGTGATAACAATCACGGGATGGTAATTTACTTTGAGTCACCAATTTGAGCATCGCTTTTACCCATGGAGGAGTTGACCAGCCTTCTACCCAAAGCGCTTTCTTTGTCACCTTGTGTTTAAAGTCGGGTGCTTGGGGATTCATCTGTAGGCACCGCAACCAGCGATCAAATATCGCATACAGATCAAGGAATATATGTTGTTAAACATTAAAAAGATCAAACTAGCCTTCACTCCACCCCAAAACACAGAGTGCAAAATGCCCATGACATTGTGCAAGCAAAGATGACTTCCTCATTACTATTTCGCAACTTTCTAACATCAAATGACTGGTAGTTCCAGCAAAGTCCTAAAGATACCTTATGATCTCTGTTGTCCCACCACTGCAATGGATCCAAAAAATACTCCTCCCAAACTTGTCCAATTGTCTGTGCTTCACCTGATCCAACTGGAACATACTTCATATATGTCAATCACATTCTTTCTGAGAGACAGGTAGCACCCAATTCTTTCCATAAGAACGAGCATCTGATACATACCTGAAGCATTGGTACTCACAGATGGTCTCCTCCAAGCTGATGACGATGAACACCTTATTTCTCCCTTGTTTCTCCCTCCATGGGAGGCCGAGACCAATAATAAAGAAGGGTGTATAAGCCATGGAGACTTCAAGAGTCCAGTCACACATGCATCCTGGTCACAAGAATCCCAACAGTGGGTCAGAAAACAAATTGTTAGCAATTTGAGCATAAAATACTCATCAGTACTAATATTTCACGTTTAACGTTCAAACAACCAATTTCATGTCCTGTCAATTGGAGGAAAATGTAAGACCCTAGATACCAAAATATTGCTGAGGAAGAATCTAAATATGCTGGACTCAAGTCACAAGTCACAAGTCATCCAGCCAATTATGTATAACAGGTGTATGACCATAAGTCAACAGTCACTCACCTGGGCACCAGCTCCACGCACCAAATAGCTTCTCGTTTGCTGCCTATGACGCAATAAAAGGTGCATGAATGCAGACATTTTGTGGCTCGGAGTCTACAGACTTTTAAAGATTCCTCTGCAACAACAAAGTAACACCACAAACAGAAATCTAACTTCTTAAATAGAGAAAGTATGCGAATGAATCTCGAAAAGTCTTCGGCTTCCATTCAAGTGAATGCTCTAAGGCTATTAAGTGAAGCTCCTTGTACAAATGTAACCTTCAGTAAAAGTTGAGAAACTAGTATATAGTTATCAATCTACTCCTTTCAACTGACTTTGTTCTCATCTCCAAATTGCTAAACCTCCAGGCAGGAAGAGAAACTTCTCGTCTTTTGATAGACCAATCCCCAACATCGACATTAGCAACGTCCAATGTATGCTGCAAGCTTCAAAACTTAGCTTCAGCATAGACACGAAGTATCATGTATGATTGTCAATATGTTCAGGCCTGTTCAATTGAGTCAGTTCCTTGCGAGCTTTGTATAGCTCCCTCGGTGTCTTCAGCATGAATAACTTTCAGTGAATGCAGCTTCCCAAAAGCTGAGTAGAACTTCACTTCAGTCCACACACAAAAAATTCATTTATGAATCCATCTCCTTCAAAATTTCCTTCATCCCCTCCATCCCCTTCACTTGTATATGATCTTTCACTTTCGCGAAATTTCCCCAGACTGCTAAAACCCTCAATTCGGAGGGAAAACAGTTCTCTACATCAACAACCACAAATGTATGCAGCTTTAATACTAAACTTCAGTGAAAACAAAATATCATATGTCACATAAGAAACAATCACTTCGGGTCTTCTGCTCCCTTTCAACTGCCTGTTCGATTCTCCACACTGTTGAACCCTAAACCCTCAGGAATCCAAGCAGGGAGGAAGAACTAACGTCAACATCAATTTGAACAACTGCCAATGTATTCAGCTTCCGAAAACTTCACTAGAATTTGACTTTGGTTTTTGGTTTTAGGGTTTAGGATTATCTGAATGTGTCAATCTCTAAAGTTCTTCTAGTCCCTTGCACCCTCTATAGCCTGTCAAGAACGCTGCAACAGGTACTGAACTCGAGCAGATACAAACTTCTACTGAAAATTGCAAATTATGAAGAACAAGAAACTCTAAACCACAACCCCTCAACCCCAGTATCTGCAGCTTACGAATTAGCTACTCTCTCACAACTCGCCTAACAAATGAAGAAAAAGAGGAAAATACATCGCCTAACAGATTGTCATGAACAGCGTCCGATATATGCTACAAGCCCCTTGACCTAACTTAGATCTGGCCTCACTCTATCATACACGAATCAATCTCTGCGGGTTCTTGAGCTAATTTTCGACTGTGCCTGTTCTCAGCCTCGAATTACTAAACCCTAAATTCAGTAAATGAAGGTCTCCCGACGAAACTCCATAGGAACAACACACAATGAAACCTCGACTTCAATCTAGCCACAAAGTATCACATAAGAATCGTTCCCATTACGTTTCTAAGCCACATTCCACATTCCAACTCTGTCCGTGCTTCCCTCCGATTTGCCAAACCCGAATTAGCCAGCCTCCAAGCAGGGAGAGAATCCACAACAACCACAAGTCTCATCGTATGCAAAAGCATAAAATCTTGACTTTGTTGCAGAGACAAGGCCATGTGTGAGGAATTATGCTTTGAAAGTTCCCTGTTCCCTTGCGAAAGTTTACCTGGGAATGGAGACTCAACGAGTTTTAGGGTTTCGATCATCTTGTTCAGGAGTCACAAGCAAGAGACTTGTTGTTGGTGAAGGCAGGTAAGTCGATTTATGAATCCCTTTGACGAAGTGAGTGACAACAGAAGTGGAAGTCCTCAATTCCACGATCTGAGCAATCCTGTTCCCCACTGGAACTGGCGTCTGGCCCGCCCGACCCCTGCCTACAACCATCTCTGAGAATCCTCACTCCGCAACATTCTGTTGGTCAATGGTACGGCTTCTTCCCCAAGAGGTGCAAGCCGGAACCCTAGCCAAGAGCACCTTCGGCCAATTCAAACCTTCAGATAAAGAAACATGGTATGATCGGCCAAGTGATCCAAGACCACAAGACGAAGAAAAGACATTGGAGAACGACTTCAATTGTACAGATTCTTGAGCTTCGCCATCGAGAATACTTCTTCAAATGTGCCAAGATGCTCTGTCACGGAGGAATTCTTCAAACTACGGTTGCTCCCTTCAGGCAAGGCAGTGAAATATCTGAAATTTCTGACTGCAGGGGCTCTCCAAAAGAATGGACACGCCAATGGAACAAGTTCTGACTACAGTACAGTCGGGTCCAATAATCTTACAAATTTTCTTCGCAGTCAGATTCCCACAGAAAGTGCAGCTATTTCAGGAAGCTCTAGCACGCTCAAAAATGAACAGATTTCTGAAGCACATTGTAATGAAGAATACTTGAGCATCATAACAAATATATACAAGTAAAATTTTGAATCACGCAATAATTTGGATCTTTCTTATACAATAACCCCAGTTTGAAACATGGCACCAAATTCCATCAGCCTCATGTTTTGGTGCTTCAAGGAGTTTTGTCCTATGCTTTTTTCAAGCTTTGGCTCTTGCTCCCTCATTGCATACACTTTACAATTATCTCTAGTATCTACCATTTAGTGTTGCTATCCTTTGCAAAAATTATAGCTTGCATTTGATTGGGCATAATTATTCAAAATGAACTTTTGCAATTGCTTGAAAGATACTTATTTTATAGCACTTGAATTGTTGGTATCATTTCTTGCTTGTTCATTGGTTTGTTGGGGTATCACAATAAATCTTTCATTATCTACCACAAGTTTTCTATGGGATGTAGATCTAATCAATTGGGAGGCCAATCTAACTTCCTCATACCATGAGCTTGCCTCCACTTCTTTAGAAATTTACCACAATGAACCAAAGCACCATCTTTCATAAGTATGAATTTGTGAAATTGATCATGCATGAAATAGAACCCACTTAATGTACCCTAGTAAACATTATGAACAAATTCACTTGCATTTCTTTAACTCCTTAAGGCATGATGACTAATGAACTTTTGTCAAAACCTATGAAGGCCCCCAAAACCATCACAAATGTTTGTTTAGACTTAAAACTAGGTGCTAGGCAATTTGATGTGTATTTTTCAAATACTTTCTGCCAAGCTCTAATTTGCTAAGAGTTTTTCCAAACTCAAATGACAACTCATCTATCAAAATTACTTTGCTCCAATCTTCTTCTCTCCAATGACAAGTTTGCAAGCAAATGCTAATCTTTTAGCTTGGTGTTCTATGTTGAGATAGAGTTGTAGGGGACCAATGTGGTTTCTAAAATTGAGCCTATGTATATGCACTCTTATAGCATTACAATGCACTTGAAAATTTGCTACAATATTTCCAATGTTTGTTGTTCATCATGATTGACAAGATGAGACAAGTCTCACAACACACCATCAAAAAGCTTTCTAGGTCGTTGGCTTGGTTTTCAAGTTGCTATATATCCGAATATTTTTCACTTTGTCAAAACAATAGAAATAGTTGATGGGGCATGTTCATTTTTTCCTACTATATTTTTACATTTCATCCTGACTTATCATATTCCAACAACCAAACTAGGGCTCTCTTTGTGTTCAAAGTTCTTGTCCACATTGTGAAACTAGAATCTATTGAGAAAAAACTATCTCATAAGCATCAAATTTAAACCATGGTAGAAGAAAAAAAATGTCGATTGAAATGAGAAACTCATTAGATTTATGAAGCAAATATAAATTAAGTTTGAAGTATTAAATCTTGAGCTGAATGACAATTACAAACTAGATTTGTCAATATTAAAGGCGTGAAAAATCTCCACGGATCATCAATGATTAGCCATGAAGTAGAGCAACTAGGACAGAAGGACGTGCAAATGAATTGTGGAAAGCAATCGGAGAAGGAAGAAGAGTATTTGAGCTTTAAAGGCATTGAGTATGGATAGTTGTTGCCAGCATGACTATAAAAATAAAGTTTGTTATGCAATGAAATTTGTTAATGTGGCATAGAAATATACCTAGAAGCAATGAAGATAGCTGCAAGACTAGGGGCACGCCATGTTTGCAAAGTTTATGGGTGCATTGTTAGTGTTTGTTGATTGCAATTAGGTAGAAAATGAGCAAGTTTTTACATAGTCACAAATAGGGCAAGGCAAAACTGAATTCCTAAAATTATTGGACCTAACCATACAAATTACAAAAAAGGGATTGCATCTATCTTTCTTACATTTGAACAATTTGAATGAAAATAAATGGTGAGTAAAAAAGCTCAATTAAACTCTATAAAATTGGTAAAAACACATTGCTTTGTCATAATAGTGTGTGTAAGACATTAATTTACCAAAGTCACACTACACAAAATATTAACGATATTTAGTATTATCTACACTAATTGCTTTAAAATGCTATAAGTCTTTACTCTTGAAAAATATTTTTATTAAGAGCATGTTTATCAATACTATTTGTTAAAGAAGATCTCTATAAACATATTATGTAAGAGTATTTATGGAAAGTAAAATTTATAGCATTTTAACTCCTAGAATCCCTATAACAATTTATTGTCAAAAACTTTCAAACTATCATTTTCAATGCAAACAACCAAAAATTAAATTTTTTTTTTTATATACTTAATTGTGGAATCTTGCACTAGACTAATACGAAAATGTTTGGAAGATATTTTTACAAACTTTGACTATATCAATCACAAGATATAAGTGTTTGAAGTACAATTGCTAACATGTGAACCTAGGATCACTACAAGGGAAATGGGCCCTAATCTACAGAATTTTTGACAGAGAAGTGTCAAAAATGACAGCCTAATGTCCCAAATGACAACCAGAACTTCTTGTCGATTTTTTTGTCAATATCTTGTCAATTTTTCAATCAATTTTGACAAACAAGGTGCTTCTACAAATACAACAAGATTTTACATATAATTTACTTTATATTCAAAATGATGAAAATATATTTTACTATATATTCAAAATGATGAAAAATTTTACATATAATTTACTTTATATTCAAAATGATGAAAATATATTTTACTGACACTAAGAGAAAATGTACTTCTTTGCAACCTTTAACGACTCACAACCAACACCTTCAATTCACATATTAATTCATCCGACCTCCCTCTATATATTTGGAGTGGTAGGAAATCGACCAAACAATGTGGGATATATGAATTGTTGAAGTTGTGAGGGCTCGTAGTGAAGTTAAAAACCCGAAATTTTGTATTAAAAATACAATTTCAGACCTCATTTAAGCATAGTAGAGTGTCTTTTTTTTAAAAACTTTAAACTAAGACTAGTTAGAATATACATTGAAGTTTCAATTACAAAACTCTTTTTGACATTTTAAGTTTTCAATAAAAAGTTATGGACCGATTTCAAAGAGCATTTAAAAAAAATATAATAAGAACAATTTCAAACACCTCTTTGAAATTCCATAACTTTTGATTTAAAGCTCAAAATGTCAAAATTATTTTTGTATGAAAAACTTTAGTTCATTTTCTAACTAATATTAGTTAAATTTTTTATGAAAAAACACATTATACTATGCTTAAATGAGGTCTGAACTCCTATATTTAACACAGAATTTCGGGTTTCTGACTGAAAACACTAAGTTAGAAACCCGAAATTTTGTGTTAAATATAGGAGTTCAGACCTCATTTAGGCATAGTATAATGTGTTTTTTCATAAAACATTTAACTAATATTAGTTAGAAAATGAACTAAAGTTTTTCATACAAAAATAATTTTGACATTTTGAGCTTTAAATCAAAAGTTATGGAATTTCAAAGAGGTGTTTGAAATTGTTCTTATTATATTTTTTTTAAATGCTCTTTGAAATTGGTCCATAACTTTTTATTGAAAACTTGAAATGTCAAAAAGAGTTTTGTAATTGAAACTTCAATGTATATTCTAGCTATCCTTAGTTTAAAGTTTTTTAAAAAAAGACACTCTACTATGCTTAAATGAGGTCTGAAATTGTATTTTTAATACAAAATTTCGGGTTTCTAACTTCACTACAACTTCAACAATTCATATATCCCATATGGATTGGTTGACCTCCTACCTCCATATGTGTATGTATATAAGGAGCTTCTCTTCCCCATTCTCAGCACTGATTACAAATGGTTCATGGAGTGAATTAATTTAGTAAATAAATTATCTCCGGGATTTTATTTTGTTTTGGTAAATATATTCTTGAGAGATGAAAAAAAAATTAATTTTTTTATTCATTTAAAATGATTTGATCTAAAAGTATTTCAGTCATCTGATAAAATTTTGTCAATGGAGTGACAAAGTATTGATTTTGCAACCAAATTCTGTCTTGTGATTGACAGAATCTTATCAATGGAGTGTCCAAATTGAGTGGAATCAGCCCCTCCTAATTGACAGAGGAATTGACGAAATTCTGTCATTTTTCTGTCAATTTGGACACAATTCCCCTTGTAGTGGATCTTGTAAGGAGTTTAAACTCCAATGTTATAGGTATCTATATTATAGGCACCTTCCATGGTTATAAGATATTTATATTATAGGTGCCTATACTATAGGTGTCTATGTTGTAGTTACCTATGTTATAAATACCTTCTATAGTTATAGAATGATTATATTATAAGTGTCTATGTTATGGATATTTATATTATAGACACCTTTTATAGTTATGGATATTTATATTATAGACACCTTTTATAGTTATAGGATATTTATATTATACGTGTCTATGATTTAGGTACCTATGTTATAACCACTTTCTATGGTTATAGGATATGTATGTTATAAATATGTATTATAGGTTCCTTGAATAGTTGTAGAGTATCTACTTATACCTAGGCTCAAGGCTCAAAGGCTCACATTTCTAGGCTCACATGCTAGTGTTGTTGGCATTTAAAGTAAAAAAATATTTTTTTTCTCCTAGCTTGGCTAAATTAAAAGGCTTTGAATCCTCTTAACTTAAAATTTTTGTATTACAAATTGTAAGTTTCAATTTTATAATTTTGTAAAATTGAGTTGATAGTTGAAGAAAAAAATTCACCCCTTCCCATGATTTCATTCTTTAGAAAATTGTTAAGTCAAATTAAATATGAGATAGAAAGAGAAATATATATTATTGATAACTTTAAGATGGAATTGAAATATACTAATTCCAACAATGAGGTTGTTTTAGAAAGAAAATTAAACCATGTGCAACTTTGTTTTTGAAAAATTGTTAATATTAAGTTCATAAATGAATCCAATATATTATTTTCTTAAAAATTTGCTAAGACTACCTAGAGAACAAGAAGCTTCATAACTTTTACATTACTTATCCAAGTAGAATGAATCAAATCTTTATTTATAGAAAAAATGATCTATAAGAAATGAATTGTTTTAATTATTTTAAGTTTTTGTGTACTTTTTCGGTTGTTTGCCCTTGCCTATTTTCGCCTTTAGAAGCCTACTATGGCATAACTATTGTTCTCAGGCATCAATTGAAATAAAAATTATATTCTTAGAAAGCTAATTAATCTTCTTGTTTTGAAAAATGGTTTTGAAAAAATCTTGCCAAAAATTGAGATCTTAGATATCTACCTTAAGAGTCTCCTAAGGGGATTCATGGGGCTTTAAGGTTTTCAATCCATGAGTGTAGGTAATACTAAATATCATTATTAGTATATCAATATACTGAATTAATGTAGGTTGAAATATTATTGCATTACACAATATCATACAAAAATAAATCTTTGTAGTCATACTAATTCTATAGATGACATTAATATTCCCCCTTCACTATTTGGACTAATTAATGAATTTTAGAAGTTTGATTGTATTATTAGTTATTTGGAGGCAAAATTGTTTCAAATAGCATGACATTAAACTAGGTGTTAGAATTTATATCATGATTTATCCTATGTGAAGGTCAAATTTGGCATAAATTAAGTAAATTTTTGTTTAAAAGTGTCGCATGTCATCTAGTGATTTGTTTACGATGATGTTGGCTTTTAAAATTTGGCATGAAAATTCAAATTTTGGCACTTCCTTGTTGTATATTGTGAAAATGAAGTTCAAAAACATTTTTTATATGTTAATTTTATATGAAGATGCTATGATTGCTTGTAAATCAAGACTCTTAATAATTTTCAAATCAATAATTTAAATGGAAAAAATCTTTTCTTGTAGACATACTGGCATACACACACATAAGAGAAGAAAATATTTAAGATTCTTAATATTGCAATTTTGCATTTTTTTTGTTGTTTGGGGTCAAGCATTTTGTACTTACAAGGACAAAACTTATTTTCTTGGACACCAATTGAAATAAAGATTTTATTCTCAAGAGGCTAATAGATTTTTTTTCTTCTAATAGACTTTTGACATTATTGAAGCTTGCGTGAATTTGTGAAACACCCATTTAAGGACTTTGAACTTCTAGGATTGAATCAAAATATGATTGGAAATTGAATGATTGAAGGGATAGTATACATTTTAATCAAATAAAATAGCAAGCATACAAAATTGGAAATAGTAAACTTTGATCTAAAAATCAAAATCTATTTGTTTCCAAAAGTGCATTTGTTTAGAGAACACTAATAATTGAATCCATTGTCATTCCTTAAAATTAAATTGAACATAATACAATACATGAGCATAACACATGTTGAACACAATATAATTCAATGAGCACTAAAATGGTGAATTTACATAGTGACACTTGCTCAATAGCTTTTTCTACCATGCCTTCCATCCAATCTTTTGGGGAGAGGTACCATAGGGCCAAATTGCATCAATTGAAAATAACCTCTCCTTTTTTACCTAGATGAAAATTGCATCAATTGAAAATAGTAAAATAGCTCCATTTCTATTTTAAATGTAGATGAAGTCTCCAAATTTGAATGAATAAAGTAGCCAACCCCTTTCTGATCAACCAACCATTTTCACTAGTTAGGTTGCTATGTTTCCAATCAATTGTGGTTTAGGGAGATAGTTCAAAGCAAAAACAATACAAATGTCCAATATGTGTACATTCAAGCATACAATGATTACAAGATGTACATTGGAAGCCACAATTGAAGCATTGTCAATTTTGTAATCAACCTATGGTTGAAAATAGGGTGACCTATATAACAAGAATAGGTTGAACAGAATCTTCACAAAAAAATTCATGATGATAAATTTGTTTTTAAGAAAAAATTGCAAAAAAATATTAAATGCTTCTAAAATCTATTTGATTGTCTAAACAGGAAATTTTTCCCCTCACCATACCCATACTGCAGATATGCTAAATTGCTTAAATGATCAGAAATGCAATGAGTGTTGTGCTTCACCAAATTTGAAGTGATTCAAATAAATCAGTGCTCACTGACCTCACTGACAACTAACATTCCATCTGCTCCCCACAATTGTGAACCTCCCTTCTCCAGGCGGGTGTCCGTGCATGAAATACTTTCAATGTGGCTGGCTCTCTGGGATAATACAAATGATTCAGGCCCATTTTATATATGGATGTCCACAAGCAGCGGACGAAAATCTTTGTAATTTGATTGGTCAAAGGATAGTTTTTGTTTGGTGGGGCGATATGATGGACAGTCGCTTCATGAAATTGCCATGCCATCACCCACTCCGGCCAAAACTCAAGATGAAGCCATAGTTGTAATAGACAAATTTGGGATCAAGTAGGTGATCCCAAATTTTGTCCAATGGACAAAATGTGTGTGATCAAGAGGAAAGGAGCTTCCATGGAATAATAATACAACAACAAAGGAGCTTTCGCAAGTTTAATTCCACTGGACGTCCAATTCCTAGTGTGAAACCATGCACCAGACAAACAAAACCAATGATGTCATGGCAATCTCCCTCCACACCAACCTTTTTTTTTTACTTTTTAACAAAGTGTCAAGATGGAAGCATTGTATTTTTACATTCATCCATCTTTTGATTCAAAAAACACTTTTCAATTATATTTATACACTTTTTCATTCAAATTTGGTGAATTCATCCATATTTTTATTAAAAATGGAAAATTTCTGGCAAAAAAAGATTACTTTTATCTGACCAAAAAGTAGATATTTATTTTGAAATGGTACAATCTGGGCCCATGGTGCCGAAAGAAAAAGGTGCTCCACACCAAGCAAGTGGACAAGGGGATTTCTCCACAAGTACTGGACGTCTATGTATGAGAAGGACCAAAGGAAATTCCGCAGAAGGGCTTGGCCATCAAGCAACGTTCACGCATAAATCTTTGTCTCCTCCGCTCTTGGAACACGGAGATTTGATTTGTTGGTGTTGATCGGGAGTGTAGAAGCTTTTCTGACGAAACCAGAACGGATTGCTGAAGCAACCAAGCTTTCTTCTTGCGCCACCAAGCACTGGAAAGTAGTGAATTGCAACTTCAGCACCTGGTTGAAGGCTGTTTTATTGCCCGAAATTGGGTCTATAGTGCAAATTCTGTGAAAGCATACTGCTTGTGAGTGCCTGATCTGGGGAGTACAGGTTGTCGATTAGTCGTTCTAGGTCTAGGGAGTGCAGGCACCATGACTGACCGCATTACTACTCCCTTCACTAAAGACTCCACCGCTGAAGATGTTATTAAAGGCGTGGACCTCACAGGCAAGCGCGCCATCGTCACGGGCGCGTCTTCCGGCCTCGGCATCGAGACAGCCCGCGCGCTCGCGTCCGCCGGCGCCGAAGTCACTCTCGCAGTCCGCGACGTGCAAACCGGCGAACGCATCGCCACTGACATTACCTCCAAGACGGGCAACCCCAACGTGTTCGTTGCGCCTCTCGACCTCAATAGCCACACCTCCATCACGGCGTTCACAAAAGCATGGAAAGGCCCTCTCCACATCCTGGTGAATAACGCCGGGATCATGGCGCTACCCGAGCTCACGCTCACCCCGGAAGGATGGGAGCAGCAATTCGCCACCAACCACTTGGGCCACTTCGAGCTCACACTCGGGCTCCACGACGCCCTCGCCGCAGCAGGGCACGCCCGCGTCGTCTCCGTGAGCTCCCGCGGCCACGGCAGGTCACCAGTTGTGTTCGACGATCTACATTTTGCGAATCGGAGCTACGAGGGGTTTGTGGCGTACGGGCAGAGCAAGACGGCGAATGTGCTGTTCGCCGTGGAAGCGAGTAAGCGGTGGGCCAAGGACGGAATCACCGTGAACGCTTGCCACCCTGGTGTCATTCACACGAATTTGGTACGGCACGTGAAGCTTACTCCGGAATTGGAGAAATATATATCAACCATTTCTTTCAAAACTGTGGAACAGGGCGCTGCCACGCAGGTGTTGCTGGCAGCTTCGCCACTGGTGGATGGCAAATGCGGGCGGTACTTTGAGGATAACAACGAAGCGGAAGTGGTGCCGGTGTTGGGAATGCAGTCAGCTCAATATGGCGTGTGGCCTCATGCGATCGACCCTGATGATGCCGCTCGGCTCTGGGATGTATCCGTGGAATTGCTCAAGCAGCGAGCTGGTGCTTGATGGAGGCCTGTGGATGCTGCAATCGAAATAAAATGAAGTCGGTTGCTTACGTTATGTACATAAATACCTGAGGATACTATTCAAGCATTTTATCTAATATGTGGGAGCGAGATTTGGGGGAGATGTATAGAGTTGCGGAGAGATGTTTGGGTACAAGAGCCAAATTCGTTAACATCAAGTTTTGATCACTATGTATAAATTTCTTCTGCAATTCAAAGTGACATTCGACAATCCTGTTTTCATTCAAAGATCAATGGCTATAGACACATGTTTGCACCACTTGCTGATTAATATGCATAAGCTACTTCCGTTCTTGAAACCTTGCAGGGGACGTCACTCATAGCCTAAATGAGAATGTGAGAATCCTGCTGCGAGGCAAGTTTAGGGTTTGGGGTTGACTGGCACATGTATTCAAGAGTATCCACCAGAAAATGCTCCGAATGTGCTCAAATATCCCGGCAGAGAATCCATCTAAGGACATTTTCCAGGTAATTTGTGAAGGCTGTGGAAATCTGACATTTACCAGGTAAGTCATCGAAGTCAGATTTGTTGAAGGCTGTGGAAATTCCAAACGTACCTGATTCACAGGCGGAGGAACGAGGAGCTAGCAGTGGAACTACTGGAAGCAAACTTTCCACTTCACCCAGCTGTTTTCTCTCACCACGATTGGAATGAAATAACAATCTCACTACTGATAGAGATGCAGAGGTGCTGGTATCGGATGTTTCGCTGGACAGGCTTAAGCAACGGTCTAACGATTGATCCTCTGGACGTTTCACGATTAGGTTAAGAAATTGAAATAAAGTGACCTTAATTTCATATATTGGTGATACATTCTATTCTATGAACCTAATTAACAGGACAATTCACCGCATAGCTTGAATACACGTCGATTCTCTTTTTACTTTTATGGAAATTTATACTCTTCTCTTCAGACACCGACACAATGGAAATTTTCTGTAGAATGATCCTGTATCTGAAGATCTGAAGGACTACTGTCAATTGAATAGAAGCAAACTGCAGTGCGAACATGAAATATTCAATATTACAATAGAGGTTACCCAATCATCACATCCTAGAAAAATGTTGCGAATGATTCTTCGGTGAAATGAAAAAACGTATTGCATTGCATACCAAACCCCAAATGCAGGTGAATAGTAGCTCACGGTCTGGGCGTATTGGTATGCACAACGCATCATTCTGTTGTGGAACTGTTCGAAAAGCAAGGGTAAATGCTGCAAGCGCGTACATCCTGCACAATCATGGCCAAGGGCATGATAGTCATAAGAAGATAACGAATTTGCTACAACTTTTATCATATAGGAATATTTCGACCACCTTGACAAAACAAAGACATCATCGTCAAGAAGTGCGAAACGAAGGGAACGCCAATGTAACAGAATGTGACCTGCCCTAAGAAATTCTAACACACCAATAGCTGCCGAAAGTCACTTCACTCACATATCCATTGCACGCTCGTACTCAGCACAACTTGTTAGAAATCAAATCATTATCGTAGTAGTAAGACTTGTTGAATAATTATTTTAAATTCCACATACAGAATGTAAGACATATCTTTTTAGATTTTGAAGTTTAACAGAAAAACTTCAAGTTTCTCTTTAGAAATTATCTTCAATCACACCTAACAATATCAAGACGAACCTGCCCTCGGGAATCCGGTATTCTTGATTGCATTGGCGCGCGGTGCAATCGTGATTCTCAAAAATACTTGTGCTCCAAAATGCCCTCTCAGCAAAATTCCGGTGCAATCCATTCTGCTGATTACGCTAGTTACAGGTGCTCTTACAGTGGTGACTACCCATACGAAGAAATCAAGCTTCAATCCATTTGCCAAATCAGGCCGGCACCACTTGAATCGGTCATTTCCATGTTCCTTAGAACAGGCACGATCGATTTCCAATACCTCGATCACCTTCAATAATGTGAATCAAAACAGAGCAACAGATTCTCCAGTTACTCAAAGTTGCGAAAGATTAGGGCTCCCTTGCAACAACAACGTCGAGACACAACCTCGTCACTCTTAAATTACATAGCTAATTCGGTAGACGCATCAGATGACCAACCCGAAGACCGCCATAATAAAATGCACACCAAGTCTACAATGAGCAATTCATTGCAACCCTCTGCCCACAAAAAAAATCTTCACGACCACACGCAATGCAACGCGCGACAAAAGCTGCCTGTGCTCGCACAGAAAATCATTCCCCGAAATGCAGAGCTAAAAAGCTGGTTAGGTTTTCTGCATACTCCAAGTATGTTTATGTTTATTAAATATCAATTATCTTTATGTTTATATTTAACCCCTAAATGCACAGAGGCACCAAAATTTGGTGTCAACAATTGAAGTTAAATAAAACCTAACTTAATTGCTATTTTTGGTAGTTTGAATTTTTGAAAAGTTCTTTTTGAAGTCTAGTTTTAGCATCAAAAATTGGATTTTCAAAATGATTCATAATGAGTTTTCTATTCAAGATTTTCTGCAAAGGTATCCATTGCAATCTTAACTTTCCGTAGTGTTTGGAAATGAGCCTCAAATACAGTAGACCTTGGAGTAAAAATCACATTAGAAATTCATTTCAAAAAATTGTAGCATAGATTTTGAAAAGCCATAAATTGATTGGAGCTATGCATGTTAGACCCTTTAACTCATATTTTTTGGTGACCAACTTTTTTAATTTGACATGTGAAAAGAGGATTGAAAGACTTCAAATCACTTTTGTAGTTTTAGCACCCTCATGATCAAACATTATAATCTTTCAATCCATAAGTAATATTGTTTTGGTTTTTTTCCCACATGATCTCTAACATGTCTAGTTTGGATTTGTATGGTTACAATTAAAAAAAATTGACTTGATTTATCAAAATGTTGGCTTTTTGTTCAATTTAGAGCAAATTCCTAAAATCTCAAAAAAATAGCCTTGGGCATTTAGGAGTTAAGAAACATATGTTTATTAACTTATACTAGTAATGTTAATTGGCACTAATTTTGGGATTCTACAAAATTGTAAGGACCACTAATATGGTACGTCACATTATTTTAGCTAAAGTCAATAAAATATGGTTTGCACTATCTTCATGCAATCCCAAAACTATGATTTTAATCCAAATTTCATTCATTTCATTAATTCTCATTAACATTCATCCAAATTTTCATCCAAAGTTTTACACTCTACATTGCACCATTCAAACTCTCATACTAATTGAATTAACTTTTTGTATTAACAAGCTTTCAATTATCCTATGCATCTAAAAGGCTTCACGAGAGGCTTATGAGGTTGGGGGAGTGCTAGCATGAGAGTATAGAATCTATGAGTCCATGAGTCTAAAAATCTATATTACAAATACCCTTTATAGTTATAGGTGTTTATGTTAGAGACTATTTTCATGTTATAGGTATTTATATTATAAACACCTTCAAATGGTTGCAAGTGCATACCTACAACTAGGTTCAAGGTTTGTAGGTTTTGTGCTTATAAGCTAGCATTGTTGTATGAGGTTGTATATGGATTCAACTCCTTACAAGTATATTTTTTCTTATTAGGCTATTGAGAACTCAAACTAAACAGGATCAAATGAGAAAATATTGTATGGCAATTTGAGGATGTTTTCTTTTTTGTGGAAGTGTACCCCTTCACGGATCCAATTGCAATAAGTTGTATATTGTTTTTTTGAAGAGTCAAATTCTTCTAACTTTAAAAGGTCATTTTAGAACAATAATTGTCTATACACCATATAAAGTCTTGAACAATTTCCAAAATGTATAAAAATTTTACTTAGTTTGTCATCATCTATATATATTGTATGCTATCATATGAATCTTTACTTTAAATATGGTAGATTATTTGAATATGATACCATTAAAATATAAAACATAGATATGTAAGAAAAAAAATATAGTCTTAAGGAGCTTAAGGGCTCACATATTGTGCACAAACTTTGAACTAATTTGTTGATACTTACGTTCATAAATATATATTGTTTTTGAGTCAAAGTCTCATTTTCCAATCTCATATGCATTTTATTGTTTGCCCAATTTTAGATGGATAGATGCTATTGTAGTGCATCTAAAATTAGTCGTAATAACTAAACCATGTTTGTTATTTTTCCTATTGACATCACAAAGACAAGGGTCATCATTACAAAATATCTTCGTACCAATTGCTAAGGTGTAGTCACTAATTTTTCTCTTTAGTGTTCTCAATCAATTTGCAAAATTAAATTCAATTAAAGATTGAAATTTTTTGGGATATTTAAAAATAATTTGTAAAAAATATCATGATAGAAAAATTTTCAATTCTTAAAGAAAATCAACCCATTTTCAACCAAAATGACGAGTAATGTTTTGAATTCTATGTCATTTTTAAAAAAATCCACCAATTTCATACCAAAAAATACAATTATACCAACTTAAGATGAAATGGTGCATTCAAATGTCTCAATATCTTCACTTGAAATCATCAACCACATCAATAAGGGTGGATGGCAGTATTTACGTAAATGAACTAATCCTAAGCTATGCCCCACAAAGTTGTCTCTCAACTCAAATCAATATTTTCACTACAAATCTTGATTAATTTACATGTTGCAAAAGTTTATCATATATTCTAAATATATCAATATCTATAAATATCCCAACAAAATGTCTATTATGTCCAATAAATAGTTCAATAAGATGTCATTTTTGGAATTTTTGTATTATTTTTCCACCACCACTACAAAAGCAAATTTAGATTTGAAAATCAATATTGGAGGTCATCAATTAGGATTCCATACAATGGCAAAGATACATTCTTCAAAAAAGTTTAATCTTTATTTTGCATATGTACTCAAAATGTGCATCACGTGTATAATTACAAAGATTATAAAACCAAAGTTTCTCTACTCTCTATGTTACTATCCCTTGAAAAGATGTAAACACCTTGTTTGACTTCAATTTCTCCCCTTCCACCCCCTAGAAAATCCAAAGTCATTGATCTTGCATCAAAAAAATTCCTCACCTTCACAAATGCCATCAATCCTCTTGAAAATTTAGAATTATTGATGTTTATCAAATGAATGATCTTGGCCATCTAAAAATGAATACATAATACAAGTATAGAATACGGATACAAAATACAAATAAACTTCAAAATATGGATACGGATACAATTACAAAATTCAACTAAAATATCCCATATTGAATGCACTAGGAATTGAGTTCCCAAAATACAAGTATGAGGGAAAGGGGGTTTAAAAATTATACAAGTAAATATATATACTTGAATTGAAAAGTATTGTTCTCTCACTATGTACCTAGAGATACTACTATGATGGCAAACTATTGAAAGTATTAATCAAACTTTGGAGATGGAAAGTTATTTAAATCTGTAATTTTTTATTAAAGAAATTTATATCTTTATTTTTTAGTCATTTTTTGAAAAATTGTCACTGAATTCACAATCAATAAACTACTCAGTTGTTATTTTTATTTTTTTCACATTGTCAAAAAAATTTAATGTATTAATTTTTAATTTACCCCTAAAATTTAGCAATGGATAGAAGCTAAAAAAATTGTTTCAAAATATGCTTTCAAATTATGACTATGATCTAATTAAGCTTTTTAATTTTTTTAATTTTTGGATGAAGTTAATAGTAGGATCTTTTAATTAATGTATTTAAATTTATCCTTCTAAAATTCTAAAATAAAAATCTCTACTAATTGCAAGATCATATTGCAAAATTAGTTTTAAGATCATAATTTATCACTGATGTGGATCAAATTTGGAATCATTTGACCGCACGGATTGAAAGATTATAATGTTTTAGTGTTGAAAAAAGAAGCTGAAATTTTCCTAAAAACACATTTGGAGGTGAAATTTGATTTCTAAACCTACTCACATGAAAAAAATTTGAACCAAAATGTGCTTTGAAATCAATATACAAGCTCATTGGTGGAAAAAGAATTCATGAAAGTGACTCATTGTGTTTGCAAAATGACTTTGAAATGTCAAAAAAATAGCCAAAAAGGGTGCAAAAAACACATCTAAGGCTGAACCTACTTTTACTAAAATGCTTCTTAGTCGCTCGTTACTTCTTTGATTAACACAAAATTTTAGCCACACAAACTAGGCAAGTATGCGCAACTTTCACAAAAAAAAGTTTTGAAAATGGACACAGTATGAAGAAGTAACAAGCCGCCAAAGTGCATACTAACCAAAAAATGTTAAGGTTTTGAACTTTGAATTGCTTCCAAGCATTCAAAACAACTTGGATTGCTATGAAAATTTTACCACAATAACTAGACTTCTAGAGGAACAAAATCCAACAAATTTGATTGAAAACAAACATTGAATGAAGGAGATACAAGCCTTCAAAGTTGTAGCCATGACAATGCAATGTGTTGAACTCAAACTGAACCTGTGAACTTTGAATGGCTTTCACAAACTCAACTCGTCTTGGATTGATCTGAAAATTCTACCACACAAACTAGACTAGTATGTGCAACTTTTCCAACAAGTTTTACTAAATTTGGTCATTGGATGCAAAAGTTACAGCACTTTGAATTGTACTTTCAAACTATGAACGGCCAGAATCTGTCCCCTTGGGCGGTCTAGGGTTAAAAAAATCTAGCCCTAGTATCTTGTACTTAACTTATCTAAGAACATGTGGTAAAAATTTCATCAAATTTGACTGGATAGATTCTAATATAATTGCATTCAAAGTGAAGAAAACAAGTGTTTTTTTGCAACTTGCTCAACCAAATTTTTTGGATTTGAATCTTTTTAAGTGAAATTTTTGTACTATTGATTTTGATTTTCTAAGTTTTTATGTTGAATAGCTGAGTTGAGAATCTAAGGAAAAAAATTCAATAAAAAAACACTTAATTTTCACTTATTAAAGAACTGTTAAGTAGAAGTAGGTTAAAGATTGAAGGAAAAAACTAAATCATTAATAGCTTTAAGATAGAATTAAAATACAATAATCCCAAATATGAGATTGTTCTAAAAACAAATCTAACCCTGTCTAACAATTTTTTTCTTTCAAAATTGCAAAAGTTGCATTCACGAATGAATCCTATAAGTTATTTTTTCTAGAAGATGCTTAGATTGCCCGAAAAACTAAGATTTTCCATACCTTTCTAATTACTAGTCCAAATAGATTGAATCAAAGCTTTAAATTTAGATCAAATATAAAATTTTAGGAATTTAAGAAAAAAATTATTTTGGCTTTTTCTGATTTTTTTGTGCTACTTGTTGACTTACCTATTTGGCTTATTGTGCCATAACTTTTTCTCCCAGGCACCAATTGAAATAAAAATTATATATCCATGAAGCTCTTAAAAAACCACACATCCTCAAAAAGTTTCAAAAACATTCACTATAAATTGAAACAATAGGAACCTACTTGAATCCAGATTGTTCCTCAAAAAGACAAACAATCCTTAGGGGTTAAGCATTCTTTGATTGTGTAGATGACTATTCAAAACCCAAATGTAGATGAAAGAATAAACAAAAATGACTCAATTTAAAATACTGATTTTTACTTTAATTAGTAATAAAACTATAATTGTGTGGTCTCAAATTGTATTGCTTTAGGTTATGTGTATAAGTAAGAAATTTGTCAAAATAAACTAAATTAGTTCTAATCTAATAGTCATCACTCAATTTATTTTCTTGGGATGTAATTAGTTGACCAAAATTCCTTTCAATTTAAAAAACTAGTCAAATTAGCTTGACTTTTTCTCTAAAAGTTATTTCTAGTAGTAGTAGTTTGGTAAACTAAAAAAATTAGTCATGAAGACAATTTTATTTCAACTACCTTAAAATATAATAGAGTAATAGAATTATGAGTGTCTTTAATCAAAACGTTTTTGACCAAATGCAATTATGAATAGTTAAGAATACGCATGCCAATTTTTACAAGGATTGTAGCAATAGAAGGTTGTTTTTAGAGCCTTGCAATCAAGTGAGGTACTTTGGAAAACAAAAATTTCATTTCATCACAAAGTTCAGACCCAACGGATTGTTAATGATTATTGTGTGGTTACTATTCTTTCATGGGTGCGCACATTAATTTACAATTTATTGCATTGTTACGATGCATACAATTTTTACAAAGAATTTACACTACTTTGTAATTGGTGTTAACTATGTGAGTTCTATACATTAATCACAAGTGTGCAAAAAAACACTAATTATACACAAAAGTTTATTATCTTTGTCGTGCATTTTATATGCATTGAAGTACATGGAAAATCCATGACAATAATGTCATTGCTATTTGTATTACAATAATGCTTATTAAATGGTATCAATGTTTGAAAAAGCTTTGTCAATGTTAAATTGTTGATAACCATTTGAATTAACAATAAATTTTTCCTCGACTAAATTTCTTGCATTTTGTTCATCAACATCTAATTAGTATATATTATAATGGCCTTCAAATTTTAGCTTCATTTGCATCCATCAATAAGCCACCAAGAAGCTTGATGGTGTAATGAAGGAATCAATGTTTAGCTTGAATTGAATCTATCAATAAGCCACCAAGAAACTTGATGATGTAGTGAAATAATCACTTTATAGGCACTTGATGAAAATGGAGGGAGGAGAGGTACTTTTTATACTGAAATCTATTCAATGAACACTCAAACAATATGTAATAACTTGAAAATGAGAGCTTGACTAGCGCTCACTCATTGTTAACTTGATGAAAACTTAGGAACTTTATTCAAAGTAGAGATTTAGACCTCAGTTTGGTATAATATAATATCTTTTTTCAAAAAATATTAAACTAAATCTTTTTGTCAAATTAAGTTAACTTTCACCTCCAAAATTCTGTCTGTGATTCCTGTCAAAAATTATGGACAAAAATCAAAGAGGATGTTTGAAAATGTCCAAAAAAATGTTCCTTGCTAATCCTCTTTGATTTTTGTCCATAGCTTTTGATAGGAGTTTTAAAATCACAAACGAATTTTTGGAGATAAAACTTAACTTGATTTGACACCTTTTCTTAGTTCAAAGTTATTTGAAAAAAGTTATTCTACTATGCCTAAATGAGATCTAAATTTCTACTTTGAACACAATTCTTGCTTTTTAATTGGCTTAGTATTGAAATTGTGAAAGATAAAAAATTTAATGTTAGTGCAATAATTGTGCACAGACTGAACATGATGTTGTGTGATTATTGCACTAACTTTGTATGTCTTAAATAAGCACTAATGATGCACAAAGTAAGTCGTCCACTGCTAAACTATTGAAGTCGTATGTTTCTAGTCATGCATAGTTATCATGCAACTTCAACACTTTAAATTCAATTATGAATGAGATGCTTATACCACACTATAATCATGAATGGCAATATCGTATTGTAAAAACATTTTCAAATGAATGAATGTAACATGAAAGTTATACATGATGATAATCTTTCGATTACTACTGACATTTTATGTTGTTCATGATCATTCATTATATACTACAACCAATCAATCCCTTGCCCACTTGCACATCTATGGAATTTTTTTCTTGAGATGGACTTTGATTGGCTAAGTTTCTCTCCAAAGACAATCTATAGTAACCATGTTTTGGAGTATATGGCTTTGAAAAATCACCCAAGGCATAGTTTTTGTCCAAATCAAAACCTTTTTGGCTATAGAAAGATAATTTGACAAACTACATGAGAAAAATATGAAATTTCAAAAAAATTATTTTAAGTGATTCTAGGCAGCTCTTGAAGTTAGGCAACACCTCTGAAAATAGTTGATTGGGTATTTAGGGTTAAACATGATTTATTCTTACAAATTTAACTAGGGCTTTATTGTTCTCTGTACTACCAATGATGCCCATTGAAGATTGAAAATTTTGAGGCCCTATATTATTATTTTTAGAGATATTGGGAAAAAAATTTGACCCTCATATGGATTTGGGAATCTAGACAAAGTGGTCCTCGACATAAATAGCCTTTTTGTGAAGAATAAACAAATAATAAAATAATGAATGCAAACAAAGCGTAAAGTAAAAGCCACAATGGTCATAGAAGTGAGTTGATCACATGCGTCGATGGATTAAGTAGCTTCTATTGGAAGTAATTGTCGTTTAAGGTTAAATTCTGCTTTCTCAACAAAATTTTGCATCACATGCAATAATTTCTTTACAAATCTAATTAAAAGTATTCAAAAGATAATCATTGCAAAAGTCATAATAAAGTTCTTTTAATTTCCACCTCAATGCAAGACATCTTGGTAAGTTTACTCTAAAAATGCTCTAATATTTTTATTTTATTAGATAGATTGATGTTTTTTCAAAAACCTTTGATTCATTCTATTTTAATTAATCTATTTTCCCTAAAGTTCCAAGTGCCCCCTCGGGTGACAATTGAAGGTTTGTTATGTTTCTATGATCTCAATTTTTGTAGAGACTTTATTGAAATATTTTTTAAGATAGAAAAATATATTAGCTTTGTGTAAACATGATTTTATTTAAATTGATGACTGGGAGTAAAAGTTATACTACATAAA
The DNA here is from genome assembly GCA_950106755.1 of Climacium dendroides. Classification (NCBI taxonomy): domain Eukaryota; kingdom Viridiplantae; phylum Streptophyta; class Bryopsida; order Hypnales; family Climaciaceae; genus Climacium; species Climacium dendroides. The sequence continues at coordinate 18,067,586 of OX467083.1, forward strand.
GCTCAAAACAGTTGAGTCCTAGCAACAAAGAAATTTACAAAAGATTTGAAATAATTATTTCTACTTGATTGAATTTTTTTGTTTACATATGAAAAAATTGATTCATTTCATTGGGATTAGTTATTTTGAAACTTGTGGAGCATTTTTTTTGTGGACATTCATAGCATCTTTTGGGAAAAATAATGAATTAGATCCATTATTGAACTCAATTTTCTCAAATTAAGAAAAAAATTTGCACAAGGTCTAATTTGTTTGTTAAAAAAATAATACCATTTGAATTAGTGTGCTTCAAGTTCACATTATACTATTATTGATTAATTTTTCCTTCAACCATATACCTATATCTACTAAACAATTTTTTGAAAAATGGAATCCAAATTTTTCATTTGGAATTTTTTTCTTTAATTCTTGGCTCAATTCTTCAACATTTATATTTTATTTCAAAATCTATAGTGAAGAAAGTTTAAATTGAGAGGATTTCAAAGTCTTATAATTAAAAGCACTAAAGTACGAAAAAACTTGTTTTCTTCACTTCAAATATCTTGTAGTCCGCCTAGTCAAACTTTATGGATGTCTTCCACACATTTGCTTATAAATCTTCTATATGTTTTCATAGATGATCCTATTGTTCAATATTTAAAATACTAAGTGTTTAGAAATTTTGCTCTTTGTCTTGCATTAGAAATTTCAATTTTGAGTGTTTTTAAACAAAAAATTGGCCGTGGGAGTTTAGACTTCATGGTTTTAGGATGTGTAGGTATTTATTTTCAAAACTCATTATAGATTGAATATTTGTAATTTCACACAATTCTTTTGAATATTTGTAACATTAAACAATAATTTTTAAGCCATAAAATTTCAATTGTAAATTTAAACCTTCAATTGCAAGTCATTGGTTTCAAATCATACAATCATCAAGTATAAATTCAAATCTTTATTTGGGCATCATTGGTAGCACTAATAGTAGTGAATCCCTAGTTTATTCTAGTGATGATCTTTAGATCAATGTAGTTTAGTCATTTGGTGGTATATTATATTTATATTATATACAAATATAGAGTACACTAGGTGTGAAGAGTTATTTACACATAGCTTAATAACACAAATAAAATGATAAAATAATGCCACAATATGGCCATGGAATTATGATGCCACAAGACAATAGCGATGAAATGAAGCTAGGATAAGTGCATCCACAACTATTGCTTTATGTAGGTTATGTTTCCCTTCAACCATATCACCCACAATTATAATATATATATTTTTTAAAATATAAAAATCTAATTAAAAAATATTTTTGACCTTTGAGAGTTGAAGAATCATTTTAAAACTATAAATCCTTGTCCATGCAAAACCTTTTCCTCACTTGCTTCTAGTCTTCAAATTTGACCATAGTAAAATCACGCTTTAAATTCAATGTTGTGCATTGCAAGCCTTAGAGGAAATTCAAGAGCATGGGAGGGATGTTTTAGGGTTGTTTTCCTTTCGTGAACTAGATACTCATGTCACTATATTAAATGATAATAAAATTACTAAATTTTTCTTAAAAAATTCTTAAATTTTTTTAAAAATAAAATATTATTCGATGTCGTAGGGTCTTGGCCATGTTAGATTGTTGATGTGGCATAATTCCCATGTTTTCCACTACCTAGGAACTTGCAGTCTTATTGAGGCTTCAAATTTCATCTAATGTCAAAACCAACCACCATACTCTTAAGAGCAATTGCAACTTGGCTATGGTGGCAATTTTAGGATTTGGTAATTAGGTTGTATTATAGAATGTTCAAAGTGCTTTACCTTTATAAAGTGTTGTCTTTAATGTACAACCTTGTTTATGAGAATTTACGTAGAATGGAATTTAAATACATCTTTTCTCAATACTTTGTAAATTTTTAATTTATTCGTAATGGATACAAAAAATGCATTAAAAAATTAGAATATTATTTTCACCTTCAACTAAATCCAAAAAATAAGGTAGTTTAATAATAGGAGCCATCCTCAATTACTTATTTGAACACAATCAAGTGCATTTACCATATATACTAGATAATTGATGTGAAACACATAAAATTGTTATTGTCTCAACTATTGAATTGCTAATTGATGCATGAAATTCTATATACTCTTCTATTTATTCTAATCCTATTTCTTATAAAAATTGAAAATATTCATGCTAATTACATGTTTCCTAGGGATAAAAAATAATAGGAAAAGTTAACTAGCCTTCTTTTGACATTCAATTCCAAACCTTAAAAGTTGAAGGCCAAAATGGCAACATACCACATTTATATTGAAAAATTTCTAATACATAAAAAAAATTGTCTTTTGGATACATGAGCTTATTTTTCAAATGACTCGAAAAAAATCGTAGTTGCTCCATTCACTTCTTTTGAATCCAACTCTACTTCAAAAACTAGGTCATGTACCAAGAAAAAAGAATTTGTGCAGTAATAACTACATCCATGGCACACTTGACAATGCTCCATACTTTTTGGAGCATTTATTTGTAAGCATCATTGTTTGTGTTGGTGTTTGCATATTGTGTGGTCTTGAGATTCTATTGATGTTTAGTCAAGCATATGTTCCTCATTTAATCAAAGACAAAATAAAACATGTCTTTCTTTTTCAAAAGGGTCCAAAACAATCCAATTGGTTTATAACAAGATTTCTTAGATAGACTTTTATGTGGGTGATGACGTTTATCAAGGAAGTGAAATAAAAAAGAATGTTCAAAGGTTTAAAGCCATTAGATTTTTGGGGGGCTTTTAGAAGATTGTGAATTCCCGGGATGCAAGGAACATGGGAGCAGAGCCACATTAGTAGTTTGATGTGGTCAAAAGACTACTACATCAAATAATAATATTTAATTATTTTTTAATATTTTAATAAATTATTTTTTAAAAAATTTAAATTATTTTACAATCTAATTGTATTGTTCTGGTTGACAGTAAGGGGAACAACCTTGAAACAATCTCTTTAGAGGCCTAGAAAACATCTAATGTCATTCAAAGTAAATAATCTACTTAAATTTCAAAATGACATTTCCCTTCATATCTCAAATATAGATTCATGAATTTTTGAAATTTTGAATTCCATAAATCTAAATTTATCAAACAATAAGTGCTAATTTAGCGTGCATATTTTTTTGAGAATACTTGAAAGCACTCTTAGAAATCAGAATCACAATTAAAATTGGAGTAGCCTTTATTATAAAAATGATCCCTCCTTGAATGATCCCTCCTTACTATTACTACCATTTTTATATAGATCAAAGAGGGATCATTTAGTAGTAATAGTAAATTGTAGTGGTATCTATTGAAAGATATCAAAGTTCTCAAATCTAAAGCTTCTTTAGTTATTGAAATCACAACTTATTTCCTAACGATTGTTGGTAGTAAAAAAATGGAGGCGTTTGTTGATGAAACATTTTTAGTTTAACCAAATAAATGAAATTTGAAGACAAAATGACAACCAATTTTATAACATGTCAATTGTGACAAATCTAATTTAACATAATAAATGTCATGCAGTGAGCCAATAGTATTATTAATATGTCATTGTCAATTCATGTTACCTTATGTTGATTACACTTTGACCTTTCTATTTTCATTGCATAGATATCAAAAGACATGAACATGACATGGTTTGAATATGTAACAAGTATGACATGCCCTAAGCTTTCTAAAAAACAACACAATGCACTTAAATACTTTAGTTCTAGAGTAACATCTATAGTTGAATCTTCAATCTAACATAGCATTGTTGATGTTTATTTGGGGGCCTTATCTTTCCTAGTATGCTAGACAAATCCTCCATTTTAATTGAATATTTTAACCCCTAAAGGACCAAACAGCATTTTTTTTGGCAACATGGTGATGTTAGGTAGCTCACTATGAATGGAATTTTTATTTCTTTTCATTGAAATTTTCACACAATATGTTCCCGAGGAGTAGCTTTAAGGCCCAAATTTTTTTGTAACTTTTAACAACGTGGTTAAAAAGTTATTGCATGATATGTAATTTTCAACATTTGGCAGGTAGTCTGGGGGCAGTGAAAGAAACTTCTTTAAAAATCGCTTTTAAAAAAAATTAAAATTTGAAATTGGTTCTCTAAATTTATTTATACATCAAAACCTTTAAATCATTTCATTTTGATTAATGAGATGAAATTTATGAGTTTTAGTTGTAGATAGTTTGTGGGTAATTATAGAATCTTTACTCTAAAATAAACTTTGAAGTCCTTTATTTAACTCAATTTTTAAAATTTTTAGAAGAAAACAAAATCATGGGATGTAGATTGTTTACTACAATGTTACAACCCTTGAAATTGGCATTTTTCAATTCCATAAATAAATTGTTAACAATTTAGTATTTTGAATCATTCTCTACTTCTTTCTACTATTTTTTCCTATATGTTGTACAATTCCAAATGATTTGAAAATTTTCAAGCATGTAGACAACTTGCCTTAAAGAATGAATTCAAAGAGTAACTACCATTTTGGACATTTTTTTTTATAATGATCAGACATTGTGAAGTGCAAGTGCTTGGCTTTTTGCAGGGACAAAAAAAGGATTTTTGTTACTTCAAAGCTAATATCTTGCAATCTACGCGGTGAAAATTTCTGAAATTTTTTCCACATCTTTCCAAAACAAAGTAATATAAGATCCTATGGTTAGATGTGTCTAAAATTGATTTTTTCTCAAAAAGTTGGTACTTGTATTAGAGATGGCAGTTTTGGAGCATTTTTGGTGAAAACATAGTCAAAATCCTTTATAGATTAATACAAGCCATCCACTCCTTGTCTTAAACTAAAAGATTTCTATGTATCCTAAATTTCCACATATTCCAAAGAAAGAGATACTTTTATTGCAATTTGGGATGAAGAAAGTTTCTTAGTTAACAATGTTATATAAATGAACTATGAAATTCTATTGCTTTTAATTTGTTGCTATCTATTTAATTCCTTAATCCACTAAATTTAAAAGTACAAATTTAGCTCATATTAAGACATTAAGATACTTCAATGGCTAGTGTAAGAATCTTTTAGAATTAAAAATCATTTTTACAAATTTGAAACAATAGTTCTCATAAGTTTATATCAATAATGTAAGTTGGTTTGATAAAAATAGGACAAAAATTTAATTTCTACATAAAACTATTAGTATGTAAATATGGGATGCTTCATGCTTCACTCTTTTGAGAGGATACTAACAATGTAACATATGGCTTGACAATTAAATAGATAACAGCTATATTAAATGCAAGACCCCTCAAAAAATAAAAAAATATTTTTCGGGTGCCCCCCATTTATGTCATTTGCCAGGGGATGACAAACAATATGGGACCTATATCCATAACCATATTTGTATCTATATTTGTACTCGTATGCCATATCTACATTTGTATATATTCATATGTTATATATATATATATATATATATATATATATATATATATATATATATATATTTGTATTTGTAACCATATTCATAACCAAAATTGTATTGTTCTGTCTAATGTGGACCCTTTGAATTTTTTATATAGAATTATTTCAATGGAGAAAACCTATTTGTCTCTTTCTAAGAGATAGTGAATCAATAAATAGAGTTTTTCCTTAAGTTACACTAGTCACACATTTAAAACATGTCACAATCTTATCTTATAGCTTAGCCCCTAAATGCCCAAGGCCTGTTTCGAGTTTCTTGGAATTTGCTCTAACTTGAACAAAATGCCAACATTTTGATAAGTTGTATCAAGTTTTTTTGAATTGTAACTGTACAAATTCAAACTAGACATGTTAGAGGTCTCATAGGAAAAGAAAACACAACAATATCACTTATGGAGCAAAAGATTATAACGTTTGACTATGAGGGTGTTAAAACTGTAAAAGTGATGTAAAATCTTTCAACCCTCTTTTCACAAGTCAAATCTAAAAAGTTGGTGCCAAAAAAAATTGAGGTTAAAGAGCCTAACTTGTATAACCCCAATCAATTTATGGCTTCTTAAAATCTACTCTATAATTTTTTTAAATGAACTTTGAATGTGAATTTTTCTCTAAGATCTAGTGTATTTGAGGCTCATTTCCAAGAGCTCTCAACACTACAGGAAGTCAAGATTACACTAGGAACCCTTGCACAAAATCATGAATAGAAAAATCACTATCATTTATTTTCAAGATCGGATTTTTGATGCTAAAACTAGACTTGAAGAATAACTTTCTAAAAATATAAACTATTAAAAATAGCAATTTGGTTAGATTTTATTTAACTTCAAAGTTTTACAAACACCACATTTGGGTGCCTCGGGCATTTAGGGGTTAGAGTCTAGGAGATAGATTTTGTATTGGTTTAAATTGTAGAAAAGGCATCTTGTCCATATTGCTACAGGAGAAACTTGATAATCTTGGTTTGGAATCTTAAAAAAAATTGCCTCAACCTTCAACCAAGAAATTTGTCCCTTAGATATTATTAAGTTATCTATATTGAATATAATTAAATTAAACATCTCATTGACTTTTAAAAGTTTGGTCTTTAAAGCCACAATGAAATTCAAATGATATGCATTTATTGTATTGATTAAAATCTACTATCTTTAAAAAAATATAATAAAAAGATTAAAATGATGTTATTTAATATAAAAATACTAGCACCAAATGCAATTATTTTAGCCACTATAAAAAAACATTACATTTTAGTATTGATATTTGTCTTTAGCTTAAAATCAAAACAATTTAAATGGTAGTTATATAGTATTTTGGCTTCCTATATTATATATGAAAAGTTGTGCTAGTATTAGATTTTAATTTTTTATTGTTGTAAAAGATAAGACTAATGTCATATTACTACGTAAATGCCTACAAATTTTGGATAAAACTTTTTATATTGACTTTTATCAAATCAATTTAACTTTACAATTTAATAATACAATCACTACATCTTTTGTACTTGAATCCCAAGGGTCCTACTTCTTATAAAATTTCATAACTACCTAAGTTTAAAGGATATTTAAAGTGAAAGTATTATTCAAATTTTACATCACCTCATGATTTACTTATTTTCTGATTTTATCCAATCAAAAGAGGAATAGAAGACTATGATTTAATTATAATTTGCAATATATTCAAATTCTTCCCCCTATGGTAGTTTAAAGTATTAATATCAACTTCATTTGCAAAACAATGATACAAGTTGAATGAAATATGCTACATCCAAATTGACAAAATTGACACTCTTTGTGCTTATTGCAATCAAAAGAGCACAACATATCATTCATATCCATTATAAAAAATTATAAAGAATTGAATTTTTAAAGTTTTCAATAGATTATATTTTTTTCTTACATTTAAGTCTTGGTTTCATTCTATTTGGACCAATGATGAGAAAGTTATAGACAATCTTGTTTTTCTTGCAATCTAAACATCTTTTTGAAAAAATAACTTATAAAATTCATTTTTGAATGCAAATTTTATAATTCTTAAAAAATAAGTATTAGACAAGGTTAAGTTTTCTTGTTAGAAGAATCTTACTATTAGGATTATTGATCAATTCCATCTTGGAGCTATTAACATATTAGTTTTCCCTTCAACCTTGAACCTACTTCTACTTGATGATTTTTTAGTGAATGAAAATTAAGTGCTTTTTGCAAAAATTTCAAGCTAAGAAGATTTTAATTCAAATATTCTAGTTGAGAAAGGTGTAAAAAAATTAATTTTTTACTTTAAATGTAAATATCTTGCAATCTATATGGTAAAATTTTATGAATTTTTTTCACATATTCTTATTTTAGTCTACTACAAGATTCTAAAATTAAATATGCAAAATTATTTTTGATGTTTTTTCTCTTTGCAATAGAAATGGTAGTTTTGAGTGTTTTTTGATAGAAAAAGGCTTGTGACTTTAGGAGTTTAGTGACACCCTATATTACTCACAAAAATTTCTAATTCCTACTAGCAATGTCCCCTTTAAGATTTAAATTTTGATATGCTAAGCTAGAAGTATGAAGTGATCTATATGGTAGAGTAATAATACTATATATCTCATATATTCAAAATATAATAATTATCTTTAAATAATGAAATTTTTATAAAATAAAAAATAAATTAATGATTAAATTTTTTATTAGATAAGTTCCCATCCAGCATCTGAACAATATAAGAGCAAGGAATAAGGCATTTGCAAACACTTCTAAGAAACATTTGACTACTAGAATCTTGTAGTTGGGCAAATGACAAAAATAGACAAACAATAAATTCTTGCAACAAATATTATAAATAATTATATTACACAAATACAAGAAATCACTAACATTTAATGGTTGATAAGGGACGTTTCTAAATCCATATGCCAATTCTATCCTTTTGAAATTTTTGGAAGCGTTACGAATATCATTGTAGAATGTCTTTAACTTTAAACATGGTATAAGGAAGTTTCAATTTTCAAGTCCTAACTTTAAAAAGTTTACAAAAATTGCAAAAGTCTCCTTGAAATTCAATTTTTTTTTTAAAAATCTAATTTCAAAATTTCAATTTGTTTACAAGTAAAAAAAACTAAATTCAAAAATTAATCTTGTCTCTATTTGTGCACATCTATTTAAATAGAAAGTTCTAAATACCTCTACTACAATTTTCTTATAGTGCACTTTACAACATCCATTATTAACTTGTTTCGGAACTTCTCAATGAACACAAAATGACTATAAAGGTATGAATAATAATATTATTAAACCAAGATGACTCAAAACCAAACAAATGTATTTGACAAGAATGACTTTTAGTCAAATTGATTTGTTTTTCAATCATTGATAGACAAATTGGTGCTAAACTTAGCTAAAGTTTGAAAATGAAATTTGAATGTTATATTGATAGTTCTCAAAACACAATTGATAGATTTTTTAGAAATGTTTTCTAATTTTGATTATGTCTTTTTCTTTGGTACATTATATAATAAGGTCCATCTATTTTTTCTTTGGATTTATTAGGGCACGTTTTTGAGAACATGCTTGGATTTGAGTCATCCTACTTTGTGTACCTTGAGCCAATATGAACCAAAAAGAATGTTCTCTAAAAAAAATTATATTTTTCTTTCAAAAAATTTAAATGTGCATCATTAGTTCATCACCTTTTAAATCTTCACCATGCAACTAATAATTGAAATGAGTATAAATGAGAGATTTTCAACAATTCTACCTTCCCCTATTTTCTATGCATTCAACAACATTGACCACCACTTTTCTTTGAAGCTTCTAAGAGAACAAAATAAGACTATAAACAACACAATTTATCTTGAAGTATTTCGAGTCAACACAAAGCTAAAAGAATGTTCTCCACCTACAAAACAACGCATTTTCCTTTCCCAAAAATGCCCCCCTTCCATGATACCACATTCAATAGGCCAAGTCCGATCCCTTGGGTTTTGGTTTCAAGTGAATCTTTGACAAAAAGTGTCTTTCTCTTGGAATTTCTCAGAACATTTCAACCACTCAACTATAACCGAATGGCCACAATGGATGCACTTCAACAAGTACTAGGTATTGAGAGGGGCACCCCCCAACACAACAGTACGCTCCAGCAAATCAATGGAGGACATTCCTCTAAGTATCATAAAGGATCAATGGTACAAAGCGCTTTGAGGTTAGTTGTGGCGTGTTGCTGCGGAGTTGCTCTTAAGGCTTGCCAAGCACCAAGTTCTAGGCTGTAAAGTCAAAGTGGCATTGTTCATGGCTCAATCTTTATATGCCTTGCCCGCGGAGTTGCCCGCGCAAGCCTTGCCCAAGAAGCAACACCATGCCCGGCGAGATTTCAAGGCGAGATTTCCCCCTTCAGTTGCTTCCTCGCTTGGCATCCAGTGTTCTTTTTCGTTTCAGGGTTCAAGGTGCATCATTGCGCTTTCCCCATGATCCCCTGCCTGCGCTAGCCGGCAACTGAACTGGCCGTATCTTCCTTTCCCTTCGCAAGTCCCTCCCTCCCCAACATTCTTTCTTCCTCCAGCCAGTCAAGGGCTCAAGGGAGTGGCGTCGCTGAGGTGCAATGATTGCCCCCCGTGACGTACCTCTTCATTCCATCGACTGCGAGCTCTCCCAGGCTTGTTCTTTCCCACTTCCCGACGCCGGCAGGACTGTAGCACCCCTTGAAGGCCGGGCGGAAAGTTCCCATGAAAAGAGCGCAGCGCTGGACGGAGAGGAGAAGAGTCCTCCATGCCATCTGGTGCTAGAGGGGCCACGGAGGGCCTTGACGAGATCAACAGGCCTCCGACCCGCCTCCTCATGCTCGGCACTCCCGTCACTAGTGCTGCTGCTGCGTTGAGGGGCTAGGGGGCATGCACCCGGGCTTGTCCCATTTACTGTTGGCGACGCTTGCCCTGGCCCATACGTTAGGAAGGATTATTCAATTCAGATCGCTTTATTAAACTAATCGAAATTAAGAACAAATGCACGGAATGACGGACGGGGTATCGATCAGTTCACGGAATAGGTATCAATAGTCAGATTCGTGCGTGAAAAATGACGTGGAAGTGTCATATATAGATTTTGAATGGTTTGTTTTTTAGTCCCAAAGGTGGTGTGCACAGATCGAGCTCCCAAAACCTGGAGCTGTGTAGATGTGAGGGTGAAGGCAAACCCTCAGGCCATGTGCGGGCTTCTGGTGGGTAATTTCCGCCACAGGTCATGTCTCCAGTAGAGGTAGTGAACGGGAAGTCTGCAACAGTCACTGCAACAGTTCACTGAATGCATGACGGAATTGGTATCAATTCATTGAACTGGTATCAATAGTCATACTGATTAATTCGATAAAGACGGCGTGGACTAGTCGTATTTGTTAAAATGGTGTTATTTTTGTAATTGTCGTGTTCAAGTGCAAAGATTTCCAAAACTAGGAGAGGCATGGGTACAGCTCTGATCGAGGTTTCAGTCGAAGACCCTCGATCAGGCCACGTAGTAATTAATTTCCCTCGGATCATGGTTTCACTTCAGAACTGAAAGTCTGCAAATTTGACTGCAAATTCCCCTGAAATCTGCCATTTAATTAAGCATCTGTGGAGGGTATAAATCAATCCAAAAGTATCCTCCCATGCAGAAGAGGTCTCCGTCTATCTTCCTCTGCAGGCGGTGGGTCGTTGTAGCTGGTGACGAGTGACGAGCGACTCGACCGAGTGGAGCCCAAAGTTCTGGACAGGGCCCACGGATCGGAGGAGGTGTCGAGTTTCCTTCCGTGGCAAAGTCATTAGTCATTGAAGCCATAGTGAGTGAGTGATCTAGCTAATCCAAGCCCCTGAAGGCTTAGTCATTGAGTGATCGGGACATGGCCGGCCGAGCGTGGGTACAACACGCATATGGCGATAGATTGATCATATGATGAGTGCAAATCCAAGGCAATACAATCTGCCTCCCCAAATTATACGATCTAGCAACGGTATATACTCAGTCGATCATTGTGGCCAGGCATCTTTGTGCAACAATACCTGTCAACCGAGCGAAATGTCGCATTCACCCGGGTCACTACGTTAGACGGCTTGATCAAGCCATGGTGGTTTAGATCAGCAAGCTACCTAGCTAGACATTAGACAGGACGACGGACGTACACTGGTTTTATCACACTGATTCGATATATCATGTGTGTCCCTATTTTCCAATGTCGTGCAATTTCTGGAAATGATGAAGAACAAGCGCAAGTGTGGCCTTCACCTGAGTGGGCACTTGAGGCATGGCTTACTAGTTTCCACACTTTTGACAGCCAGACTCACTATCTGGATCACTACAAAGGAAACTCGCAATTAGACGTCTCTCCATGTGCTAGCTCGCGCTTCAATGCTCTTCAAGTCTCTGAATGTTCTCCCATTGTGCAGCTTCTGAGCAGGCTTTTAAGTTAGTAGCCAAGGAGTCATCGCTGTGTAGAGTTTGATCTAGATCAGTGCTAGCTGAAGCTTTTGATCCAATTCTCCAAGTGCCCATGCTAAAAGCTCTGCTATTTCACTGAATTCCCAACCAAAAATTGCAGGAATAGTGTCCCGAATGCCGAATTCTTCAGCAGCGATGAATCTTGACGGCGACGAAAAGGGTATTCTGCCCGTGTTGATCATCGGTGCCGGACCGTCAGGCCTCGCCACCGCAGCGTGCTTGTCCCGCGCCTCCATTCCATCTCTCATCCTAGAACGTGAGGACTGCATCGCTTCCCTATGGAAGTACCGCACTTACGACCGTCTCCACTTGCACCTTCCCAAGCACTTTTGCAACTTGCCTCTCCTCCCCATGCCCGCTTCTTACCCCCAATACCCTTCGCGCGAGCAGTTCATCTCGTACTTGGAGCGATACCGTCTCCACTTCGGCATTGAGCCCGTGTGCAACACCACCGTGACGAGCGCGGAATTTTCAACCCAAAGAGGATTGTGGATCGTCAAAGCAAAGCAGAAGACTCTGAACACGAATTGTGAATTTGGTGAGGAGGATTTGCAGGTGGTGGAGTTCGTGTCGCGGTCTTTGGTGGTGGCGACTGGAGAGAATGCGGACCCTTACGTGCCGAGGTTGTTCGGCGATGCGAAGTTTGGTGGCGAGGTGAGCCATGGCATGGTGTATCGGAATGGAGCGAAGTATGTGAACCAGAAAGTGTTAGTGGTGGGAGCGGGGAACACGGGTATGGAGGTGGCCCTAGACTTGGCCAACTTCGGGGCCCGACCCTGGCTCTCGGCTCGCAGTCTGGTCAGTGCCTTGCTTATAATATAAAATTCATGTGCATGGATAGATTAATTCCGATTACTACAGTGAAAGCTGCATCTAGCTTTTCTATTGCGAACAAAACATTTTGTTTACTATGTCAACCATTAGAACTGACTTTTTCTACTAGGATACGTCGGCGCTGTGTTGTGTTGTGCAAATTCCATCCACTAACAGTAGCATCTAGTCCAGTTCATGCGCATAGATGAAGTCAGGGTTCTACAGTGAAAGATGCGGCTTTTCCATTGCGAACAAAACAGTCTGTGTACTATGGCAACCACTAGCTAGATCCGACTTTTCTACTGGGATACGTAGGTACTGTGTTGTGCAAATTCCATCCACTTCATGTAGCATCTCGTCCAATTCATGTGCTTAGTTAAATTCCGACCCTGTCTCTCTGCTCGCAGTCTGGTCAGTGCCTCCGCTTCCGTTTCTCCTAAATTTCACACCGATTCGTGTGCATTGAATTTCTAATTCTTCAGTGAAAACTGCATCTAGCTTTTCTATTGCAAACAAAACATTCTGTATACTACGTCAACTACTACAGTAGCTAGAAAGAACCTTTTCTACTGACTAGGTTGTGCAAATTCAATCCACTAACTTTAGCACCTCGTTCAATTCATGTGCATAGTTGAGTTACTAATTCTACAGTGAAAGATGCATCTTTTGCATTCCAAGCAAAGCATTCCGACTGTGTACTATGTTAACCTCTAGAACCGACTTTTTCTACTGAGCAGTACTCTGTTTTGTAAATTTAATCCATTAACTGTACTAGCATTTCGTCCAATTAATAAATAGACTATAATGATTGAATTTGTGAATTGGAAAACTCTTGACATTCAAGAGTACAATGCTCTCAATGGATTAATAAGTATAATACTGCCCGAATTCGTGAATTGGTAAAATTCTGTCATCCAAGTGCACAACCTACGATTTAAGTACGATTTAAGTTTTCAGGCGGGCATGTGGAAAAAGTGTCGATATTTGTAGCATTATTGAACAATGCCGGTGAGGTGTCTTGGTGTGGAGTGTAGCAGGGCCAGCTGTAGCTTGTTGGTTTCCTTTTGTTGGCTCTGGACGGACGGGGAGGGGGCTTTGCATTGACAAAAGCTACTGTACTGTGAGGAAGTTTGAGTAGAACCTTAATCGAGAAGTAAGCTGGCGCTAGACAGGGATATTAGAACTTCTTGATACATAAATACAGTAGTAGCTGCTTGTTTAAGATGATGAGTAATTAACAAGTTGCATAGCTGCTTTGTTTTGGATGAATAGTTTTAACAAGTGCGTAATGTTTTGACTCTAGCCCTTTGATTTATTCTGGTGAATCTTTTGACGTGCTTAGGAATGTTATGGTGTGAATTTCTGCCAATTTGAAGTCCTAATGTGATGTTTACGTATTACTTTGCAGTTTCACGTGGTGCCTCGTGACTTGTTCGGGCTCAACATTTCGACGTTCCAAGTCATTTTGATGCTGCTCAAAGTGTTTCCCGAGTGGTTTGTGGACAAATGCATGGTTTTCTTCTCGTGGCTCACGCTTGGCAGCACTGATAAGTATGGTCTGGTCCGACCCAAGGAAGGCCCATTGGAAATGAAGGCCAGGACGGGGCACACCCCTGTGCTGGATCTGGGCACGGTGGCGAAAGTGAAGAGCGGAGACATCAAGGTGAAGTAATTAATCCGTTCTGAATGAAGTCTGTGCTTGCATGCTTCTGAACCGCAAGAACGTTGAAAGGGTTTTCATTGAAATTATTGTTGTTCAAGGAGCTTTTAGATTGGGAAAGAACCTAAATCCTTGTAAGCCTTAGGGAGGTTTCCGGTAATTCCTAAGGGAAACACACCCTGCAGAAACACCATTCTGTGGAATATAAAGAGAAATTTGAGTGGCATTGGTTCTCATTATGAAGTTTTACTAGTTTCTGAAAGAATCTTTACTTGTCTGCAAAGTCTGTCTTGTGCTTGGAAATTCATTTTGTTCAGGTGTGAATTGTTGAATCCAGGTGATGCCAGCAATTGATCGACTAACCAAAACTGGGGCCATATTTGTGAATGGTGTTGAAGAGAATTTCGACGCCATCATCTTGGCCACAGGCTACGTCAGCTCCGTTGGCAACTGGCTAAAGGTATCAATACTAGAAGAAGAGTGCCGTAACACATTTTGAATGTTTAAATCCATGATGGGATGAGTCTCAAAAAAGAACTAATTGAACAAACACACATACACAGCATGTTTGTTGGAATGCACAATGATTGAAACAAACCAATCTGCAGCACAGGCATATCAAACTGTGAATGGATAGATTCAATAGAATAATTATATACTATATGGCTGTTGATTGAGAAATATAATATTTGTGAATATATATTTTTTTCAGACAATCTTATAAAAAAAAAAACAATCCTTTTAAAATGATACATAAGGAGGTCTCCCTGTGATAAAAGTGATCGTACAGAAACCTTTCCATGTCTCATTGGAAGGCCTCCACATGATCATTGAGAGGGTGACATTCTCACAACATTGACTGAGAATGCCCGACAACAAGTCTTAATTTTACAGAAATTAATCCTGTTGCACAAAAGTAAATGGTTTTAGTATGTGAGGCTCATCATGTGCATTTTCCTGCAATGTCCAGGAAGACGCAGGCATGTTTAGAAGAGATGGGTTCCCCTTCAAGGACTTCCCCAATGGATGGAAGGGTCCACGTGGCTTGTATGGGGTTGGTTTTGGTAGAAGGGGCATTTTGGGATGTGCCCACGATGCCATGCGTGTGGCAAACGACATTGCCAAAGTGGAAACTCGCATTAATCCTGATGTACAAATGTTGTCGCCATAGATAGATGATCTTGGGATGGAGTAAAAGGGTATCAAATAAACAAGAGCTAGGAACCAGACTAGATAATGAACTACTCTTCTACAACATTTTCATAATAGCACCATGATAATGCAATTGAATTTTATGGTGACCAACAAGACATTGTTAGATATTATTTACAACCAAATTACTATTTATACAACTTTTACTCTTTGAACCCTCGCATCATAACCCTACAATGCCGACTCCAACAAAAAAAAACTTCTTTTTGAAGGATGGAACCATACCTAGATGATAGAAAAACTTTGTAACTTTATTGATGGTGATCCTCACCACATTGACTCATTTACTACAAACTACTTTATTACTCTATATGAGGTTTTGTTTCAACAAACATAATATCAATGTCGTGGTTTGTAACACTTTTTTTTTTTTCTTGACTTTGTCCAAAATGGGTTCTTTCCTTTTGAGAAAAGACAAACAACAATGGATGAAAAATTGAAATGGACACAACTGTTATGTCCAAGAATTTTGTAAACTACTTCACCAATTCGAAAGTGGTCAAAATGGCCACATTATATTTGCACAATACATATATACATACATACATATACTGAGGCCTCTTGCAATTAGCGTGCTCCACAGTATACTGTGTGTAGCACAGGTTCTTATTGACGCAACTTTCAAAAGCGCCACCAGTGAACATTTCAAAGAAAATTACAAATATAAGTTTACAAGGGTACCGAGATAGTACCGAATTACAAACAAAACTGATACAGTAGTACTTCACATACTCGTGTAAAGCGATTGCCCCCTTTTCAGCTCCTCCCAGGTTGTCGGTTTGTTAAACAACAGTCTATCCACAAGTGCTGGTAGAGTAGCGCTCTTCTCAAGGATATGAGCATTCCGGCATTGGCCAATCTGCCGATCTGCAATGGATGCTTAGAATAAGCCAGTCCATTCTCTTTGTCCACTTAAATATTCACAAGGATACCGCCATCGCTCTAGAGAACTATGTGTACTCTTCGGTTCCACTAAATTAGGAACGTACATTACAATTGTCGTTTGGGGCAAAGTTGGCCCCACCTTCAAGTTCCATTCGAAGAATTAAGTTGAACCTGTCCTTCGGGTCTTGAATTTTCCACTGTCTTAGTAGAGGAGAAAGAGAGATTATGATCCTTCCAAACTCCATCCTCCAAATACTTTTCGTAAAAAGTTGTTTGCCCATTTTTTAGCACTGCTACAACTGTCATGCTCCGAGTACCGTAAGGCGGATTCTCTCTATAGACAAAAATCGGGCTTAGTACGAGCTCCCCTGCTTCAGACAAGCCTGTTTTTGGTAGGGATGAAACCGGAGCTCGTGCTGAGTCAGTAAGTACTTCAGCGATCAAACGGTCCTCCGGTATTACCTGGTCCGGAAATTGAGACAACAGTGCCTCAATCTTTTCTTTACCCCGAAGTGCTTTGGGCCACGGAGAGTCCAGGTTGGCGTTACTCAGACAGTGGAGGCCTGGAGAAACCTGCAAAGACTCAAATTCATCCGCAAGGCTCGTCTTAGAATACTATCAGAATGCTGGGAATTATTCTCTTGCAATCTCAAACAGATTTTCAGTCAACGGTTGGTACATAGTGATTCGTTCACTTTCGTCCTAATTCTGCTAGGTTTAGGGTCATGGTTTGAACGCAGCAGAGACCAACATCTCATGCTTGAAATCAGCAACTCAAACCTTGGGCCCATCTGCTATTCAAGATTCAAAGATCGTCTGACATTTTGTTTCTTTGACACGCTTCCACTAACATGTTAAGTTAAACATTTGAAAGCAACTTTCCTGACTCATGAGCCATCAAGATTCTAAGTTGAGGTCTTCGGACCACATGATGTTGACAATCTCATTGTTAAGTGATCAATTTGTCTTCAGGGCTAGAGTGGAAAAGAAACAAGCGCCACACTACTCAGGAATGAAATGTAAGCCGAGTCCGGAATTCTAATTCACGAGAGAGAGAAAAGGGATGATTTCATTCAAGTATCTAACCTGCTTGACTACAATGGGCTGCCCAAGGGGCCGATTGGACAGGTAAGCCATCTCTCCAGTGTTGGTATCGGCTACAATTAGGTTAAACCCATTGTAATCACCAGCTCGAGCAGCCACTCCCTCCAGATAGTCCGTGGGCGACAGAGAGCTTTCTAGAAAGAGCGTGGGAAGCCGTCCCCTGCTTACCGCTCCCGATTTCTCTTTCCCAGGCTCGCGAAAATTTGTTACAAATGCAAGACGCCCGGACTCAGAGATTGCCAACCATGTACCACCCTCCTTTCCATCCCGCCCACCGATGATCTGCGGCTGCATTTGAATTCAAATGTGTCATCGGAAGTCAGGAGTATAAACTCACGTTCTAGGGTTTAAAAAAACAGCAACAGCAACTCTTCTCTGAACGAATTTTTCTCTGTCAATTCAAAACTCCTTATCGCGAGCTAGGTGTCTCCGGTGTGGCATTAAAACGACTGCGATTCTCATCTTCACATAACCGACATGGTCGTAAACCCTAAATCTGGCTAATTCTTGATTCAAAACTTTGCAATCAAGTACGTGAAA
The DNA here is from genome assembly GCA_950106755.1 of Climacium dendroides. NCBI lineage: Eukaryota > Viridiplantae > Streptophyta > Bryopsida > Hypnales > Climaciaceae > Climacium > Climacium dendroides. The sequence continues at coordinate 18,085,692 of OX467083.1, forward strand.
ATTTCTTGAAATGAAAGCAACGCAAGTACCGTAAAGACTAAACAATGAGAGATGTAGAAAGAGAAACGAATTCACGCTACCTGGTCAGTCCATCGATGAGCAGGGAGCGTGGGGCGCGAGTGGAACTCGTCTCGGTTGAGCGCCAACAGCACCTTGTACTCGGGATGAGCTTCCAGCAACCAGAATGCAATACACATCCTTCCAGACTAAGCTCTTCTCTGCCGCAACCAATTCTAGTTCAATAGAGCAAGATTGAGGTCGCAAAACTTCACAATAAGTGGAAAAGAAAGGAAAATATACAAAAGCTCACAATGTCTCGACGGCATGACTGCTTTCAATGGCGGGCGCAGGTGCATTGCTCAGTCAGTTCTGAGGACGCAAGAGCGCAGGAAGTTCAGGCAGAGCTGACAGGGAGAGGAGGGTCCAGCCGCTGACTGTCCCCAGCATTCTGCCGCCGCTGCCGCAGGATGCCTCAGCCACTGACTGTCCCCGTAACCACGTATACTGATCGTGAAGGCATAAATTAAGTATTTTTTGTCAAAAATTGTTGCATGCTATCATGTGATTGGTTTAGGGTGACGTGGACCTCTCAAAATAAGATGTAATAAAAATTCATAAGTCTTAACCGGGTGATTTTTAACCCCCATTTGTTACCATGAAAGAAGGTATTTTTTTTTCAAAATATCTTGAGTATTTTTAAGTTAAGATGAATGTTGATTCTAAGTGGAAATTCAATTGATGATTCATCTTGGGACCACCTCACATTCTAGGAAATGCAAAGGGACCCACCCATTATTGTAAAGGTCAAGAATCTTATGTTCAATTTCAACATTTTCTTTCTTTACCAACATTGACTCTCACTTGCAATCATCTCATCTCATATAAAACAACATTAACTTGTTCGACAAGTAGTAGTTAAAAGTACTCATTTGTATACAATACAAAAAATATAAAAATCAAATCAAATAATGTAATTATAAACAATTTGCGATCTTGAACTTTAGAATAAAGGCTTCATTGCTTCTCATAAATTAAGGCACATTTTACTTTTGAAAATCTTAAATTTAAGTTTGCGTAGGAATTGCAAGTTGATCACTATAGAAGGATTATTCTATGTACAATGATACTGTAGAATGAGTCCCCAACTTCCTTATTCAAATATCTTATCTCTAGGCAATTTTTGTTTGGAATTATAATAATTTTACCAAATAAAATCAGAAGTAATAGGCAAGAAGTAGGAAAAAGATCCTAGTCTCTCTTAAGAATTGATAGTCTTCTACTCTTCTATTCTATAAAGATGAGAGGGTGATCAGATAATCCTTTAGATTTACCTCTCCTCTAATCCTCTATGTTCAAGTGGTTTTACTTTTGTGTGAAAATCCTATTTTGTTAATTGAATTAGATATATTGTATATTTTAATTTTGAAAAATATATATTTTAAAGATTAAATTATAGTTTGTAGTAATTTGGTATCTCAATCAATTTGTGAGAGTCATGTTTCAAGTAGGAGACACTACATTTATGCCTAAGATAGAACATGCAATAACAGAACTTTAATAACTAGTATAAACAACCTAAGAAATGAGGATATTCCTCTAGTTGTTGAATCCATAGTTGAATTGAAGAGGGATCATGTTGTTGAGATGCAAGAAGTCTTTAAGCCAGAGAAATTAGAATAGAGTTGATTTTTAATCCAACGGTGTTGTAGGAGAAGATGTGAGATCAACAATTGATAGAACACCCTTACTACCCCAATTATTTATTGTGATTATTTTATCCCTACTTATTGTTTGTTTTATTAGGTGCTAATGTTATTACGAGAAAATGAATGTTTTATGACTGCAAAATATGACTGCAGTGAGTCACAAAATCAAAAAATGTGACTCAAGCAAAAATCACTGTAGATGGGCGGGATATGATTAGGATGAGTCATGGCTGAGTCATTCACTTTCAATCATATGATTGGTGAATCATATTTGCAGTCATATGATTCGTGAATCATATTTACAGTCATATGGATTTGGAAATATAATAAACCATTTTTAGACATATTTTGCCAACATGACGTATATGTTGACCACCCTTGGAGGCTTGACTTTCTCATGAGCTGTTTGGACAAAAAAACAACTACATAGCATGTTACTGTGCCCAATCATATTTTGGCTAACATGGAATGTGACTGTGGTAAGTTATATTTTGAGTGATATGCAATACAACTACAGAGAGTTATATTCTAAAGAATATGAAATATAACCGTGGTGAATTATATTTTGAATCATATTTTAAGTGATATGGAGTATGATTGTGGTGAATCATATTTCAAGTCATATTTTAAGTGATATGGAGTATAACTGTTGTGAGTCATATTTTAAGTGATATGGAGTATAACTATTATGAGTCATATCTCAAGTGATATGGAGTATAACTATTGTGAGTCATATCTTAAGTGATATGGCATATAACTATTGTGAGTCATATCTCACTAGAAGAAAAACGTGTCCGCTACAACCCACTGAAATGCAACTATGTGTCCTATACAACTATTGTACAACTGTTGCCTTCCATATTTGCACCACATTGGTCGTGTACTTTGTTCTAGTTGCAAAGTAGTCGTAGAATGATGTGTAACTTTACGAAAGAGTAACAAAAGAGTAGATGTGAAGCATTTTACATCTGAAGTACATCAATATCGTCGATGTACGGTCCTGAACTTCAATGTATCAAATTATAGTCAGATGTAGTTTGAAAAATGACTGCAATTCAACTAGAAAGCTTTATGAGAGAGTAACAGAAGTGTAGATATGAAGCACTCTACATCCGAAGTTCATCAACATTGTTGATATATGGTCTTGGACTTCAATGTATAAAACTGTAGTCAGATATAATTTGAAAAATGACCAAAGTTCAACTACAATACAATACAACTATAGTACAACTATAAAACAACTACAATGCAACTATAGTGCAATTACACGACAACTATAGTGCAACTGCAAACTAATTATAGTGCGACTACAAAACAACTACAATGTAGCTACAGTGCAGACAACTGTAGTGCAACTACAATACAACTACAAAACACTTCAACTATACAACTACAATGCAACTATTACAATTCAGATCTCGCACTGTCACAAACATTTACAAAATAAATAGATATTAGGCATCTATGATTCTTGTAGATGTTATGAATCTAAGATGAATATAGATTTCTAACCATGCCATATAAAAAAAATTTGATAACTTTTGATATTGATAAATTACTTATAATGATTGTGATTAAATGTTGCAGAAACCTTTGGTCAGAAAGGAGATCTTGAGGAGGAAGAGGGTTCAGACCAAGGTTCAATCTAAACCCAAACCTTAGCCTAAACGGAGGCCAAAGGTGGCATTTCCAAAGGTAGTCTCTACATTTCATCGTTTATATATTATATGTTAAAGTTAGCTAAATTGTTGATATATACATATTTATTTATATATATTTATATTTACTCATTAATGTTTTGTTTTGTATTATGAACAACTACAGTTTTCAATTGGCCAGCACGTTTTCCTTCTAAATCTAGCAACACGTGGGCAAGTTGTTGCAATTGAATATGTCACTAGTATCGGAGGAGAAGCTTTTCATCATACGAAGTCTATACCACGAAGGGGTGATATAAGCTTGATATTGTACATACGCCAAGTGGTTTTATGAACTTGATGTATCCTAATCCAGCAGGAAACCAATTAAAGTTGAAGGACGTTGTAGAAGCTAATACCATATGGGATGAACAATTCATAGTCATTCTTGCTTGTAATGACAAGTGAATTAGTAACTATGTTTTTTGAACTAGCAATGTACATATTTATCTAATATATGGGTTTTGTATTGTTTTGTGTGAACAATGATTGTCTCTATCTCTATTGTGTTTTCTATTGCTTTGTGTGAAAAATGATTGTCTCTGTCTCTATTGGCTTGTAGTAGTTAAATTACAAACTAATCATGTAGTTAACTAGTCGCTCCATTAATTTCATATAAGTTGCAAATGGTGAAAATTAGTTGCATATAGGTTATACAGTAGTTGCATAGTAGTTATGTACTAAATCAATGGTAAAAACAGTTGCATACAAGTTGCATGTGGAATATATAAAAAATTGAGAGTTAGTTGTACAGTAGTTGTATATGAGTTGCACTTGTGTTGCAAAATAATAATAATATATAAATGTTGAGAAGTAGTTGCATATAAGTTGTATATAAGTTGCAAAAGAGTTGTAAAATGAGTTGCAAAAGAGTTGCAAAATGAGTTGCAAAATGAGTTGCATAGTAGTTGCAGGTAGGTTTAGAAGGAGTTGCATACTAGTTTCATATAGGTTGCAAAAGGGGTGCATGTAGGTTGCAAATTGAGTTGCATACTAGTTGCATATTTGATGCATATAGGTTGCCCAATGAGTTGGATATTAGTTGCATGCAAGTTGTAAAAGAGTTGGATATTAGTTATATTCAAGTTGTAAAATGAGTTGCATATTAGTTGGATGTAGATTGCAAAATAGTTGCATAGTAGTTGCAAAATGAGTTGCATACTAGTTGCATATACGTTGTAAATGAGTTATATATAGATTGCAAATCATTGGCATACTAGTTGCACATAGGTTGCATACCATCACACATTACAGTTGAAAGGAATCGCAAAATTCAAATTTAAACCAAGTACATTAATTATATAGAAGTAGTTGAGCAGTGAATATTGAATTCATTAGTTTCACGCAGCAATGCGTATCTTGTCAGAAGATATGCAGGATGAAGTTTTACAGAAAATCGTCCAATATGACGTGCACTTACAATTCTCCTGCAACTCGTACAACTTGTCCACTGCAACTATAGGCTCCAAATTATTACCTAGTCGCAAATGTCCTTCGCAACTCTAAAACCAGTTGCTAACTGCAGTTGCAAAACCCCCCGATTTCTTCTAGTGTCTTAAGTAATATGAAGTATAACTGTTGTGAGTCATATTTTGATTGATGCAGCATATGACTATCGAGAGTCATTTTTTTGTTCAAGTTAGTACTAAAAGATGGTAAGAAGTAAAACTAAGGTATAACAAAAGGCAACAAAAACTAAAACTAAAAACCAATAAGAAGTAAGAATAAGACAAGTGAAGATGCAATAAAAGATTAGCAACAACTATAAAGCAACAACAAATTAACAACTATAAAATAACAACAAATTAACAACTATAAAATAACAACTATAAAATAACAACTATAAAATAACAACAAACTATCAACAAATAAGATGTAAGAAGCAACAATAGATTAGTAACAACTAAGAAACAACAACTAAAACACAACAATACAACAATTAGAACTTCAAAAAACAAAAGGAGGAAGAAGAAACAAGAGTTAAAAAGCAACAACACAACAACCAAAGCACAACAACACAACAATTAGTACTTTAAAAAACAAAAGGAAAAAGAAACAAGAATTAGAAAGGAACAACAACACAACAACACAATAAATAGTACTTCAAAAAACAAAAAAGGAAGAAGAAACAAGAGTTAGAAAACAACAATACAACAACCAAAGCACAACAACACAACAATTAGAACTTCAAAAAACAAAAGGAGGAAGAAGAAACAAGAGTTGAAAAGTAAGAAGATGAAGCACATGAAGTGGCGGTTAGGATTTCAAAACCCTAAAAAGTGGCGTCTAGGGTTTTAAAACCCTAAAAAATGACGGCTAGGATTTCAAGATCTCCAAAAAACAACGGCTACAATTTTACAATTTTGAACAATAATTTATTTATATTTTTTTAGATTGCCCAAATTTTTAGGGAGCTGCCTGGAAAAAACTTCAAAAAAATTGTGAACTTAGGAAAATGTGACTATAAAATATGACCACATGTTGTCATACATGCAAAAATATGATTGACAAATATGACTGGTGTTCCCGTAATACGTTCCCTACGGTTTTCTAAAAAGTATTTTGCCATTTTCCATGCATGTATACTATACACCCATGAAGTACAAAGGCAAAATATGATTGGCAGTCACATTTGTAGTCATGTTTTTTTCCAATGTTGTGGGATCTAAAAATATGACTATGAGCAGTTGCCAGTCATCCTCAGTCATATTTTTGTAGTCATAAAACACTTAAATCCTAGTAGTATGTAGTGTTTTCTAGTTGAAATATGATTCTTGCAAATTTAACTTGCAATAACACCAAATTGTTACAAACCTCCTATAGCTTGCAATTACAACTCAATGTTTGAAACAAGGCTTTTATATGGATCTCACACTACCTAACTATATAAAAGTAATAAATTTAAATTATTATCTCTTCATCCTAAAGCTTTGTCTTAATAGAAGATCATTAATTTAGACTAGGATCTAGACTTTTAGCTTTACAAGTACTCTAGATTCTATCTAAAGCCATCCACTTAAATAAAAGTCTTTGTCATACTTAAAAGTATTTTAAGTTCTAAAGGACAATCCTATCCAAATTTTGATCCTTCACTTGGAATTCTTTAACTCCAAGTTCTAAACTTCTAAAGCACTTCTCTCCATTTATGAATTGTTTATTTTGAGGCAATCTTTGTTTCTACCATAAATTAAATCATCCATCAAGGCTCATAACAACCATCATTTATCAACTTTGCCTAACTATGATTAGGACATGAAATGCATGGTAAGTTGTCAATAAATGATGCCATTGTAATAAAAAACATTGAACAAGTACAATTATTGAATCGAACAATTTAGTGCTCATTTAATAGGTGTACATGTGTTTCATTTATAGGTAATTCTATTATCAATTAATAGTGTCCCACTAAGACAAACATTAAAAGTTATTATCTCTCCATTATCGAACCAAAGTTTTGTACTTTCATATAAACACACCTTCAATATCTTCTAATTGCAAAAAATCTCAAAAAGTGCACCCAGAGTATTTTTTAAACCCATATGCATTCAAAGAGTATTCTACAATATTTGAATTATTATAAAATAATCCAGAAATATTTCTATAAATGCTTTAAAAAATTCTCTAAATACTTTGGGAAGACCCTATTCAAAAACTACAAAATAAAGTGGTCTTTGTAAATGGTCTTTTATTAATACACTAGCGGTTGGCGCTTGCTATGCTACGCATTCATTATTAGAATTTTATAAGAATTTTTATGTATTAGATAGAATACAGAACAAAAATTTCAATAAATCTTCAAATAAAAATGACTAAAATCTTTGTGTAATTTTTTTATAAGTAAGCATATATTGAAATGTACAATAGAAATTTATTGAATGATGAATGAAACATATGCAATGGTAAATACTATAAAAGATACACATACATTAGAATGCATTAGAAATTTGACTCCATTGTTACAAAAAATGGCAACTTAAATTGAAGAATTGAAAAGAAAAATTTATAAATCTCAAAACCTTTGTGAACAACTTAATTGTTGTGGAATCCAAAATCACTTCAATTGAATAAATTTCTCAAAATCATTTGGTAGTAGCAATAGAATATTGAAATCATGAAAGCTCAAAGCTCACAAAAGCACAAAATCATAGAAGTGCAAAGAAGTGTAAAGCCAAGAGAAGCAATGGATTTTCTACCTTTATAATATCATTGTATGGATCCTCTTTAATATCACCTGAATTGCAACAACTATATTATTTCCATAATATCACCTGAATTGCAACAACTATATTATTTCTATAATATCACCCTTTGTAAAAAGTGGTATTATAGAAGTGATTGTGAATTGCTACTCTATTTCTGTAATATCACATTGTGTGAAAATATGATTTCCATGTGTGCATGATTGAAAATATTTTTATAAAATAATTAAAATAATTATTTTAAAGACTTATCGAAATCATTATCATGCATTATATTCAAATATATCAAAATTTTACTAATATGTGATACAATGAATGCGTAGCATAGCAAGCATGAGCCCCTAGTATTAATGGTAGGATTTGTGATATTACAGAGGGAGTTGTGATTTTAGTAGTATGATTTTGGAATTAATCCCTAAAGGATCAAGCAATGCTTTTTGGCATCACAGTAATTTTGGACAACTCACTATAAGTGAAATTTTTATTTATTTCTTTGAAATTCTTACACAACATATAGACAAGGTTTTTCTTGAAAGCCCAACAATTTTCATTACTTTTTGACTACATGGTTAAAAAGTTATTAAATAATATGTAGTTTTTTTCTTAGCCGAGCAGTCCAAGTAGTCCAGGCAAATTTTAAAAATTACTTTTTTCATAAACAAAAATTTGAAATTGGTTTTCTACATTTATATGTATAAGGAAAGCTTTGAATCATTCCGTTTTGATTAATGAGATGAAGGTTATGAAGAGTTTTAGTTTGCAAGCACTTATGGATTTTCTATTTTAAAATAAACTTTGAAGTCTTTATTTAACTCAATTTTCAATATTTTTGGAAAAAAATAAAACCATAGAATGTAGATTGTTTATGACAACATTAAAACCATTAGGATTGACATTTTTCAACTCTATAACTAAACTCTTACCAGTTTCATATTTTGAATCATTATCTTCTTCTTTCTACTTACTATTTTTTTCTATATGTTGTATAAATCCAAATGATCTAAAATTTTCCAAGCATGTAGCTAACTTGCTTTGAAGAATGAATTCAAAGAAGTAAAACAACATGGACATTTTTTCATACAAATGTGACCTTGTGAAGTGCAACTGCCCTATTTTTTGAAGGAATAAAAAAAGGATTTTTGTCAATTCAAACACTAGTATCTTACAAACCACATGATGGAAATTTCTAATATTTTTTTCACATCTTTCCAAACCAACGTACTACAAGATCCTATAATTACATGTGTCCAATTTTTTTTCCCTAAATTTGCATACTTTAAAAGCATTGGATAGAAATGTACTAAATAGCCCAAAGACATTCATCACGTCCATGGTGGTTATCAAACATAACCTTCTCTTGAATATTAAAGCATTATCAATAAATTTTAGAGATCTACAACTCTCTCTTGAAAACACATTGAATCAATTTGTTTCATAGGTGGCTTGGCACCTTTTCAAGTATCTCCTAATGTTAGCTAATTTTTCTATTCACAAACTCCAATCAAAAGCACCAATTTCATGACCTTTGAAAATGTCAACTCCCAATTTCTAAATTCAACAAAAGACAAGTGATATATGCAAAGAAAAGCTAAAGTAAATAACAATATTAAAGAAAAAACAATTTTTTGAGGCATATATCATATGTGGCTTAGCCTTCCTAAACCAATGTTAAAGACCACTTGATTTGAATATAAACTTTTCAAACTATATTTTATATCCATGTTCCCCCAAGTGTAGGAACAATAGGTTAGAACTCTAAACCAATCATCATGCATCCATAACATCATTGAAGGTTATTTCAAGACAAATGACATGCTCTCATTAGATGAGGAGAGGCATGTTCTTTGTCATAAATTGGGTTGCTTTCACATAATGATGTACTTCTTTTTAAACCCTTGATTGATCATAGTTGACAAAGATCCAACCATCTAATATTGACACTACTAGAATTGGAGGCTTTGATGACACACCTTTAAGACCAAAGCAAGAGCTAGGTCTTTTGGTAATCAAGGATATTAACTCTAAATTGAAGGTTGCCAAAAGCTATATATCACAACATGTTGTAAAATTTTCATATCAATACAAGTTGTTTTGAATGTTTTGGAGCAATTCAAAGTTCAAAACCCTAATAGTTTTTCATTATAATGAACTTTGGTAGCTTATTTTTTCTTCATACAATGCCTGTTTTCAATTAAAATAAAAATTTGGGAAAGTTGTGCATACTAGTCTAGTTTGTGTGGATAAATTTTCATATCAATTCAAGAAGTTATGAGTGATTGAGAGCCATTTTAAGAGAAGGAGGTTTAGCCTTGAATGTGTTTTTTTGTAGCTTTTCTTGACATTTCAAAGCCATTTTGTAGACACAATGAGTCAATTGAATGATATTTTTTTCACCAATGTCTTTGTAAGTTGATTTTCAAGCACTTTATAGTTTAAATTTTTTCATTTGAGTAGGTTTAGAAATTGAATTTAACCTCCCAATGTGTTGCTCGGAAATTTTAGCACCCTTTTTCAACACTAAAACATTATGATCTTGCAATCCATATGGCCAAATGACTCCAAATTTGATCCATGACATCTACAACATGTACACTACAAGATTGTATAGTTGAGATTTCTATACTTTAGTGACATTTAGATCTATAACACTTCAAAATCAATGATGTTTCTAAATCTAAAAAAGCCTAATTTGGGCTTTCAGGGGTTAATCCCTCAAGGCCCAAGGCCTTTTTAGGTCTAAGAACATCATTGCTTTTGAAATATTACAAATCTAAATGTCACTAAGGTATAGAAATCTCAACCGTACAATCTTGTAGTGTACATGTTGTAGATGTCATGGATCAAATTTGGAGTCATTTGGTCACATGGATTGCAAGATCATAATGTTTTAGTGTTGAAAAAGGATGCTAAAATTTCCTAGCAACACATTGGGAGGTTAAATTCAATTTCTAAACCTATTCAAATGAAAAAACTTTAAACTATAAAGTGATTCAAAAATAGCATACAAAGACATTGGTGAAAGAAAATGTCATTCAATTGACTTATTGTGTTTGCAAAATGGCTTTGAAATGTCAAAAAATAGCAAGAAAAGTTGCAAAAATACATCTAAGGCGAGATCTAAGTTTGAATCTCCTTCAACTAAAATGCTTCTCAGTCACTCATTACTTCTTGGATTTGGAAACACATATTGTATGAAGAAGAAACAAGATGTTGAAGTTCATTGTAATCCAAAAATGTCAAGATTTTGAACTTTGAATTGCTCCAAAACATTCAAAACAACTTGGATTGACATGAAAATTTTTCTACAATAACTAGACTTCAACGAAAATATAATCCATCAGATTTAATTGGAAACAAACATTAAATGAAGGAGTTACAAGCCCCAAAATTTGCATCCATCAGATTCAATTTGGTGAATTCAAATTGAATTTCTAAACTTCGATTGGCTTTCAAAAAATCAATAGATCTTTGATTTGTTTGAAAATTTTATCACACAAATAATGAGAGAGAGCACAAATCTTCCAACAAGTTTTATTGAGTTCAAACATTGAATGCAAAAGTTATAGCACTTTGAATTGAACTTGAAACTATGTGAGGATACTTTGGTCCCTTGGGGCATTTAGGGGTTAACATAATATGTAATAATTCTAAACTAAAGGTGGACAAAGCCACATATGCATTTGAGAAATATCATACTTAAGAAGCAAGCCAATGCTACAAGGACATAGTCTCTTATAGTGTACTTGTTTGAATACAATAGAGATTTTAATAAGCAATAAGCTAGGATCAATTTTGCACATCACATTAGAGAGGTTATTATACTAAGGAAGGGTCATTTGCATTCATGATGTTTATATATCATAACATTTGGTGGCCTTTAGAAAGGCTACCTTCTCTTCTAAAGAATGCTTCATCCACAAAAAACATCTTTATAGGGAATTAAAATAGTTTCAGTATTAGGATCATAGCAATACATTTATGGTGTTCTCCATGTTTTTTGCTAAATCTTAAACCAACCAACCAAATCAACAAAGAAATGTTAAGATGGTCTACTGAAAATCTTAAGAATCCTTTGAATCAAATACCAATGTCATTTACCACTTTTCCATCAAATTTCTTTTCTAATGTCCTTATAAAGGATTTGCTTTGTGGTAATGAAGGTTCATTTTTATATTGAAAGCAATTTTCCACTATGAATCCTCAAAGAGTATGGGATAATTTGAAAATGAGAACTTAATTGCTCATTGTCAAAATGTCAAAATTATATTTGAAGTAGAATTTTAGACTTCATTTAGTCATATTAGAATAATATTTTTCCAAAAATTTGAAATAAAAAAGCTAATAAAACAATCTAAATTTCATTTCTATATATGTTTTTGAGATTTCAAGTCTCCAATCAAAAGTTATGGACAAAATTTAGATAGGATAATTGAAAATGTCAAAGAAAATGTCCCTTCTAACCACTCTTTGAAATTTGTCCATAACTTTTGATCAAAGGTTCAAAATCTCAAATAGATTTTTGGGTATGAAATTTAACTTGATTTATCAACTTTTTTATTTGAAAAAAGTTATTTTTCTATATCTAAATGAGGTTTGAAATTCTACTTCAACAACAAGTTTTGCTTTTGATTTAACTCTGAGCGGTCCAAGAACTTCTACTAATTCTAATTTACATATTTCACATCATTAGATGGGATTTCAGGCTTGTAGAGGGCTATTTCAGGCTTGTTCCCTTGTTGTTCTCCCGCAATGAAGGAATGGCCGGCAGTTAGGGATTTTTTTTTAAATTTAAAAAAATTCTTAGAATGCAAAAAAAAGTTGAATTTTTTTTTTTAATTTTTTTTTTCGAAAACTAAAGTGGTCGGGTCTTGGCCACATCAGCCAACTACGTTGTTCCTGCTACAATGGCGAGTTCCCCGCCATGATAACTCATAGCCTTCTAAAGGCCTCAAATCCCATCTAATGGGTTTGTTTCACCTCTTACCTCTCCATATGTATACAGTATAAATAGTTTGATTTTGTTGTTTTAAACACAAATCATGAATAGGTTGGAAAGCAAAGTAAGATAATTTAGTTGTTGAATTATTTTTTTCTATGAACTAAATGCATTTTTTGAAGTTTATTAAAAAAATTAGAAGCTTTTTTTGCTATTGACCTAGTCATATGTAATTGCAAACCACTAACTATACACAAAACAGTCAATGCAATGAAATAATTGAGTTTATATTAATGACCTGGTTGCCTAATTGTTATTTAAAATTTTGACAATTCTTGATATGTGTCCTCTTAGCTACTAGTAGATGTAGAATATTCCACACCACTCTGTCTAAGGGAAGGTAGTCTTTCTCCCTACCATTGAATGTTATGATACAGGACTAGAGCTAGGAAAGCAATCAATATTACTTTTTAAAATGTTGCTTATTAGAAGTTCTACTAAATATTGCTTAGAGTCCATTTCTACTTGGCATTTGCAAATCCATGTGTGAAAAGATAAAACTTTTGCATAAGAAGGAAATAATCTTTTTTTTACAAAAGTTTCGGTTTGGAAATGCTATACTTGATTCTTGACTAAGGTAGAAGGTTCTAAAATTGGCCACCTCTTCAAATGTACCCTATTTGTACTTGTTGCTTTTTTATAGCCTTTAGTAATGTACAAACAACGTACATTTTAGGAGGTGGGCAATTTTAGAGCCCTATGCCATTTCAACTTCAAAATTTCATAACTAATTCTACAAAGTTCAAAAAAATATAAAACAACTTGGGTTAGATGCTAATTTTACTTTTCTCTTAAAAATTATTTACTAAAATTATTTCAAGAAGCCTCATGTCTCCAAAATGCAGTTTCAGCTCTTAAATGGGCAATTTATGGATCTCATACCATAGGTGCAATTCTTACATGACTTATATTTTCTTTAGTTGTCTTGAAGGATGCATTCCCCTACAGTAGAGGTCACCCTCAATGAAAAATAATCAAAATTTCAAAGTTTGAATAATTTTGAAAATTAACAAGTCACCTTGCCATATCTAATGAAAATTAATTGTAGAGAAAGTCCAAATATTGGAAAAGATATCAATACAATTATATGCCATTACATGTTCACTAGACAATGGATGGAGAGGTCATTTCTATAATGAAATCTATAGTCCATCATAAATCCTCAAAGGCTATGGGACAATTTGAAGATAAGAGCTTAACTGCTCATTGTCAAAATTCAAGAATTGTATTTAACCCTTTACGTACTAAGAATTCACTATTTCAAGTAGTGGACTTTGAGGAGGTGTTTTGTAGAAAGCATAATCTAAATGGGAAATTTTATTATATAATTATCTTGAGTGAAGAACATTACATTCATTGGTTTAAATAAATAATTATTTAAATAAATAAAAATCCCCATATAAAACCTCTAAAGTTGCTGAAAAAAACATAAGACCCAATTTGGGCTTCTTAGACACTAAAGGGTTAATGCTCGATTTAATGTAATACTTTAGACCTCACTTTGGTATAGTAGAATAATTTTTTTTAATAAACTTTGACTATTAAAAGTTAGTATATGAAGTATAATTTCATCTCCAAAAATCCATTTGAAATTTTGAGCCTCCAATCAAAAGTTAGTGACAAATTTTAGAGAGGGGTTGTAGAAGAACATTTTCTTTGAAATTTTCAAACATCTTCTCTAAATTTTGTTCACAACTTCTTTGGGAAGAATCAAAATAACAAGTGGATTTTTGGAGATGAAATTTTGCTTTATATACCAACTTTTCTCAATACAAAATTTCTTGAAAAAAATTATTTTACTATGCCAAAATCAGGTCTAGAATTTTACATTGAACACAATTTATGCATTTGACTTAACCCCTAAAGGATTTTGACTATGTTTTCACCAAAAATGTTCCAAAATTGCCATCTCTAGTACAAGTACCAAATCTTTGAAAAAAAAGTTTTTGGACACATCTAACCATAAGATCTTATGTTACTTTAGTTTGAGAAAATGTAGAAATTTTTTTTAAAATTTTCACTGTGTAGATTGCAAGATATTAGCATTTGAAGTAACAAAAATCTTTTTTTTATCCTTGCAAAAAATCAGGTAGCTACACTTCACAAGGTCAAATTATTATGAAAAAATGTCCAAAATGGTGGTTATTCTTCAGATTTGTTCTTCAAGTCAAGTTGGCTACATGCTTGAAAATTTTCAGACTATTTGGAATTGTACAACATATAGGAAAAAAATAGAAAGTAGAAAGAAGTAGAGAATGATTTAAAATACTAAATTGTTAACAATTTATTTATGGAATTGAAAAATGCCAATTTCAAGGGTTGTAATGTTACAATAAACAATCTACATCCTATGATTTTGTTTTTGTTCTCAAAATATTGAAAATTGAGTTAAATGAAGGACTTCAAAGTTTATTTTAGAGTAGAGATTCCATAATTACCTGCAAACTATCCACAACTAAAACTCCTCATAACTTTCATCTCATTAATCAAAATGAAATGATTCAAAGGTTTTAATGTATAAATAAATCTACAGAATCAATTTCAATTTCAATTTTTTTTTTAAAGTGATTATTATAGAAGTTTTTTTACTACCTAGCCTACCTACCAAATGTTGAAAATTACATATCATACAATAACTTTTTAACCATGTAGTTAAAAGTTATGAAAATTGTTGGGCCTTAAAGCTACTCCTTGGGAAAATGTTGTGTGAAAATTTTAGTAAAAAATAGTAAGAGTTTCGTTCGTAGTGAGCTGCCCAAAATTGCTATATTGCCAAAAAATGTTGTTTGGTCCTTTAGGGGTTAATTGGGTATGAGCGCTTGAGCTTCTATTGATCCTAATAAATATATATTCCACCTAGATTGTTATACCACCCCACTTATATAAACAAATTGTTTGTACATCTTTATTCATTTTCTTCAAAAGTGACATTCAAGTCTATGAGAGGGAGGTTCTAAATAATTACTATATTTTTTATTTTACAAGGTCAACCTTGCTAGTATTTGCCTTCAACAGCTAGTACTTAGACTCAAGCAAGGTAAAAACAATAGTTGTCAACTACATCCAATACCCAACCTGTAGGGTGTGCTATTTCCAATCTTAGGTTAGAACTCAAGCTTAGAATGGTTATTTGTTGTCTTTTTTAAGGTTGGGACTAATAATTTCATGACACATGTCTCAAAGCAATGAGCAAGAAAGTAGTTCTTCAATGATCAGAATTAGAATACTCTAAACATTGACTATGGGTCAACAATATTTTTTGGCTCTTGAAATTCACAATAACTTCAATTTGAGGAATATTATCCTAAAAAATTAAGCATCCCCATAATTCCTATCTTCATACATGGGAAAATTTTCCACCACCTCATATTCCTGACCATTTGCTCCAAAATTGCTTAAATGGTCCACTATTGGTGCTTCTATCTTATGTAAGAAAGATTGCTTGCAATCTTCATTTCTAGAATAAATAAGGACCTTTTAACAACCACATACCTCATGGTTGTCTAGAGAGTAATGATGATAAAATTGCATCTATCTCCATGCTACATCACAAGCCACATAGGTTGGATGGATAACATAGAACAGAGGTGAAAATGTGATGTAAGGTAGCTGCACCTTACTCCGTCTCTTGACCCAATCTTGTACAAATGAAGTCCCTACATTCAACTAGGGACTTCATTCGCACGGAATTGGATCAGAGGATGGAATAAGGTGCGGTGAGAATGTGCTCTAAGGTAGCTGCACCTTACTCTATCTCTTGACCCAATATTGTACAAATGAAGTCCCTACATTCAATTAGGACTTCATTCGCACATGATTGGATCAGAGGATGGAATAAGGTGCAGCTACTTTAAATCCTACAACTAATACTTCATCCTAAGAACCTTGCTGAGGCCAAGTGGAAACATACCATTTATAAAGGTGTTACGAGGTCATGGAATGACTAGATACCTATAGGGATCTTGTCGCAATGCCAAATTGTTGATTACATTTTTAGCAACAAAACAACAAAATATCTTTTTATTAAAGTGTAGACTAACTTAAACATCTTTTGTAAGCACATTAGATGCTTGCACTATAACAAAATATGGTAAAAAAAACTGCACTCAAATTCGAGTGTGGTTCTTTTGACCATGTTTCTATATAGGCCTACTACGCACGTATGCGATTTCTGACTGCAATTTTTAGAAATTCGAGATATGTAATACACCATTGGAAAGGTATTGAGAAGATCTTTTCAATGATATATTACACACCCTAAAATTCTAAAAATTGCAATCAGAAATTGCAAAAGAAGCTAATGGCCTACTACGTGCATACACACAAAAACAAGGTAAAAATAACCACACTTAATTTTGAGTGCATTTTTTTACCATATTTTGTTATAGTGTTGTTTGATCTCAATCCTTGCAAATGTTCATACAATGTGCAAGCCTAGAAACAAAATGGCATGAAAACCCTAAAATTATGATGTGGTAATGGAAGTAGATCCAATGTATCAAACAATTAAATACCAACAAGGATGCACCAAGGCTGTTGAACTCAACAACCTCACCAGTGATCCCACAACTAGATTATGGAATTTAGTGCAATATGCTACCTTTAAGACAAACAGGCATCAACTTGAGAGAGTAGTATTAAAAAAAAGAAAAAAAGAAATTTTTTTGCAAGTTGTAAAGTATTATTGGGAATACTATAACACAAAATGGACTAAGTAGATGCTAAGTTCAATGCGGAGGAAGTTGCAAATTGGCTATCAAATTCTATTGTTTGGTACAATCATAGCTAAAATCTATTTATTTTTCCAAGGATTGTCTCCCATGTACATTTAGCTACTTGAAATTTTTTAAGTAGCAATGGAGTGCATTTTAGCCAGTTCTGTCAATGCTGAACCTCACTCAAAAATGTTTTTTGGACATGAATGATGTGCATGAGTTCCTCATGAACAAGGTGACAGAAGAAAAAGCCTTGGTCCGTCCTTGGTCCTCCTTCCTTTCATTGGAAGGTGATATTAGTTGTCTATCAGGTACTGCTAACCCAATATCTGCTCTCTGGTGCTTTTCTTATTCCTAATTCCAGGGTGGGTTCCTTGAAGACATTCAAATTGTTGTGATCAATTGATTGAAACGGCAGACAGAATCAAAGCGCAGCCACCTGTACTAGCTGTGCTATATAATTAAATGCAAGAAACCTCATGGACCTTGCAGATTGAACTGAGGCAGATAACTTAACCCATAAGGTAGGTACACCCCAAACTGCCACTTTTTTTTTTTTGCTACGGAGCCTATTTTCTATGATTACACTGGTCAAATTTTTATATGTTCTTGTTGGCAAGTAAAAGGAGGTTCCAACGCACCAGAGAACATGGCATTTGGATATTGTATGCAAAAGTTATTAACGAACAAAGTTTGGTTCTAAAAGCGTTTCTTCCACATAGATACAAAATTAATTTTGGAGATGTACATATAGTATAGATGGTGGTTTAAGGTCGGTGGCACATTTGGGTGTACCTACCTTAAATGACGTTGAGAATGTTTTCTGGCCGATGAATCTCTCCATACAGAATAGAAGTGCAACTATTCCTCCTCCAAGTTTTGTATGAAAAAGGGAAGGTCTTCTACAATAATTTGACATTCAATGAGTGCTTTTGTATTTTTTAAAGCCAAGAATTCACACAATAAAACAATAGATGGTTTCTATAGTCACTAGCTCATCATTCAAGGATCAACATGGTGAAGAAAATAATTAGTCACATCTTCCATAAGAATGTAGTTAAAAGGTAAGGTGGGTACCTCCTAAACCACCACCAATTGTTACTGTGCCCTTAATTAGTATTAATACACTGTTCAAATTTTCATATTTCCTTATTATGGGAGGCAATCCATTCCATATCACACGTACACACCATTTTGGCAATGTAGACCACTTTCCTTTCATGCAGGAAGAAATGAACAGTGATAAATTCTAGCACAATTCCCAATGTAGTTGTGGCGTATTATGAGTGGCTACAAGACTCAATATTGCAACCAACCCTGAGTGGATTTTGCAACTAGCCCTTGATCAGAATTAGGAAGGTATATATGACCAACATGGGTCAAACCAAACCTGCAGCTAAAAAATTCACAGTAATTACGTTTTGAGAAATAAAAATCTGGAAAATCATGGAAACCTTCTAAACTCTATTTTTGCACACAAGAAAATTCTCTCACTGAAGAAACCCGTCCTGCAGATATGTGTATCTGCAGATATGGGTTGCCTCCCTTAGTGAGGAACGAGTAGCTGTACTTCAAACCTGCAAACTTGTCTAACAATTCACCTAGTGACATCATGATCCAGTTGTTTTAAGAGTGCAGATTTCTCGTTTTTTCTGTACAGACTGCTGCAACCTCATCACCAATGTCCTGATCCAGAGTATTTTTTCAGGACACACAACTGGAATCAAATTCAAGCACACAAGCCAGGGTTTACTTACTGAAATAAAGAGCTTTCAAATTGGTGGTTTCTTGTGTGTTAGTAGCTGCAGATTAATTTGTGTCATCTTTATTAATTGCACTGCTTGTGGCCTTTGCTTGCTCCAAGTCCGAGTTTGTGTGTCATCAGTATGTGGTGTTTGTTGTTTCTGGATTGATAGTTTTCAGTCTCTCGCATCTTTTTTGTTTCCTTCTTTTGAAGCAAATGAAAGTGATGCAAATGGATCCTTTCTCTCCCTGTCTCTCTCTCTTTTTAGGCGTAGATAGCACTGAGCTGTCTCCAACAATTTGAGATCTATGCATTTGATGTGCTTGAATGGCCTCTGTATGTATGAAAGATTGGTATAAGAAAACAAGCTTCATAATTTTGTTGATTCGATCAGAGAAAAGAGATGAATCATCTGACTCAAAATTAGTGAGCTCTTGCTAACTGTGAAACGACGATTGACAGGCCGTTGTTACAGTGATCAATTTGCCAAAAAAAAGCATCCTAGCTCAAGATGAATCATTTATAGAATCATAGGCAGGCATTTTGAGTCATCTTTGAGTCATCTTTGGTGTTTACTTTACTTGCAGGGTTCACAGAATGATGCCTTGATGAACCCCAAAATTGACATGAGAAACTGAGCTGTGGTTGAGTTGATCATTTAGTGAGAATTGGATTTGGAATTCAGATTTAGTAGACATATGCAATTTGAGATAGTACTCAGTGTTGAAAAATGAGAGGGTACATGAAAAACTTTTGAAGTTTACTTTATTCTAAAATTAGAGTATATATATTTAGATGTGTGGGTCTAAATTTAGAATTAGAGCTTCAAGCAACGAGTATTTATATATCAGAAAAAGAAGAAGGTTGAGTATTAACTATAAAAAAAAAGTCTTGATTGTGATGCACTTCAAATCATTGATTTTGTCAAATATCATACATTTATATCATCTTGGCTTGTAGAAGTGATCCTTGTTTTCAAGGTAGTATTGAGGTGATATGATTATTGATGATTGTTTCTTAAGGTAGTAAGTACACTATGTTTCAAGACTTGGAGTCATGTTCATCAACAAAGAGAGATTCATTAATAGCTCAATTATGGAAGAGTTTTTTAGGGAGTGAGTTTGTTCTTGTCAAGCCAACCCAAAAGTATATATGGCCAATAGGTATTCTCTTTGGAATAGGAATTTTTTATATTTTGTTAATTAGCACATTTAATCCATATTACTTGATAAATCAAACTCAAAAGATTTCAATTTTATTTCAAAGTCCAACCCTAGGACCTTTAAATTGTGCATTTTTAGATAATAATAATGCAATATGGATGACAAATGTTAGTACCCAACTTCAACTTAGTGGGACTATTGATGGCAATGCAATTGCAACAACTCCTAGTCCTCCACAACCCAAAGAGGATATCTTGCAATATCAAAACATGTTGCTTACGTGGCACCACTTGAGTGATGAAAAACTTCGACAAAATGCAACAAGAGTAGGAAGAAATCCTAGTGGTGGACAAAAAATTGCATATATGTTCATTGTCAAGAATACCATGCCTTTTGCTCCGTTGTGGGAACGATACTTCCATGGTCATGAAGACCAATACTCAATCTACATTCATGCTCATCCTGACTATAAACCATTGTTCAATACAACATCACCTTTCTTTCGTCGATTTGTTCCGAGCAAGGTATGCACTTTTCATTACTTGAAATTTTTATTTTACTGCATAAAGTTAACCAAGATAGATGAACTCAGATGGTTGAGGTGATGTTCACCACATAATAAATTAATTTGTTTGATTCCAATTGAACGATTTCAAATTGGGTCTTGAATTTTAAATCCCATTTGTTTAGAAATTCAATTGAATCCTGAAGAGTTTTAAATACTTGAATATTCAACAATCTAGTAAACACACAATATCATGAACTTGGCCAAAGCTAGCTAGCTACAACCACATACAACCATCACTCAAATTGATAGATTTTAACTACATCAAAAATCTATCCAAAAATTTCAGCTAAAATCTTAAACACCTACTATACATAGAGATATCTGAATTAGTGCATTCCAATTTATAGTAGTTTGAATGTTTGATGTAAAGAGCGTTTATAATTCTTGCTTCTAACATCTATAATTAGTTGAATTTTGAGGACTTTGATTCACATTTGACATGATTAGAATCAAAATTCTTCTACATGAAAATTAAGTACTTCAATGAAAACTAATCCTCATATTGATTTATACAACAAAATTTCAAAAAGTTATTACCTTTCTAAACATAACTGAAGATCTACACCAACCTTAGTTTTAAGAGATCTATGCACCAATCAAAACATGGTTAGCATAGACCAAGGAACTTGCCAAGCAAAGTACACATTAGAAAGGAAACCTAACCAATTAGACTACAATTGTCCATAGATCTCATTAATATGGTCATTTCTTTTGTCTACGTAGGCCATATTTCCACTTAGTGTTGCACATGAACTGAATGCCCAAATCTTAGCACTTTGAACCAAATGTTGAAAAAAAATATGACATTAACTATTAACTCTCTTTTGCAATTATTCTCACACGTGAATACCTCATAATTAAACAGGTAGCACAATGGGGGAGAGTTTCTCTCCAAGAAGCCGAGAATCGTCTGTTATTCAACGCCCTTCTCGATAGCGGCAACAGTTGGTTTCTCCTTTTGTCGGAGTCCTGCATCCCGGTGGACAACTTCCCCAACACATACAAGCACATCACGGAATCGAGACACAGCTTCGTCATGTCATTCCAGGAATCGAAGGTGCTGCAACGGACTCGCCTCAATCGCGGGAGACACTGGGAAATGGCGCCCGAAATTGTGGTGGACACCTTCCGAAAGGGCAGTCAGTGGTTCCAAATCAACCGGGATCTCGCCCTTGTGGTGGCCAACGACGCCATTTACTACAAGAAGTTCGTAAACTCGTTTTGCCAACCTCGCCCTGTCTGCTACATTGACGAACATTACCTGCCCACACTGTTCTTTGCTGAACGCCCTCGGGCTATTGCGTTTCGAACGTTAACGTTTTTTCAATTTCATAAGAATTCTGCACATCCCAGTAAGTGGGACAAGGACGATACGAATGCTGAACTCATAGCGAGGATTAGAGGAGCCTACACTTGTTGGTATAACGGCCAACCCAGCAACAGGTGCCACTTTTTTGCTAGAAAGTTTGATCCTAGTGCTTTGCCTAATCTGCTCGAACTAGCTCGTGATGTAATGGGGATACTGTAATATTGAAGACAAGAATTGCCGGTTTCTTGTGCTTAGTTTACTTGAATTTGGAGTTCGATCATTTACAGATTTACTGTTTGAATCCACAAGGAGACGGAGAGATCAAACTATTGATGGTTTGAAAACGTAGAAATTTATGGTACTCCATGAAAATGAGACTATTATTGAAAACAATAATAGTATACTAGTTAGGGCTTTCATTCACAAGAATGGATTTCTTATGTTTTTATTATTATTGTGACATGTTGTAATAAGAGTAGTGGCATATATTCTAAGATTGTTGATTAGGGTTTCCAAAACTTTTAAACAATGAGGATTATACATACATTTGTACTAACTTACAGATTATTTGAAAAGAATCTGGGGTCTCTCGTGGTGCCCAAGAGCACTTTTGTAGCACTTCTGAGTACACCATGAGGACTTCCTTTTGATTGATCCTATTTATTTTATTCCATACAGTCAAGTTGTAGATTCATGCCATGCAAATGAAGTCACAAATTTGGTGATGTTAACTTGACCCTTTTTTTTGGGTCTGAATTGCAAATTATTGGTTATTAATTAAACCAGCAAATTGTCATCCTTTAGGAGTTTTAACATATATGGGAACTTGGGGAGGTCAGATTTCACTGCAACAGGAAGTAGCAGGTGCAGCACATCATCAATTATTTTGCAGTGGTTTTTTTAGCGGTTTCAAAATTTGCTAAAAAATATCATGGTCTACTGCAATCCATTGCAAAAGTACTGCAAACTTATGGCAAAAGTGCTGCAAACTTATTGCAAAAGTTGTAGGCAGGAAACCAATACATATTTATGCTAAGATTGTTGCAAAACTAATGCAATCTCAAATAGTTGAGTTGAGAACACATTGAACAACTTAGTACAAAACCATTTAAAAATTGTTAATAGTTTTCTGGCAGTCATTGCAAAACCACTGCAAAAAACTATTGCAATCTTAGCCTTCTGTAAGCTTACTTATGTTTCAACTTCTGTTCCCAAGCTCTTCCTCCATTCCTGCTTGGTGTTTGCTCTGAAGTACGGCACATAAATTTTCCTTAAGTTCCGTCGCTTTGCACCATCTGCCAGTACTGAATCATTGGTACAGAATCCAGAAACCATTAACTTTGTGCGCTCCAGGGTGCACTCAAAATGAAAACATACCTTGGATCTACAACTGCTTATTAGCCCCAGCCATCAATCAACACAAATTAATGAACTATAGCAAAAAACGTAACTTGTCCAAATTTTCGTAAGACCCACAGACTGCTACTTTCAGAAGACTGACCACATGCAACCCAAGTGCAAACAAGGGGGTGTGAAACATCTGAAATCCAACACTTCCGATGTCAACAGACCCAAACTGGTACAACCCCACTCCAATTCAGCGCATCACAAAAAGGTCAACCACGGAAGAGAACACATTCAAAGATTTCAATGGAGAATATACTGAAGACAATCCCATTCTTGGCATTCACTCCATTGCAAAGAGACGCCACATATCTATCAAACACAGCTCAATCTCGAAACGCATCCCGATTTTCCAGGTATCTTGACGACGCAATCAAACATCCATACCCTACAGGTATGATTATATTCAATCTGCAAAAGAGGAGTCGATCCAAGATGAAATGAAATTGTTACGTCGTCTTGGTACTAGAGTAAATTGCAGATACATGCATACAACGTCGTTTTATTACTCATGCTGCTGTTCACTGAAAACGCAGCGATTGATTAAGTCCAGTACACTAAAATTGGTAAATAGTGTTGGCTACACTAATTGTCAGCAATAACACTAATTGTGATTTGCAAGGTTAGAGAACATTATTTACCCATTCTAACACTATTTTAGCTCTATAGTAAAATTTGGTCATTTCAACATTTCTATGAGAGTGCATTTAGTATTAGATGGGAACAAAATATAGAATAAACACTATTTACACATAAGTTGGAAAATAGTGTTGGAGATAAAAAAAATAGGGAACAACACTAATTACCACCTAACACTATTTATCAATTTTAGTGTACTGGAGATTGAAACATTTGGAACTTCTTCAGATCGATAGCTTTGGACTGTTATAATTTTCCCTACCCTTCAAATGACGTTAGTGATGGGTACATATGGCTCCCTGTATGAGCTAAACTAAACCTACCATTTATCACGCACATCCAAAAACCAGGACAATAACTGTTGCCATTTTTTGAACAGTAACCACACAATTCAAGTACCAATTCAATTGTGATGGAAACAAAATTTTGTATCACCGTTCAATGACTACACACTGTATAGCAAAGAGTTGCAAGATAATTTGCAGCTTAATTTTTAATAAATGTGACATTTAAAGTGCTCGTGTCTGTTTCCAAGCATGATTTGATTTGGGTGAATTGTGGCATAAGGAAACTGGTGTCACAAAGTAGGCCCCAAGCAAGTATGATACCAAGGAGCCAAGATTATCATCTCACTAAATTAGTATTTCTCTCTCTTTGCAAGGGTGGGACTTGGGATTTAGATCAAGGGACCTCTTGAATTCTCAAAGTAAGGTAACTACACCTAAAATTGCACAAAAAAATAATTCAATATGGTTCCCATTAGTATACTAAATTTCTTTTGTGGGGTCTTGTTGGTGGTCAAAAGGGGATTCTAAATTCTTAAAATGCATTTCTTAGACATTGTATGAACTGATAAACTATGAATGTTCAAAGTGCTAAAAATAGGTGTTTCTAAAATCAATCATAGACTCTTATGAATAGAGGGAGTACATTTAGATAAAAATCTTTAGTGGTCAATTTTAAAAAGCGGTTGAACTTAGATGTAGTTATTGTAGTGATTGGTGGACTGAAGTAGGTAGTGGTCCAAATTGGATTTATACTTTTACCAAGGCCCATATGTATGTCATTCCTCATGGATAAGATAAATCCACTTAGAATCCTACATAGACATAGTAGGTAATGTAATGTTGGTTTCAAAGAGTGTTTTTTTTGTTCACCACTTTGAAATAAGCCTAATAGAATTCTAGGAGACTATAAGTCCATGATGGACTAAAATCTTGCAACTATAGATTTTGTTGATATAGTTGACATTGTAGTTTACAATGTTGAATTTAATAATAGACAAATGTGGCTTGGCTATGGTCTCTCTTGGACTTCCACCAAGACCATGCAAAGTTTCATTACTATTTTTTTTCTTGGGCTTCTGCTTCCTATGGTCACATTTAAAAGTGGGATGGATACCTTTGGCTTTGGCTTTTGATTCCTTGGTTTGGCCTTCAATTGGTGTAAATTGGCCTTCAGACCTTAATTTAAAAAGAACACTATAATTCATATGTAATTTGATTGCATACAGTCATATCTTGTATCATTCCAAAAGAAAATTCAAATGCAATCTAAAATTTAATGAAAACTAGGGGCTAAAGAGAGGATGAATTTTAGGATAATTTTAGTACTATGGACAATCATTATATATTAATTAACCCTTGAAGGACCAAAGAGATCACTTTGGATTTTTTGAGAACTTGAATAGGCTCTATTAACTTCATAATTGAAAATTTTGCATAAAACTTTTAGGACACATGCTAATCATCCTAATTTACTAGTGAAGTTTTAATTAAATTCATTCCAAAACAAAAGTTAGAAGGTGGTTTTTCAATTTCAATGTCAAATTGGAAAACTAAAAATATATATTTAAAAAATATGAATTAGTTTTTTTAGATCATACATTTAGATTGATGCCTATTCAAAAGGATTTGAATTATTCAATTTCAAATAAAAAGGTGAAAGTTATGAGGAGTTTTATTTTGCATGCAATGAAGGCAAAAAAATATATAAAGTTGTTAGTTGAATTTGATTTTGAAAATTCTCAAATAAAAACAAAAGTCTAAAGGTTATCAATTGTTTATAGGAACATTTTCACCATTATAGGAAATTACATTAAAACATCAATATTCCATTTGCCATTTTTAGACTACATAGTCTAAACTACAAAAATGCCATCTAGGATACGTACAAATTTCAAACCTCGAAATCTAAGCCATAAAAGTGCTAAAGTTTGTAGAATGGTGCTATTTTAACAAAATCCCCTATCATTGGTATTAACAATCCTCAATTTCTTGTAAAAGTTATTTGCAGTTCAGCTTTTTCTTTCAATTAGTATCGCCTTCCACTTTATAATTTTTTAAAGATGTATATGAAAGTTTTTTTGTTAAACTATTTACATGTATTTTCAATCTATTTTTCAACATATGGCCTAAAACGCACAAATGTTCCCGAGAATGCATGTTATTTTTTAGAAATGTTGAAAGATGAAACTTTTGCTTTCTAAAAGGCTAGAATTTTACTCCATCATGAAGTTTAGGCACATTGAATTTACAATTAGTGGGGATTTTGACTCAATTTCAATTTTGGAAGGATTTATTTATTTAGGATGGATCTTATAGTTGAATTGTTAAAAAATAAATATGGATGACAAATTTTAGCCTTGCTTTGGAGATGAGTATATTGAAGTAATTTCAAACATCTAAACATTAAAGAACTTTAGGGGTCATTAGAAAAAAATAGGGCCTCTACAAGGCCACTCAAGCTAGACTAGTAGGACTTCTAAATAAAAACAATAATAATTTAAAAAAATATTATTATTTTTTTGTTAGGAATTTTGGGGACATTGGTCTAAAGTCTAGCAACCATAAGCCCTATAAGGTTGTCTTTCCAAACAAGGTGACAAATACGACATCTAAGACGTCTAATAGACCTCTGTCTGTTTAATAAATTATCCCCCTTCCATTTACAATTTTGACATATTAAAGTCAAATTTGATTGGAGTATCAATATGCGTTCAACAATTATTATATTCTAAATTTATGGTTATAATTAAAGTGAGATTCCAAGTTGCCATACTAACAATCAAAGCCAAAATATCACGCATAATCAACATTTTTAATGTAAAGCATGCGACCTCAGACTTCTATTAAACACCAAAACCCAATTTTTTGTTTGACAAGACAACATTGTGCCTTGTAGAGGCTCCAAATTTTTTCAAATGGCAAAATGGCAAAATCTCAAAAATTTAATACTTTTCCATATGCTTAAGTTTCCAAAACTTAAATGTCTCATTAATTTTGGCCCTCTATAACTTACTATTTCAATTTTAATGAATGTATAAAAATACAAGTATTGTAGACTGAGAAAGAGGAAATATGAAGGTTAAATTGAAATGATTTCATCATTGTTGAATTGTAACAATAAATAACAAATATAGAAATTGTTTATTATTTTGTTAAAATTCAAAAATTGGAAACTTTAGAAATTGTTAATAATAAGATGCTTTTTTTTTTGTAGAAGTTACAATTTTTTCTTTTACCTCCAAAATCCCAAATGCCCAAATGACTTGTTTTTGGTCGTTGACCTTTTTTACCAGACTAAAATGATTTTTCTATATAATTTGTTGAATTATCTTTTGATAATGGAAGAAATCAACGTGATTATTATTAGTGTAATTTACATTCAACACCAATATTGTTAAACTAGAAAAATTTCACTTAGCCAACTAGCCCAATTCTACAACTTTGGGCATTTTCAAGTTGTATATTCTCAAACACAAATCTATACAAATTCTAGTTTTAAAAGACTTTTTGAATTTTGAGAGTCCAAGACAAATAATTATGACAATTTTTGGTGCCCCAAATCATACCAATGTATGAAACCAATTAAGTATCCTCTATAAGAATCTTATTTCATGTCCTCAAGGTAACACTTGTTGGTGCAAAATGTTCTTCCTTTTGGTCCCAAAGACTAGAGTCAACCAAATTGACATATATACTCGAAATATTATCCATTAGGCTTGCAGAATGTCCTTCCTTTTGGTCTTAGAACCAACAAAATTTACGATATATACTTGAATATTATACATTACACTAGCTTGAAATATAGATTGTTGACTACCTCCTTTCATGATGGTTTTCATGATGGTTTTAAGGGTAGCGTGATTATTCTTATCCATTTGCCACACCACTTAATCTAATGATGACTAGTTTATCTAAACCACATCAGCTATAATTTTCTAATCGATTCCTATATAGACGATAGTTGGAAAAATGATCCCAAGTGCTTCAAAGGATCGCTTTTCCAACTATCATGTACACTAGTGACCAAGGGCAGTAACGAAGACGGTTTCTCACATATATAGTGATTGAAGGCTCTTCTCCTCCAATCACAACCCTAGATCACTAGTATAAAGAGGCCCTAAGCACCCTCCCCTTGAAACAAAGAAGCCCTTTCATTTCCCTCTCCATTTTCCTCTTCCAGTGGTGACAGTCGTCGCTCTGCCTCCTTTGCCTCATCAACTCCTGGTATGTATGCATCCGCGGCATCTGTTGCTCTGTCTTCATTGCATTGTCTGCAAGTACGCGCTTCTCGTGCTTCTCAATCTAGCTACGTATAGTAGTCAACCCAATTTCAAGTCCCCTCTCTGTGTAGTTTGCAATTGTTCTTCTGCATTTGTGCATTTCCTATTGTGAATCGTGTCTTTGGTTGGTTTGTAGCAGATTTGGGTAGATCTGTGGGGGTTCGTTAGGTGCGGTCCAGCAGCATACAATCTGATCGAGAGTCTAGAAAGAATTGAAGTTCAACTGGTTTTGTATCGTTTAATTCTTGCATTATGTAAATGCTCGGGAGTATGTCAAGCCTATCTAACTCCTTTTAATTTAAATTCCCATCCGATCGGTTTAAGAGTTGTTCGACCTTCACATGATTGATCGTGAACTTGCTTTTGAAAGTAAATCCCTTTCCCAATGCCCATCCGTTTGCTTGCCGTACTAGTGAAGGATCGGAGCTGGCTCCCCTAATTTAAGCGAACACAATTGCAGAGTTTCCCAAGTAGTTTCGTGTGTTTTTGTAAACCTAAATTTTCAGTTTTTGTTTGAAAATTCGATCTCTACATGCTCGTGCAAATTAAAGCGGTGTTGATCTGTATCTCAATGTTGCGTTTTGCACTTTTCAAGTTAAGATCGTACTTATGTTCGGATTTGTCATAAATCGTTTCAGTTTCCGAAAACGTACGCCTAGCTTGCATCCTGCCGATGTTGCCTCGTCAATTACTGAAAACCTAGCTAGCTGCAACCAGTTTGTGACACTGCACTACTCTTGACAACAAGTTTCATTGATCACTGACCCTCCGTGTTCTGCCTGTTCTGTTCCATTTCCAGGTTGTAACTTAGACCAAGACAATTACAAGACCTTACAATTGAGACCCAATCCACGCCTGCAAGATCGATCGAGTACCATGGCGTCGCTCAAGCTCCTTGCAACTGTCCTCATGCTGCTCGGCATCCTCTCGTTCTCTGAGTCCGCTCGGCCAACCTTTGTTGAATCCGAATCATCTGCCATCGATCTAGCGTTGGCGAAGACCCCCGTCGTCGTTGGCCCTCAAGCCCTGACTAACCCCTGCCACCCGCGAGACATCAACATCCAGCAGTACGAGGCCTCCGGCATGGGCGTTCCCGTCTGGCAAGTCCAGATCACGAACTTGTGCACCAACCCCCTGTGCATAATCTCCGAAGTGATCGTGCAGTGCGGTGCATTTCACACGCCCACTCTGGTGAACCCCCACGTGTTCAGGCGCCTGGACGAGAAAGCCGGGACCTGTATTGTGAATGACGGGAAAAAGGTGGAGAATGCGAATACGGTGTCGTTTCAGTACAGTGAGATCATGAGGGAGCCACTGACGCTGAAATCGGCGAAGGTGACATGCTGGTGATCGATCGAATGGAGACCAGTTCTGCATGGAGCTGCTTGGTAGCATCAATCTCGATCTCCAGCAGCTTGAAGATGTGTTGTACATGCAGTGTACTGTATATATTGTCTTTTGGAAGCAGTTGCCAGTGGCTAATTTTTTGAAGAAGTTGCTCGCTAGCTTGGATTCACTACGTTAGCCAATTGGCGGTGCATGCAAGCCAATGATCCTCCAATAATAAAGAACTGATTTGGATTGTATATCGTCGAGTCTTCTTTATCATCTGCATGCAGATACAGTATAATCAGCAGTTGCTCAAAGCTGTTTAGAATTCATTTGCGTATGTGAAGCGCGCGTACGTATGTATGGTATGCCCGCATATTAATGAATGTCTCCAGCAGCTAGCATCGATGAATCTCTCCAGCAGCTTGTGCCATGTATTGTACATTGAAATTCGCTTTAGTTTTGCACTAGACAGTGACTAGCTTTTGAATAAGTTGGGCGATCTCGTGAATGTATATATGTCATGGAGCTCTGTCCTCATGATTCTGTAATTTCTTTAAATTAAATGATTTCACCGTTTTCTTAAGTCTTGAAACTGTCGGAGAGGTTGTCGATCGGTTTCGAGGAATGGGAATGCAAAGAGATTGCGCTTTGCAAGGAATTGAGGTTGCTTTGTTAATTAAGCAGGAGACCTTTCGTGTTTTAGATTCCGGCCCGGACTCCTGCAACCCGGTATTCAGACAAAGCATTCAATTCTCGCTAGTATTTGCGAGGAAGCAAGTTCGATAGCAAAGGATTTAAACGTCAATTTCGTTAAATTGGCGGTATTCCATGTGCCACAAACTGTGATAGATATCTTCAGAAAGGTCTAATTTCAAGTCAAGCCACAAAATATGATAGATATTGATTTGGGGTTCAAGCTGTGAAAGTAATGGAATGTCACCAATTTAATGAAATTGATATTATTGGTAAGACAATTTCAATTCAACTGGCAAGTTTCCATTTCTCAAAAGTGGTGTACACTAACAACTATTCCTTCTTTAGTAAGGATTGGAGAGGTACAAATTTAACTGAAGTACATATAGTTTGATCACTTTGATCCATAGTAATTGGCTTGGAGGTCATTGAAAGCAATGTTGTCCCAAACTCACATTGGGTGGGTCAAGGTCATAAGACATGTTCATTGGGCATTGGGTGGGTCGAGGTCACGAGACGTATTCATTGGGCAAATGGTTGCCCAAGGTCATAAGACATGTTCATTGGGCATTGGGTGGGTCGAGGTCACAAGATGTATTCATTGGGCAAATTAATTAGGCGGTCTAATTGAATGGTTGCCCAGTTTGTAACAACCTTGATTGAAAGTACCCCTAATTAAAGTGAAAAAAAATGTACTTTTGTTAACCAATATTTCACTATTTTAGCACCTTTCAACATGCATAGTTTGAAACATAAATTTTGTATGTATTCAAGTTTTTAAAGCTTCAAAAGATGTGAAAGGATATTTGGAGTTTGAATTAAATCAATTTAACAAAATTGAAAATAAAACAAACTCTTAAATTCTCTTTATTCCAAGTAGTGAAGTTCCATAAGAAAGTATGAAGAAATTACTTAGAATAAAGTAGACATTTTGATGTTAGATCACTTCATGATTTTATGATTATTTTGGATCAATGCTTGTTTTTGCAATGACACATTTTAGGATAAGCTTCTTAGGATTTAGGAACCTTTCATATATAAACCTAACCCTATAGATGAAGATGAAATTTTTTAACCCTATCACTATCCTATCACCAAGGTAGTCCTCTAGAAAGGCATGTGTGACAAGATTTTTTGTCTTTGAATCTTTATGACTTAAAAATTTTGCACTACTAAGCTTGAAGTTAAATATTTTATGTTGAAAAATTGAGTTTATATTCAAGGTTAGAAAATTCAAAAAACACACACTTAATTTTCATTCTTAAGAAAATTGTTATGTAGAAGTAGACATGAGAAAGAGACAAAAAAACTAAATTGTTAATGGCTCTAAGATGGAATTGAAATACACTAATTTCAATGGTGAGATTGTCTTAGAGAGAAAACTAAACTATAAGGAATTTTTTTTACAATTGTTAAAATTGAATTAAAAAATCAATCCTATAAGACATAAGTTATTTTTTGAAGGAGATAGTATGAGTGCCCGAAAAACAAGAAGCTCTATTTTTCTACATCACTCCAAATGGAATGAATCAAAGATTATTTTCTATATAGATAAATTAAGAATTATGAAAAAAAACATTCAATAAATTTTATTTTTTCATTTTTTCTTTCATACTTGACCAAATTGCTTCTGGGACTTAGGGTGACATAATTTTTTGTTTCCATGCACCGATTGAAATAAAAATTATATTCTTGTAAAGCCAATGTATTTTTGAATCACATAAGCTTGTCCCAAATCCCAAGTGCCTCCCAAGGGAACCTAGAACTTTAGGGATAAACAATCATTCAGGGATAAACAATCATTGATTGGAAGTTATTTCAATCATTTTGAATTTTTTTAGGACAATGATTTGAGTTAAAAAATTAAAAAATTGGATTTGAAAATTGGGGTTTTGACATCATCTAGTGAAGTTACATGGACTCCTAAAATGTATTTCTAAAATATTCTAATATTTATCTTGCTTATATGCTCAATGTGCTCTTCTTCGATATCAACAATGGATCCTTACTCCATTTTCTTGAGATGGAATCAATGGGATGGAAGCTTGAAATTGGTCGAATTGGGTACATTTGAATGTGTTCTATTAATTTTCTACAAAAATCTTGAGATAAATTGGTTGTTCTATTCAACAGAAAAAATTTGGCTTTTCTGTAGGCTTGGAGGGCCATTCGACTTTCAGCCGAACTGCAAATCTATGGGATAAAAACTACTTTTATGGTTACTTTTATGGGTTAAAGGCTACTAAATGGCCTTCAGCATTGACGGGATAAAAATTCTTCTTTAAAACGCCACGTATCCAGAAATTTACCGCAACAATTAAACACCGCCTTCACATGATTTCAAAGTCGATTGAAAAATCATTACACGACTCATTCGAACATCAAAAGACACATACCGACTGATCCGAATGCAAGCACGTCACTAAAAAGGCCCGACATACAATCAACTCTAACCAAAGCCATTCACTCCACAAAAACATGATCCACAGAACAGAAGCCGTAAAAGAAACGAAAACAAACACGAACGTCAAAGGACACAGACCCGAGCGGTGTTCAGTCGGCTCTACAAACAACGCAGCACATCCATAAAACACATCGACCTCAATAAATTAAAGGACTGCCCATCTTTGGCACTCCACTTTCGTCCCTTACAATGCAAAATTACGTAACGCCACCTCTCTCAATCGAACAGACAGCGCACGATGACCCATTTGAGCCACCCTGGCCGTCGATCAGTTTCTCGAAGCTCACGAACAGCCAGACTCCATATAGCTGCACCAGTCTCACGTCTGCGTCGACCAACTAGTCTAACCGAATGCGAATCACCACCCAACCAAGGAAGAACCGTCCCATCACAAGGTCCGCCGTTCTCCCTGTGCCCCCAAGCCATAAGTCTGTACAGATTGTCCTCAAGAGCCACTTCGGGCGACGGGGCTTCCCACGTCGCCGGCTTCCTAAACGCTCAAATCTAACTCGGGGCTCCGGCAACGGGCTCTCCGATCGAGGAGTCATCTGCAGATTCCGAGATCCAGCGCTGATCGTTCTCGTCAACGACAGGCTTGGGCCGAATCTAAACGCCGCGACACATCGGAGGTCCAGCTACACGCCAAGCCGAGACTCGCATTTGCAAATCCTCCATCGCAAAACCATGACTTCTACTCCGCCAATGCCTCCGCCCGCGGGTCCATCCAGCTCCACACCTTCACCTCGCCGCTGCTGTCTCCCGAGAACACGAGGTAGTTAGGGCCCACTTGCAGGGCACGCACCTCTTCCCTCGAAAACAGCTGCCCACGTTCCGTAAACCTGAAACACAAAAAAAGGAACCAAACCTTTCCATTCAGATAAACCTCCCATCCCAAAGTAAACACCCCACAACAAACAAACCCATGCACGCCTCGCCACACTCGGCACTCAACACGGTCTCCTCAGGACGCAGACCAATCGCCCTACACAGCAAAGGAACTCCAAACCAAAAAGCCAACGACGCCTTCCTGAATCCAATGCATGGAAAAAGAAAACGCCAGCCACAAGTATCAATCGGACACCCGAACGTACGTCGGTAGGTCGTAAAGCCGGACCGTGTTGTCGTTGTACGAGACCAGGAGCACCGGCTTGCCGGCCCTGTCCGTGCAACCGCACATCTTCAACGCACCTGCCAAAGTCACCTGCACACACACACACACACAAAAGGGTCGGCACACTCGTCACATGACACGACCAACCCCGACCAAAACAACAACAACAGGCCAAACAGAAGCCATGACGCACACAACCAGGACATCCAAGACCTACGCGGCAGCCAAACCGCTTCAAACACTCACGCTGCGGGAATCCGCTGGACTCTCCTCCTCGGGATGCGAGAACGTCAGCTCCAGCTGACCCGACGCGTTCAACGCCCATATCTGCTCACACCCCAACCACACGGCCGTCAGCACATGTCAAACACACGCCTTGCTCGCAAACAAAAACACCGCACTCGCTCACTGCACACCGAATACCGCCGTTCCCAATGCCACTCCAGCATACTGCTACCCGAACCCGAACCCGAACCCGAACAAAACAACGCAACGAGACCCAAACTGACCTTCACGGTGCCGTCCAAAGAACACGACAGAAGAAAAGAGTCCCAGCAAAGAAGATCCATCACCACGTTCGTGTGACCTTCCAGCGTCTGCACGCACTGCACGCTGGCCATCTCCCACACCTGAATATCAACATCACAAACGTCACAATCTTCTCCCAACTGCAGCCCTCCCACACCGCCACGCATCCCACAGCCCACGCCACAGCCAAACACTAAAAACATGTACCTCCGTCAAGCAAAGAACCCATCCAACAACGACATCATCCACCACTCACCCGTATCGTCTGGTCCATAGAACCCGAGTACAGACGATTCCCGATCAGCATCAGAGTTACCACAGGGCCCGTGTGACCGCTCATGGACGCTAAGGGCTCGAACTGGTTCGTCGCGGGGCTAAACTGCCACACCAATATCGTACCATCCTGGACACCCAAATCCAAATCAAGCAAACCAACAGTCAGAGCACGTGCGAAATGGCCATCCTCTCGAGCGCTCAACGAAAAAAAACCAATACCAAGTGCATCACGCCACAACGATCACCCCTCCAAGACCCCTCCCTCAACCACTCAAAAAACCTCCTCCATTCAAACGCAACGAAGACCACACGCAGGGAACCCCCTTCCAAAGCAAGTATGGACTGCGCCCTCACACCTGAGTGCCCGCGAAAAGGATGCCCTCCTCCGTCACAGCAAGCGCGTGCACTTGACCAATCGGACCAGCTAAACTTTGCTGCTGCAACGTCGCCATGTGCCACACCTGCCACTCCCAGTCACGGAATCAGCTACCGAACTCCAGCACCGAATCCGAGGTTCCACTCGAAACCCTAATCGACCGAATCCAAATCCACAAAGAGTGCCATCGTCCACACACAACCTAACTCTTGGCCCTAAGCAAAGCCCACCCTCCCATCCACCCGATCGTCGGAAAGGAACCGCAGCGATCGCCGAATTGGACATCCCAGAGTCGCATTCCAGAACGCGATCCAAACCAACGGAACGAAAAACGAAATTTTGAATCCACGCTCACCTTCACCTCGTTCGGAAGGCCCACGAACAGCCAACCGGATGCGCAAATCAAAGCGCCCACGTCCCCGCCCATGGCCGCCACATTCGTGCATTGCCCCGTCGCGCAGTCCCACACTCGCACCGACTCGTCCTGGCTGCCCGTGTACAGCTGCGTGTGGCCCTCCGGAAGAACGATCGCACGGATCGCCTTCTCGTGACCCACCAGCATCGTCTTCATCTCCACGTCCGGGGCCGTCGTGTGCGCGTGCAGGAAGTTGCAGCTCTCGCCGCGGTTGCAATTGCCCTTCAGCCAGTACGTGCACGGCTTCTGCTTCGGCGCGTGCGGCCTCGACTCGTGAACCCTAGCGTCCCTCTGGACCTGACCGCCACGGCTCCCGCCGCGCCTTCCCCAGCGAGCAGACGAGTTCCGCTGACGACCCTGACCTTGACCTTGCCCCTGCTGCTGGCTCCCGCTCGAGAATCCACCTCCTCCGGAGTAACCCCAGCCGCCCGCGGACGCGTGCGCCTGGTTGATCTGCTCCCTCGCGTCCCGCACGCCCTCCCGCTCGTGGCGAGGGTCGTACGAGCTGTTCGCCCGCTTGCCATTCCCCGCGGAGCTGCCTCGCCCCGTCGTGCCCGCGCTCCCGGGGTGCAGCCACTGGCACTCCTCGCCCTTGTAGCACCGGCCCTCCTGCCAAAACCGACACACCTGCGAGCTCTGCGGGCGGCCCCCGCCTCCTCCGCTCCCCGCGCCCGCGGGATGTCCCGAGCGCGAGTAATTGCGCTTGCTGCCCACCCTCGCGTGCCCGTCGTCCACCTCCATCCCCGCCATCGACGCCTCCTACCCTAATGCATGCCCCACGCTTGCACGACGAACATCGGCGCCCAACAACTGCAATTGGACGACGACGACGACGACGACGACGGCACAATCTCTTGCGCTGTGGCCCCCGAAGTGAAGTCCCTGCTGTTGCCGGTGCTGAAACAGAAGAGTGGCAACAGAGGAGCCAGAAACCTCGCACAAGACAGAAGCGAGTCTCGTCGCAATCCAATTTAAGAGTACTGAATCAGTTCGAGGAAAACAGTACGGCGGAGTGGGGGACAGCGTGTATGATGGCCAAGTGGAAATGACGATCCTCAACAGCGCGTGCGGCAGGGGAATGAGGAAGGCAATCCCATCACGTTTGCGTGGGGCCGACGCTTCAGGCTACCGGCGTAGCAGCAATCGAAATGTTTTGTCAATCGGAGAAGCTGCTAGCGAAGGCGAGGACACATCGATTTCGACCTTCGGACTTCTACCGGATCCTCTAAAACCCTAATCGCAGTCTCACTAACACTTCAAGAGTCTACAAAAACGTGTTGTTGTGCCTTGTTCCATCCATAGCAATTCCATCCACCTCTGTTTCATCGGAGTCTCACCCGTCGGAGTTTTATTCATCCTAGTTTCATCCAGAGGAGTTTCATTCATCGGAGTTTCGTCCGTCGGAGTTTTATTCATCGGAGTTCCGTGCTCTCTTTCCTTAAATCATTTTGCCCAGTTTTTTTAAATAATCTTGATTGGGTGAGAAGAACTGATCGACTCCACCCTCCTCATCTACGCTTTTTTGTGTGAAATTCCCTTGTTGCCATGTAAGGCAACAGGCTCAGGAATCCACCATTTCACCCTTAAAAGGATGAGCCAATCATCATGGAAATCAATTGTTTGGGTACCATGTGAATTGTGACTTAAAAAAATGAAAAAGCATTCATTGGAAGACAACTGTTGTAGAAGACCTTTCCTTTTTACACAAAATTTGGAA
The DNA here is from genome assembly GCA_950106755.1 of Climacium dendroides. Classification (NCBI taxonomy): domain Eukaryota; kingdom Viridiplantae; phylum Streptophyta; class Bryopsida; order Hypnales; family Climaciaceae; genus Climacium; species Climacium dendroides. The sequence continues at coordinate 18,123,311 of OX467083.1, forward strand.
GATGAATAGTTCTACTTCTCTCCTACATGGAGAGATCACATCATTTAAGGCATTAGATGAGATTTCAGCCCTCTGGAGGGTTGTGAGTTCTCAGCAGTTCCCAAATTGCGAGAACTACCTTGCAGAGGAGGTTGTGAGTTCTCAGCAGTTCCCAAATTGCGAGAACTACCTTGCAGAGGGGGCTGTGAGTTCTCAACAGTTCCCAAATTGCGAGAACTACCTTGTAGAGGGCCACAGCAGTTCGTCGACATAGTTGAGAGACTGCCATGTCTGGAAAAATAATTTTTTTTTCAAAAAAATTGAAAAAAAATTTCAACTTTTTTCTTCATTTCAAGAATGTAACTTTTTTTTGAAGTTTTTTTTGAGAACAATCGTTCGCCAAAATCTGCGAGGGGACCAATGTTAGGAATGGGTTTGACGGCCCTTCCGGATCGCCAATAATTTGCAACTGACTTGGTTATTGACGACTTCACTATTGAAACATTGCAGTTCACTCCGAAACTACTATACATTGCAATGTTGGAGTGATTTGATCAAATGAAGTCCGGATCGCCAATAATTTTAATATTATCTTGGTTATTGATGACTTCACTATTGAAACACTCTAGTTCACTCCGAAACTACTGTACATTGCAATGTTGCAGTGATTTGATCAAATGAGGTCTCGAATTTTTGAGAAAGGCATTTCCCAATCCCAATGTCCAAAAAACATCTGCCCTGACGTTCAGGCGTTAATGGACAAGTTCATGAATATAGTAGTCGAGTTTCTACATGGGGTCAATAATACCAAATAATGGTCAGCATGCCATTAAAGGCAATAATTTCTCATTAGACAAGGAAGTTGAAACATTCAAGGGCTCCAACTTTTCTAGGGAGCAAATGGCCCCCTAATGTTGGTTAACCCCAAATTGTCATGCTTGTCACTATAGAAATGGAGTTTGTTACCAAGCTTGTCACTAGCGAAAATCAACACTAACATGTTAAAATTTTATAGAACAGTCAAAAATTTTAATTGCCCAAACGTAAAGCTAAAATTTTGGAGTGACCTTGTTGGTAGTCAAAAGGGGATTTTAGATTCTCTTAAAATGCATTTATTGAGTACCATATAAATAGACTACAAAATTTCAAAGCACTAAAAGTAGGATTCAGGGTAATCGTCATGAATAGTGGAAGTACATTTTAAACAAGAATCTGGTCTACCAATATGCGGGGTTTACGTAGCGCGGATGAAAAATATTTCAGTTGGCTCGATGAAGATTAAAAAAAGAAGCAGTCCATCAGTCAACTGCTAAGCAGAACGAATCAGAAAGACATCAGAACGAATCAACTGCTTGGAATTGCCTGTGGGATGGAGTTGCGGGAGAGAACGGAACTTGGACGCTTCTGCCTACACTCGTCACAGACACTAAAACACAGGCTCGTCAATTCCTGGGGTGAGTTTGTAATTAGGGTTTTAGCAAACCCAGGAGAGGATGCCCATTAGGCTCTCCCTTACTCGTTCGCTCTGCCGCACGCACGCAGCTTCCCGAATTTGAAGAATCAAAAACGATTTCTTGCTGTTGCAGTACACAGAAGCTTCGGTCACACGCAATCGCTGATGGGATCACGTTCTTGAGGGTGCTCACATCCATTTGGGCAATCGTGGATGCTGTCCCTCGTACTGTTTTCCTCGAACTGATTCAGTACTCTTAAATTGGATTGCGACGAGACTCGCTTCTGTCTTGTGCGAGGTTTCTGGCTCCTCTGTTGCCACTCTTCTGTTTCAGCACCGGCAACAGCAGGGACTTCACTTCGGGGGCCACAGCGCAAGAGATTGTGCCGTCGTCGTCGTCGTCGTCGTCGTCCAATTGCAGTTGTTGGGCGCCGATGTTCGTCGTGCAAGCGTGGGGCATGCATTAGGGTAGGAGGCGTCGATGGCGGGGATGGAGGTGGACGACGGGCACGCGAGGGTGGGCAGCAAGCGCAATTACTCGCGCTCGGGACATCCCGCGGGCGCGGGGAGCGGAGGAGGCGGGGGCCGCCCGCAGAGCTCGCAGGTGTGTCGGTTTTGGCAGGAGGGCCGGTGCTACAAGGGCGAGGAGTGCCAGTGGCTGCACCCCGGGAGCGCGGGCACGACGGGGCGAGGCAGCTCCGCGGGGAATGGCAAGCGGGCGAACAGCTCGTACGACCCTCGCCACGAGCGGGAGGGCGTGCGGGACGCGAGGGAGCAGATCAACCAGGCGCACGCGTCCGCGGGCGGCTGGGGTTACTCCGGAGGAGGTGGATTCTCGAGCGGGAGCCAGCAGCAGGGGCAAGGTCAAGGTCAGGGTCGTCAGCGGAACTCGTCTGCTCGCTGGGGAAGGCGCGGCGGGAGCCGTGGCGGTCAGGTCCAGAGGGACGCTAGGGTTCACGAGTCGAGGCCGCACGCGCCGAAGCAGAAGCCGTGCACGTACTGGCTGAAGGGCAATTGCAACCGCGGCGAGAGCTGCAACTTCCTGCACGCGCACACGACGGCCCCGGACGTGGAGATGAAGACGATGCTGGTGGGTCACGAGAAGGCGATCCGTGCGATCGTTCTTCCGGAGGGCCACACGCAGCTGTACACGGGCAGCCAGGACGAGTCGGTGCGAGTGTGGGACTGCGCGACGGGGCAATGCACGAATGTGGCGGCCATGGGCGGGGACGTGGGCGCTTTGATTTGCGCATCCGGTTGGCTGTTCGTGGGCCTTCCGAACGAGGTGAAGGTGAGCGTGGATTCAAAATTTCGTTTTTCGTTCCGTTGGTTTGGATCGCGTTCTGGAATGCGACTCTGGGATGTCCAATTCGGCGATCGCTGCGGTTCCTTTCCGACGATCGGGTGGATGGGAGGGTGGGCTTTGCTTAGGGCCAAGAGTTAGGTTGTGTGTGGACGATGGCACTCTTTGTGGATTTGGATTCGGTCGATTAGGGTTTCGAGTGGAACCTCGGATTCGGTGCTGGAGTTCGGTAGCTGATTCCGTGACTGGGAGTGGCAGGTGTGGCACATGGCGACGTTGCAGCAGCAAAGTTTAGCTGGTCCGATTGGTCAAGTGCACGCGCTTGCTGTGACGGAGGAGGGCATCCTTTTCGCGGGCACTCAGGTGTGAGGGCGCAGTCCATACTTGCTTTGGAAGGGGGTTCCCTGCGTGTGGTCTTCGTTGCGTTTGAATGGAGGAGGTTTTTTGAGTGGTTGAGGGAGGGGTCTTGGAGGGGTGATCGTTGTGGCGTGATGCACTTGGTATTGGGTTTTTTTCGTTGAGCGCTCGAGAGGATGGCCATTTCGCACGTGCTCTGACTGTTGGTTTGCTTGATTTGGATTTGGGTGTCCAGGATGGTACGATATTGGTGTGGCAGTTTAGCCCCGCGACGAACCAGTTCGAGCCCTTAGCGTCCATGAGCGGTCACACGGGCCCTGTGGTAACTCTGATGCTGATCGGGAATCGTCTGTACTCGGGTTCTATGGACCAGACGATACGGGTGAGTGGTGGATGATGTCGTTGTTGGATGGGTTCTTTGCTTGACGGAGGTACATGTTTTTAGTGTTTGGCTGTGGCGTGGGCTGTGGGATGCGTGGCGGTGTGGGAGGGCTGCAGTTGGGAGAAGATTGTGACGTTTGTGATGTTGATATTCAGGTGTGGGAGATGGCCAGCGTGCAGTGCGTGCAGACGCTGGAAGGTCACACGAACGTGGTGATGGATCTTCTTTGCTGGGACTCTTTTCTTCTGTCGTGTTCTTTGGACGGCACCGTGAAGGTCAGTTTGGGTCTCGTTGCGTTGTTTTGTTCGGGTTCGGGTTCGGGTTCGGGTAGCAGTATGCTGGAGTGGCATTGGGAACGGCGGTATTCGGTGTGCAGTGAGCGAGTGCGGTGTTTTTGTTTGCGAGCAAGGCGTGTGTTTGACATGTGCTGACGGCCGTGTGGTTGGGGTGTGAGCAGATATGGGCGTTGAACGCGTCGGGTCAGCTGGAGCTGACGTTCTCGCATCCCGAGGAGGAGAGTCCAGCGGATTCCCGCAGCGTGAGTGTTTGAAGCGGTTTGGCTGCCGCGTAGGTCTTGGATGTCCTGGTTGTGTGCGTCATGGCTTCTGTTTGGCCTGTTGTTGTTGTTTTGGTCGGGGTTGGTCGTGTCATGTGACGAGTGTGCCGACCCTTTTGTGTGTGTGTGTGTGTGCAGGTGACTTTGGCAGGTGCGTTGAAGATGTGCGGTTGCACGGACAGGGCCGGCAAGCCGGTGCTCCTGGTCTCGTACAACGACAACACGGTCCGGCTTTACGACCTACCGACGTACGTTCGGGTGTCCGATTGATACTTGTGGCTGGCGTTTTCTTTTTCCATGCATTGGATTCAGGAAGGCGTCGTTGGCTTTTTGGTTTGGAGTTCCTTTGCTGTGTAGGGCGATTGGTCTGCGTCCTGAGGAGACCGTGTTGAGTGCCGAGTGTGGCGAGGCGTGCATGGGTTTGTTTGTTGTGGGGTGTTTACTTTGGGATGGGAGGTTTATCTGAATGGAAAGGTTTGGTTCCTTTTTTTGTGTTTCAGGTTTACGGAACGTGGGCAGCTGTTTTCGAGGGAAGAGGTGCGTGCCCTGCAAGTGGGCCCTAACTACCTCGTGTTCTCGGGAGACAGCAGCGGCGAGGTGAAGGTGTGGAGCTGGATGGACCCGCGGGCGGAGGCATTGGCGGAGTAGAAGTCATGGTTTTGCGATGGAGGATTTGCAAATGCGAGTCTCGGCTTGGCGTGTAGCTGGACCTCCGATGTGTCGCGGCGTTTAGATTCGGCCCAAGCCTGTCGTTGACGAGAACGATCAGCGCTGGATCTCGGAATCTGCAGATGACTCCTCGATCGGAGAGCCCGTTGCCGGAGCCCCGAGTTAGATTTGAGCGTTTAGGAAGCCGGCGACGTGGGAAGCCCCGTCGCCCGAAGTGGCTCTTGAGGACAATCTGTACAGACTTATGGCTTGGGGGCACAGGGAGAACGGCGGACCTTGTGATGGGACGGTTCTTCCTTGGTTGGGTGGTGATTCGCATTCGGTTAGACTAGTTGGTCGACGCAGACGTGAGACTGGTGCAGCTATATGGAGTCTGGCTGTTCGTGAGCTTCGAGAAACTGATCGACGGCCAGGGTGGCTCAAATGGGTCATCGTGCGCTGTCTGTTCGATTGAGAGAGGTGGCGTTACGTAATTTTGCATTGTGAGGGACGAAAGTGGAGTGCCAAAGATGGGCAGTCCTTTAATTTATTGAGGTCGATGTGTTTTATGGATGTGCTGCGTTGTTTGTAGAGCCGACTGAACACCGCTCGGGTCTGTGTCCTTTGACGTTCGTGTTTGTTTTCGTTTCTTTTACGGCTTCCGTTCTGTGGATCATGTTTTTGTGGAGTGAATGGCTTTGGTTTGATGTCTAGTTATCTTGCCATAGCCCAAGAAAACTTTTGATTTGGAGAAAAACTTTATTTTGGGTGACTTTTTAAAGTGAATTAGTGCTTCATTGCGAAATGTCTTGGAAGAGAAACTAATCCAATTCAAAGTTGTCCCAAGGGAAAAAAATCATGGGCTGGGATTGTGTAATAATGGAATGTTAATTATATATTACAGGGTATAAATTCTTTGAATTGCAAATTGTGCAATTTGTAAGAATATTATATTCCAGGATTTACTATTGATGCATAGTGGTACAACTATTTTGGCCCCTAAATTGTTCCTTAAATAGGATGTCTTACATTATTACAAAGTTATGATACAAGATGCATCGATTGTGCAAAATATGATGTCAAATATGATGTCGATGTAGTAAAAGGCTTCATGCATACATTTGCACATTTCTTATAGATAATATAACATGAAGAGAAGTAGCATAATGTTCTTGAGGGCTCCAAAAAGTTCCATTTACAAGCACATTGTAAACAAAATATCCATTTTCAAGATACATGGAGTCTTGAATGATTCTTGTAAATGATATGATGCCACATTTAGGTACTAACTCATAAATCATAAGAGGTTGTATCTTTTATATTTTCATTTTTGAGCATTTTTCAATTTAAAATAGATAAAAGAACTATAGCTTTCATATGTCATATGATCCTAAATTTTAATGAACTTGCCATCAATTAAGTCTATATTCTAAAATAAAATATTAAAATATTAGTCATGAGATTCATTTTGCATTCATTTGCATCTTATTATGCATGTATTGTATTGTCTAATTGGTAACAATTATTGTGATGCATGGCACATATCACATCCTTGCATTAAAAAACATTAGATGTCATTCAAATTTATAGCATATAAGTGTAGATTGAATTCACTAAAATTAAAATGTAAATAGAGGTCACATGCATAAAAACCTTAAATGATTAGTAATAAGATCCTCTAATCAAAGTATTATTGAGTGTGCTAGTGATTTATATTCGAAAACCTATAAAGTATGCAAAGTCTCAATCATTATTAATGGAACATAGCCCTTTCATACAAGATAATGAAAAGATGGGGAACAATATCAATATCTTGTTATATTGTAAATGGGTACCCCCCTTACATAACATTATTCACAAAAGAGTCAAGCATATCTTTGGAAGTTTCTTAGACTTGTACCTAACATTAGTGATGTTAGATATAGCAAATCACCATGCAAATTGGCAACTTCCTACACTCATTCCAACTTAAAGTAGCCTCATCTAATTGCTTCATTATTAATTTTCACCATTTACATTTGGACCTTGAATTAATTGTCACATACCTTCATCTAAAAGTGCCACCATGGATATTGTAAAGCTCCTTGCAGCAAATGATGGAAGTTTAACCCTTTAGTATCTAAACACTACAAGAAAACAACGTCCGAATTGACAGACGGTGTCTGAATTGATAGAAAAATGTCCGAATTGACAAAAAATAACAACATTCCCTTGTAGTGAAATGACTACTATGTGGGCACTCTCTATATGTACTAATCATATCACGATTGTATAAAGACACTTGCTTTGTCATAAAAAAAGAAATTGACCAACAATGTAAAAATTAAGTAGTCATGAGAAAGAAACTAGTCAAGTCAACTCTCCATGATCAGGATCGAGGATAGTAAAAAAAAAAAACATAGTTGAGTTTTGTTACCAAAGATGATTACAAGAAGGAAGGTGCACAATAGAAGTCAAACTATATACCTTTCAATACAATGTTGTTTTAAAAAAATTTGCATTCGAGAAGTTCTTATAGATCTCCATGTCCTCCATTTCTCATACAATTATACCTTGATTTTGACCCTAAAGTGCTTACAAGTGGTTGCTCACTATAAATTCTTTGTAAATCACTGTATATTCAAAACAAGCATGACTTCAAAAATTACACTCCCTCCATCCCACTAAAAACCTCCAAATTAGAAATAATGCTTGTATGACTAAAAAGACTTTATCTATTGATTTTGATTGTTGATCATTGAGCAAGTGATGTAGAATGGAGGGAGTAGACATATGCATGTGATTTGAATTCTAGATTGCTTGCTCAACGATCAAAGTCAATAAATGGAGCAATTTAGTGGTATATGCAATATGTCTAATTTGGAGGTTTTTAGTGGGACGGAGGGAATATACTACAACGGATGACATGTACAAAGTCATTTTTGACCTCTTGAATGCATCAAGGTGAATTGATTTGTTATCACTTTTGAAAATTTCCTTCTCATTTATTATTCACTAAATTGTAGCGTTTTAAATCATCTTTTTATTGCATTTGATAAACATTCACTACTAGAAAATGGTGTCCAAGTCAACAAAAATTTAACACTTTTTTGTTGGCTGGGATACTGTATTGACCATTTTAACAATTTTTTTTTGATTTGAACAAGCTAACAAAATGGTCACTAAAATTTTGTTGATTCAAATAGTATAATGTCCAAATCAACAAAGAAGTTAACATTTTTTTGTTAAGAAGACTTATACAAATAGGGTGATAAAAGGTCAAAATAAACCATATGGGATATGTGAATCATTCATAGTCTTAATTCACATATCCCATATGGTTTGTTCTACCTTCCACCACCCCATTTCTATAAAGAGATTGTCTTCTCCACTCTTCTATCATCAAAGTCACCTCTCTTTTATCACCAAATATGAAGTTCTAAAAAACTTATCTCTTAAATCAATTATAAAGTCTAATTTTTTTCTAATTAAATTGTAAAGTCTAATTTTTGTCTTGTTTGTGTGTTGTTTTTGGTCTATATGGTAGTTTGTACTAGCTGGTTCTTGGCTTGCCATGTGGCAACCATTCATTGAGCAAATTTAAAAGTGAATTAATATTATTATTTTTTTGATTTGACCACCATAACAAAACGGACAACAATTTTTTGTTAGGTACTGTCCAAGACAACGCAACCACGGATACAAACGTCCTCACCACTTTTTTGTTAATTTTTTGTTGACATGGTCACTCTTTTTCTACTAGTGATTTCTTACAAGCATAATGATCTTTTAGGTGCACTATACAATTATCACGAAAGATTCATAATGCATCCATCATTGGGATATTTGTACTTCAATAAGACTAAATTATCAAAATATTTTATATATAAATAGTAATGTACGTATATTGGTATTTCAAATAGGAGGTTAAGAATCTAACACTTTTGCTCTATGCAACTAAAAGGTTAAGCATTTTATACTTCAAAGGTGATCATATTAGATGAATCTAGTGACACGTATAGGTCTCCTATGCTTTTAACTTTGAAAATTCTCAAAATATTACTCGTGTCAAAAGATTCTAAAACAACTTGGGTTGGATTTTTCTTGAGTTCATAATTAAACTCATCAAAGAAAACTTGGAATTTGACATTAGTAGAGTGTTGAACCAATAAAAGTGACACTTCTAGGTGCTTGTACTTTAGTTTAAAATTTCAAAGCTTGTAAGACATCAATTTCTCCACACTTCAAAAAAAAATTTGTTAGATATTTAGTCTCTACGCAACCAACTCTCCCCTTCCAATACTTTCCTCCCTACATACCTTTCAACTTAGCTCAAAATTTTGAACCCTCTAAAAACTAGTTTTTCTAACATTAATACCTTCTTTGTTGAATTTTTGTCACTAAAATAGAAATATTTTTCTTCATTTTTGTATGTAGCAAACAATTAACCTACCCATACAATGTTATTTAATAATTCCTTATGCCCCAAAACAAGATCATTCCCTACATCAAAATCCCCTCCAAAGTAGGGTGCTCTAAAAGTGAACTTGCTCCAAAAGCAACTACTAACTCAAAGGCACATTTTACTTTCATCAATGTACCAAAAATGTACATTTCAAGAAGTGGTTGCTTAGTGACAATTGCACTTCAATTACAAAATTGCACAAAGGTCCAAAAAATATGAAATGACTTGGATTAATTGCCAATTCCATTTTTCTTCTTATGAAAATTTACTAAAAATAGTTTTTAAGGAATTTAGCTCCCCCCAAATACAATACAATCTTAAAAGGTTGAAAATTGTTTCTAAGGAATTGAACTTCTCCCAAGCTCCCAAATACAATCAAATCTTAAAAGGTCACTTCAATTCATAAACAATGTTGTAGCCATTTTTTGGCAAAGATTCCTTATGTGTAGGATAGAAATGCAACTATTCATCTTTAAAATTTTGCATGAAAAAGATAGGTCTTGTATAGTAGTTTGACTTCCAATAAGTGCTTCTAGATTTTTTTAAAGCAACTATTCACACAATGCCAAAAGGGATGATTTTCACGATCACTAGTCCATCTCTTAAGGGTTAAGAGCAAGCCTTGAAGACCCCTCAATGATATAAACATTGATCAAATACTTTTCAAAACAAAGTAAATTAATGATCATGAGAGAATATAAATAACAAAGTGTCACAATTCATATATTAAACCACAATTGAAGATGAAGAGTTACAAGACTAAATACAGGTTGTATAGAAGGACCCCACTCAAGGGAATTCCAAGGGTTAAAAATAAATTGTGAAAAAAAGGGCATTCAATTTGAGAAATGCTACATTAGAATGGAACATTCCCACCAAGAAATGGTGAAAATCTACAACTCATCAGACACATGTCTTCCCAGTAAGAAATCCATTCATGCACCCAAGCTCAACTTAGTTTATGAACTGTACATTTCAGTACAACTGTGCTTCCGTGTAAAGGTGGACGGCACTGAGACACAAATCTCACTACAGTAGTAACGTAACATAATGTAGAAAGAGGAGGACGAGGGGCAGCAAGCAAGCTACACGAGTACCAAGAGTGATTCATCTGCTTCAGTTTGTTGCCAAGCGTTGTGGAGGCGCTGGTGAAAAATACTACGTAACTTAATACCTTGACTCATGATAATGATGTAATTCCAGTATGCCACCAGCTAAGGAGGTGTCAGTTACGCGACCATTCCGAATGCCAGGAGTCGCATTATGCGCCGGATCCCTCACTAATCTGAAGGGGAAAATGGGAAGAAGTAATCCTGTTCTTAGCATTTTAATCTGCTGGTACCGTCCAGTAATTGAAATGATTTCTCCTTGAAGAGAAATCTACTGGCATCTCTCTCTCACCTTCCCTGAATAAATTTTTCTATCATCTCTCACTAGACTAAGACTATACTGAGTAAGCAGGCTATTGTTGGAGAATGGCGTGTATAAACGATGTCGAAATCTACAAGTGTTTCTTTATGATATTCCTAAAAGTATTTTGAAGTGATACTCACTTAGAAGGCAACAGGGGGGCGGATGAATTTCTCCTCCTGCAGTACCTGTTTGATTTCCCTCAGTACCTGAAAGACAGCCTTTGTGTCAGACTTCCGCTAACAAGCCATCAAAAAAGGAAAAGACATTCTAAGTTCGTCAAGTTACAGAAGTCATGTGCTCAAAATCCTGATTTTAAAACTGCCTTGCAAACGGGAAACAGAACAAAACATTGTTAACCCTTAAACGACGATCCGGTCACCGTGGAAATCATCTGTTTGGGTACCGTGTGAATTGTTGGCTTATAAAAATGCAAAAGCACTCGTTGCAAGAGAAACTACTGTAGAAGACCTCTCCTTTTCATGCAAAATTCTGAACAGAGGATGAATAGTTGCATTTCTGTCCTACACTGAAAGATTTTCTGTCATTCATCGACCAGAAAACGGACGCCGTGTCGTTTATGGTTAAACACATTGTGGCATCACTCACAATATGGTTAGCAGGGGGCTCTTCAAAACAGAAGCGGACGGACCTTGAAAGCACTGAAAGTGAGGTTTCAAAAGAGTTGTTTTTTACCTGAACTGCAATGGCAGTGGGTGTAAGTGCAGCTACTCCTGGCAATCCCAGACTTATCGCCAGATCTACACCCAACTCTCCAACTTAGTAAACAATGTTGCAGCAGTCACTGTAATTGGAAAACACAGATGCACTGCGTACAAAACAAAACCAGAGATACAAGGATGCCTAATAGGCAACAACTCATAAATGCGTCCGAATATAAGGGTTTGAGCATGGCTCCTGCTATTGAACTGGAAGAGGTTTTTTGTTGGACCTTGCTGGTAGTTGCATGGGGATTCTAAATCATCTAAGAATGCACTTTTTGGACTCCAAATGAATAAACTATGAATTTTCAAAGTGCTGAAAATAGATAGACCTAAAATCGAATCGACTAGGCTCTCGTGCATGGAGGCTGAATTTTCAAAGTGCTGAAAATAGATAGACCTAAAATCGAATCGACTAGGCTCTTGTGCATGGAGGCTGTACATTCTAGGCAAGAATGTACAGGTCACAATTAGGTACTGTTACCGTAGAGAGAGAGAGAGCTTTCTGGTATAGATTTTACGAAGTTATAAAAGGTTAATATAAAAGGCTGAGCATGCAAACAGCCTTGGGAAGGAAGTGAAAAGGACATAGATGTATACCTCGAAAGGATAATCTACAATGAGCCCTTGCATAGTATTTCTCTCTTGCATCCATCAGTGTTGACAGTTTTGAGAAAGCTTTCTCAAAATCGGAACAGTCGCCACCCAAAAGTGGGCGTGACTCTGTGCCAACTGTGGTTACCCGTTTGGCAAGATCCTCCACTGGCACGTCCAACCAGACGACAATACCATCCAGCAAGTAGGACCTGCATAAACCACAAAAAACCACAAACCCACAAATAACCCAGCAATCAGGTCATGTTTCAAAAGCAGACCTTGTTCAAAAAAGCGTAAGACACGTAACGTTGTGTAAAGCAAAGAGCAATAGGATGATATGTACCAATTTTCGTCGCGACAAACAGCACCACCACCGGTTGCAACTACCAAGGAGTTGGTCACGGAGAGCTGCTGCAATGCACGAGTCTGAAAAAACAGAACCAGAACTACAAAGTTACAAGTCTTACATTTATAGAAAAGAGAAAAAAAAACATCTCCAAATGTACATGATAACCCCAAAAGAAAACACTGCTCTCCGTTCCTCTTCCCACTCCCTTATGATGCTCTTTATGATTTGCAAAACAGTCCAATCAGATGTGTAAACAACATGGCAGATTCTGAGGATCTACAGGGAATGTGCAATTAAAGAGTGTCATTAGAAATGGTTTGAGTGAGTCGCCATGAACCAAAGAGAGTTATTCAACAAAAGCATACCTCGAGATCTCTGAATGCAGACTCACTGTGCTGCCGGAAAATCTCTTTAACGGGCAGACCACCTACAAGGCTTTCAATCACCTCGTCACTGCACGCAACACAAACCAACACAATTTATCCAACGTATGGGATGCAATTGCATTTGAAACAGACTATTCTTGATCAAACATACAACCCTTACTATGTAACAGAAAACGGAGTTTATATAAGAAACATAACCAAGTGAGTATATATATAAAAACACCTCCAATTACAACGTAATGGTACCTGTCGGAAAATGTGTAGCCAAGGCAGTCGGACAAAACTCTTCCGACTGTGGATTTCCCCGACGCCATCATGCCCACAAGGAAGATTGTTGACCCTTCACTCAACTTCGCCACTTCCTGGCACATCTGTGGCAATAGCCCCTCAAACTCTGATAATGAAGCTAGACCATCGACATCACCTGCACAACAAGGCTCGACCATGAGCACGACGATAGCAAGACGGAGTTGAACTTTTTAAGCCCAGAATTTTTTTTTTAATTACACGAAGAATACGTTGCTGAATGTACCAGAAGTATCTTTCACGTAGTGCAACTGGACTGCATTGGTCGAATCCTGCCATATCAAACATCACTCTTATTAGTACGATGTAGCTCCTTCCTCAAACATAAAGCAATTATTATGGATCTAAACTTTCCTGAATGATGAAAATCTCACCGGTAGGAAAAGCCCCAGAGGTATTCTAAAAAACCTAGCGCGTTATAAATCAGAAATTCCCCTCAATGGCTTCACAATTGGCAGAGTTCAACAGGTGTTCTAAAATACCACTGGAAGATCATAATCCCCTTTTGTGTGAAGGTACCCATAACGACATGAAAATTGCAGAGAAGATTCACGTCTCAGCACTAGAAACAAAGTCCCACAAGATAGACGGATTCATGAACCGAAGCAGCCAACTCGGGAAAAAGGGTGGAGTGATGCTCAGTCGAAACACCAATCCCACAATTTCGCAAAGGCAAACTTTTCAAACACTCTATAGAATCGTAGAATTACATCTCCACTAAGCCATATGCACTAAGCCATATGCATCATCTCAAGGAATTCAAGAGATGGATTCGTGACTGAACTGTAAATAGAATAGGATTCATAAAAGATACAAGTTTCTTATTCTATTCACAAGTCAGTCACTAATCCGCCATAGCTGTCTCCGTGCCAGCGAAGTTATCAACCTGGAAAATTTCCGAAATTCAAGAGGTAAATTCGTTGATTGACCTGTGAGTAGAATCGGATTCTTCAGTTATAAGAAAAGGATCCGTATAAGATGCAAGTTTCCTATTATACTCACAAGTCCAGTCACTAATCCGCCATAGCTGTCTCTATGCCAGCAATGTTATCAAACAGGAAACTTTCTGTCAGTGTAGAGGGACGGGTAGCGACGTTACCAAATCCACGACGTCTGCGTCGACAAATAAATCCTTGGCGGCAGTTCGCCTTCTGGCCGGGCCTGCACAGCGGACGCCGGCAGGTTGGCCCGAAACGTGCCACGAAAGAGACGCTCTGCCGCTGCTGGACGGCGACGACGCTTTCACAAACGCATTCCACGACGTCACTGCCGGCGTCTCCTTCAGCGGACATCGACGGCTCGAGAGTCCACAAGACATCCCCGGAACTGCAACATTGCGCCCTACGGCCACCGCCATCGCTACTCACTGTATCCGAAACCAACCCCCCAAATCTCACGCTTCTCGGATTCCTAGTCTTTCTTTGAATCGCAAGCTTCAAACTATTGTATCCCAAATAGCACGACAGTCGGCCCACGCTCTCTTGATTAATTCCTACTTTTGTTTTGAAATCCCAACCTCTGCCAAATGTATCCCAAAACGCAACCCAATCGCCACTCTTACTCCGTTTTTGAATCCCAAACTCCACACAACGTATTCAAAAATCACCCACAGCGAGTCTTCACAGCATTCCACCCAAATTCGTTCAATCCATCAGTCAATCCCCCACCGTGTCTTCACTCCACCCCAACCAACACGTCCTCATCCAATCGCACAAAACAGCGACGGAACGCAACGGAACGCAGTGCGAAGTAATAAGAGTGAAGGCGCTTGCAAAACCAAGCCAATGTGAGAGGAGGTGGCGCGTGGGCAGTACTAAAGGGAAACAGGGATAGGAAGAAAAAAAAGAAGAAGAAAGGGAGGACGCGGACTTGGGCTTTATAGGCTTACGTCTCTTTGCGTTGGTCCGTAAACTGACTCCCAAACTGTCAAAGGCCTCGCTTTCGGGAGCCGAAGAAGACTACGGATCTCCATCTTTTGAATTTTGGGGAAAGCTTTCGAAATTGTTTGTACTTTTTTTCCTGCAATTTTCTGCAATTTTTTTTGGAATTTATGTAGAATTGTTTTTGAGGGAGGGGCGGGGACATGTTGCCGTAAGTCAGCTCCGCGTTCGTCTGTTGCTGTTGTTGCGGTAAGAGCGGGTCCGTCGTCGTCGTGGGGGAATCCTGTCATCCCGTGGCCGCCGTGCAGCTGCGGCGAGTCGCGGCACGGCGCGGCGAGCGAGGTTTTTCTTGAGTCAATTGGGGCGTTGCCATGCAGGACCGCTTTTCCACGACTCGTGGAAGACCCTTTGCTGGTGGGCGGCCCAGTCAGCGTTCGGGAAGTCCAAAATATTTAATTTAATTTAAGTCCAAAATAAGTTTTGGAGAAGACAAAATATTTATACAAGTGAGATGGTAGGAGGTAAAGCAACCTGCATGGGATATGTAAATTGAGGATTAGAAGGAGCTCAACTGCTCATAGTTAAGTCAAAAGCATGAAATTTATTTAAAGTAGAATTTTAGACCTTATTTAGGCATAGCAAAATAAATGTTTCCAAAAAACATTGAACTAAAAACAAGTTGGGAAATCAAGGTGACTTTCATCTTCCAAAACCCTATTGAGATTTGAAGCCTCCAATCAAATGTTATGGACAAAAATCAAAGAAGGAATAGAAGGAACGTAAGTTTCACATTTTCAAACATCCTTCTTTGATTTTTGTCCATAACTTTTGATTCTAGGCTTAAAATCTCAAATGGGGTCTTTGGTTATGAAAGCTACCTTCATTTCCCAAATTTTCTCAACTCAAAGGTTTTTGGAAAAAGTTATTCTATTGTGCCAAAATGAGGTATGAAGTTGTACATTGAACACAATTTATGTGTTTTTACAATGAGCAGTCAAGCTCTAATCTTCAAATTGTCCCATATTCTTTGAGGATTCATGAAAGATATTAATGAATTTCATTATAAAAATGACTTCTCCATCCCTCATCCTCACTAAATTTAGATAGAATAATTCCTATTAGTTTCCATGAATTTATTTTTTGATGGTAGATGATCAAATGATAGATTGGGATATGATTCTATGAACTCTTTGTGGATTTTTTAGATTCAGCAAACCAATTTTACATTTATTTGATATTTTAGTTGTTGGTCCTAAAACTAGCACAACAAAATTTGGCATTTTGAAAAATAAACCATTTGAGTTGAACTTGCTATCCAAATACAATATTTTCCTTCAATTCCCAAATTGAACCAATTTTTTGAATACTAGGTCTTGATATTTTCTCTATTTTCTACTCAAAACAAAAATTTCATACATTTTTTTCACTGGTTTTTTGCTGGTGTTTTCAAAATTCCAGCCAATTAACTTTGAACAAGTTGCTAGTTCTTCTTGAACATAGGGACTAGCAACTTTTTTAAATCATTTTGGAGCCTGTTATTTTTTTCAATCAACTCATGTGATACTTGGTGATATCTATATCAAAAATAGGTGATACCTACGTAAAATTTGGCTATTGGTCTTAAATAAAATACAGCAACACCAATATTCTTGCTATTTTGATTGGAAAAAAATGAGAAAATTTCTTCACACAAAATGCCTTCCAGTAGCGTCTTTTAGCAGATGGTGCATAGAAAAAACGTGCGTTGGACTGGGCTGGTGGACAGTGGCCGGCTTGTTGCTTCTTCTGTTCTGACTTCTGAGAGGGGCAGTTATTGATTTCGGTGTGGGTGTGGTTATCCAGAAAGGTGGAGGCACCCAATCCCAACTCTGCACCGTGAATCAACCTACGGAGTACATATGCCGTACTTCTAGGTTTTTTAGAATACAAACGTAGAATCCAAGGCCTCCTTACATGCTCATTTGGTGGGCAAGTATTCAGCTGATTCAAGCAAGAAGACAAAAGCGGCTCCACTGATTGACTTATTGAGTGGGCAAGCAAGAAAGGAAGAGTTGAAGTTTTACCGATACTAGTGGACAACTTCATTGGTGGAGACTAGTGAATTTAATATGTGTGAATTTTTTTATTGTTTCCTTCCCCACCCATTGGGTCTACATAAAAGTACAAAGCTTATTTTTCCCTGTAGTACTTGCTATGCAATTCCCCCAGTGATTGACACATGTAAGGAGGCCTTTACATGCTCGTCCGGTGGGACAATGCGCAATAGGGATGGTATAGGAGAAAATGTCAATTGCACTTTTATGTGGATCATGTGGGTGGGGAGGGATACGATGAGAAGTTCACATGTAGTAGATTCTCTCAAGATGGATTAGCCTCCACTAATGGAGTTGTCCACTAGTATCAGTTAAAAGTGGAGCTTTTTTTCTGTTGCCCATCACAGTAAGACGATTGATTGTTCGTATTTTGTCTTATCGCTTAGATGAAGCAGAGCTTTGTCCACTAGGCTAACATGTAAGCCTAAAATAGGGTGCTCTAAGGTTTGGTTGCCATTGAAGGCCCAAACCTCTAGCCACTAGAGGAGGCAAGAAGGTCCATCGAAGCACATTACAAAAAAATTTAGACCTCCGGAGGGCTGCTAAGGTTTTGCTTTTTGGCATGCCGCAGTGCAAGTACAAGAAAAATTTTAAAATATATATTTTTTGAAAAAATAATATTAAAAAAATACTAAAATATTAAAAAAAATACTAAAAATTCACGTCGCGCTAACGTGGCACCAGTAGTGCTACATCAACTGTTGTCACTAAAAAATAATAAACAATTAAAAAATATTTTTATTTCGTCTATAATTGCATCGGGGAGATTCAAAACTCGCGGCCCTCCAGAGGCCTGAAATTTTTGTAATGAATAGGAGCTCTCCATTACATTTGACAGGAGCCAAATTTTGTAGCTACAAAAGTAGAGGCAAACAGACGACATGTGTAACTCTCCATCAAAGCATTCTCTCTTTTAGGGCAGACTTTCATGTGGAGTCAAAGGCTAGTAGAGTCTATTGATCATCAGTCAAATGGGTGTTCCCAAAAAAAAGGAAAAGACCATTTGATCGATGATCAACAAGCTCCACTAGCCTGCAACTCTACATGGAAGCCCGCCCTTAATGGATGACGATGCCTCTTTTGTCATTTTCTTGTAAATGAGAGGATCTAGCCCCCCCCCCCTCTAGGTGTGTTTCTCCAATACATAGGCTGGAGGTTGGAGGTCCTAAATGAGTTACAAAAGCAATGGAACTTGGCTTGAGGTTTGGAAATCAAAGGTCTGACTTCCTACTAGCAATCAACTCTAAAAACATTGTACATTTTAAAAAGGGTTGCTTTTAGTGATTACTACATTTCAACTATAAAAATTCATAAATAATTCCTTGAAGGTCCAGAAAAATAAAATAACTTGAGTTAGATGCCAATTCCATTTTTTTTCCTACTAAAATTTATTGAAATTTTTCAAGGTTTCTAGCTTCTTCCAAAATGAAATCAACTCTTCAAAGGTTGCTTAAGAATAGACTACTTTATTCATTTGGAGTGATACTAGACACATAAGGTAACTAGACCTAAATTTCAATCCCCTTTTTGAAATCAATCCCTATATTGATTATGGCCTAAAATGTACTTCCACTATTCATAAAAGTCTAGGGTCACTTGGTTTTGGAAATCAACCTATTTTCAATACTTTGAAAATTCATACTTCATTCATATGGTGTATGGAAAAAGCATTAAAAGAAAATCTAAAATTCCCTTTTGACTTCCAACAAGAATCTACAATTTTTTTATAATATATCAATAGGAACCATGGTGAATTGTTTATTTGTTTGATTTTAGGTGTAGCTACCTTAATAATATTCATTCATTTTCAAAGGATATCATTGAACTTGAGGGTATTGGTTCCAAAATGTACTTGAACAAATAAACAAATTAAGGTATCAATAAAATTAGGAATGCCTTGTGAACATCAATGTATTGTTATAAGTTTTAGCTTTTGCAAATGCATACCAAACTAGTATGTCCAATGGTATTAGCCAAAACTACCCAATTGTAGAACAATTGATGGGTATTTTTAATTCATCTATATTTGCACTTAAACTAGACATGAACAAAGTGCAGAATTCTAATTGATGTATATGTGTCATAAATCTAATACAACACTACAAAAAAGAATGAACTTTATAATCTTGTACTTTTTTAAAACTTCAAGTGTTGTAGGAGTTAATTATATTTTATTGCAATTCTCCCACTCCAATTGGAATTCATGAAATTGCAACAATTGTACCAAGAACCACCATTGTAGCTACTAGCAAGATTCCAAGTTCTTGAACTACATTCATAATATTCTTACAACATACTGAAATTGCACTCATGGTAATGGTATGAGGTTTAAAAAAATTGAAACCCCTAAGGCTGGTTAACAATCCTAGTATTTCAATTGAATGTTACTTGCAACACTTGTATCAAAGGTAGTATGGTAAATATGAAACAAGGATTCATCTCAGGTTGGAATAACAATATTCACTATGAAGATATCTGGATGATGATACCTGGATTGTAGTGACATTTTGTATTTCAAGGGTGTTCATTCAAGGTGATTCTAGTGTTATGTATAGGCTATCCTATGTTATCAACTTTGAAAATTTATAAAATACTAGCATTTGGTGCTTGCTATGCTACGCATTCATCATGAGAATTTTTATGTATTAGATAGAATGCAGAACAAAAATTCCAATAAATCCTCAAAAAAAAAGACTAAAATCTTTGTATAATTTTTTTTATAAGTAAACATATATTGAAATGTACAATAGAAATTTATTGAATGATGAATGAAACATATGCAATGGTAAATACTATAAAAAATACACATACATTAGAATGCATTAAAAATTTGATTCCATTGTTACAAGAAATGGCAACCCAAATTGAAAAGAAAAACTTATAAATCTCAAAAACTTTGTGAACAACTTAATTGTTGTGGAATCCTAAATCGCTTCAATTGAATGAATTTCTCAAAATCATTTGGTAGTAGCAATAGAAAATTGAAATCATGAAAGCTCAAAGCTCACAAAAGCACAAAATCATAGAAGTGCAAAGAAGTGTAAAGCCAAGAGAAGCAATGGATTTGCTACCTCTATAATATCATCCTATGGATCCTCTTTAATATCACCTCAATTGCAACCACTATATTATTTCTATAATATCACCCTTTGTAAAAAGTGATATTACAAAAGTGATTGCAAACACTGCTACTCTATTTCTGTAATATCACATTGTGTGAAAATATGATTTTTATGTATGCATGATTGTAAAATATTTTTACAAAATATTTAAAATCATTATTTTAAAGACTTATCAAAATCATTATCATGCATTCTATTCAAATATATCAAAATTTTACTAATATGTGATACAATGAATGCGTATCATAGCAAGCACGAGCCCCTAGTATTAATGGTAGCATTTGTGATATTACAGAGGGACTTATGATTTTAGTAGTATGATTACTAGAATGTTGAAATAGTAAGAAACCACTTGGGTTACATTTCTCTTTGAGTTTACTAAAAATCCCATCAATGTTTTTTGGTCACTTGACCTTGAGATAGTTGAACTATAGAAAATAAATTATTTTTAAGTGTCTCTACCTTATATACGATGCATATGAATGGAAAAAAATAATTTGAGCTATAGCATTGTTCATAACATTCTTTACCAAGTCATTTTGGGGAAAAAAAATTTCCATCCAAAAAAGGATAATCCTTAGCAGGATACCTCACTGAGGGTGGATGGCGTTATCATGATGACAACCTATTTCCAACCACTTGAGTGGTTCAGTCTATTAGTGGTATGGGAAGATTAGAGGGAAGAAGGGATTTTCATGTAGAGAAATAGATTTAAGAAGGATTCATAATTTTTTGAAATTTTTTCCCTCAAAAACAAAATTATCATGAATTTTTTTTATAAAGATTTTGTTTGTTCCATTCTTAATCTATAGACAAATCAATTTTCAACCATAAGTTGCTTATAAAATCGATGTAGATGATCATTGTGGCTTTCAATGTATAGCTCCTAGACATTTCTACTGCTCTTGTTGGCCATGCTATATGTGAGTTGGCTCCTACAATAGAATTGATTAGAAATGGAAGAGTCTATTTTGTGAGAATGAGTTGATGGTCGAAAATGGATTGACTCCTTTAAAGTATAGATTTCAATCAAATCCTCCATGATCTAGTTTATCTTATCTTGAGTATATTATTATATCATAATTATCTTATAGCTTTGTTGTTCCTTGGATGTCTCAAAGGTAGAGGGACCTCAACAAAGGATTAAGGAGGTTCCTTTGGTTTCTCCTAGAATCAAGACAAATTCAATGTTCTAACAAATGGCATGACAATGAACAATATTATACATGGCATACTATTCAATTCAAATCACGTATAGGAGGCTATTCCAATCATGAAGAACTATTGATGAACATTATAAGTGTATGCACTGATGCCTCTATTTGAGATATGGTGGGAGGATAGAAATAGTCCTAATGAACAATGTTATGGTTGTTCATGGATATCTCACTTTGATCAAATATATATCTTTCTTTTAGTTACAAACTGAAGTCTTTATTTATGTTTTTCTTTCTTTTTCTCATGACATGTGTAGAAGAGAGCAAATGTTCTCTATGTTGAAGAACTCTACAATGTCTACCTACTAGAAGCCCTCTCTTAATTTTTTGTTCTTTCTGTTTTACTTCTTTAGTTTTGGTGGCACTATAGGCACCAATTTCTAGAGATTGTGTTGTTTAAATCTTCATGAAAATAATCTTTTTGTTCAGTTGCTAACTTCTTGCTAATTGTCCACAAGAGACCAACATGAATCTTGTATGCATCTAAAACCTTAAACTTTTATATGTATTTCAACATCAACTTTGTTGTTCAAATTTAAGCTTCATAGGAGGCTGGGGTTGCATGCAGATTGAATAATGGTTACATTCTCATGTATGGTGGAAAATTAGCAAGAGTGATACTAGCCACTCCTAAATGAACTTTATAAATAATGTGTTTAAAAAAAATTCAACTGCCTTGTAGTTGATTTAGTTAGATTCCAACATTTTTTCTTTGTAGCCATGTTTGCACTCAATCAAATTTCAAAATGACATATCACCTCACAAGCACCAACTCAGAAGATAGGGCTATCAAATAACCAACATTTTCTTCAACAAAATTGCTAGATGTCCTCACCAAGGACAAAATCAAATTGTCCAAGGTTTGTTTTTTTCATTTTTTATAAAGTGCCAAAGTGGCTATATCACTACAAAGGAAAGGGGTGATTTAAGTAAGTTTTTAATTTAAGTCCTAGTAGTATGATTACAAGTAATGACCTTTTAAAAATATTTTTAGTAAAAATTTACTAGAAATACATGAATTCAAAAGGGTCCAAATCTCATATCTTCAAAATCAATGAAGAACATTGCACTTGGTCATTGCAATCTACATTAAAAAAAACCCTTTGTATGACCTACTCAAATCAACCTTAATAAATATGAGATCCAAACATGACACTTTTTGGGGAGAGAGGGAGTGATTTTCAATCAAAGCTATATTAATAGAGGATTACTATTTATTCCACAAGTGGTTTGCACCATGTTTCATTACTTTGAGTATGCAGTGTATTTCAACATATAGAGAAGTGCATGTAATATTAGAGTTCTTTTATTCAATGAAATATTTTAGTATAGTTTGAAGGAGTTGTCTTGAAGGCCTTGTAAAATTAGCATATTTTTGAGACTTTGATGTACATGTCTTGAAGATTCTTTACACGTGCAAAAGTCCATAAAACATATGCAAATTTCTTCTCATAGAGTCTTCAATTCCCCAAAACAAATAGCAAACCAACCCAACTGCCTTGCAAATTTTTGTCCACACTTGCATCAACAAGTGCTCTATATGTGATAATTTCTTAGTCATCAAGAATATGAATGTTGTTGAATCGCCCCCCCTTCCTCTCAAGATAAATCCATAATACGGAGGAGGTCCCACTGAGCAAAACCTCCTCATACTATGCAAAAATTAGAAAGGTAGTTACTGCCTCTTTTGAGCTCAATGTGACATATCACATTGAGCTCAAAATAATGAACTTGTTAATTGCATTTTACGAAATGTATTTTTGTTACATAACCCTATCCCACAACCGATACTTGTATTTTTCAAGATGCAAGATGAGTGCAATTGATAAGGATATATGACATTGTCGTATCCATATCCATATTTTGAATATATATATATATATATATATATATATATATATATATATATATATATATATATATTTGTACATACTTCGTCTATATCATATATACCACTTATATCTGTATTTGTATCCTAAATCCGTATTCCATATTATATTTTGTATCCTACTTCTGATGGCCATGATGGCTATGATCTGATGGTGTGAGGGAGGAGCCATTAATTTCCACTACATATCGACGGTCCTTTCTTTACAAATCAAAAGTAAGGTAGAAACACCCAAAACCGTTACTTTAAGCAATTCAGCATAATTAGAGGCATATTTTTTTAAATAATATTTTTATAATATTAGTAAGAGAAAATCATGAATATTAAAAAAAATAGATTTTTCTGATGTGATATGTAATTTTTATGATTTTTCAAAGTGGCGGGTCTCTAGACCATTGGAATTGTCCCATAGGTGCACCTAAAATTGAACTGTGCAAAATTTAGATGTCAACAAATCAGAATTTAGTATGTGTCCTTCAAGTGTGTCAGCAAATCAAAGTTAAACATGTATAAGACACATTAATGGAACTCTAGGGACACTTTAAGGGCACTCTATGGGACAAAGATTAGGTACAAAGTCGGTTTTGGGTGTTTCTACCTTAACCCCTAAGCGCCCAGACTGTATTTGCCAAAATTCAGACCCTTCTCAATTCATTCCAATCAAACTATCATGTAAAATGAGATCCACATAAATTGATTGTACTGATTGATAGTAGAGATAGGGCCGGAGCTATAGGGAAAAGGACACGTCCTTTTACCGTACCATTAAAAAGATTATAATGGTCAAACAAGGCAATGTACGTGGAGTACCGGCATTTAGTTACGAGCTAGCTAGTTGATTTTGAGAATTTCCGAATGGATTTCAAAATCTTCGGAAAAAAACCGATCATTTAAGAGGAAAATCAAAGAATATTCTCTATTTTATAAAGGTCTAGTTGAGAGAATGCTTCAAACAACCGTTTGGTCTCAGAAAATGTAGGATTTTAGCTGGTTAAGCTAAAAATCTCCCCGGACTGTGAAACAAGGAGATCTTTGACCATATTTGAGGCATGGGGCGCTCAGGGGTTAAGGGGATAATACAAAACACATCAATTGCCTCTTTTCAGTACCTGTTTTCAGTACCTCTTTTCAGTACATTGTCTAATCCCTAAAAGATCTGTGCTACAAGAAAGTGCAAGTTTGAGGCATGGAAAATGACTCATATGCTCTAGAGGACAGAAGGGTAAAATTGAGACAGACAGCTACTGATCTGAAGGACTGGCCTCAAGTAGGTGAAGAGCTGCAAACAATTGTAACTTCCCTTGCCCATTGAAAAGATATCACCAAGGTATGGTACAACCACCCATAATAAGGTGAAGGTACCCATAACCAATCAAATAAGCAAGGTAATTCTGGACATGGTCTGGAGTGTTGCAAGGCAAAGTGAACATATTTAGAGGTGCATTCATAGAAATGACGGGGATTGCAAAAAAGTTGGTAATTTTATCACTTGAATTAAAATTACTATAGATTTTGGGAGGCAAAAAGTGCTTCAAATCCATGGACAATCACTAAATGCTTCTAATTCCAATCTTTGCCAAACTACTTTCCTACTCACTACTTCCTACTTTCATGCTCACCACTTTGGGACATGTCTCATGACCTTATTAGTTGGAATGGATTCCAAAGCTTGGTGGGAAATTGAACCTAGCCTTTGTAGGAAATAGAGCACCCTACACGTTGTACATGCATGGGTACCTGATCAAAATTGGATACCTCTACCTTAGACCACTTAAACAACTCCAAGTATATTCTGGAGCAATATAGAAGGCAATGTAAATTTTTTACCATGTAGGAAGATAGAAATCATAGGAATTGCAAAATTTTTGGTAATTTTGTACCTTGGATTAAAATTACTACAAATTTTGGAAGCCTTGAGTTGGTTTGAACCCATACCTAATGTATGAAGTTTGCCAATTCCAATCATTCATGAACTACTTTTCTGCTCACTACATTGGGACCATGACCTTGTTAGTCCCAACCTCGAAAAGGAGAAGAAAATTACATTCCAAGCTATGATTGGAAATCTCTTCCAACCTTGTTTGGAAATAATTGCACCCTATAACTTGGGTATAGATCCTAGGTTGGGAATGGGTGGTTCTACCATAATTTCCTATAAAAGTGATCGCGCTTTGAAAACAAACATAACACATAGGTACGTTTCTAGAGGTGGTTGTTTTGATTGACCACTATATTTCAACTTCAAAATTTTGTAACTAATTCTACCAAGGTTAAAAAAATATGAGATGACTTGGGTAGATGTTAATTCCATTTTCTTCCCACAAAAATTTATGGAAAATTATTTCAATGAGTTTAGCTTCCCTTGGCTCTTAAATGGTTGATTTAAGAGAAAATAATCTTGTGAGCTTCACTTTAGTTGAATTGAGCACATTCAACTGCCCTTCCTCTTACACATATTTATTTAAACCCTAAATGTCTAAGGCATCAAATTTTGGTATCGACAATAGTTTGAAGTTAAATGAAACCTTACCAAAGTTACTACTTGTAGTTAGTTTTTTTTTAAAACAAAATCTTATTGAAATCTAGTTTTAGCACCAAAAATCCAATTTTGATAATGAATGATTATAATTTTTCTATTCAAGATTTTGTTCAAGGGTGTTCATTGCAAATCTTGAATTTCAAGTGTTGAAGGCTCCTGGAAATGAGATTCAAATGCATTAGATCTTGGAGAAAAAATCACATTAGAAATTGATTTAAAAAAATGTAAAGTAGATTTTGAAAAGCCTTATATTAATTGGGGTTATTCATGTTATGTTCTTTAACCTCAAATATTTTTGGATGGCCTCAACTTTAAATTTGACATGTGAAAAGAGGATTGAAAGACCAATTTCAAATCACTTTCACACCCTCATGATCAAACATCATAATCTTTCAATTTGTAAATGTTGGCTTTTTGTTCAATTTAGAGCAAATTTCAAGAAGCTCCCCAAAGGCTTTGGGCATGTAGGAATGCTTGCTAGAGAGATACTCGAACACTAAACATCTTAGGCAACCTTTAGAGTGAAAATAACACCATCAAAATTGGCATTAAAGTGGGTACCCCAACACCACCACATTTGGCTATTGTGCCTAATTACTACTACCTCTGTCCCAAAATGATATTGTTGGACTAAATGTTCTAGTTAAGGCTAAAATAACATTTAAAAAACCAATTTTGTGCTATAAGTAGAGTTTGGTGCACTTTAAGCATTCCAAAAACTTTGAGTTTCAAAACCCTTTTCAAAATGTAGTTTTGGAATATTAAAAAATAGGTTTGGGGGGATATTTTCAAAGAGCACTGGTGGTCCTTGCAGTGGTCAATTAACTATCGAGTATGAGGTCATTATTTTGTAGGCATTTAATATACGTCAAAAACCACATATGGCTTTCTTTTCAGCCTTCTGGAGCTTCATCCCCTTCAATCAAGCAATACTCAAAAGATGCAAAAAATAAGAATGAACAATGTTAATTGATTCTTTTAGTCATTTCATTTGTCTTTTAATTGATGATTGCATAGATAGAAGGAAAACTATTAGGAATTGCTTTGTTAGTCCCAAATAGCAATCAAAAAACAACTTTGACCAATTCACAATGCCACAAAGTACAACAAGATCATTTGGGGCCAAAAATTTTAAGCCAATAGGAAGATTATTTTGGAATGGAGGAAATATTATTAAACCGGTCAAATTTTCACATAGTTTCTTGTTGGCAAATGAAAAGAGGTTTCAACACACTAAAGAACAACAAGAGATTTGGATATCATATGCAAAAGTTTTGAAGAGCCAAAATTTTTTGAGTAGGATGTTCTCAAATCATTTCTTCAACATAGGTACATATTGATTTTAGAAATGTGCCCAAGGTGATGATGGTGGTTTTAGGAAGGGTGCAATTTTCGGTAATGAGGTGAGTGTTTGTCACAATATAAGCATTCTATCTGAGCTTCAAGTACCTTCATACCTATCAATCAGCATGTGTACTTGTGCACCATCGTATTGAACAAACTGGAAATTTCGATTAGAAAATTGCTTTAATTCACGAATTGCCTCAAATAACTCGGCACAAACTACGCGTCGGATTTTGACACTCCAAGCTTCAACGAAAGATTTACTATTATTCCCAAACAAATTATCAGACTAAGAACCTCATGAAATTAGAAGAACGAATTGAAAACTTGCCCGTCTATTCGAAGTACGACTTGGAGCAAGAGGTGGGTCAGAGGTGGGTCAAGGGCAAGCCAAACTGAAAATCCATATCAGCCTTGAGTCCCACTTCTTATGGCGCCAAAACTTTCCCGAAAGTGCTGCCATGGAAACATTTTGATAGGAATGGGAACTTGGGACAACCCGGTACATATCCTTAATCCATTGACGGTCTAATTTTAGTCCCTACATTAGGTCTTTTATCTCTATCAGCCCATACTTCGTATTGACCACCATTTCAGCAAATCTGATTGTCGTAATATGTTCAGGGATTTCATACAAAAATCTATTGATCCAACTATATTTCCAAGCAGAGCGAGTATTTCTTTCAACTAATACGATTTGAAAATGAAAAATAACAAGAGTTGTGCAATTACATCCAGTAACCTGCATCATGCTTGGAATAAATACCAAGGATTTTGACTTGCAAATACGTCAGAAAGTTAGTGTGGCAAACTCTGCTTTGAAGCGCGGCATTCACATTTTGATAACATCGTGGAAATGTGAGGATCCAAAAAGACAAGGACGCCGAAAAAAGCCAAGGGCATCTGCAAAGAAACAGGAGGCATATAAGCAACATAACCTCAATAGATATGAAGAGCATGGATATGAAGAATATAGTTACATCTCATAGTCTTAGCCTATTTTACAGTCATGGTGTCATTTTGAGACCATTGAATGAGAATGATTGAACAAGATCCAACCATTAAAGATATGTCTAAACTTGAACTCCAACCCCATTATGGTAAAAACATCCCTTGACATTTCATCTCTTGGCATATTAGCTCATAACAAGGGTTAACTTCCACATTACCTAGTCCACAATAAACAGAGCGAGATATTAACGAGACTTTTACTGCATAACCTAACCTTGATGTAGCTCATTTTTGAAGAGGCGGCAATCATTCATTGGATATGGAGAGCATGGTTAATCTCATGAAAGTAAGGTTAATACACCTCATTGTGACCCTTACTCTAAAAGTGAAGTCTAGAGATCCTAAAATGTACACTTTCTGAACATGTGAACATGAAAACCTAGGGTCAATTTTGGATACACCATTAATCAAAACTTTCAAAATTCATAGTTTTATACGGTTTCCAAAAATTCATGCTAACTTGCATTACAATCTCCTTAAGATGGCCAATAAGAGTCAACAACCATGCTTATTTAGATGCTTTCAGGTTTCACATACCTCACATGTCCTTCGAAGTTACGGTGTACTCCTTAGTCCCTTGGCTGAGCATCCTTCGTTGAGCATTCTCGAACAAGATCAAACTAGTGAAGTTATGTCCTGTATCGTGAAAGTACAACCTTGTTCTACTAGAAACAACATGCCTCGATATTCCCATGGCTATATAATAATATTTCTCACCAAAATAACAAGCCTGTTCTTTCACATACCTAGTCCGTAATCAATTTTCTCCAGTTTAGCATACCACGTTTGGCTGAAGGGGCAATGGATACAGCTGCGATGGTTACACAAATTAGTTCTCCGAACCTGATTTATAGAGAATATCAAGGTTCAATGATGACGGAGGACTGAATTGAGCCTCATGTTTTCTTTAGCATTTTTGAGGTCAAGTGGGGAATTTTATAAAATTTGGCCCCATCTGATAATATATAATTTTCACAATATGATCAATCGAATTGGTCATGTTTAATCACGAATACTCCAGGTCTAATTCCAAATTGGGTCTTATATTTATTAGCAATTTTGAGTATGTCATACAAGGAGTGTTGTTGGTCCAATTTTATTTATTTATTGACCAACACATGCAATGATCTACACTGATTCTGATGAAATAGATTTGGCTCCATCTGAATTACAATTTTCACAATATCATCAATCAAATTTGTCAATTTAAAACAATGAATCCTTGGTCCTTTAGGGGCTAAGACTTGGACTCTCGTGTGCTACACATAGAATTTTTGCTTGCTACACCAAAGTACATTTTGCAAGACGATCACTTACTTTGACTCGTCTCAAGCTCACTGACCAACTTTCCATTCTCCCTCTCAAGCCGGATTTTTTCCCCTGCACGAGAAATAACGATGTTATCACAGTACATATATTTTAGCACGTATATAAAACCCCAAGACCAAAGCCACCCTTTCTTATTTTAGAAACAACTCTTTTCGATTCACATGTGTAATTCTGAGTGCCTCGCTAAAGAAAGGCAGCCATCGCCCAAAGTACAATCCCAACCCGCTCAAAAATGTATAAGAGGAACTGCTCCATAGAAGAGAGAACCTTCTAAGTACGCAAGTTTAGTCTGCTGCGTTAACACTCTATCTCCAAGTTCCCGCAATTCCTTTTGACAGTATTCTTCAAATTCTACCTGCAAGCGATTCGCCCATCCATCCAATATCGCACGTGTTACCATCATAACAACAACCAAGTTGTTCTCATCTGTGTAAATTTCATACAGGTTTCACCATAACGTTATCAAGCTCTCACAAGGTAGACACATCAAAAATCATCTGACGAGAGATAGAGAACCAAAACTCACAAAAGTAGATGCTTGAAGTGCATACTTCTGCTCTGCAGCATACAAGCGCATCTGTCTCCATTCCAACCATTCCAGCTTGTTAATTCCCTACTTATGACATTTTTAATCCTTCAGGAGTGCGACACAACAATATCTCGCTACTCTGAGTCTGAGTCTGAGACTTTCTGAGGAATCCTCAGAAGATCACAAAAATATACAATAGGAGGCAAAATATACGTTCTGCCCAATGCATAGGACTCTCGGCATATGAAGTGAATTTACCTGGAAAATTACGAAGACGATAGCAGCAACCAAAAATCCAATGCGTGTTCCACATGGCACTGGAGCCATACCTGCCAATCCTACAAACGTTTCCGTCGCTGATCTAATTGCTACGTGCAACTTCTCACTGATGTAACCAAACCTCTATCTCCTTTGCAAAGACGCTGGCAAATGATGTGCACTACGATGTCAATCCATACTAAATACCGATAGAGCCTGCATCAACATCGCCGTTTGCTCCACTTCAACATCCAACAGTATAGACCACCAGAAAAAAAGGGCAGCAATCAATCAATCTCAGCACCAAATTCACATCGCCTAAAATCCAGCATATGAAACCCTAAAATCGATCAAGTACGCAGAACACCTTATTTTGACACCGTCTAAGGCCACTTCCTCAATCAGGGAGTAGAAAGTCCGACTGCAGCCCTACATGTCATTCCGGGTTCACGATCACTCAATAAAATTTGTGACTCAACAGCCTCCCATTCAATCTAGCTCAAAAAATTACTCACTCCGGATACAGAAATTCCGACAATAGCCCTAAAATGTCATCCGGGCTTCCGGTCACTCTCAAGACGAGTTGTGGCTCAACAATCTCCGCATTCAGTCTAGCTCAAACAATTCCTAACTCCGGGAATAGAAAAACCGACTGCAGTCCTAAAATGTCATTCTGAACTTACGATCACTCTCAACAACAGCTGTGGCTCAACAGCCTCCGAATTCAATCTAGCTCAAAACATGAGATCTAATGCTGCCAATGCCTCTAAGCGCCTGCATAGTCTCGCTCTTTGGTTTAAATTGGCGTGCTTGCAAATTACAAATCACAAGGTCGGTCAACTCACTACATCCATTTTCATAACATACAACAGGGGGCATACCAAGTTTAAAATATATACTAGGCGAGTGAGAGGGCGTCTGCTTCTAATAAATTGCTTGTCGGTAGTTTATTCGCAATCGGTCGACGCAGTCGAGCAGAACCTCGAGCGATTAGGGTTTGAGGCGAAACACCAGCAGCAGCTACAGTCGGCCTTGAGCTCTGTGATTCTTGCATTGCGAGAGGAGGGATCGCAAACCTCGCAATCATTACTTTAGGGCGGACTTCTA
This sequence comes from Climacium dendroides, assembly GCA_950106755.1. Lineage (NCBI taxonomy): Eukaryota > Viridiplantae > Streptophyta > Bryopsida > Hypnales > Climaciaceae > Climacium > Climacium dendroides. The sequence goes on from OX467083.1 coordinate 18,154,520, forward strand.
GAATGGGTCAAACATTGCATGAGAGGGGGAAAATTAAAAAATCGAAATTCTACACGGAAGTGTGCAATGGTTGCAATTATACGATTTCGGAATTGTTGGCTAACAAAAGTTTGGGAAAGGTTTGTGAATAGAGGGGATGTAAGAGCTTTTGCAATGCACTCTTGGCAAACAATTCTAGTATCGGCACAACACATGGTGGGGCATTCCACAAGGCCCACACAGTGCCGGGATTTTTTGAGAACAAATTGATCCAATGCAAAGCCGGCAAATCCAAACTTCAAATGAACTTTTCCACATAACAAAAAAAAGAGAAAAATATTCTACACTAAAAAAAAGACTTTTAATGCAAAAAGGGAAGATTAAATTTATTAGCTCACATACTAATGCTTAAAAAGTAATGACGATAATGACTATTCCCACATCGGACCAACTTGTAGGCCCTTCATATTTTGCAAATGTGCCAAATTTGGAAAGGATAGTGACAGGCTTGAGAATAAAGAGGGACCAATGCCAATTGCATTTGGAAGTGTTTTTTGGAGTTGACCCTTTATTATGCCGATACCATTTTGGAAGTTGGTTGCATTGCAGATGCTCTGAGGTTTTGATTAGTGTTCCATAAGTATTATATTTTTTCTTTTAATTTAGATATAGTACCAATGTTGAAGACAAAAAGGGGAATGAAAAAATATTATTAGCATTGAACTCGAATTTTTAGTAGTTTTTAGTTTGATAGCAAGGCAAAACTATTACTAAAATGTAGTTTCTTTATACTCGTATAGAAATAAAGCATCATAGAACTCTCTATCTAGGCAATTATGACTTTGGAAAGCTCCAATTAAAATTCATTTTCAATTCCAATATATTATGGAAATTCACTCCTTTATTTGATGCATAATATCTAATTCCAAATTCAATGTATGATATTCCATTAGAAAATTGTAGTTGAGAACTTCAATCTAAATATCATAAGGTAAATATAACCAAAACTAATCAAATAAGAAAATGGAGCCAAACTACCATACATATATAGACACCTATAATATAGAAGAACTCCATGTCTCTATACATAGAACAATGATACATAACACTAATTTTGTGTATACTTGTTACATGCCTAATTTGGTTTAAATTCTATTAGTGGAACTTATAAAGTATAAGTGGAGATTCATTATAAACATCAATATACATAAGATTTTTTTGAATAACAATTCAAAATATTTTATTTATTTTTTCTTCTTTATTTGGAATTGAAAAGAAATTCTATGATTGTCAACAATATGAAACTCTTGGTAATTTTCATCTTATTAATCAATATAAAATGATTGTATACTTTCCTTATATATAAATCTAGAGAATCATGTCCAATTCTATTTTTGGTGAAAATAATTGAATTTTATGAGTATTTTGTGATGCAAATATTAGCTCCAAAAATGAAAAGGTTATAACTTTTGCAATATTTATCATACATAATACACCTTGAAATAAAAATGAGAAGTATGAGTATTAAAATCTATAATAAATAAATCATATACATCTCTCTATCTCTCTCTATGAATAATTATTTTCAAAAGCCTATCCATACTACCCAAAATTGTTTATAATCAAAACAAAGGGCTATCTTGTCTATTATGTTGATTGCAAAGTGTCATGACTCATTGTCCTTGTCACAATTTCATCCATTAGGATGTTAATCTTTATGTATTTTCATCCTCTTTTAAAGTGCATTTTAGTGTAAAATCATATTCTTGTAAACTAAAGAAAAAATTATATTTTTAATGCAACAAAGCAATGATTGCAAATGTTGAAACAACCATCATATTTTTACATTGTTGAGAGTATGTTACTACATTTGGACCAAAAAATGCCATTTTTTTCTTAAATAATTATTTAGTTAAACATGGAAGTTGTAGAGTGTCTAAAGGAAATCATCCATTTCCGACTAGCCCTTCATTCTCGTATTTTAGGGTGGTCCATTTCTAACCAATTTGACATAAATTGTTGACATATTCTAATCCATTACAATCATGAATAGGACCCCACTTAAGGTAACTTTGCCTATGACAACCCAAATGGGAGCCATCTCATCACAAGCTAAATCGTACTAAAAGTGTACATTCCAATTTTTGAAATGTGCATCACTAGAATTTTTTTACTTGTGATGGGTTGTTTGGCATTTGGACTGTCATAGGTTGGTTTACCTTATTAAGTTTATAGCTAGTGGTGAGCAAGATTGGAAATTGGTATGAGATAGCATGATGTGAAGTATAGATTCAAAGCACACTTATTTTTCATAATGATCGATTGCAGAAATGAAGCATTCTCAATTTTCTCGATTTTTCAACCATATGTTCATAAGCAACATGATAACCTATTGATGATTTCAAGACAAATAGAATCTTCACATTTTAAATTTCGTGGTAATTTTGTTTCCGAGAATGAAGGTCTAGAACAATTGAGAATCCATCTCAAATATATTTCTCTTATACAGGAAAATTTCCTCAACCTTCCCCACGCTACAAATAGGCTAAATTGCTTAACCCTGACAGGATGGACTGGCACCCGTGGAAATCATCCCTTTGGTGACCATGTGAATCATTTGCTTACAAAATTGCAAAAGCACTCATCAGATGTCAAACTACTATAGAAAACCTCTCATTTCTCACAACAAAATGCTAAAGATGAATAGTTGCACTTTTGTCCTACTGGAAGGATTGATTCTTGGACACCAAATGTCCTCAGAAAACCTCCCCTTTTCACAATAAAATGCTGAGGATGAATAGTTGCACTTTTATCCTACTGGAAGGATTGATTCTTGAACACCAAATGTCCTTAGCAAAACCTCCCCTTTTTCACAACAAAATGTTGAGGATGAATAGTTGCACTTTTGTCCTACTAGAAGAACACCAAATGTCCTCAGCAAAACCTCCCCTTTTTGCACAACAAAATGCTGAGGATGAATAGTTGCACTTTTGTCCTACTTGGAAGGACTGATTCTTAGACACCAAATGTCCTCCTCGACGTTACCTGGTTGGAAATGGGTGACAATCTTGCTACAGTATAGCCTCAGAACCTTCTTCTCTCGCATTTACGAAACACGCATACAAGCGTTTAGGTTGATGCTTGAGACTGGAGAAGTCTCAACGCACGCACTTGAGGCGGTGAAACTTCTGTAGTTGGCTTGAATCAGAAGTTTCCATTGCTTCACGGCCACCCACTCTAACTTTTCTGTGTGTGTGGACCTGACTGGGCTGTACAGTACAACCGAAGAGTAGTGTCCTTTTCATCCTTTTCTTCCTCGCAACTCCCAAGACAGACTCTACCGTTAGGTTCAGTTTTTTCTTGCTGCAACTTCCCCCTTTCTTATGCATGCTGCTGTAAGTTGCATTGCATGTTCTACTGGAGATGTTTCTGAGGGAGTGGGCACTCCAAACGGCCGCCACTTTTGGCTCACTTGCTACGCCTCGTTAGTTATTATTAGATCAATCCAATATTTGTATTTTCTTTGTTGGCAAGTGAAAGAAGGTTCCAATGCATCATCAAGGAACGCGGCATTTGGATAGTGTACGTAAAAAATAGGAAGGGTCAAAGTTTTTTGGGGTAGAGGTTCTACTGAGTCTAGTTACCATTATTAGACTAGTCAAATTTTCTTGTTGGGAAGTGAAAGAAAATTCTAATGCACCAAAGAACACAACATTTGAATAGTGTATGCAAAAGTTACGAAGGGTCAAAGTTTTAGCAGTAGAGGTTCTAAAATTTGTTTCTTCCATGTAGGTACATGTTGATTTTGGAGATACGTGATGGTGGTTTAGGATTAGTGGTGCATTTAGGAGGGGGTCCACCTTGAATGTTTAATATTATCTACAACTTGAGTCTTGTAAATATAGGTGAAAAGGGATGCTATAAAGTAGGAGTTCATAAAGCACTTAGACTCTAAAAGCATCCTCTGACACAAAGGTACATTTTTCTTTCTTATTGCACCAACAATGTATAAACAGTGTACATTTCAAAAAGGTGAACGCTTTTAGTGACTAATTGACCATTGCATTTCAACTTCAAAAATTCATAACTAATTCCAAAAAGTTCCCAAAATATGAATCAACTTGTATTAAATGTTGATTCAATTTGTCTTGCAAGGAAAATTTTGTGGAAAAAATATTTTTAAAAGTCTAACCTCCCCAAATTTATTTTTAGCCCTTATATGGGCAATTTATGGACCTCCTACCTAAGATGTTCTAGCAAGTTTTATACCCTTGTGCCAATTCATTATTTTTCCAATTAAAGCAATTAGATGAATGGGGGTTTTTGGTGAAGATTCAAGGAAGATTTTGTTTTTTCCATACCAAATTGATTATGAAAAAAACAATTTCCCTATACTTTCGGCATTTCTTTATAGAGTTATTTTACTAAAAATTTGTTGGTAGTCTATGACATTTCATTACCAACTACAACCATCTATAACATCTACTTGTACCAAAAGCCAAAATGACATTGCAGTTTACTTACAATAGTTGGTACCATATTATGAAAAAATTAGATAATCAATTGTGGAATCCACTATCAAAAAAGCAATCTTTTTATCTTTAGTTCAAGTATTTATGTGTCAAAAAAAATAGATTGATGAATTCTTGCCCATCCCAAGGTATGTGCGTATTAGTATGAGTTGTTCATGAACATCTAGATTAAGCAATAAACTACAGCACAGGTGGACCCAATGTTGACAAATGAGTCTACTTAAATGTATCATAGTGATGGGGCCAAGTTTTACGTTGGCCAATCCAACGACCATGATACAAGCTTAGGGTTTATTGCTTTTGGATGTTTCCATGTTCATACATACAAGCTTGCATTATGGCAATTTTGCTGATTTTTCAAACCATTTCCTAACCAGTGCACATTATTTTATTCCGTCCCTACTCTAAGATCTACGAATTTCAAATAAGTGTCACATATTTAGGTGCTTCTACCTTATTGACAGTTTTCACAAATTAAACTAGCTAAAATTCACTCCATTACTACTTAAAATTTTCAGTAGCTAAATGTACATTAGGAAAAAAATCCTTAAAATCTCAAAATTTAGCCAAGACTACAACAATTGATGGTCAATTAGCAACTTCCTCCACATTGGAATTAACATCTATTTAGTTAGTTTTGTATTAGAGTACTCCCAACAATCCTTAACAATTTGCAAAATCCTTGGAGCTCTCGGGGAGTGCACTCCCCCTTTTTTTTTATGTTAGAGTGCAAACAAAACTTTGGACCCCTATATTTTTTGAATTTTAAATAAAATGAAATGAAAAAAATATGAATAGATTTTTTCTATTTTGAAAGTTTATGTTTTGAATTATTGATATTTTATTTATTAATTATAATTAGCTACAAAATTTTGAAGTAAAAAGATACACTGTACAATTGAAAAATAACTTTCACATCCCTATATTATATTTAAAAAAATTCTAAAAAATGAACAAAAAATTCCTAAAAATAACTCTTTATTGAAAGCTCATTTTGAGTTGAATATTGATGCAATGGTCATTTAAATGTGTTCTCTATAAATATTTGAGTTAAAAAATCATGCCATTTTAGTGCATTTTCAACCTCTTCTAGAACTCATTCCATATTTTATTTGAGTTTGAAATTTTGGGAGTAGAATCCCATAGTCATTAGTAAACAATACTCAAAATTTGAAGTTAAAATTATAGTTTATTAGAAACCACTTGTTTGCACACGGTCTGTTGTAGTAAAACTAAGTGCACCCCCCGGGTTGGATCTGGCCACCTACCTACAGCCAAGGAGAACTGACCTCCTGATTGCCCCAGCCAAGGTAAATTGTGAAAAAAAGCCCCCTATATTTTTTCCATGATTTATTATATTTCTACCCTACCCCAAGCTAATTTGGGGCCGCTGATTGCAAATCTGAATTCAGAATTTGCAAAAAAATTCATCTGGTTGCAAATAAAAAAATCCCACAGCGTTTTCCCCAGGGGTAAAACGGGGCAATGAGGGGGGCAGTTCACCCTGGCCCCCTACCTACCCACCCACCCGATTAATTTTCACTTTCCTTTCTTTTTTTTTCTTTTTTTTGACACAAGTAAAGATGCCTTTACTGCAAGAGAAAGAACTTCACTTTCCTTTCGAATTGGAAGGAGCCCTGCCCACCCACACTATTTGGTGTAAGTCACAAGGATAAGTCTGGATCAGTCCATTCATGTCCCCAGACCCCTCCTTCCGACCACAATTGCCAGGTCACACATCTTCTCAGCGTCGTTGGCGCCCACTTGGCAAACGCGGACTGGGTCATTACTACGGGTGCATGAGGACGTGGTGGATGGGTACCGGTGGAAATAAAATATTTGGATTTCCTACAGGTGGATAAGATGGGTGCACTCGCCAGCTTTCTTTAGTAAGAAATATCTGCTGAGTCAGCCTTTTCCCCATTTGCGTGGTCACTTGACTGAGATTTCCGCCTTTCTCATCCAGGATAAGGATTCATCAAATACCGGCACAACTGAGCCACCGGTGTTTCGTTTTTTTACTCGATGTGGAGCGGAATATTTGGGGTTTCCCCATCTGTCCATTTTTTATCTTTAATTCAATTCCTACCATAGTACCAGTGTGCCCAGTGCCGGTGCCGCAGTACAATGAAAGGAGAGTAAAAGTAAAATTTTAATCTTTTTTAATTCATAATTAATTCATAAAGATCTCCGCCTTTCTCATCCAGGATAAGGATTCATCAATTACCGGCACAAGCACCGGTGTTTCAGTTTTTTACTCGATGTGCAGCAGTGTTCCGGGAATATTTTCTTGGAACAGAGTTCCGGGAATATTTTCTGGGTTTTCCCCATCAGTCCATTTTTTTCTTTAATTCCTACCTGTGTGCCCAGTGCCGTTGCCGCAGTACAATGACATGAAAGTAAAAGTAAAATTTTAATCTTTTTCTGTTCATAATTAATTCATAAAGATCTTCGCCTTTCTCATCCAGGATAAGGATTCATCAATTACCGGCACAAGCACCGGTGTTCTGTTTTTTACTCACTCAATGTTGAGCAGTGTTCAGGGAGAACTAAGTTAACCCTAGACCACCCAAGGGGACAGATTCTGGCCGTTCATAGTTTGGAAGTACAATTCAAAGTGCTGTAACTTTTGCATCCAATGATCAAATTTAGTAAAACTTGTTGAAAAAGTTGCGCATACTAGTCTAGTTTGTGTAGTAGAATTTTCAGATCAATCCAAGACGAATTGAGTTTGTGAAAGCCATTCAAAGTTCATAGGTTCGGTTTGAGTTCAACACACTGCATTGTCATGGCTGCAACTTTGAAGGCTTGTATCTCCTTCATCCAATGTTTGTTTTCAATAAAATTTGTTGGATTTTGTTCCTCTAGAAGTCTAGTTATTGTGGTAAAATTTTCATAGCAATCCAAGTTGTTTTGAATGCTTGGAAGCAATTCGAAGTTCAAAACCCTAACATTTTTTGGTTAGTATGCACTTCTGCGGCTTGTTACTTCTTCATACTGCGTCCATTTTCAAAACTTTTTTGGGGGAAAGTTGTGCATACTTGCCTAGTCTGTGTGGCTAAAATTTTGTGTTAATCAAAGAAGTAACGAGTGACTAAGAATCATTTTAGTAGAAGTAGGTTCAGCCTTAGATGTGTTTTTTGCACCCTTGTTGGCTATTTTTTGACATTTCAAAGTCATTTTGCAAACACATTGAGTCACTTTCATGAATTTTTTTTTCCACCAATGAGTTTGTATGTTGATTTCAAAGCACATTTTAGTTTAAAATTTATTCATGTGAGTAGGTTTAGAAATCAAATTTCACCTCCAAATGTGTTTTTAGGAAAATTTTAGCATCTTTTTTCAACACTAAAACATTATAATCTTTAAATCCGTGCGGTCAAATGACTCCAAATTTGATCCACATCATCTACAATATGTACACTACAAGATTGTACGATTGAGATTTTCTTACCTTAGCAAGATATAGACTTATAAGGCTTGAAAAGCAAGGATGTTTTCATACCCGAAATGGCCTTGGACCTTCTAGAGTTAAGGTCTGATCACACTTGGTCTTAGCAGGGTTCTTAGGCAGCAGTATTACGTGAACAATTTACAGTTGCGTTGTTTGGTATTCCCGGAACCAACGTGGCGTGTGATGTGGCATCAAGGTAAAAGCAATACGAAGATTATTAAATCATCTGCGAACTTTGGTCCACCATTGCCAAAATCACTTGTAATTAAAGCTTCTAAATCTCTTGAAAATGTGGATTCTAGGAAGTGCACACTGGTCTTAGTCAAAGGGACCTCAGATGGGCGATTAGGAAAAACTGGTGGCTTTCATCCAAAGAGCACCGCGGCTTGAATTAAAAAGACACACCCAAATTGTGCACTTAGGGATGAATAGAAGCTTTTTATGTACATATGGGGTGGACAAACCATGTGGGATATTTGAATGCGAATTAGGAGGACCTCAACCACGCATAGTTAAGTCAAAAGTAAAAGCAAGAATTATGTTTGAAGTAGAATTTCACATCTCATTTAGGTATAGTAGAATAGTTTTTTTCACAAAAACTTGAACTAATAGAAGTTGATAAATCAAGTTACCTTCCATCTCCAAAAATTATTTTGTAACTTTGATCCTCTAATCAAAAGTTAGGTGCAAAATCAAAGAGGATGTTTGAAAATGCTCCTTTCAACCTTGCTCAGAAATTTGATCATAACTTTTGATTCAAGACTCAAAATTACAAACGGATTTTTGAAGATGGAAGTTAACTTGATTTATCAACTTCTATTAGTTCAAAGTTTTTTGAAAAAATTAATAATACTATGCCTAAATGAGGTCTGAAACCCTACTTCAAACATAATTCCTACGTTTTGACAATGAATGGTGAAGCTCTCATTTTCAAATTATCCCATAACCTTTGAGGTTTCATGATGGTCAATCGATTTGAATATGAAAATAACATTCCTTCCCCTCAGTCCCACAAATGTCCGTTAAGCAATCCCTTCAATTTGCCATCTGTTTTTTGTGGAAGATGCTCAAAGGACATTGATATTGAAGTATTCTTCATTTTGCAAAGATGGATAGATGAGAACTTTTGAGAGGAGAAGGTAACTTCATTGAAGGATGTAGAATGTTATGGTTTCATATTTGAATGTTGAATAAATTCTTTAGAATCAATTTTCACCAAACCAATGCAATAAATGTGTCTCCATAAAATACTGGCATATTGGTCTTTGTGCAGAGTATTATCTTTTAAGAACCAATGCTACCAAATGCCAAGTGGGGACGGAACATTAGTATGCCCTCTACCGTCGCCATAGTCAAGATTAAAGTAAAAGTATTTTCTCTAATTTTTAGATCCAAAAAATACTTTGAAATTCAATAACTTTCCTACTGTACATCTGAATGCCACGAAACCAAGCTGGTGCACCCTTCCTCATCAAGGGCTTTCTGATGGTACCAAGCATGCAATCGGGGGACGCACGGCCCGGGAGATTTCAATGTAACAAACAAAACAAACAAACAAACTTAAGGTATGGATTTTTTGAGTTTTCCCATCCATTTTCTTTTAATTCCTACCAATGCGCCATGTGTCGTTGCCACAAAATAATAAAATGAAAGTAAAAATAATTTTCTAATTTTTTAATTCATAAAAACATTAAAATTCAATATGTTGTTTTGCTATGAACTGGAATGCCATGGAACAAAGCCCGTGCATTTCTCTTCATAGAAGGCTTTTCGACAGTACCAAAAACGCAATTGGGGGATTCGTGGTCCTTTCTTAACAAATTGCCTAGTTTAAAGTATGGATATTGAACTATCGAATTTGATTATTTAAAAAAAAAAATCAAAATAGAAATTTTATAGATTTTTTCACTACATTTATGCCAATGTTTTCAACATTGCAAACGTTTTTTTTCCCTAATTCCACCAGCTAACTTTGAACTAATCACCATTTTTTTCCAAACACTGATATTGAAAGGGGGAGTTATAGTTGTGAAACCCTTTTCTTCCATATTCTCCAAACTCACTAAAATAATAGGGTAGTCACACTTCCTTTAAGAAACAAATTTTCTCATGGAATATGAATGTGGTGAGAGAAAAGAAAAGCCTATGGAAAGCCATTGAGCAAAAAAATGATGTGATCCCCTGACAAATTAGTTGGACAGTCCAGACTTTTTATAGCAAATTCAAATTAGCGAAATTGCTGATTAGTCAACAAAAAGCTCTGTACAAGGAGGGGTGCACAGGCTTTGTTTCATGACATTTCAACTCACAAAAGAAAATTTATGTCTTAAACTTGGTTGTTTGTTTTGTTTGTTTGTCATATTGAGATCTCCCCGGTTGCGTGCTTAGTACCGTTAGAAAGCCTTCAGCGAGGAGGGGTGCACCGGCTTGGTTTCGTGGCGTTCGGACATGCGATGTGAAAGATATTGAATTTTGAAGTTTTAATGAACTAAAAAATTAGAAAATTACTTTTACTTTTGTTTTGACTGTGGCAATGGCATAAGACACACTAGTAATCAATGCTTTTTTTTTAACAATAGATGCTTGCATGCCCTCACACTAGTGTGGTGCATTTATGGAGGGATTAGTTCAGATACTAAAATCGTTTGACAGTAGCGACAAATCGCCAAAGAAAAACTTGCCAGTAATATTGAATTTTGAAGTTTTTATGAATTAAAAAAATAATAAACTAATTTTCCTTTTATTATGGCTGTGGCAACGATACAAGACACACTAAGGTAAAACATCCCATTGTGGTCAAATGACCCATAGTGGACACCTAACGACCCCATGACAGTTTTTCAAGCCATAATCAATGCCTAATTTGACACCCAATCATGGAGTGATTAGTGACCTCATTAGGACCACCCAACTTTTTAGTGTAAGTCATGGTAGAATGTGACTTTTTCAAGGCCCTCCACATTAGAAATTATTGTGACTACTTCAGGTGATTAAGAAGAACATATTAGATACAGTTTTTGTTGGTTACCAGGTAGCCTACTGACTCTTTTGGATAGATCAGTTCAAAAATTCATAACAAATTCATACATTGTCTGAAAAATAGAATTTCAATTGCTCTCACTATTTCTCACACTTGTCTTTATGTGGGAATTTAAAAAAAAAATTTCAGCAGTGGCAATGTGGCATGAGGGCAGACTCCAAATTCTGACCACAATGGGCTGCTTTACCTTGGTGCTAGTGGGCATAATATCAGACCCCCACAAAATCCCAAGACCACACAAACAACGGAAGCCAATTGGCTGTTTCTTCCCAACGTCGGGGCCAACACGTGTCACCACCCCTCTTGCCACCGGCAGTGAGAGGCCGGTAACCGCCTGGGTGTTGCAATTTGCCCGTTCTTTTCCCATATTCTACGGCTAGGGTGAACTGACCCCCTCGTTGCCCCGTTTTACCCCTGGGGAAAACGCTGTGGAGTTTTTTTATTTGCAATCAGATAATTTTTTTGCAAAATTCTGAATTCAGATTTGCAATCAGCGGCCCCAAATTAGCTAGGGGTGGTGGAGAAATGTAAAAAATCATGGAAAAAAGATAGGGGGCTTTTTTACACAATTAACCCTGGCCGGGGCAATGAGGGGGTCAATTCTCCCTGGCCATATACTACTCCCTGGAGGAGTGCATAGGGGCCACAAAAAAAAGGAACCCACTTGCTCCATTCCACCCAATAAAATCAAATGATTTCCCCACTTGTTTATCCTCGGCGTGTGTCCACAGGCCAAGGAGACCCCACTTGCCGCATAATTCAATTTCAAAAGTAAACTAAAAATACCATCCCCACTTGATCTAAATTAAAAAAAAAAGTAGTAGTAGTGCATAATAATCTTCCAGAGGGGTTCCACGTACTCCATTTCTGGAAGCTCTCACACAGTAGGATGAGGATGCACTCGTCCGCGTCAGGAAGAAACGGAGCAACGAGCACTTTCCAGGAGGCTGCTCGGAACTTATCGTTGAGAATCGTGTCACCCCATTGTGCCATGTGGATTCTCGTCCATCTGTGTGGACGAAGAAAGGAACGTTCGGTCTGCCTCCGCCGAACCAGGACTATATATGCAGGCTTGCAGGAGTGTCTCAGCCATTCATTATTATCGGCGCTGAGTGTGTATTGGAATTCAGGGTTTGGAAGTGGAATTTTAAGATCGATTGCTCGGCTGCTATTTGAATTGAGGACATTGAGAGAGGATTGATAGCCGCAACGAGATTTGGGCCGTGATCAAGGGTTTTATTAGTTTGGAGGTGTTCAGATTCAGATCGGTATTTGAAGATCATTGTGTGACGAGGATTGGTGTGTGAGACAATCGTAGGGATTTGCGGTTTTTGTGTTTGAAGCTGTGAGAAGTGTTCTTTGTTACCAAGGAGATTTGCGTTGGAAGTTGTGAGTGATGGCGGGCGTTGCGATGAAAGTGAATGTTGCACGAATTTCCTGCGGGCATCCTTTTTCAAGCGAGGGAATGCTTAGGTCGCCTGATAGCCCGGTCTCTTGCCCGAGCTCTCCTTCTCAGTTTTTCGGACAAAGGCTTGCGACGGCGGGCTCTCCCCGGGAATCCAAGTCTCCGGTTGCGAACGCAGGGGCGCGGGCGTACGCTGCAACAGAGGAGAGTGTGAAGGGGCGGTTTGGCTCGACGAAGAACTTGTATGATCTCTTAGGCGTAAGCAAATCCGCAACTCCAAGAGAAATCAAAGCTGCTTACAGGATGGCGGCTCGTCGACTTCATCCCGACGTTGTTCCGGAGGAGCAAAGATTGGAAGCCACGAAGTCGTTCTTGGAAGTCCAAGAGACTTATTCGATTCTCACAAATCCGCAGACGCGGGCAGCTTATGACTTGTCTCTGTCGATGAACTCGTTCCAGTCGGGGGGATTCAGCAACAGAGGACCTGTCTCGTACGGTACTCCGGCTTGGGGATTCACATCTTCTCCGGTTTCCAGCTCCAATTCGTATGACAACTTTTCGTTTAAGGGACACAATTGGGAGACTGATCAGTGCTGGTAGACTCTTAGCCCCTCATTCTTTAGGGTTTGTGAGATCCACATTATTCCCTCTGAAAAAATTGTAAACTAGTATTGAGAATCCGCGAAGTTGCGGCTGTGCTGCTGGAAGAGCTTTAATTCGCCGCTTGTAGCACAATTGTATATTACGGAAGTAACATAGATCATTCGAAATTTTTGAAACGAGGTCAATTCTTACCGGAATATTTATATCGGTAGAGTGGCCTAGTGCAAAAAATTGTGTCATTGCGCTACTGAAATTCAAAAAGAATAGAATTCATTTTTTCCTTGCAATTGTCGCTGGGCATCGAGTCGAGTGTTTATGCTATGGAATGAATGATCTTGGCTATGATTTTTTGTTTCTAAAATTGCACGCATCTGTAGAACGCCTTGAAGGGGTGGTACTCCTGGTATAAAAGGGCCATCGGCGGTGAATGTTGATGTCACTTGCCAGCACTAGAGAGGAGTGTGCAGTTGCTACTATATGCTGTTGAAGATTTGCGCTTGTTCTCTAATCCGTGAAATAAAATGTTAAGACAAATTTTGCAGCACTAAGTGCTCACCTTAATTCATGAATTGCGTCACTCGTATGATTGGAGACACAAAGCAAGTGCGTTTACCGTAATAGCTTTTTTAAATCTTAAGGTAGCAGCACCCATAAACATGAGTGTCTCCATTGGCGTGACCTATAATGACCACCCTTATCCGTGGTTTTTTGTCCCATGACTAGCAAGAGTGGAAAAGTGTCGATGATGGATGGGAAGTGCAGCGGTTTCAGGTTCCAATGGATTTGGAGACAGATTCAGTGGATGGCGGTTTTAGTGCTACAATACCATCAACGAAAAAAATGGGGAAGTGGATGGAGAGATGGTTTAATACGATTTGCGTGGTGGCTATGGGTCTCGTAATGGCATTCAAACATTCAATCTGCAATGGGGAGGTGGATGGGGAGGCGGTTCAATATTATATCTGCGGTGATCGCATGCTGAATAGAGGCATATACTGTTTCATATGGGTTTCACCTTGTCGATATTACACGCCGTCCGGTCATTATTTGCAACTCGAAGTGGTGGCTGTGTAATGCGTAATGACAGTCATGGGTGTAAGTTTCACGCTATTAGCAGTTGCACTTCAAATTCGGCAGTGAAAGTAGCTTGGGAGAATCCAGTCTGTGCTTGGGAGTGTAATTCAGTTCGTTTGGAAGAATTCAGTCTAGACTCCGAAATTCACTACAATGCGCATTAAGGACTCACAACATCGATGACGAGTGAAACTAGAGAAACACAACGTTACTTTGAGAGTAGTGACAATGACATCGTCCCAGAGACATGGGCCGCAGAATTGCAATTTGGAGTCCATAGAGCTGCTGGATGGTCTCCCTATCAATGCTACAGCAACCAAGAAATGAGCAATCCACAACCATCATCAAATTGCCAGACCTGTAGCGACATTGGGGAGGGGGCTATAAGCTTCCATGATTGGCAGGGAACAAATCGAGGAGGGTTGTGGAGTCCCGATGGACCCTGCGGCACTGCTCTGCCAGTGGACCCAATGAGCTGCGACGGTGCCTCGAACGCGGTCGACGCGGCAAATCAGGACGGAAGCGGGTCTGGAGGTTGTCAGCGGCATCTGGGACTTGTATGGCCATAGCCCCAGCAGGTGCAGCACCTGATCCGACTCAGATGCACGACATTCGGAGGAGGAGCACAGGGATTTGGTCGGACTCCTAGCTCAAAGTTGCGGTGGATGCTGTCGATGATGATTGCAAAATAGCAACTACAGCTAGAAACTTTGGAATCCCACAATCTTCCCTCAGAGACCACATTCACGGGAGAACAATGAAACGGAAGAAAGGACGTCAAGGCATCCTCACATTGGAGGAAGAATCAACGCTTGTGAAGTTGGAGATGCAAGACCACGTATATCCCATTTCCATCTTAGAACTAAGGAGGAAGGTTACTGAGATTACGCAAGAGCATTGGACACCCTTCAAAGGACGGCATCCCTGGACGTGGATGGCTACGATGGTTCACAAATTGACACCTAGAGTCACCTTGAGATTTGTACAGGGATTGGAGGAAGGGAGAGTAATGGAATTAAATCTTAGCAATGTTGCATCCTTCTACAACAATGTCTAGAGAGTGTATGAGTGCAATGGCTATTTGTCACCTCACATTTGGAATGTTGATGAAATAGGAGCTCAAGCATGGAAGAGTGGAGGATGGATTCTCATATTTGGACGACGTGGCAACAGATTTGTGCATACAATGATACCAAATAGCAAGGAGCACCTCACAGTTGTTGCAAGCTAATATATTTCAAACTTTTACATTTTCAAAGGTAAATGGAAGGTGAGAAATTACATTGTAAGATGTGAACCACAAGCTTACATGGCAATGCAACCAAATGGTTGGATGATTGCATTTTTATTTTTTTGCTTAGATCTCTCATTTCATTACTATTGTGAAAGAAAGGTATGGTCTCGCATAGGAAAATAGACACGTGTAGCTTTTAGACGGACATGGATCTCATGTGACGCTTGAAGTGTTTCAAAAGACAAAATCAACAAGCTTTGACATTATTACATTGCCTAGCCATACAAGCCACAATTTACAATTATTGGATGTTAGTATCTTCAAACCATTCAAAGTAGATAGGTGGAGCATACAAAACAAAGGTAAAGAAGCTAGAAAATAAGAACTCGTAGAGTGGGTGTCTATGGCATTTAGAAAGGCATTCACAAAATCCAAAATCACCAAGGGATTTGCAACCACTAGGATTTGGTCCCTCTAACCAATAGCCATGGATCCATACATGGCTCCAAGTGCATGCTTTGTTGATCCTTGTGAAGAAGATGAAGAGGACAAAACACAACACAATGAGTCTTCCTTCGGCAATCTACAATTGTAGGAGTGCATCTCCAAGGAGTGGCACCGCAATATTTTGTAGAATCAGAATTCGCCTTGGGACTCTCTTGCGATGATAGTAGTGTAGAAAGTGATGGAGAGGGAGAAGGCCACAATGTATGTAAGAATCTCTTCTTCTTGCCTCTAGTAGAATCTTGTCCACACAAAGTGTTACAAAGTGGGAGGATTACTCATCGACTACTTTCATTGACTACTCAAAATCAATCCTCATGATGTCGGAGGGCTACATTGCCACATTGCCAACGAAGGTTGCAAGAAATGTAGTAGTAGCTAAGGAGCAAAAGGAACACAAGCTGTAGGTTGAGCAAAAGAAGGCAAAATGTGAACAATAAAGGGCAAGGAAGTTAAGAAGCTCATGTGGCAAATTCAAGCTGAGGAGAAGAAAGTGGATTGAGAGTAGGAGTGGCTTCAGAAAGCAGCAGAATGCATGTGGAAGAACTTAGAGGTTCAAGTCCAGCAATGTTGAACTAATAGCAAGACCAAAGGAAGTCAAGTTGCCAATGGGCTCGTAGGAGGTGGTGGCCCCCTTCAGCCTCCAACGGTGCTTACAACAACTCCTACTTCAATAGCGGGGGCATGGCTTTGAAAATTGACAGTCTCGATGCAACGGAAGAGGGGTTTGCGGTTGTCATTGGTGGGGTCTCAATACGACAACATTGAAGTATCAAGTCATTGGAGGCAAGGAAGGAAGCTATACAAGGTGAAGTTGCCACACAATGCAGGTAGGTCCAATCTTGCTAGCAAAGGGACCACTTACATCGCAATGACAAGATGTTTCAACAAATTGAGTGCCATTGTCAATGCCAATTAAGTACCCTAAGCATGGTATTTAGTCACGTTTTATGATGGTTTTGAGTGTTGCTTGTTACTATTTCAGTAGTTGTTGCAACTATTATTAAGAGCATATACGTATAGTAAAGACTTTAGAAACCACTTGTTTTAGCATCCTCTATACACAACTTTACATTTTCAATGATTTTGGACTTCAAAAATTCTACATGACCACATGCTTGCCATTAAAACTCTCGAATTGATGCTCATATTTTTCATTTCATCTTGCTTACTTCACAATATTTTTTTCAAGCTTGATCCATTACTTTTTATGCTCCAAATTGCTTAAAAACATGCTCATGGATGTTGCTACCTTAATACTTTTCAAATCTTAATTGAAATTGAGGAATTGAGAAGCATGGCCTCAATATGATGAATTTGTTGAGGATTGGGATGGTTGGTCAGTTCAATTCCAATAAACATTGACATTGCATTGTCTTGGAAAGCAAGAGGTAAGAGTTGTGAATGATTTGAAAAAGTGTGAACAATTTGGAAAATAGGTCTACAAAACTAGAAGATGGTGGTCACCATCTTAGTTCATACTAGCATACAACAACTTGATTGTGAAGATCCCATATACATTAGGTCAATT
This sequence comes from Climacium dendroides, assembly GCA_950106755.1. Classification (NCBI taxonomy): domain Eukaryota; kingdom Viridiplantae; phylum Streptophyta; class Bryopsida; order Hypnales; family Climaciaceae; genus Climacium; species Climacium dendroides. The sequence continues at coordinate 18,171,876 of OX467083.1, forward strand.
AAAAAAAGTGAACCTACTTCTTAAGAAGCCTTTCTACGTAACAGTGTTGTGCATTGTTATGTACCTTATAAATAAAGTAGGGTTGGATATTAGCCTCAAGGCACCCCTTGCTTTTGGTCCCTTTGGGCTTAAAGTGGTGGATTTTTGCTCATGACTTTTGCATTGTATGTCAATTTGTTATGAAATTTGAAATGAAGGTACATGTGATAGTTGTAGACATTCCATTTTTTTCCAATTTAAAAAAATTATTTTACTATTTTGAAATAGTCCCCAAGTAGATGTCTATTTTTATCATTTTGGATTTTTTAGTACTATTTCAATTCAAATATGTGAATTTGAAGGTCGAAATTGGGAAATGAAGACTTCTTCTAAATTTACATAAGCCCACAATGAGGTTTTCAAAAAATAATAAAATATCCACCTTCTACATGTGCTCAAAGTGTGCTAACTTTGTACAAATATATTCTAAAAATCAAACATCAAAGTATTTATTTTCTTGGCATTTTTAAACACATTCTAAAATATAAGCTCATACACATTGCAATTCCTAAACAAAAATTTGTATCTACACCATCAAACACAATTGTTGCACAAACCCACACATTCAGTTACAATACAAAATACATAATACTTATTAGGGACATATAGTAAAAGGAAGTTTCTAAAAAACCCTCATAAATTATAAGTATAACTTTTTTTTTGTTAAAAATAGAGCTTTCTAAAGTAAAAGTAAAATTTTTTAGATTAAAATGGAAGTTAGGTATATAAAGATGACAATACAATTCTTGTATTTTAGCTTCTTGCTTTTCATATATTTCTTGCTCTTGGTCTTTTTTTATGATCTCGATTTTGGCAAAGCATGCGTGTTTGGCCACTTGTGCATGACTACATTCTCCTTCTTTTTTCATGGCATATTATTTGCCTATTTAAGAGCGAAGGGGCTATATTCGAATTGTTGCTCTGAAGAATTGCATGAGAAAGAGGATTGGTTGAGGAATGCTCTATGTCTGTGGGGGAAAATAAAAAGAGCACATAAGTAATTTGGGAGCAAAGCGTCATGTGCAATCACTGGCTGCATACGCGAACCATGGATTCTATAAGATCAAAAATAGTCAAAGGTGTCGATCAGCATCAAAAGAAGATTAAAACACCCAAACCGTGGAAACACAATGAAGACATCGATCGTGCACAACTGAAGCAAATGAGGGATGAATTTTGGGATACAACTCATTACTATGGTGGAAAAAAAGAAATTTGGGATGCTCTTAGAGCAGCAGCAGAAGCTGAAATTAACTTGGCACAAGTAATTGTTGATAGTGTTGGAATTATTGTTCACTCCAAAGACTTGTCTACCTGCTATGATGAAAGAGGTGCCAAGTATGATCTACCCAAGTATGTATTAAGTGAGCCAACAAACATCAAAGACAACTAGCACAGTATTGTCACAGCTGTTGTAGATATAGTTAATTTACTTATGTTAAATCTATTACATTACTAGTTAGTTATAGTATGTCCTTTGGCATAATCAAAAGATGCCACCATTTGATGTGACCTCACCTCTCTCCTTTTCCTTATAAAAGAGGAATAATGTAATCCTTCTTAATATATAATGATATAATATTAATGTTTAGTTGTTGTATTATACTTTCTATCATGGTATTATAGCTATCTTTTCATTTAAATCTATTATTTTCTTAAGCACTTTAGAATGTACTTTCTACCTATTCCGCCAGGAAAATGTGCAAGTGTGGATGTACTAGATTAATTAACTCTTGAATTTGAGAGAGATAAAGTAGAGGCCTATCTTCGATTAATTAATGACAACTTTAATTTAATTGATGGCTTTTCCAATTGCTAATTGAACCTGACTTACCTTCATTGGAAATTGCACAAAGTGTAGATTTTTTTGAATTTACACATAGTCAATACGGAATTGACAATGCTCATGAGGCTTATATTGAAGTACTAGTTGCTTGTGAAGAATTAAATCCAAAACTATTTACAGAGAAGTCATATTTTACTAAATCTTCATCAAGTAATCAAGAGTCCTAGTATTATACATCACCATGTCTCAATTTAGTATATCAAATCTAAGGAACATTACCAAATTTGATGGGTCTTATTTTCAAATTCCAAGTTTGAAAACATAATTTAAAATTAGTGATAAAATTTTAAAATCTATTAAAAATAATAGAAGGTGATGAGATTTTATCTTCAACACCACCAGCCACACTTAGTGGACACATTAGACATACTCTGACTATTGGTGCTCAAAGTAAAGAAGAATGGTACAAAAAAGATACCAATGTTTTTTCAGTCATTACCAATTATTTGGAATTAAACCAAGTATATCATATCACAACCAAGACATCTTTTAAAGCAGCATGGAATGAATTGTATAGGTTATATGAAGCCCATGATTCTATTACAAAAATGTATTTCCGAGAACAATTGTTTACATTGAAGATGAAAAGCGATGACAACATGACAAAACATTTACATACTTTCAAAGTTCTTCTTGATCAATTATCAACAATTGGCTCAGCCATGAGTGATGAAGACAATGTTTTAGCTCTAATGCGTAGCATGCCATCAAGCTATAGAATTTTTTAAATTTCTATTCACAGTCAAATCTTGACTTTACAAGAATTAATTACTTATTTACTTCAAGAAGAAATGATGATAAAGAGTTTAGACAACAATAATGAAATGCCTCCATCAACCTCATTAGCATTAGGCATGTGGGATAAGCCTTGGCAAAACAAATATAATTCAAGACGTTTTCAACATAAATTTAATTATAATAATAATAAATTTCATTAAAAAAAATAGAAACCGTCCTAGAATAGACAATCATTCCTCAAATGGTTCTAATTTCCATGCGGTTGGTTTGTCTAAATTGCTTCAAAATAATAATTTTAATTTTACTGATTACAATAAAACAATAATTTGTAATTATTGTGGAAAAATGTATCATTATCGAAGAGATTATTGAAAATGGATCTTTGATGAAGCCAATGGCATATATCATAAATATTCTCTTGGAAATCGATCGCAATTCTTATATATTGCAGCTTACAATATTCAACTTACAAATAGTAATAAGTGGATTGTAGATAGTAGTGTCACTTGCCACATGGCTCATAACAAACATACTTTTATAAATTAGCAATATGTCTCCCCTAGTTAGTTTGCATATACAGTGGATGGCATGTCTTATGCCATCCAAGGCATTGGAGATGTCAACATTATCCTTTCTAATGGAGAAACAAAGTTTATTCCCAAAGTGCTACATGTACCACATTTACAATGTAATTTATTTTTTGTAAAACAATTGGCTAAAGCTGGTGGCACATTTAATATTGTTGGTACAACCGCATTTTTATACAATTCTTATAATAAAATAATTTCTATATGCAAATTAAAAAATGACTTATATATTTTAGGAGAATCTATATCTAATGAATTTAAGATACAAGATAAAAAAGAATGATGATAATATTTCAATAATACATTAACAAGCTTTATCTTTGGTACTTACAAACATAATTTCACAATGGCATAAGTGATTAGGCCATGTTAGTTTTCCACACTTACAAAAATTAGTAAATCACGATTTGGTTACTAATATTAACATACAAAATATGTAGAACATCCATTCGTTTTGCGAATCTTGTATTATAGGAAAACAACATAAGAACCCTTTCCAAAAATTTCAGATTCTTAAGCTACTAATTTACTTGATTTGATTCATAGTGATTTAAAAGGAAAACTTACTCCAACACATATTGGCTTTCAATATTTTATTAATTTTATAGATGATTCTAGTAAATATAATACACTATATCTACTTAAATTTAAATCACAAGCATTGTCAAAATTTAAAGAATATAAAGATTTTGCTGAAATATATACTAGAAGAAAGATAAAATTCTATGAAGTGATGGAGGTGGTGAATATGAATCCAATGACTTTAAGAATTTTTGTATTAAGTATGGTATTCAACGACATTGTACAATCTCATATACTCTTGAACAAAATAGAGTATTAGAGAAGAAAAATTGTACTCTTTGGAATGCAATATTAAGTATGCTTCATCATGCTAATTTCTCCCCATCTTATTGGGGAGAAGCAGTTCTTACTACCACATACATTCAAAATAGACTTCTTTCAAAGGCCATTAATAATATTACTCTTTATGAGTTGTAGACTAGACGTCAGCCTAATATAGCCCATCTTTGTGTTTTTGGGTGCACGGCTTACACTTATGTTCCTACGGAAAAACGAAAGAAATCTACTTTAATTCCTAAAAGCCTTCCATGTTGGTTTTTAGGATATCCTATTGGCATTAAAGGATATCTATTACAACTCAAATCTAATAAATCAATAGTTATCTCTCGCAATGTTATCTTTCAAGAAGATCATTTTATCTTCATACAATTTAAAAACAATCACTATGACTATCATGCTAGCTTATTATTACTATCACAATTATTAAAATCAACTCCAAATTTTCAAAATCAAATCCCAATACCAAATCCTATTCCACTCTAACCACCCAGACAATAATTAATTGTTCTTTTACAACCACAACCTCAAGTTGTCAATTCATTTGATATTCCTAATACACCTTCTTTGACCTTAGATTTTCTACAATTCATTAAAATGAGACAAAGTGTAGTTTCAATTTTATCTTTGACTCGAAGATAAATTGTTATAACTATTCAATTTTGAGATTATTGGATAATTTGAGACTTTCATATATATATATATATATATATATAAACCTTTGATTGCCTAAAGGTTGCACTCTCATTTTATCTTTAACTCGAGGATAAAATCACTATAATCGTTTTAGGGTTGAAGTCTCAAAATGACAATTTTGTCTCATTTTAATGAATATGGCCATCAAATTCCGTCACCTATCCCAAATCCTTCTTATTCAAGTGATCAACATTAAACTCCACAATTTGATATATCATTTCTTGATAGCCCTTTTCATTCTTCATCTTCTATTCCATTGCAATCTAAACATCGTTGCAAATCACCTGGATGACTCATTGAATCGATGGAAGGCAGGCCCAATCCGTGAAAGAAAGTTACTTCTAAACATAAACCATGGATATTTACTACTACTAATTCACTTATTAATAATATAATGCTTGAATTGGACCCCACAAGTTATGATGAAGCTTTATAAAGTCCTCACTCTCATGAATGGCAAGCTGCCATCAATTCTGAATTTCACTCTCTATTAAAAAATAATACTTGGAAATTAACCTATTCACTAGAAAATTCTAATATTGTCAGTTGTAAATGGATATTTAAAACCAAATATGGTCCTAATAATGGCATTTTGAAAAGAAAAGCACGTCTTATTGCTCAAGGTTACTCACAACAACCTAGTGTTGACTACAATGAGACATTTTCACCTATACTCAAAACTTCATCAATGAGAGTTATTTTGGGGGTGCACTCCTCCTTTTTTTGATGTTAGCATGCGAACAAAACTTTGGATCCCTATATACTTTTTGAATTTTAAATAAAATTAAATGAAAAAAATATGAATAGATTTTTCTACTTTGAAAGTTTATGTTTTGAACTATTGATATTTTATTTGTTAATAATAATTAGTTACAAATTTTTGAAGTAAAAAGATACACTATAGAATTGAAAAATAACTTTCACATCCCTATATTATATAAGAAAAAATTGTCTAAAAAATGAACAAAAAATTCTTAAAAATAACTCTCTATTGAAAGCTCATTTTGAGTTGAATATTGATGCAATGGTCATCTAAACGTGTTTTCTAAAAATATTTGAGTTAAAAAACATGCAATTTTAGTGCATTTTTAACCTCTTCTAAAAATCATTACATATTTTATTTGAGTTTGAAATTTAGGGAGTAGAATCCTATAGTCATTAGTAAATAGTGCTCAAAATTTGAAGTTAAAATTATAGTTTATGAGAAACCACTTGTTCGCATGTGGTTTGTTGTACTAGAACTAAGTGCACCCCTGGGGAGTTCTTGCTTTTGCTGCATAATTTGGCTTATATCTCTATCAAATGGATGTTTGTACTGCCTTCTTGAATGGAAACTTACAAGAAGTTGTGTATATGGCCTTACCTAAAGGACTAATTGTTTTCAATCTCTAAAATCTTATTTGCAAATTAAAGAAATCTTTGTATGGTCTCAAACAATTTCCTCGAGCATGGTATGAGAGACTAGACTCTTATATTATTTCCATTGGTTTTATAAAAAGTACAATTGATACCAATATCTATATTTGTCAAGAAGGTCATCAATTTATTATTCTTGCCATTTATGTAGACGACACCTTGCTAATCACCAATGATTTTCATGGATCACTTCAACACACCAAACAAAAGCTATGTTTAGAATTTGATATGATAGATTTAGGCCCAGTTGAAAATACAACCATATTAGGTTTACAGATTATTTATAATCAAAATCACTAATGTCTAAAACAATTTCAAAAAAGACATATTCATTCTTTACTTATTAAGTTTAAAATGGAAACTTATAACTCCTATGGAATCAGGTCAAAAGATGAACAAAGATGGAAAATTTCATTAAAATGGCAATATTCCGCATGCCATTTACGCGAGTCAAGAGCACATATGGCAGTGCTTCTTGGCATGTCAACCTCATAGATGTGCCAATTCTGTCCCCAACAAGTCCAAATTGCAAGACAACTCTCATGTTTCTTCACCCCGTGCCATCTTTCTATGAATTTCTTCCATTTTGCAGTTTCCCTTTGTGCCATTTTCACGGAATAATCACCATTTTAATGAAATTCCCCATAAAACCAATTCCCCTCAAACTAATGAAGAACTCCTTGATATGAAAAACATCCCCTATAAAACACTTTTTGGTTCTTTGATGCACCTTTCTGTGAGTACAAGACCTGATCTTTCTTACTCCACTACCTTGGTTGCTCAATTTTTATCTAATCCTAGGAAAAAGCATTGGAGTGCTATTAAACGAGTTTTACAATACCTTAAAGGTACTTTCACCATAGGCTTAACTTATCATGGATCTCAAGCTGATTTTATTCTCAAAGGCTATTTTGACACTAACTAGGCTGGAAATGTAGACACAAGACATTGAACAACTAGTTATTGCTTTCTTTTAGGCTAATGTGTTGTAAGTTGGACCAGTAGAAAACAACAATTTGTGGCGCTTTCTTCAATAGAAAGTGAATATATGGCCCTTTCTCATGCTTCTATAGAAGCAATATGGCTTCGTCGTTTACTTACAACTTTAAATTGTGTACAATTCATATTTCCCAACAATCAAACAGGCACAACAAAGAATCCTCATTTTCATGACTATAGCAAACATATTTCTATTCAAATTCACTTTGTTCGAGAACAAGTTGCTACTGCTGAAGTAGCAATGAAGTGGATTCTACCTATGACATGGAAGCTAATTTATTAACAAAGAGTCTTTCTAAAGACAAACATTATCATTGTCTAAAGTTTATGGATTCGAGGTAGAAACATCCAAAACTACCCCTGTACCTAATCCTTATTCCATAGAGTGCCTTTAAAGTGTCCCTAGAGTTCCATTAATGTGTCTTACACATGCATAACTTTGATTTGTTGATGCACTTGAAGGATACATATTGAATTCTGATTTGCTGACAACTAAATTTTGCGCAATTCAATTTTAGGTGCACCTATGAGACAGTTCCAGTGGTTTAGAGACCTACCACTTTGAAAAATCATAAAAATTACATATCACATTAGAAAAATCTATTTTTTTTAATATTCATGATTTTATCTCACTAATACTACAAAAATATTATTTAAAAAATATGCCTCTAACTATGTTGAATTGTTTAAAGTAACGGTTTTGGGTGTTTCTACCTTACAAGCTAACATAATTTAAAACATGGGAGGAGTCTTGATATAACTAATATATTTATTATTATAGATTTAAATTCTTATTTACATTTTTTAAATCAAGGTGTGTGTTAGGTATATTTAATTTACTTATGTTAAATCTATTACATTATTAGTTCCAGTACATTCTTTGGCATAATCAAAAGATGCCACCATTTGATGTAACCTCACCTCTCTCTTCTTCCTTATAAAAGAGGAATAATGTAATTCTTCTTAATATATATGCCTATATATTTTTATAATTTTGTTTTAAAATTGAATCGTCTTGACATTCATATGTTAAAATTAATGTTATCATCGGTATTTCCATCATATTGGGATGGGAAGAGGTATTGGGTCTTTGAATGTAAGAGAACTTTGCCTTGATATGATAATAATGTTTAGTTGTTGTATCATACTTTCTATTAGCCGTGACGGTTGCCTTACTCCCAATACATCTACCGATGGAGACGTTTGTAAGGAGAAACGATCCCAAAATTAGTTTGTGGAATTTAGTGCAATATGCTACTTTCATGCTACCTTCAAGACAAATAGGCATTAGCTTTGACTACCTTGAGAGTGAGTAGTATTAAAAAAAATACAAAAGAAAGGATTTTGCAAGTTGTTAAGGATTATTGGGAGTACTGTAACACAAAACTAACTAAATAGATGTTAACTCCAATGTGGAGGAAGTTACTAATTGACCATCAAATTCTATTTTTTTTGTTGTAGTCTTGGCTAAAATCTAATTTTGTAAGAATTTTTTCTCAATGTACATTTAGCTATTGAAAATTTTAAGCAGTAATGGAGCAAATTTTAGCAGTTTTGTGAACGCTATCAGTAAGGTAGAAGCACCTAAATGTGACACTTATTCAAGATTTGTAGATCTTGAAGGCAATGACAAAATAAAATGATGTTCTCAAGTTAGGAGATGATTTTAGGAAACAAACAAAAATTTGTTTTGTATTTATCCGAGCTTGTATGAATATAATACAAATTTGTGAAAACAAAGGTGTAGATGCACCTAATTTGAACAATAGACTATCACAAAAGTGGACATGGAAACACCTGAAAGCAATAGACCCTAAGCTTGTATCATGGTTGATTTATTGGCTGATGCAAAATCCATCCCCATCACTATGACATATTCATGGAAACTTACTTGTCAACATTGGGTCCACATGCGCTCTAGTTTAGAGTTTATTTTAGGTGTCCATAAAAGACTCGTCGAACTCTTGTTACATTTGGGTCCACATACATTATTCATGTTGCGATTTCAAATTCACAATTTGAATTGCTTTTTAATTATCCACATTATCCATATTTTATTTCATTTAAAAAAAGCTATTCCAAAAGTCATAGTACTCATTGAAATGGTCCATTTTGAAATAAAAACAACATGTGTTTCTTGTGACGGCCCTTCAAGACAATTTCCTATGCATTTTAAAACATAAGCCCACACAATATTGCAATCCTTAAAGAAAAATTTGTATCTATACCCAAGTCTACACCATTAAACACCCTACTGCACAAATACATCCATTCAATTACAATACAAAATACATGATATTTCTAAATTATAGAGCCTCCTTCTTAACAAAGGTATGTAGTTTAGGAAGTTACTTGATCATGTCCTAGACAAAAGACATAGAATCCAAAATGAAAAAGTCATTAATTTATGTTGACCTTAAAGAATTGTCAAAGTTATTTTTCTCTCTGAGTATTAGATTTTGCACTGATAGAAGCTACATGTAACGAAGTTTGAATAAGACCTTACTCAAAAAGCAAGGCAAGACAATCAAGTTGCTTGTTGTTTTCTAAGCATGGACAAATGGAACTATTGGAGAATCAATAAGGATATTGGACAACTATATATGGAGACAATGAAATCATTTTGTAGGTAGATGATGTTGATGAGGACAACAAAGTGCTCATTCTAATATCAAGACACCATCTTTTGTACATTTTTTTGTACTCCCTTCGTCCCCAAATGATGTCCTTGTTGGCCTTAATTTTTTGTTCCAAAATGATCTTCTTGTTGCACTTTGTAATGTTATAAATTTGCCACATTTGGTTTTTGATTACTATTTGGGACCAACAAAACAATTCCAAGTAGTAGTTCCCCCTCCATCCATGCAATCATCAATCCAAAGACAAAAAAAATGACTAAAGGGATAAATCAACATTGTTCATTCTTATTTTTTTGCATCTCTTTGAATATTCCCCAAAAGGGAATGAAGATTTTGGAAGAGTAGATCAAGTAAAGGGCTACACTTGGTCTTGAACATATATTAAATGCTTGTAAAATAAAGACTTCTTATTGAACAATTAATTGGCCATTGATGCTTTTTGAAAATTCCCCCCAAAATCTACTTTTTAATATTTCAAAACTACACTTTGAAAAGGGCTTCAAAATTCAAAGTTTTTAGAATGGTAGGAGTGCAACAAACCCTATTTATATTGCAAAATTGATTTTCAAAATGTTATTTTTAGCCTTAATCCAAAACATTTTGTCCAACAAGAAGATCATTTTGGGATGGAGGTAGTACAATTTAAGTTATTCTCCAAGCTTTGTTTCATTCACTTGACATGCTATTACACGTGGAATTTTTGACCAAGATGCTTGTTAGAACAATAGATTAGATAACATGAAAATAGAGTCTCACAATGAGAAATAATATAGCAAGCCATGGGTCCCAACAACAATAGATTAGGTAACATGAAAATAGAGCCTCACAATGTGGGATTGTTATTTCTCATAATTAGGCTGTTTTTTTTTTAATGTTAGACAAAAACTCAATCATTGGATCTTGTTCAATCATGTTCCATTGAGGTTCAAAAATGATAGTCACCATAATGTTAAAGAAGCTTTGTCTTATAGAAAATAAGGAACATGCTTCTCCTTATCCAAGGAATGACAAACATTTTGTAAATAAATAGGCTCCATTCAATTGATGTAAGTTAAAACAACCCATTGTAGTTAGAATGAAGAGTTTGACATCATCTTGTTGCTGAAATTTTTCAATTTTTTTTCCACATTAGTACAAGTGTGAGAAACAACAAGTGTAATTGAAATTATAGTTTTTTTTGACAAAGTATGAATTTGCTAGGAATTTTTGAAGTGTTCAATGCATCAAGGCCCAAAAGAGTTTGTAGACTACCCTATAACCAACAAAATTTGAATCTATAATGCTCATCTTACTATCTAATGCAATTACAATATTTTCTATCATAGAAGGCCTAAAAAGCCAATTTTGACAATGAATTTCATACTAAAAAGTTAGGTGTTCCTAATAAGGTCATTGTTCACTCCATTACTGTCATGTAAGACATGCATTATGGCCCACATCTCACATACTACCCCCCCCACACACAATGAGATCATTCTTGGGTGACCGCAATGGGCTCATGGTTGTTTGCCCCGACAAATCGACAATACGACGAACACAACATGAATTTTATCCCTCATCCGTCTAATAAGGTTAAACTTCCTTTTGACTTTTCAATGAAAATTTTGGCATGTCCATTGGCCATGTGGCTGCAATGTGGCCTCCACGTGGCATGGGGACGCATGCGGGTTTGGGTGACCTCGGGTATAGGGTGAGTGTGGTTAGGGCGACCTTGGATGCATTCAGAGGGCGAGTGTGGGTGGGCGTGGTGCGCAAGAACCCTCACCCATGGTAGCCCCACCCACATCCACAATTGCCCACTCGTGGTTGCGCTACCCACAGTTGCCCATAGTGACTTAGTTTGGGCTTTCTTCGTAGGATTGCTTGTCGGGCAAAAAATTTAAAAAATTTGGGTGACCTCAGATAGGGCGACTACAAGTTTGTCATATATGACCAACACTCATCATATACAATATACAATATCAAACAGACAACTCAATACTAAAATCCAAAAATGTGTTCAACAGAAAACCCTGAATGGGCTATTTTACCTTAATGATTCTAAACAAATTCTAAGGTGGCAACCTCTTTGATGTAATCTTGTTGCATTGGTAGCAACTGTGTTACAACTTAATTGTAAGGAGACAAGTCACATAGAGTCACATAACCAGTTGTTGACTTTTCAACATTAACATAGCACCGTCCCATTGGCAACCCATCACCAATGGTTTTTTTCACTGTAGTTCTTGTATTCCTGGCAACATGCCATTGCATTAAATTTGGAGGGACTTTAAGTTGTTTGCTCCATTTTGTCAAAACTAATGAAATTTTGCCCCCCAAAAAACCTATTACCCATCACCATTGCCATTATAAGTTGCAGATCATAACCTTCTTTCCTTTCAACATGCTTCCTACACCCTTGGATCATGAAGATCTAAGGCTGTGATTGAAAAATGTACAACCAGTAGCATACGACAACCGATTCACTAGTAGTGCAGCGCATCAATTATCTAATACATATCCTGGTTTTTTTCCAAACAAATTCAATTCATTTTGAGGTTCACCGTAATTCATTCTTGAATCATCACCTTCACCATCAGGAATCCAGATCTTTTTGCAAACAATCTTGAATTCATCTAGTGGCAGGGATTTATTGATGTGGAATACTGGTAATTTAGACTTCACTCAACAAATCTTTTTGTAGTGAAATTCATCAAAATGGCAAACTTTGGAGCTTTGAAAACACTTTGTTTGTTGTAGTTTTGCTTAGAATTATTAATAGCAGTGAACCATGTATACTAAAGTATTCAATGTATAAGCAAACATACAATGAAAATAGGTGGAGTGGTTTAGGATGTCTCACTATGAAGCACATGAATGTAAACTACAATACATTATAACACCATTATAGAGGTGACATGTATGAAGTCTCAAATACCATTAATAGTTGTGTACTAAAAAGGTCAAAAAATAGTAGCTTTTGACCAAATTCATAATATATGTTGGAAGCAAAGCTAAATACAAAAAAAGCTTAGTTGTTAACAATTGTCAATTAAGAAGGCAAAATAAATTGTAGCATTATTTTGACCAAATGTTAGCATATGATACAAACAAACTTGAATCCCCCAAAGCATGGCCATTAACAACTAGCCATTAGAAAGACCTCCAAAATTGTAGCATTTGACCAAATTTTAGCACATATTGGAAGCAAACTTGAATCCAAAAAAGCATCACAATTAACAATTGTCCATCAAGAAGGCAAATAAATTGCAACAATTGCCTAAATCTTAGTATATAGCACAAGCAAACTAAAATCCAAAAAAGTGTGTCTGTTAACAACTATGCATTGGGAATGCAAAAACATAGATGCATTTAATCAAATTCCTAGTATATGCTGGAAACAAACTTGAATCCCAAAAAGCATGGCTATTAGTGGCTGTCCATTAGGGAAAGCAAAATAAATTGTAACATTTGACCAAATCTCAACATATGGTGCAAGCAAATCGGAATTCAAAAAAGCGTGGCCATTAATGGTCCGGTTAACGGCTGGGGTTTAGGATGCTAAGAATTGTTTGTAATTGATTAATTCCTAGCATATAATAGAAAGAAATTTAAGTCCTTCAAAGTGTGGCCATTAACAGCTAGGGTCTAGGAAGGCAAGAAAATTTCAGCATTTGAGTGATTTCTAACATATAATAGAAGGAAATTTAAGTCTTGAAATGCATGGTTGTTAACGACTGGGGTTTAGGAAAACACATTTCAACATTTGAGTGATTTCTAACATATAATAGAGGGAAATTTAAGTCTTCAAAAGCGTCTCTGTTAACAGCTAGGGTCTAGAAAGGCAACAAATTTCAACATTTGAGTAATTTCTAACGTATAATAGAAGGCAATTTAAGTCTTGAAAAGCATGGCCGTTTATGGTTGGGGTCTACGAAGACAAACAAATTTCAGCATTTGAGTAATTTTTAACATATAATAGAAGAAAATTTAAGTCTCGAGAAAGTGTGACCATTAACGGCTAGGGTTTAGGAAGGCTAAAATGAACTTTAGCACTTTTAAATAATATTTTAAAGACAATTCTACAATAAAATTGAAATGAATATATAATTTTGGGCAAATACCTCATGTACATTTACTAGCCACATATTGCAAGTGTACTTAAAAGAGAAGACAAGCTCTTTAAGCAAGTAGGGTAATAGAAGGTAAAACAATCCATGTGGAATATGTAAATTAGGATTATTAGGAACTCAACCGCTCATACCTAGTTAAGTCAAAAGTAAGAATTGTGTTTGATGTAGCACTTTGGACATCATTTTGGCATAGTAGAATAATTTTTTTCAAAAAACTTTTAACTAAGAAAAGTTGGTAAATCAAATTAAATTTCATCTCTAAAAACCCATTTGAGATTTAAAGTCTCAAATCAAAAGTTATGGACAAAATTCAAAGAGGGGTTGGAAGGAACATTTTCTTTGACATTTTCAAACATCTTTTTTAAATTTTGTCTATAATTTTTTTTTGGAGGGTAAAATTCACAAACGGATTTTTGAAGTGATGAAATTTATCTTGATTTAAAAACTTTTTTAAGTTCGATTTTTTTTTTTAAAACTATTTTACTATACCCAAATAAGATTTGAAGTTCTACATTGAATACAATTCTTGCATTTTCACAATGAGCAATCAAGCTCTCATCTTTGAATTGTCCCATACCTTTTGAAGATTCATGACAAACAATGAATTTCATTGTAAAAATGACCTCTCAACCATCCAATTCCACTAAATGTTGATGAAGTAGTTTTGATAGTTCACCATTAAAAAACTTCTTGGTGGTAGATGGCCAAATGATAAGGTAAAACAACCCATTGTGGTCACCTAGGAACTGACTCCATTGTGGTTTTTTCAGTATGTGAGATGTGGGCCACAATGCATGTCTTACATGACAATAATGGAGTGAATAGTGATCTCATTAGGAACACCTAACTTTTCAATGTGAAATTCATTGTAAAAATTGACTTTTTAGGCCTTCCATAATAGAAAATATTGTGACTGCATTAGATAGTAAGATGAGCATCATGGATTCAGATTTTGTTGGTTATAGGGTAGTCTACAAATTCTTTTGGGCCATGATGCACTGAACACTTTAGAAATTACATCATATTTTAAAATTCTAGACTCTAGGCTCACGCAATCCCCACTCACAACTCTTAGATTCACACTCACATGCTCACATCCTAGCATTGTCGAATTTCAAGTAGAGCATTAATAATTAAATTGGATCCTCCAACACAACACATAATAATCAAGAAAGTCTTTTCCATTACTCTAATTGCTAGATTACACTTTGCTCTTGATGGCCACAAAGGTAAGAATGTTCTTAATTTTTCCAATTGGCTTCAACTTTTTCTTATTTGGACTTGCACTTCTTCAATTCTTTTTGCTCACTCCTCCCTCATTGATCCCATTCATCTTGGAATGCCAACTTGGGATTTATCTTCTCTTTACTCGATTGTACACAAAGTCACCTCTTGAAATATGAAGCAATATTACTTTCTAGGTGGGAGTGTACGCATTTGGCTTTACCCAATTTGGTAATGTTTTCTTCATTCTTGCAGACTTGTAAAACAACCGTATTTAATTTGATTTAAGAAATCCATGCTCCAACTTCAAATTTTACTCACTCTAAACATTCCAGTTTCAATAAAAAAACAAAAAAAATGCATAACTAATTTTCAAATAAGACACACATGCATAGACACATAATTGGATTGAAGTGCTCCTTTATGGAAAATCTTGTTAAAATGGCGCTATTTCATATGCCATCTTTTCATTCATTTTGTTCTTTAGCTATAGACTAATATAGATTTTAGAATGTACAATCTAAATGTAAAAGCACCAAGTTTGTGGAATACTGTCATTTTATCAAAACTTTGATTATTTTTGTAGACACAAAAACTGCAAATTGAACTAAACATTTCCCTATCACTATTTGGTGAAAAAGATGCAAACAACATTTTTTTGATTCATCCCTCCACTTTCGATTCTCAAAAATTGCAAACCACTAATCTACTCATAGAAACCAATCCCCAAGCCGTTGATCTGGGATACAAATACGAATACAAATATGGATTTGAATATAGATTTGAAGATGTATATAGGTACATAATATGGATACAAATATGACAATATGGCAATATTCCATATCAATTGCATATCCCACATCAATCTGAAATTACAAATAGGGGTATAGTTAGGGTTAGGGTCCAAATTGGGGTTGGGATTAGGGTGGGATTAGGGGTGGGAATATTTAAAAATGTTTAAATTGAGTTCAATTGTCACCTATATTAACCTCTGCCTCACTATGTGTTTAAAAGATAGGTACACAATCCCTTTAATTCCCCATTCTTATATTATCAACATTCGGACACATTCATATGCAAAGACCATCACATTTTGAAATGATAATACACACATAAGGTGAAGCCACCCATAACTGATAACTTAAGCCATAGTGGATATGAGTATTTGGTGATGCAAGTATTTACTGAAGTGCAAAGATAGAAATGGCACTGTAGTAGAAAGCTTGGTGAATTTACAGCTTGAATTGAAAATACTATGAATTTTGAAAGCCTGGAGTTGGTCTCCATTCATATTCAATGTCTAGAGTCTTACAAAATTGATCACTGGGAGAGTACTTGTAGATAACTCTGTCACACAAAAGGAGGCACAAGTTTTGTAGCAATGTTGGGACCACATTGGTTATAGAACCCAGTTTCTTTGAATTTGAAATTAATGCAAATGAGTCCCACCTTCTCCTGGATTTGAGACATCCTATTGATTGCCTACGGTGTACTAGTTGATAATCGGTGCCTCCACCTTACATACACATATTCTCCCATTCTAAAATTGCTTAACAACTAACAAGTTCCAATCGGTGTTTTAAGAATCCCGTTCTGGAACTGATCGATTCAATACAGACCACTGAATAGAAAATCTTGCCAGACCGATCGAACCAAGTCGGAGAAATTATTCCAAAACTTGAGTCCATATTGAACAACCAACATTGATCATCACATTCCAAATTGACAGCTGCAACAATTCATACTCATTCCACATCAAATAAACTTCAACTAATACACACTCAATCCAAACTTACACAGTCCAATTAGGTTCAGAAAGAGCACACGAGAGTCATTCATACCGACTCAAATTAGACAAAGATCGTATCGATTCAATTTATAGGTAGAACCTCTCTTAGTGCACGGTGCCAGGAGTATCCACTAAGACTAAGAGAGGTTTTATGCATTTAGAGAGGCCACGGATCATGTGTCTTTCTATCTTTAATCAGGCGCAAACCCACCCTATTGTCACCAAACTCTCTTACTGCATATTATGCACCAAGGGAGTATGTAGCTAAGAGAGGTTCTACCTGTATATATTGCTAAATCAAACACTTCATAGGGCCAACTAGGTTGGGGCTCTCGCTTGCTTGCTCATGTATTGGATGAAAAATATAATACCACTTGCTTCTTCACATTTTAACATCCAAATTGACACCACCACTCATCAATTGACACAACCACCTAAACTACTACCCCAATTGTTCTCACTAGGCAGCTAATACAAAACCAAATTAGAAAAAACCACATTTACTCACAGTTTAGAAATTGTATAGCAAATTGATAGCTTATTATTACGAAAGGGTAATTGAAAATTTTGAAAAACCACTAGTCATCCTTCTAGCATCTACAACTTACCACTGAAATGAAGATTGAAGTGAGGTGTGGTGACAATCACTCTGTCTGTGTACAAACATATAGAAAACCATATTTTCAAAAATATTCTTTTTAGGTATAGTTCTTTAGGTGTACCCATAATCATCGTTGCCCAATATATGAACCTTCACATAGATCAAAGAGTGACATAAAAACATAGATGTTGATTACATAAGATGTGCATGATTAAAACATGAGAGCCTTGGAGAGGCTAGAGTCGATTTTTTGATATACCTATAAACAATTTTTAAAAATTTAGTAGCATTTTCATATGATGCATCAAAATAATGCATGTTGAAGTGCATTGGAATCCTATTTCACTTGTCAATAAGATCCAACAAAAATAATTTACATTTAATGATAATAAGTTCTCTTAGTTGCTATTTGTGTAAATTGTGGGTGCTCTTACTTTTGAAGAAGAGCAATATTGTGGGCAATATTGTCCTTGGAGCATTTTTCCATGTTTACTTAGCAAACATTTATAGCATGGCAAATTATAACCTACATAACTTATGATTCGTAAAGGGGACACTTAACATTATTGAAGATCATTAATGGCTTAAAAGGATGAGACATTGAGACCTAATACCATTTACCAAAATACTTTGCCAAAAATGATCCAATTTTCTAACCAAAAGGTGCATTCTTCATTTCTACAATAATCTTGAAAATCATCCCTTGACTACTTTTTGGCCTTAGCATCCATTCAAGGTTAAACTTATTCCAAAAAAAATTCACTGACCACTATTAACTTTGGAGAAAAACATAAAAGTTACAGAGTAGTAGTAAACCATGTATTGTACTTTGGTAGTGCATTTGGCACAAACTAATTGATTCTTTTCCATAAGTACTAAGAGTGGCAATTGATAAATCGATGTGAAAAATTAAATGCCACAAAGGAAAATACCTAAGTAACATGTTACCTAAGGTAGAATAATCAACTAAATCCAATTATATACCCCAAAGCTTATTTAACTAAATCTACACAAAATAGTAAAATTGGATTACTTTAACAATTGGGTTGCCTTATCGAGAAACATTACCAATTACTCATTGCTTGTCCACATGGAGGCACATGCAACTCTCTTAACTCGAACCATGAATAATATACCCATACACACAACCCACAGAATTTTTGCATTACTGCATCCTTCTATAGTAACAATACATATTTATATAGTGTAGAATGTTGAGAAATTAGCAAAGGACAATCTAATCACACTATTCTGTGTAGATAATATAATCACACTATTTTGTGTAGATAATATATAGATATTCCTTGCATAGTCTTCACCTACAGGACATTAAAATAGGGCATGGATTTGGAGATCTATCAGTAAAACTTTGACCTGCAATAACTTTTTCATACAATACTCAAACATCACCTTCTTCTTTTTTGAATAAAAATTTCACACCTAGTTTTGCCTATCTGTGAACCAAAACTCATACCTCATTGCCGAACAGTCATGACTCCCAGTGAGATTTGCTTGGTGAAGAATGATATGGTGAAGCCAAGCTCACTGTGAGTGTGAAACTGAAAATCCCAGGGGGAAGGGTTTTCAAGAAATAACGAAAGATCGATGGAGGGCGCGCTTCAGTATGGATCTGCTCAAGTTAGATCGTTCACCGGGAATTAAAACTCTGAACTTTCAATGCTCTTATTGATTACATAATTTTGATGCAGGAGAGTTTTGCCATGCATCAAGGCATGTTTCGATTGGTTAAGGAGAGGCAGATTAAAACTGATAATGTTCACTACTTGCCTTGTGTGCAAATTTTCAACAGGGTGGGTATAAAATATAAATTTCGTTGATCTCAGCAATGAGAAATCTGAGAGAAATCTCTACTACTACCAACCCGTACTAACTTAATGAGTGCAACCACCTAAAATAATCTAAATGCAAGAAAGTTTTAATTGGTTAACATGGCATGTTTTAATTGGTTAACCTTTAAACATCGAGGCAGACATTTGACGTCTGATGGATGACAGAGGATCTCTCTATGTAGGACAAAAGTGCGACTATTCATCCCCGAAATTTTATATAAAAAGGGGAGGTCTCCTACAATAGTTTGTCTTGCAATGAGTGCTTTTGCAATTTTTTAAGCCAATGCTTCACATGGTCATGAAAACTGATGATTTCCAAGGTCACCTTGTTGTTCAGTAAGAGTGAAGCAATCAAAGACATCAAACAGCTTGACCCTTATAAATTGACATTATGCTCGGTAATTGCAAAGTGGGCCAGAATAATCGGAGGTCAGTACCAACCTCGCCACCCCAGCTCGGTAAGTCCTAACTGGCCATTTTTATTAAAAAAAAATATTGGACTACTTTGCAATGACCTAGTCCATATGTGTAAGTTGCGGTACAACCTTATAGGCTTCAGGCATGCATAATCAAGCCAACTTGTATTCTATCTAATTTGCATAGATGCAAACACGATCCAAAGCGCTCTCAAACATTCGGAGCCTGAGGAGAAGATGGCCCTCGAGATTTGTAGATTTTGTGTAAAGAAAACGGTGGAGGAACGTTTGCTCAACTTCAGTCTGTGGTGGTCCATAAATCACCCACCTAAGAGCTGAAACTGAATTTGGGGGAGGCGAAGCTTCTTGAAATTAATTTTTCAGTAAATTTTCCTTTGAAAGACAAGTGGAATTGGTATCTAACCCCCAAGTCGTTTCATAGGGAGCTTTGTAGAATTAATTATGAAATTTTGAAGTTGAAATGATATAGGGCTCAAAAATCTCCCACCTCCTAAAATGTACACTGTTTGTACATTGCTGAAGGTTATGAAAAAGCAACATAGTACTGTACAGTTGAGAACGTGGGCGATTTTCGCTTTTAGAACTTCCTCCTTTCCATTGAAACATGGCAATTCATATATAGTCGCGAGTAATTACTCCAGAGGATGTTGAAATCATTTAGGCTCTCACGTCACCTCCGTTGAAATTTGGGCCATTTTGATCACTCTAGCTTGATCTATCCTCCGGCTCCGTCCTTCCAGGCTAGGGTTAAGTTATTACTCAGTCGCACTGAACATTGGGACTTTGGGGGAGTTCCGGAGTTCCGGAGACGCTGGACGGTGGAAGAGACTTACCGTGGTAGCCCTCGAGCACATGGGCTCTTGTGGGCCATCTGTGAAGCTCGAATTGACCAACAACATCGACAAAAAATCTTACGCAAGCTCTTTCATTCGAAAAGATATATATAGTCAAATCAACTAAAACTGTCAATATATTAAAAAAATTCACGTCAAGCTAGAATTGCATGCCCTCGGACGTCAGTCTGGTTTTTTTGGAAGTTATCAAAAGTTAAATGCGAGATGGTACTTAATCAAGTGCTCATAGGCTGTGGTAGCTAGTGACATCCGAACTTTGACAGGAACCGACTCCTTCCAGAGTTGAAAGTTTCCCATCAGTGATTTAGATTATTTCTCAACGTCGTCGCCAAGCAACCACGACGTGGCGAACTGTAACCTGCAATTAAGTTTAAGTGCGGTCCGAACGGAAGGATTGGTAATTAAGACACGCTAGCTTTTTTAATGTTGTTGTTCATTTGAACATTGTCTGCTAGCTTTCCGAACTCGAAATTAAACCTCATTGTCGATCATTGTCCAACATTGCCGAAGCTATATAATTACAGTGTATTAAACTGACCCAGCTAGGTCTTTGCAATGCGCTGCATCTGAATTGAAGTCCACGTTGAGCCTCGATCGCAACCCCGGCCACGGACGACGGATACTGTGTAGATCGATGTCGAAAATCTGTTGGGAAATTCCCTGGAATCGATTTGGCCCCGACTTACTGAAATTCTGTAGGCAAGAAGGCAAGATATAAGGTTCCCGGCCACACCTCACTGATTAATTAATTGCCACTACTCAAATAAATAACAATTTCACTTCAATTTTTTTCTTTTCACTTTCGTAAGATCCTGGTCAGCCGGTACCAGATGGGATCGATATAAATCTCCATTCCACTGATCTGAGACGAATATTAACTTGCTTTCAGTGTTGACGAGTTTCCCCGGATCCAGGGTTTTGTGTGCTCCAGGCTCTACGCGAGATATGATACAATGTGTGCTGCTGAATATAAAATTCTAGACGTGGTCATCAAGTAATGTTTCTTTGATCATTCTGTGAATAGGGATGTCAGTACCAAAACTTTTTCCTTTATCTTACCCACGGTAACAAAAGGGATGATTTCCACAGTCATCAATCTGTCCTTTAACCCCTGAGCGCCCAACACGAATTCCAAAAGCAAGCTACAAATTGTCACTCAAGTAGACCCCACCGATTAAAAAATAAGATCAAGAGACATGATTGTTTAGATTGCAAGAGAGGTAGGGAGGGCATCTTTGGAGAAATTTGTGGAAGTTTTCACCATACAACCTAGGACATTATAATGGTCAAATGTCTCATAGTAGGAGGCCACATTTGGGTTGCTGGGGCGCTCAGGGGTTAAGGGTTAAGCTTGGCTTGGTTCCAAAATTTTGGCTAGAATGAAAGCGACCTCAATTAATTTATGGATGCCATAGTTAAACTCCGGTAGAGGTTGGTGAAAGCCCTACAACAACTACTTCTCTAATGTTGATATGCATGTTTACAAGCTTTCATGAGAAGTCCAAGGTAGTCCAAGGTAAACTCTATGGAGATTTTGTGTACCATGTGCGGCAAAGTGAATTTTTAACCCCCTATTTACTTTGGAATATAATATTATAATTTCAACCTATAATTTTGAACTTTGATTAATAATGACTGTAGATTTCTATTGCCAAAAATTTTCAACTCAAATGACATTTAAAATGACTATTATAATAAGTTGAAAAATGAACTGAAATGGCATGTTTTTCAACTCAAACATTTATAGAGAATACATTTTGATGACCATTGCATCAGTATTAAAAATAAATAAACTTTCAATAGAGAGTTATTTTTAGGATTTTTTAATTCATTCTTTAGACAATTTTTTATGAAGTAAGTAAGGGGTCCAAAGTTATTTTCAGCTCTATAGTGTATCTTTTTTCTTCAAAAATTTGTAACTAATTATTATCAATTTAAAAATATCACTAATTCAAAATACAAACTTTCAAAGTAGAGAAACCTATTCAATTTTTTTTCTTTTCTTTAAATTAAATTTTATGAAGTAAATAAGGGCTTCAATCTTTGCCTCACATAGATTGTATAAGTACATAGAGTAACCTCCCCTCAAAGGCAGTATCCTTCTATATTTTAAAAAAAAATCTTGATGGAATACTCTGAAGGTGTGTGGATTTTTGGACTTACTTATGCAAGGTTGCTTTGGTTGATTTGTTGTGTACGTTCATGTGTAGCCCTTAAAGGCCATGTGCTTAAAAAAACATTCAACGAAGTCCAAAAATAATTTTTTCAATTACTACACATAATGTTGTGTCTTGTTGCTTGTCTAAGGTAGAAGTACCATTATCTGTGATTTGTAATATCCTATTTGTGATAATTTAAGCGTTTTTGTTTGTAGGTTATGGAAAATCTATTAAGAAATTGAGCTCAATGTGTGCAAATATGAGGATGAGGAAGAATACAAAACACAATTTTTTTTCAAAAATGAATCTTTTATTCAATATCAATGTGGATTTTTCAATTGGATCCATTCCATTCCATTACGGTTAGCTTTGACACTTTTCCCTAAGCAAGGAAAGAAGAGAGATGAACGGACAAGAAGGTAGAAATAGAGAATCTTTTTCAATGAACAATGCATGCAACTATTGTCCACAATGGGTTCCTCCTATGAAGGTAGGAGGGAGATGTCTGAAATAAGTACTTCTACCTCACCACTAAAATTTACTCCTACATTTTCTAGAGAATAGTATATCATACTATACTACTCATTATGCCGTAATGAGGTATCTTAGTTTAGAGTAGCCAAGTCCCTACTTCTCAAACAAACAATATTTTCAAACAACTACCAATAAGCAATTTCCGAAATTCTGGTGGATGGGGTAACTCCATGTGACTACATAAGGTAGGTACACCTAAAACCACCACTTTTTGCTTTGAGCCTATTTTCTATTATTAGACTGGTAAGATTTTCATATATTCTTGTTGGCAAGTGAAAAGAGGTTCCAACGCACTAGAGAACATGGCATTTGGATACTATATACAAAAGTTATTAACCCCTAAGCACACCATTGCCTCAAATATGGCTTCTCAAAACTCAAAGATCTCCTTGTTTGACCATTATAATCTTTTCAATGGTACTATCAAAAGACGTGTCCCTTTCCCTATAGCTCTAGCCTTATCTCTACTATCAATTAGTATGGTCAATTTATGTGGATCTCATTTTATGTGTATCATTGGGACACTCCAAACCGCCACTTTGAGTGCTGAGTA
Organism: Climacium dendroides; assembly: GCA_950106755.1. Lineage (NCBI taxonomy): Eukaryota > Viridiplantae > Streptophyta > Bryopsida > Hypnales > Climaciaceae > Climacium > Climacium dendroides. The sequence continues at coordinate 18,195,807 of OX467083.1, forward strand.
TTAGTCCGATTATTAGTTGTCAAATTTTTTATATTTTGATTGGAATGAATTGAGAAGGATTTGGATTTTAGCAAATACAGTTTAGGCGCTTAGGGATTAAGGAACAAAGTTTGGTTCTAAAAGCATTTCTTCCATATAGGTATAAAACTGATTTTGGAGATGTACATAGAGTATAGATGGGGGGTTAAGGTTAGTGGCACATTTGGGTGTACCTACTTTACTTACTAGACCGAACACTTTCACGTGTGGACTCTTGGCGCCAATGGAATTGGCCTTCTTCAATTTAATTAACCCCTAAATGACGGACCTATGACTATTGATTCCAAGCCTCACTGTCCATCATTCAATTTGTTGCTATTTTGCAATTAGATAATTATGTATGAAAAAATTTGTGTTTATTTTTTAGAGATGAAATTCATGTCTTCTTTACTTCACAAAAAATATAGATTTTTTGAAGATTTTTTGAAGAAAAAGTGAAGAAAAATCACATCAAATAGAAAATCATTTCAAAAAATTTGAAAATTTCACTATGTGTGTATATTACAATGACAGACATCATATTGTAAACTCAATTTTTATGTCATTCTATAATTAGAAAATTATAGACATTGAAAATACATTCAAAGTTCAAATTGCAATAAAATATTCAATATTAGGAATTTTTTCAAAATTCAAATTGTAATAGAAACTAGAGTAGATGGCCTTCATTTTGTTGGTTGGGCTCAAATTCAAAAAATATCATTTTTGTGAAGAAATTTCAAATTTAGAGCAAGGAGCAACAACTTCTCAAAATACACTAAAATAGCATATTTTGTGATCTGTTTTTTTACTGACTTCTCATTTACATAAAGAAAAACACTAGCAAGACTACAAATTCAATTGGATTATCTTCATAATCCAACATGAAAGGTCAACAACAAAAATATGGATGAAAAAATGATTTCAAACTCTTTTTGGTTCATTGGATACACCACGGAATGGTGCTAGCGTCACTTCATAACATTCAGTAGCCTTCAAAGAGGCTATCTTTCCCTCCCTAGAGGCCTCATCTACAAAATTCATCCACGCATCATTAATTCATTACTCTAAGTTGTAGTACAAGGATTGTGTAGCAGTAGATTTATGGCATATTCCATTTTCTTTTGCTAATTCTAGGATTGAATATACAAATCAATATGATTTGTAAAAAAATGATTTGCCTAAAATCCTAAGCTAGAATCTATTGAATAGCATATCAATGCAATCTACCATGTGGCCATCACAATAACTTACTTTCAATTTTCAAATGTGGAAAGAAGCTCTTTATATACCTATGGGGTGGTAGGAAGTATCTATGTGGGATATATAAATTAGAATTTGTAATTTCTCAACCACTCATAGTTAAAATCAAAAGTAGGAATTGTAATTGAAGTAGAATTTCAAACCTCATTTAGACATAGTTATTAACTTTAAAAAAAAATTGAAGTATGAAAAGTTGGTAAATTGAGATCAATTTCATCTCCAAAAAATTTCTTGCGATTTTGATCCTCCAATCAAAAGTTATGGACAAATTTCAGAGAGAATGTTTGAAAATGTAAAAAAAAATTCCCTTCCAACCCCTCTCTGAAATTTGTTCATAATTTTTGATTGGAGGATCGAAATCCCAAATGGGTTTTTGAAGATAAAACTTAACTTCATTTCCCAACTTTTTTTTAGTTCAAAGTTTTTTGAAAAAAGTTTTTATACTATGCCTAAATGAGGTTTGAAATTCTACTTCAATCACAATTTCTGCTTTAATTTGACTAAACTATGAGTGGTTTAGAAATTACATGTTCTAATTTACATATCCCTCATTGTTTGTTCTACCTACTACTATCCCATAGGTATATAAAGACCATAGGTATATAAAGAGTTGTCTTTTCATTTGAAGTCTCTAAACACAAATGGCTTACAAAGTTTTATGAGGAAGTTCCAATATTGAAATTGATTACCTCAATGATTAGATAGCCACTTTGTTTAAAACTTATATTTTTTGCACTATTTGAATTGAAAGTATTTGAACATTTATTACCCCGAGTATGCAGATTTTGTGCACTATTTGAATTCGGTGAGTATTTGGTTTTTTTACCAAGTCTATAGTCGTGACCCTGCAATTGAGCAGAACTTTGACAAATATCAACACGTGGATAGTTAGCTATTGATGGTGCCAAATATTCCACACCATTTCATCCGACGGACAACATGGTGCTGAATATTCTACACCATTTCATTCGACCGACAAAATGGTGCCCAATATTCCACACCATTTCATTTGGCGGATGAAATGGTGTGGAATATTGGGCACCTTCTTGTGACGGGGAAGGCAGCACTGAATGTTATGCTTCTGGGTTAAAGCCCAGTCAATGTCTGTGCGGCAGGAATCAAATGAATCATCACAAATTTAATAAGCTTGGTGACGTGTCTGTCCCGCCTCTTCTTTCTGTGGAGCGGCGGGAGTATTTGTTTGGATTCGTACACACGAGCCCGCACCACCCCTCATCAGTTTCGTAAATAAGTAAGCCTTTGTTTCTTTCTTTTTAAATTTTTTTTAATGTTATTTTAAAATTAAAATCTTTATTTATTTATTTTAATTTTTAACAAATGGAAAGAGCCATTGCATTAAATTGAGTGCACTGAGCTGAGCTGAAGCTGCACGACCCCATTCATTCCCCCTCTACCCAAGTGAGGGGTTCAGTTCAGTTCACCCTCACTAGCCTTTGATTAATGAGCCTCTTCCCTTAACTTAGTTGAAGTGTCTGCAGGCAGTATGTTATGTAGAATTGTCTGAGTAGTGTTCCTTGAGAATCTCATCCTCATCCGCCAGACATCAGTCATTGGACCTCGGCTCTTTTATTATAATCGAATGAAAACGTATCCCACCTCGCCTCGGTACCTGTAGCGCGAAACCGCTGACGCGCGCTGTCTTCCTTTCAGTCCCACAAGGTCGGTCTTTGCAAACGTTTTCTTCGTCTGACAAGCTCCATGTTCATGGCTTGGGTCGATATGGAGGGGGGTCCTGACTCGATTTCGTCTTTCACCATCTTCGGTGGAGGCTTACAGGGCTCTTGCATGAGTGTTTGGATTGAAAATGCGGCCGACAATTCTCTTTTCTATGTATGTTTAGGGTAGTGATCACGTGTATGTATGTATCTAAGGGCGAAGGATTTGCTGTTTTTTGCATGCCGAGGTTGGGAGGGAGGGATTGAGGGATTCCTTAGCTAGCAACTTGCACTGGCACTCGATCTCGTCTTCTGCAAGCTTAGATGCATGCTCACATGGTTCTTGCATGAGTGTTTAGGTGGAGAGTGTCGTCAGTGTACCCTGGCCACGATGCGGTCTTTGTTGATTTCTGTGTATGTGTGTGGTGGTCTCGTTACATGCGTTTGTATCTAAGGTTTTGCCAGGCGGATCCGATCTGGACTCGTTTCGTGCGGCTATGGCGTGGTACGGGGATAGTTCCGCATATCATTGGCAGCTTAAGCTCACGAACTTTGCAGAATCTTTGGAGAGCAAACCTCGTCACTACGTACGACGAATCACCTATATTTCCACCATATTGGAGGATGAATTCGGTGCCGATGATGTCGTGAAACCGTTGAGCGCGGAGGATCAGGAAATGCTCAGTTGGCAGGCGAGGACGGAAAACCTACAAAATGATACTGAAGTCCGTGAGGATCTGACTCTTTTAGCGGGAAGGCTTTGTCCTTACAAGAATATCTCCCTCACCATGTCTGGCAAAGTGACTGACCGTGACTCTCATCAACCAAGCATAGAGCCTCATCCACTGTCTGCTTACCGACACGTCTCCTTCCGCTATGCGATGTTAACGGATCATTCAACTTCCGACGGACAAGTCCAGCTCTTGTTTTCGTACGACGGACTTCGAGATCGAGACTTCTTGCGCTGGCGCTCGCACGACTACGTAAAATTGGTTTCACTGGAAGCAAGGCGCTCGTTCCGAGTGTTTTGGCTTGTGCAATGGGACATTGTGGATAGGTTCGATCCTATCAGCGGTGGGCAGGCCGCAACTGCTGGCCCTAGGATCATGAACTGGAGGCCGTGTTTGAATCATGTTGCCGTAGATTGCCAGGGTGACTCGACAGAAAAGGTTCCTAACTTTCACGGTATACGCCGTTATGCGAAGCGGAAGTCCCCGTGGATAGCGGAAGTGAGACCGAAAGGCAATAGGGGTCCGAGGGATAATAAGATTTGGCTGGGGAGTTTCCCAACCCCCGAGGAAGCTGCTCGAGCGGCGGATGCAGGAAGTTACTACTACAACAGATTGGAGAACGGATTCAACTTTCTGGACTCTCCGTCGCATCTGCATCACGTTCCCAAAGACCTCAATGACGAAGACATGAAGGAATTCGTGATAAAGGAAGCTCATCGGCTGGTTAGGATTCCCCCATCAGGATTGATTTCCGAAAACCACTCTTACAACACAAGTTGGGCTCAGGGATTTCCATCACCTCAACCACCGCATATCTGCTGTGGTAACAATTGCAGTTCGGGCAGGAAGCAGCTGCCCCCCAATGGCATCTTCGTTGAAGCCTTGCCAAGATTGGATAACTTTACGGCACCACTGCTGGATTCAGGGAGAGATCTGAAAAAGAATTGGCCTTCCACCTCGTATTGTACTGATGTCTTGCGAGAAGTTGTAGGCAGCTCGCCAGATGGAAACCTGTGGCCGTGGTATTCCAATAGTAGCTTCACAGACACTTCACAGGTGAGCGCAGGAGTTCTTAATCCAGGACCTGAACAAACAGATGTATGTGAGCCGGGCTCCCTCCCACCTGTCGTCCCTGTGCTCTCATATTCGGAGGAAAATGGTGAGCCGGACATCTCGAATGAGATTGCTTGGGGAGGATTAATCGATGCCACCGATTCTGGGCTCCATCACGAGACAGAAGGTCAAACGGCTTCTCAGGGGGTAGATTCAAGCTTGCAGGTTGCTGAATCTGAGTGGACGTATCTGACCGACTGGCTTTTCAAGGTATGTTTCCAAGTTCTGCATATAAAGAACAAACTTTAGTCTTGCAAAGGTCGAGAACTGGTATGCGAACAATTCTTTCATTGCCTGTTTGCACACCATTTTTTTTCATATTGCAGTTTAATAGTCAGCCTGCATGATATGTGTCTAAAATGTGCACCATTGCTTGTTTGCAGTGAAATGAAAGGCATGCAACTTCGATTTACAATTTGCCCAGTCGATGCTGTCAGCAATGAGTTTAAATGAGGCGGCAGTTGATGTCTTTTCGGTGTTCCACATGGAGATTTCAGTATGACATCGAGCGACTGATGAACACATTGCTCATATTGAACGTATAACACTTGTACCATAAGAATATGTGCAGCGAAAGTACCCAGGCTCTTGAAGATTGAAATTAAACTTGTAACGCGCAACTGGACGAGAAGACTTCAAACGTCTGTAAATTCAAAAGCTCCGTTCCAATGCCTACCACCGCGGATTCGAAGTGCTTGAGCACGTTCATCGGGGTTCCCAAGATAAGAGTGTCGACCGAGGCAGTGACGTACGAGGCAGAGGCTCATTTCCTTTCCCTTAAGTATCGATGTTCCCCACAAATGGCAAGCAATGTACAGAATACAAATATCTGCTGACAATACATGAATATTACTCACGATACAAACAACTTCCCTCTTAATTAATGCTAATGGGGGTGGTGTCGTGAGGGGTTGTTACCTGTGGAATGAAAAGTTACAATACGAAGGATAACGAAGAAAAAGAAATACTAATAGCTGAGTTAGTGCCCTGAAGCCAAACACTTTTGGCTCAAGGGAGACTCATGTAGTACAAACCAGATGTAGCACATACCTAGCAGATAAATTAGCCATGTTCATATGTTTCGGTGTAAGAACTAAGTGAACTAATAGTATTTCGTAAGCGAATTCCTATTGAAGCTACCTTTTGTATATTATACGTCAAGTTGACAGGGTGCTGACTGCTGAATAGAATTATCTTTTTTCCATGTATTATTCCATGCCCGAATTTTTTCCTACAGAAGACTTTCTATCCAGATCTGTACTGCATTTCATGTTCCCGTAGTAAGGGGCTGTCAAATGAGTGAGGGCGTTGACACGCACTCTGTCCGTATACCCCCTTCAATGGCACGCGACTCAAAAAAATAGCTTCAAGCGCGCAACATGGATCGCGGACAACATCGTATCCGAAGTCACAAGACCGAGGACAGGCTGTGATCAGTAGAGACACCCAAAATTTGACTGGGACCTTAGAGAGTTGAAAGTTCCCCATCACTGCTCCTGTGCTCCACAGGATTTCTCAACGTCGACAAGCAAGCACGACGTGGTAAATTGTAACCTGCACGTGCACACTTTGACATCAGACCATGAAGGTTTTAAAGGTTTTACGTAACTCTTACAACGAAGATGGGCTTGATTCATGAATTCTTTGTGCGAGTGGTTGGGGTTGGTAGGTATAGTCTAGGAGACATTGAAGTGGTTTGAACTCTTACATACATTTTGAAACCGTAAACTCATATACATATTCAACTACATGTAGCACTCAATGTGAAATTACCATTAGCAGTAGGTTTATGTACCTTTTTTGAACAAGTTTTTTAATCAACAAATGAGAAGAAGATTTTATTATTTCCACACCTAATTGCCAACCCCTACTGCTCAAATAAAAAATATTTCCCCTTGAAAATTTGATATATTGATATTGGTAACTTTTATCATAAAGATAGACGGGGTATCTCCATTCCACTGATCTGAGATTACTTGATTTTCAGTGCTGACGAGTCTCCCAGGATCCATGGTGCCGACAGGACCAGAATTGGGCACCCATTGGCCTTCTCGAATTTAAATAACCCCAAGTCGCAGTCTGTACGGCAGGAATTCGGCGTCTCGCTACTTCTCCATTGCGTGTCGGACCCGACTCTTCCTTTTTCTTTTCGGGTGGCAGATTTATATTACTAGAAAATTTCTTCTACTGAAGAGCTTTGTCACCATGGACGTCGATTTTTGGAAATGGAATCGTAGAGATGAAGGAATCGACTGTCTCTAACTTAAGGAAGTGATGCTTTGTAAGTAAATGCTTCGTTGCGTGGCCTTCTATGTGTCTGCAGGCAACTTGTGCAATTGTCTGTACAATTCAAACCTATCATTATTCGTCAGACATTCTTGGGTGGATTTGGGCCTTGGCTTTCTTTTTAATCACTTGCACTTGATTATGAATTTTTCTAACCTTGATTCCATTGACCTGGACCACCGAATTCTTATCTTCCATGGAACCGACAGACATTGTCTAACTTCTCTTTGTCTTTGCGAGCTACATGTGGTTTTGATATGAATGGGGATTCTTTAGCTTGCACTGGCGCTTGATCTCTCTTTTGTAAACTTAGCCGAGTATGTGCACATGGCTCGTGTATGACTGAACATGGGATGTGGAGTGTAAGCTGCGATCTTCGTTTCTCTGTGTATGTGTATTGACATAGTAGTAACGAGGTATTAGGTGTGGAGGGGATTCGGTCCTTGCACTGGCGCTCGATTTCGCCTTCTGCAAGTTTAGGTGCATGTTCGCATGGTTCTTGCGTGTGTGTTTAGCCTGTGATCTCCATTTCTGTACTGTGCGTGGTCGTTATAATATCGGTTGTTACGTGTATATGTCTAAGGTGTTGCCGTTTTTACTTTTTACCTGTCACTTCTTGCGGCTATGGCGTTCATCGGGGATATGAAGAATATCATACTGCAGCTTAAGCTGACAAATTATGCAGAAGGTTTGGACAAGAAACCTCGTCATCATGTGACGCAGATCAGCTTTTGCGTCACAATATTGGAAGACGTAGGCGGTACCGATGAGATCTTGGATTACGCACGACCTTGGAGCGAGAAGGATCTGGAGGTGCTGAAATGGAAGCCAAGGACGGGGAATTGGCAAAATGATTTCGAAGTCCGCGACACTCTGACTAACTTGTCGGGAAGGCTATGTCAGGGGCTATGTCCGTGCAATAACATGGCCTTCTCCTTGTTTGGTAAAGTAACTGACTCCGATACTCATCAAACAAGGGTAGAACCCCCGTCACTTTCCTCCTACCGACATGTCTCCTTCTGCAGCGTCATGTTAACGAAGCATTCTGTTTCGAACGAACAAGTCCAGCTTCTGTTTTCGTGCGATGGGCTTCCAGAAGATCGAAGCTGCTTGCGGTGGCGCTCGCACGATTACATTAAACTGGTTTTGTCTGACGCAAAGCCCTCTTATAGAGCGTTTTGGCTTGTTCAATGGGACGTTGTAGATTTGACAGATCATATCAACGACGGGCTCGTCGCCACTGGCCCGGTAACTGGCCTTGGGATAAATCATGCAAGGCCTTGTTTGGACCCTTTGACCTCAGAGCGCCAGAGTGATGATCCAGAAAAGTTTTCCGGCATTCGCTTTCGAAAGAAGCGGAAGTCACCCTGGTGTGCCGAGGTGAAGCCGAAAGGTTCGAGGAACAAGATTTCTTTAGGCAGTTACCAAAGCCGCGCTGCAGCTGCTCGGGCGACAGACGCGGGACGTTTCTACTACAACCTCAACCTTGATAAACTAAACTTTCCAGACTCTTTGAGGTTTCTAGAAAAGATTCCTCCCAACCTCGATGAGGAAGCATTGAAGGCTTTCGTGTATGAACAAGCTCACCGGCTGGCAAAACTAGCTGAGAAGCCCCCGCCAACAGCGATTTTCGAAACGCGGTCCTGCAATACAAACACCGGGGAATTCACATCGTGGAATATCTCGAGCGCCAACAATTTCGGGGCCTACAACATGAGACTGGTGACGAATGTAAGCTCCGCAGGCTTGCCAAATTCAAGACCGGATGGCTTTGCGACACCGTCAATGGATTCAGGGAGAGACCTGCAAGCAAACCTTGTAGATGTGCGGCCGTCCACCTCATATGGTAGTGGTGTCTTGCGAGAACCTGTTGTCCGCAGCTCACCAGAAGAGGACCTTTTGCTAATCACTTCGAATGATAGCAGGTTCACTACGAATTCACTGGTGAGCGCAGGAGAATTTCATCCTGAACTCGAACCAACATACACACACGAAGCCTCGTTCGCACCTGTGAGGAATACCCGTTCAGGAGACGCTACGAATGATTTCTTCAACGCACATGACACAGCCTGGGACGAAAATCCGGAGCAGGACATCCCAGATGACTCTGCTAAAAGAGTTTCTGATATTCCTTCCGCAGGAGTATCTTATTCGAACCACTTGAGTCAGGAGATAGAAAGTTCGACGAGCTTGACTTCTCCTGGATACGACTTTAACCCGTTTGTGGCAGGATCTGAGCAAGCTAAGTCTAACGGAGATTACGTGAGGGATATGGATCTCTTCGACTGGTCCGGATACTTTTGAAGAAGGTTCGTTTGATTCCAGGTCCTGGAGTATTTAAACGGAGAACTCTAGTTTCTAATTAAAAGTTGTTACAAGGTGGAATATGTTGTGTTTCATTCTTTCATCGTCTCTCTGCTGTAGCTGAAAGCCATTTCCTTCATGATGCACTTAAATCAACATGATATGTGTATCTATGATCTACATCATTTCGGTGTTGCAGTGAAATGAAGATATCAATGGTGCTCATATTTAACGTATAAAACATGCAACATACTAATATATGAATAGAAATATATCGTGTACATATCCAGATTGTCGAAGATTGCAGGTTAATTACGCGCAACTGGACGAGACGGTACGGTAAACATCATCGACGAAGGCAAGTCTACACATTCAAGCTCCAGTGCCGGCCACTGCGGATTCAAAGTGCTTTCAGAGCAAGCTGTTGAAGATGAGAGTGATGGTCGACGCTTCCAGGGTTGTGACAGAATGCTCGTTCCCTCTTGGTATAGATTTTCTTCTCTACCAATAGCAACATCTTTGTGCAATATTGTATAGAGTACAAATCTATCTGCTGACAAGACATTAATGGGTTATCACACAAGACAATAACAAGTGAACCCTACTTGTATTGTAAATGAGTGGGTGTTGTGATGGGTTGTTATCTGCGTAAATTATCAATTTTTGTAGAGCTGAATAGAGTGATCAACAACGATGACAAAGTAACAAGTAGTTGAGTACAAACTAGGTGTTGCACGTACTGTACTGTACTGTACAGTCCATGTTGGTATGTTTCGGTGTGAGAAGTGAGCTCCTTGTATCCTCTGTAAGCGAATCCCTGTTCAGGTTCTTTGTTGTATATTAAACATTGCCAGGCTTGACAATGCTCTGAACATCACTAATTTGTGTTCCCTGTTTCCTTGGCGTCCAAGGTTTTTCTACAAGAGACTTTCAAGTCAGAGTTGCACTGTAAGATACTGTCACTATCTTTTCCGCTAATATTCTGTTTGACATCTGGGAGATTCCAAGGACTAGTTTTCATAATTCTGTGCCACCCGTGCCATCCGTGACACTGCTAGTCTAATTTTCTCTTGCTAACAACTTCTTTTTTTAACTTTTAATCTAACTGAAGCAAAAATTTGATACGACAGTATCCTCATTTCAAATAGCTTGGTGCAGTTTGTTTATTAAAAAATTAGCAAACAAGACCGCTTGATCAGATCTGAGGAGCGGATGTCACGCATGGCACAAGAGCAGTCATTCTCGAAATAGCACATCATTTGAATCTGCAAGTGATTTCAGCAAGAACACGGTGCACTTGACTCTTCTCTCTCGTTCATTTCGCATTACTTTTACCAAATTCAAGGGAGATCTTCACACTCGTTTTCTGTGCACTCACGTCCCACGGCGCTGGAATAGAACATCTCCATCTGGTCATGGGAGACATTCAGATATCACTTTGATGTGGGTTTGCACAGGAAGAACAAAAACATTGTGCATTCGAAGCGCATTGGAATGTCGTTTAACCCCTAAAGGACCAAGGCCTTATTTCTGCAAAAAAAACACTCAAAACTGTCATTTCTGTAGCAAAGAGTAAAAAAAATTAAAAATTATTTTTTTCTGCACATCCAACCGTAGGATCTTATATCTTACTAGTATGAAAATGTGTGGGAAAAATTTCAGAAATTTTGACCACATAGATTAAAAGATATTTGCGTTTAAAGTGAAAAAAATAATTTTTCAGCACCTTGCGGGATTAGATTATTTGACTTTGAACTTTTTTAACTTAAATTTTTTGCACTACAGAGTTTTGAGCTTTCAATTCTTATTGTGTGAAATTGAGTTGAGAGTCTAGGGAAAAATTCTTTTTAAGAAAAAACTTAATTTTCATGCTTAAAAAAATTGGTAAGTAGAAGTAGGTATGAGAAAGAAGGAAAATCTAAATTATTAATATCTTTAAGATGGAATTAAAATGCACTAATCCCAATGGTGAGATTGTTCTAGCAAGCAAACAAAATCATGTAAAATTTTTTCTTCAGAAAAATTGTAAATACTGCATTCAGAAATGATTTCTATAAGTTATTTTTTCAGGAAGATGCTCTAACTGCACGAAAACAAGATTGTCCATAACTTTCTCATAATAAGTCCAAATGGAATGAATAAGATCTTACCATGTAGACAAAAATATAATCTACAAGGAAAAAAATTCAAAAAAAAATTTCAAAATTTTTCAAATATTTTTTTGGTGCCTAGACTGCCCCCGTCCCCTATTTCGAGCTTCTGTGGTCATAACTTTTGTTTCCAGGCACCGAATGTGAAAAAAATCATATTCCCACAAAGCTCATCAGTTTTTCTATCTTCAAAAAAAGTTTCAAAAAATCATGACAAAATTTCAGCCTGTAGATACCTACCCAAAATTCAATTTGTCCCCCAAAGGGACAATGGTCCTTTAGGGGTTAAGCCCTAAATTGGTAGCAAACCCTAAACCCTAAACCCTAAAAAAACTAACTATTATTTAGAACATCATGGTGTTAAGTGGAACTCATTCTAAAATTTAAATCAAGAGGAATGATGTAGAAGTTGTCAAATACACTAAAAAACATCTTTTGTCATTTGGTTTTTTAGAATCTTCTTATATAGAGAAGCTAATAATACCTCAATGTGGGAATTTCTACCACCATCCACTACAGACACATTCAAAGAACTCTTGAGTAGAAAATTGGATGAAAAATCTCAATCCGTCATTTGAAATTTTGCATATGAAATCATTCATAAACCACTTTTTGACTCTAAATCGGTGCACTTAGGGGTTAATAAAACCTTTGTTATCTTTGAAGTCAAATTGAGATACAAAATCTAGAAAGTAATAAAATCTACAAAATCTACAACACTAAACCTACAAAATGTAATAAAACACTACAACTACACTACATCTAATGTGTAGTAAAATACTAAATCCACAAAATGTGCCACATGTCATTTTGTGATTGTTTTGAGGTGACTTGGCCATGTTAGAGTTTGACATGAAAATTCACTTTCATTACACCAAAAGTTTAAAATTCACCTTCACATATAAGATAAATCTCTTTAATCCCTAAATGTTTTATGATGTTTTAGGCTACTTCAAACTACTCAAACCCAAAGCAAGGTTAAAATCTTCATCTATACTTATTCATTAACAAATCAAATTAGAGGATTCTTTAGTTAACTTATTAGAGTATACCTTCCTAAAATTTCAGAATAAGAGACCTTACCAATTGCAAGATCAAGTTGCTTGACTTTCAAAAAGAAGTATTTTCAACTATTCTCAAATAGATAGATTTCATCTTTCAAATTTTTTATACAAAAATCTATAGATCCTATAATTTATTATTCTCCATAATATATTGAAGAAACAACTTGGAAATATATATGAAAAATTTCAAACAAAAAATATTTTATATTCAAGCTTGAAAAAAATATTAAGTAGAAAAAAGTAGAGTATGATTTAAAATACTAAATTATTAAGAATTTAGCCATGGAATTAAAAAATGTCAATCCCAATGGTTGTAATGTTGTAATAAATAGTTTACATTCAATGTTTTTATTTTTTCAAAAGTATTGAAAATTGAGTTTAATAAAAGACTTCAAAATTTATCTTAGAGTAGAGATTGCATAACTATCTACAAACTAAAACTCTTCATAACCTTCATCTCATTAATCAAAATAGAATGATTCAAATCTTTTCAAATATATATAAATCTAAAAAATCAATTTTTTTAAGCTATCCAAGCTGCTCACCAAGCAATAAAATTCACATATCATGCAAAAAAAAATTTACCAAAAGTTATAAAAAATTGTTGCACCTATGAAAATTTTTGAACCTCTAAACTTTGATTGGCTTACAAAAAATTAATACATCTTGCATTGATTTCAAAATTTTACCACACAAACTAAAAGAAAGAGGGAAATTTTTCCAATAAGATTTATTGAATTCAAACATTGGATGCAAAAGTTTAAAAACTTTGAATTGGATTTGAAACTATGTGAGGACATTTTCGGGTACCATTGGGCATTTAGGGGTTAAAGCTACACTTCTCACTCTTGATGTATAAAAAAAATTCAACAAAAAAGAAGAAAATTTTGTTTGTATTAAACTACCCCAAATTGCTATATTGCCAAAATAAATAAAAAGTAGTTTGTCCTTTAGGGGATAAACACAAAATGGATGAGGAAAAAAATTCTACCATAAAGGGATATATGTAAAAACTTGTCTTCTATTTTGTATTGGCTAATTTTCTATTTTTGAAACTCTCCTAGCTAGCTTAGTTTCTTGAATTCAAATATGATTTCAAATATTTCAATTCTTATCATTCATTGTAAATAATTAGTTCCTACTACCTTCCAAGACAATTATTGTTTGTGCAGTGAGTTCTTTAAAAAGCTTGTTGCCCACATATATATGTACACTCTTCTAAAACATTGTGAATGAAAAGTTCTCACTTTACCTCATAGAGTCATAGATGGAAAGCAAATGTTTCCTTGGTTTCTTAGTGGTTTTGCCTTTTAAAATTAGACAATGGGTGATTGCAAGAAACACTTGTAATATTTTCTGTCTCCAATCTCCATAAAATGTAGTTCTTTGGCTATAACTTTTATGTTATAGCTCTAAAAGACTTAAAATTTATAGGTATTGTACTAATGACTATTATACACCTTATCTCAATTTTTTCATTTTTCAAAAATGTTTAACTATCTAAAAAAAGCCCCTAGTTGTAACTCACTTACCAATTTGAAGGGTTTAGTATTCTTTCTAGTAAAAATAATAATTTGAAGTTAAAATCTAAAAAGAGATGGTCATCTATTGGACTAGCAACTTATTTGAAGGAATTTAAAAACAATAAATTTTTATATTGTATCAATGCATACAAATTGAGCATCTTTTTGCTTGCATTTTGAAATACGTAAAATATTATTTTGGTAGTTCTTTTGGTGAATGACCATTCTATAGGGGGTTTACAAATGGCCAACTTTTTTTACATCTTAAGAAAATAATATTTTTCACAAATTAAAACTTCAAAGTACCTACTTTCTTTCATATAAATGTATATATTGGTCATATTTTTTAAATCAATTTTTTTTAATTATTAAAAGAGTACTTGTATTGAAATTTGATTTTTAAATTTTCAACTCAAAACTTTGTAATGCAAAAAGTTTAAATTAAAGATATTGAAAGTCTAAAATCACAATAGTAAATGATCAAAAATTAGAAAATGAAAAAATGAAAAAATGAAAAAATTTTAATTTTAATTTTAAAAAAATCATCATAGTTCTTTGCTCTAGAAATTGTAATTTTAAATTATATTTTGATGAAATATAGTTATGAACCTTTTAGAGAAAAATGATAGGTTTTGGTCAAAAAACCACACTTCTTACAAATCAAGGATAAAAAATAGGACACTTGAGTGTTAAAATATAGACTCACATCTAATAATGTCAAATATAAAAGGACAACTTAGATAGGGTGCTAATAGAGAACTTTAGTTAGGAGAGCTATATAAAAAAAACTTCCATCACTTTGACTACTAATATCTTGCAATCTATAAAATCAAATAGGCTAAAATAATTTCAAACATTTTCCATATTTGCGCAATATTATACTATTGAACTCATTTTTTTATTCACAAGGTAAAATTATCCAAAAAAATTCTACACATTTCCCTATTAGTGCGAAGAAGTTATAAAGAATTTTGTGTACATTGAAAGCGATGAAGGTGGAAATAATATTGAAAATTAAGTTTTAAACATTAATATATTCCAAAAAAATTTACTTAAATATTTTCACCCTTAGAATTTGAATTTTTCAATTTCATATTACAATTTTTAGAGTTTAGAGATTTATTCCATGAGAAATTTTGTCATAAACTATTTTTTTATAACATTTTTGAGATGAATATCATTTCTGTAGTTCTTTTCCATGAGTTTTCTACTCATTTTCTAATATATTTTAAGGAATTTCTGAATTATGTCACAAATGCATGTATTAATAAAAGATAGAACTCTGTTTTTTTAATTAAAAAAGGAATCTTGAAGTTTAGGCATTATATCTTATAATCCGTGGAGACTTCCATTCTTCAATTTTAGAGAAACATACTTGAACAAGTTTTTAGAAATTATTGTGATCAAACTTGTTACAAAATGAAAATGATGAGGATTTTTGACTTTTGTTAGGAAATTTTATTGTAAAGCGATTTTGGAGGTTCAAACCACAACAAATTTTTTTTGGTTAATATCACAATTCAACATTTCAAACAAAATGATTAAAAGAATTCAACATATATTATTTCTTAGATTTTGTTTATTAACAACTTTTAACCCCTAAAAGACCATTGTCCCTTCAGGGGACAAATTGGATTTCGGGCAGGTACCTACGGGCTGAAATTTTGTCATGATTTTTTGAAACTTTTTTTGAAGATAGAAAAACTGATGAGCTTTGTGGGAATATAATTTTTTTCACATTTGGTGCCCGGAAACAAAAGTTATGACCAAATAAGCTCAAAGTAGGGGACGGGGGGCAGTCCGGGCAGAAAAAAAAAACTTTCAAAATTTTGAATTTTGAATTTTTGGATTTTTTTTCTTGTAGATTATATTTTTGTCTACATGGGAAGCTTTGATTCATTCCATTTGGACTTATTATGAGAAAGTTATGGACAATCTTGTTTATCGGGCAGTTAGAGCATCTTCCTGAAAAAATAACTTATAAAATTCATTTCTGAATGCAATTTTTACAATTTTTCTGAAAAAAAAATTTTACATGATTTTTTTTGCTTGCTAGAACAATCTCACCATTGGGATTAGTGCATTTTAAGTTCACCTTAAAGATATTAATAATTTAGATTTTCCTTCATTCTCATACCTACTTCTACGTAACAATTTTTTTAAGCATGAAAATTAAGTTTTTTCTTAAAATTTTCTTTTTCCCTAGACTCTCAACTCAATTTCCCACAATAAGGATTTAAAGCTCAAAACTTTGTAGTGCAAAAAATTTAAGTTAAAAAAGTTCAAAGTCAAATAATCCAGTCCCGCAAGGTGCTGAAAAAATTGTTTTTCTTTCTTTAAACGCAAATATCTTTTAATCTATGTGGTCAAAATTTCTGAAATTTTTTCCACACATTTCCATACTAGTAAGGTATAAGATCCTACGATTGGATGTGCAAAAAAAATAATTTTCAAATTTTTTTACTCTTTGCTACAGAAATGGCAGTTTTGAGTGTTTTTTGGCAGAAATAAGGCCTTGGTCCTTTAGGGGTTAAACAATCTATGAAAGAAATTTGATTCTCTAATATGTTGACATATATGCACACATATTTCTCTTGTCTTAAACCACTCAATTTTCTTACAAGAAAAAAAAAATTATATACATGCATGTGGTATGTATGCAAATATTATTCAATTATAATCTCATTCATCAATTTATAACATCCATAACATTTTTGAACATTGTCACAAAGATTTGTGACTAATCAAGAATAACATGGAACTCTTGATGTGGTAAAGACTAACATGTAGCTTTTCTTAGCCTTTAAAATACCTTTCTTTAACCTTTAAATCAAAGTTAATACTAAATCTATTCCTAAAATTTTCTTATATTCAAATCTATGCCCTTCATAAACCAAAAAATAAATAAATAAACTATCATAGTGAATTTTGAACTCACTTAACTTAACTCAATATGTATTTATTCAAATTACTTAAAACTTCTATTTCTCTTGTCAACTTCTCACATACAAATTCTATTCCCATATATGTTATTTTCCAATTGTGGTGAATGTTTTCCCACTACCAATTTTTTCAACACAATTACAATTTCAAAATCCAATTGCTTTTATAACAATAGTCATAGATCTAAAGTCCATTGTAACCATAATTTTAACACAACATAGGAAATAAGTGTTATAAATTATCTCATAAATTTTACAATTAGACCATTAATACTCAATAAGCTTGAAGCCTACAAAAGAAACCCTCTTGATTGCCTTGGATTTTGGCCCCTCTCTTTTGGCATCTTATTTTTCTATGTCTGTCATTGATCTAAATTTGAAAATTAACATAATAATAGTACATTTTATCAAAAATTCATGTCTAAAATTTTGTATTGATTCAACAGTTTAGATATTTACAACTACAATATTCTTCAAACTCAAAACTCTCTTCTAGAGCTATTTAATTTCATTTTTTATAATGTGCCAAAGTAGTGCTCCAAATGTTATAGTGGTGCTCCAAATTTCAACATTCATCTACATATTGGATAGAAAATATCACATTAGCACATATCACATATCTATAATTCTATTTTCATCAACAATTTGATGATTTCATCTTTTTTTAAATTTGAAGTTTTCTAGCAAAAAACTTTACAATTTTTTGTTATTTTTTAGCCGAGTTATTTTTTCTAGTGCAATATGACACTATAAAGCTACCAACACCAAGCTTACAATAATTTGCACCAAAAGACAAAAAAAATGCAAAGGCCTACCCTCCAACACAAATACCTTTATCACAACCCTAACCCTTGGTAGTTAGCTACCATCTACCCCTAACACCTCTTAACCCTAACTTAGACTATTAACCAACCCAATTAACCAACTATAAACCAATATGAATTTTCTAATACTATACACACATACATCAAACACAAATAGATACTTGCTTTCAACTAGTAAATGACCCACATCACAATAATGTTGTGTTTCCTTTTCCCCAAAATCCCCGGATAATATATCCCTTCTTAGAATACCTAGAGTCAATTCAATTTAATCTCAACTCCTAAAGGAACAGCATGTATTTTGGACAAAAATGATTAAGAATTATCACTTTAAAGCAATGTTAAAAAGAAAAATTTAAATAATCCAATCATAGAAAATTGTACTAGACTACAATAGAAATATGTAAAAAAAAATATTTAGAAATTTTGATTGTATAGATTAACAAACTATAGCAATTGAAGTTAGAAGAAAAAAAATTCTAACCTTAACCAATGGCATTCACAAACTTTAAATCTTCATGGTTTAACAAGATATTTTCCACATGGTTATTTTTTTGGTTATTTTTTTGGAATGATGGCATCCTATATCATGTTTGTTATATACATGACAAAGATTTAAAAATAGAAGAAGAATTTTGCATATACTACTTGAAGTTGACCAACAGGCTTTGAACAATATAACTTCTAATCCAAGTATGTGATTGGAAAAAAGACTATAGTTCATACCTAGTATCAAAGTTTTAGAAAGACCTATTCAAAAATGATTTCATAGGAACATACCAAAGTTTTTAATTGTCCATTGAATGAACACTTGGTCTTTTTGGAATTACCCCATATAGATTATGAATTTTTTTCAAGAAATTATTGCCCAAGTTGTAGGAAAAAATGAAGTACATTCAGGTCTATTGAATGTTTTTTCTATTTTTCAACAATACAACTAGTGTGGTTGCTTTGTGCTTTGTAATTAAAGTACAAGGTTCATAGTAAACTTATGTAGGGATGGGGATAAAATAAAAACTTGCAATAATGAAGATCTATAACTAGATTCCACTCATTTAGAATTTATTTTGCCAAAAATATTCATAATCTAAATCTACTTTCTCCTTTGGAGGACTCTTGGGGGTTTATACCTTAGTTTAGTCCATGGATTTCTTGTTGTCATGTTCTCAAGCATTTAAGTAGATAG
Source organism: Climacium dendroides (assembly GCA_950106755.1). Lineage (NCBI taxonomy): Eukaryota > Viridiplantae > Streptophyta > Bryopsida > Hypnales > Climaciaceae > Climacium > Climacium dendroides. Next base: position 18,214,887 of record OX467083.1, read on the forward strand.
ACGGTTGTCACATGAGAGAAAAAAGAGTTACTTCAACTATTATTGGGGTGGTGTGAGTTGAAAGTTTGTTCATCCAAAGTCCCCCAATACATTTTGAGAGAATAACTATTTCCAAATGAAGGAACTATTTCAAGGCATGGATAGAAATATTGATGTTAGGATTAATTAAAATGGGGAGGGGGTACTTTACAAGAAAGGTTTGGTTGTTTTTAAATTTTCTTTGCAATAGAAAATGTAAGTTTTATATTTTATGACAATATTGTTGATGTTGTTTAGAGTATATATTTCTTAAGAGTTTGGACTTTTGGTGAAGTTTTGTGATGGATAGAATATGTGCTATTCCTCAAGTACCAAAGGTAATGACAATTAGTGGATGTGTTGTCCATCCTAGATTTGTTACAATCTATAGAAAAGGTTGATATTTGTTTTCTTTAGAGTTATAGAATTAGAAGGAAAAAAATGATCATTAAAATAAGTTAATTCAATGTATGAAATTTTATGGAATTTGAATGTGATAGATGGGGGTGTACTTTGATTTGGTGTATTTTGTAGACAAATAATGTTTGGGTATAGTTTTGCTTTACATGTAGTGTGTAGAATTTAGATCGATGCATAGATGTAAACAATTTGGAATTGTTTGTTCTTGTAGTTGACCATTTGTTGTATCAACATTAGTGAGTATAAAACACCTTGATGTTGTATAAGTAAAAAGGGATTAGTGGATTTAATATATTGCCTTGTTGTATATATGGATTTGTTGGGCTTTAATATATGGTTTAGTGCACCACAGGAGTACATGTAGACATGTATCTATTTGATTGAACTCCTAAAGTCCCAAGGCTTTTTTTCATTAAAATTCACTCAAAATTGTTATTTCTATTTCAGTGAAAATATTTTTAAATTATTTTTTGCATATCTAACCATTATATCATGTACTGCACTAATATAAGAATTGTGGAATAAATTTTAACCATGTAGATTGTAAGATATTTGCATTTAAAGTGAAGAAAAAAATTGCACCTTAAGTGACTAGATTATAAGATTTTGAATCTTCTTAGCTTAAAGGATTTGCTCTAAAGGATTTGAATTTAAAATTATTTATGTTAAAAAATTGAATTGAGAATCTCAAAAAAATTCAAAAAACACACACTTGATATTTATTTTTTGACAATTAATTAAATAAAAATAGTTACAAGATTGAAGAAAAAACAAAATTGTTGATAACTCTAAGATGAAATTGAAATGCACTAATTTCAATAGTAAAATTGTTCTAGCAAACATATTAAACCTCATGGAACTTCTTTTTTATAATCATAAAATTTGAATTAAAAAACGAACCCAATATATCACATCCCTATCTCCTTGGGGTTCTCAAAGTGCTTTAGTGAGCAAGGGGGACCTTGGGGTGACTTCTTAAGCTTTGCAAGACCCTAAGAAGAGAGAAATGGGTGTCTCTTGAGTAAACAAGGCGCAATAGTGCCTTGGAATTGAAAGGTATGATAGTGCATTATACATGTTTGGAAAGCCCTTGAAAATATGCATCCAATAATTTAAAGAACACGTGATTTGAACTTATGAGCTAAAAGTTATGATCATTTGAAGTTGGTGGTGTTTAAGTGATGCCGGGACACTTAAGAACTAGGAGTGAGAGATTGCCAATGAATCCTTCATGAAAATATGTCATGTAGCATATCATTGGAAAGATAAAAACACAAGGAAGCTATAATGACAAGAATTATAAGATTATAAGCTATGAGTCAAAAGTAATGGCCAAGAGAAGGTATGTGGTGGAGGCGTGATGCCTCTCTTGATGAACCCGAATATTTGAAGGGCTATAACTTTGTGAGAACTTGTCCAAATGAAACAAATGAGTAGTCCATCGGCATCTACTTGTTTTGTAGATATCCAAAATGGATTCACATGTGGGATTTGGAGTTAAAATTGCAAAGTTATGTGGTTTGGAAGTTCCAGAGTCTAAATGGATCTTGTAACATCGTGATTTCGGTTGGAATCAGGTGTCTTCTACAACCCAAATGTATTTAACGATCTCCTTTGACCTAGGATGGGGGGGGGTCTATTGAATGCCATAGAAAGTATTATAGGAGGGGTTGGTCTCCCTCTTCACTCTCTTTTAAAGCTTTGGTGAGTCTTAGTAACTCGAGGTAGGTGATGCAAGTTCACCACTAGGTCCAAGGTACCATGGGACACTAGTGTGGGTGTCCCATGCACTGGTTGAATGGAATCCCACTCTTTGCTAGACCTTTTCAATGTGTTACGAGGTATAAATCCCAATTAGTTACAAAATGCAAGTAGCAAATACTCATGGATCTAGAATGAAGTTAGAGTGACATTCAAGGGCGGTTAGCACCAGTGGGAAGTAGTGCCTCCACTGAGTACTTGGCCATCAATGGAAGTTTCACCCCATGTCACCAAGCGACATGCTCGATGTCATGAGTGGGGTATATGTGTTAGTAATCCTGAAAATTGGGACTTGGTAACATGAGTTGGAAAATAGGAACTAACATTGTGGGGTGCATGGCATGTGCAATGACTTGAAATGATTGGGACTTGTAATGAGTTGAAATTCAAGTAACATTGAAAGTGAAGCATGGTGAGCCCATCTAGAGCTTTAAAGTGTTATTTAAGTCGTGACACAATATGTCATTTTTGCAAGAAATTTTGACAATTGTCTGCAAATCAAGAAGCTTCATAACTTTCACATCACTAATCCAAATGGAATGAATTGAATTTCTCTATATAGACAAAAATACAATTTATAGAAAGTAAGTTTATGAAAATTTTATTTCAAGTTTTTGGGTCTTTGTTTTTACTTGGCAACCTAAACTTTGGACTTACAATGGCATAACTTTTTTCCAAAGCACCAATTGAAATAGAAATAGAATTTGTACTCCTACAAAGCTAATGTGCTTTTTTATTTTTAAAAAATTCCAAAAAATTTCACCAAAAATTGAAATTATAGAAATCTATCTGAACTTTCATTTGTCGTGTGAAGGAACAATGGTACTTGAACGTAACATTGCAAAGAAGGTGTAAATAACCTATTCGGATTTTTAGTGTCATTTTTTTTTTGTGTTTTTATATGGTTTTAGTTATGCTTTGTTTGATTGGTGTTCCAAATGGGTGATTTTTGAATGTTATTAACCAATTTGGAAGTTATTTCTTTGTATTTATCCGGATGCAATCAAGCATGAGCCACGGTGATGGGATTGGAGGGGAAGCCAAATCGGAGAGTGAAGGCAGTTTTGAGTTGTCTGAGGGTAATTCCTACTTGTAATGCAGGATGACAATTCCAAGTTGGAATGTTCTGTGTTTTTGTCCAAGTAGGAACTGTCTGTAGCCAACTAGGTCGGAGCTGTTGTGGTTTCCAAGTTGGTTTGCCTGTGGTCGGCAGTTAGGGTTGTGCGGGGTGTTGCAGGTGCCAATTTGGGAATTTGTGTGTGTAGTTGAGGGACGGTTATTTTTGAAGTTCCTAATGGGCAGTTTGCGAGTTTTGAGGTGATGCCAAGTTGGTTAAGGAACTGCCTGGCTTGGGGTTTTAAAGTCGAGTTTTCCGATTTGGAAGGCACCCACTGTTTGAGAGAGTCCAGTGCGAGTCCCAGTCCAAGTTGGCTGCGTATTTGATGTTTTTGTGCTTGTTTGTGTGTATGTGTGTTTTTCCAAGTCAGATGCTTGATGAGTGTGTGTTCTAATTGGTGTGGTGTGAGTATGTGTCTCTGGAGTGGTTCGATCCAATTTGGAGAAGTGTGCAGATGATGAAGTTTGAAGCGGAAACAATTTGGTGATGTGGAGTTAAGCGGTGAAGTGAATGACTGAGGATGAAATGAGGAGCAGATTAGGAAGTGTGTCCTAGTCGAAATTGTTATGCAGAGTGGTGAGAGTCACTGTAGGGAGCGGATTTCCAATTTAGAGAAGTACAGTGATAGCTTATTAAGCGTTAAGTGATGGAAATGGGACCCAATTCAGAGCTGTAAAGTATATGGATGATGTGAGCCCGAATAGATCATAGTTGTGAGATCAATTTGGGTAATGGAATGAAGTCCGATTTGGATGGATCAATCAGAGAGTTAATTGCTGGGATAGCAAATAGGAGATCCAAATCGGAAAGTTGCAGTGGAGTGAAGCAAGAGCAGTAAGATTAACTGCTAAAGAAAACATTATTTTAACGGTGATATGCTCACCAATTCGGCTTAATGAAAAGTGTAATTCAAGCAAATTGGTGTTGGTTGTGCTGAATGGAAATGTATGTTTAAATTGAAATCGTTGAGTGATTGTATGTGTGGTTCCAATTTGGAAATTGGAATAAGTGCCGAATTGGTCAAGTGAAGAATTGGCAGTTGTGGTTAAAATTCAAATTGGACTAAGATTTGATTGAAGTTATGGATATGAGCAAATTGAGAAAGCTCTGTATGTGGAATACATGGTGTCATGAGTGCTTATCCAAGTTGGTTTTATAAAGTTTGAATGTTGTCTAAGTTAGAATCCCGAGTTGGTCTGTGAAGCCGAAGCAACAGGTCTCAAATTTGAGAGTTTCCGAATGGGTGTGAGAAATTAATTTATCCAATTAGGAAACCAGCATAGTATGAGAGAGAGAAGACTGTAAAAAAATATATATAAAATAAAATAAAATTCCAAGTTAGTAAAAGGAGAGGATAAATTCTGCAAGTGCAAGGGTCACATCAAAGTTTAAGGAGATAAAAGAATCCAAATCGGAGATCATGGTTGTAGCCAAAGCCGGAGACAAGGACCAACTGAAGTGTGACATATCTGATTTGGAGAAAGACAGGAAGCTGAGCTTAACCAAGTTGGAAGATTGTTGCTGAGCCTGTACCAACAACAGCACCAATTCCGATTTGGTGGAAAGACGAAAGAATCCAACTTAAAGATTAAAGATCAATTCCAATTGGGTGATACTTAACCTTGGTGGTTTTAAGAGTGGAGTGAATAATTAAATTATTAATTATTACAGAAATTGTGAGGAATTAAATTAATACTAGTTGGAAGTATGCATTCCTTGTGTGTTTTAGCCCTTTATTAGTACGTTCTAATGTCGTTGTAGAAGTAGTCCTATTAGAATTGCCTCCCTAGGAACGAATTAAACTATTAGTTTAGATATTCCGATTAGGATCTATACTTAACTACAGAAGGCATAGAGTAGAAAGTCATTGAGTGGATCAAAGAAGATGTTGGCACATAGTCTATGTATTGACCATATTAAAACTTAAGAAGGTGCATAATTTGTACGTTTGAGGTGTGTAAATTGGACCATAATTTAATTATAATCAATATGTGGTTTTTGAGTCTATTTGTTTATACTGAGAATTGGTATGTAGTGGTCATGCACTTCAATTCAGCTAGTTGTATTTAGAGGAGAGCAAAAAAAATTACAATATTCACAAACAATATTAGAGTTGGGAACAAAAAGATCCATTATCCATTCCAATGCTTTTCCATATAGTCAATACTTCACCAAATTTTGCAAACAACTACATATTTTGAAAGCTATGAAAGATAAATAAAAGGTATTAAATTTTTAAGCGTATTAGACAAAGAAAAAATAATATTAAAAAAACTTAGTAACAATAAATTAAATGCACAATTAGAAGGCTCCAAAAGTTATTGTGAAATCTACTACTTATTTATCACCAATTTAAAACTAAGCTATTCTCAATCTACAAGAACACTTACTTGATTTTAGGCACTTTCAAGCTCTAAAGTGTAGTGTGAGGTAGTTTGCTCTAAAAGCAACCTTTCAAAAGCTAATTGCATTTGGGGGGAAGCTAAACTTGTTGAAACAATTTTCAATAAACTTTTGTATCAAGAAAAATGGAAGTGGCATCTAATGCAAGTCAATGCATATTTTTGGAACTTTTGAAGAATTAGTTACAAAATATACATTGTTGGTACATTAAAGAAAGCAAAATGTACTTCAAAGTTAATTGTTGCTCTTAGAGCATGGGTGCTCTAAGAGCACCCTACCTTAAAACCAAAAAAATGTTGTTGGATGTTGATGAGCATGGCACAATCATTCCTTGGAAGTTATAAGTGTAAAATTGTGCTTGGCAAGGATTCACCCATAAACAACATTACAACCATTTTTTGGCCAATGAATGACAAAGATTCTTTCTATATGGGGCAGAAGTGCAACTATTCATCCTCCACATTTTGTATAAAAGAGGAGGTCTTCTAAAGTACTTTTACTTCCAATAAATAATTTTGGATTTTTTAAAACCATTGATTCACACATTACCAAAATGATTGATTCCCACAGTCACCATTCCATCCTTTAAGGATTAAAAGGATGATAAGACAATTGCTATTATTTCAAATTTTAATATATTCCTCCTCTCCCTTTTAGCCTCTAGAAAATTTAGTTACTTTTAAATGTGGTGGACATTTGACTCCACCAGAAAGGTCCAAGTAAAGAATGGACTTTTTAATCCAAGACTGTATGCACATTATATAAATAATTTGGGTCGAATGTTATGCTTATCCATTGATTCACACATAACCAAAATGAATGATTTTTACAATCACCATTCTATCCTTTAACTCTTAAATGTCAAGGCGGACATTTGACATTCAATGGATGATAGAAAATTTCTCCATGTAGGATAGAAGTGCAACTATTCATCTTCAAAATTTTGTGTGGAAAGAGGAGATCCTCTACAATGCTTTGACTTCCAATGAGTGCTTTTGCAATTTTTGAAGACAATGATTCGCACAATCATGAAAACTAATGATTTCCAAGGTCACCCCACCATCCTTTAACCTTGAAATGTCGAGGCAGACGTTTTGCGTTCGATGGATGACAGAGGATCTCTCTATATAGGACAAAAGTGCAACTATTCATCCTCAAAATTTTACAAGAAAAGGGAAGTTCTTCTACAACGCGCAGGGAGAATTGGCCCCCTCATTGCCCCGGTCAACTGTGGTTTGACAAAAAAGCCCCCTATGTTGTGCCAATTTTTTGGCAATTCTTGCATCTCCCTTGAGTAATTTGGAGCCTCTGATTGCAAATATGAATTCAGAATTTAAAAAAAAATTAAGCCTTGCAAATAAAAATTTCCAGGGCTTGCCCTGGAGGGGCAATGAGGGGGTCAATTCACCCTGGCCTTCTACAATAGTTTGTCTTACAATAAATGCTTTTGTAATTTTTTAAGTCAATGCTTCGCTCGGTCATAAAAACTGATGATTTCCAAAGTCACCCCATCCTCCTTTAAGAATTAAGGGTTAAAGATTAAAAAGATGGTAAGGCCATCACTATTACTTCAAATTTTAATATATTCCCCCTCCCCTTTTTAGCCTCCAGAATATTCAGTTACTTATAAATTTGGTGGAGAATTGACTGCACAAGAAAGGTCCAAGTGAGGAATGGACTTTGCTTCTTTTTTTTGTCCCAGACTGTAGGTGCATTAGGTAAACAATTTGGGTGGGCTGTTATGCTTTCTTAAGAATCTGCAACCCAAATGCGACCAACTGAAGTTCCAAGGAATGATCAAGTACGAGTTGCTTTTTATGAGTAAATGATGAGACTTAGGGCCACTCCCCTCATAAGTCTTAAATGCAGATGGGCGGCTCTTGCTCCTTAACTTATTAATATTGGTTGGGGAGCCCATGTGGTCACTGCCAAATTTGGGTGTCCTGAGTTGGCAATCTTGCAACTGAAGAGAAGGACCCATGCATCATTCATTCACAACTTTATGGCCACAAAAGCTCTTCACTGTCTATGTCTTTGAGTGTTTCCGGAGCAACTTCAAAAGACTGAACCAACATGGGAACCAAAAAAAAAAATTCGTCGAAGGGAACAGGCCCAGAAATCGCCCACCTCAGAGCTGAAACTGAATTTGTGGGGAGGCAAAGCTTCTTGAAATAATTTTCAGGAAATTTTCCTTGAAAGAGAACTGGAATTGGCATCTAACCCAAGTTGTTTCATATTTTTTGGAGTTTTGTGGAATTAGTTATGAAATTTTGAAGTTGAAATGGCATAAGGGGGCTTCAAAATCATTCACCTCCTAAAATGTACATTGTTTGTTCATTGCTGAAGGCTATGAAAAAGTAACATGTATAGGTAGTGTACATTTGAGGATGTGGGTGGTTTTAGAGCCTATGTGATTTTAGAGCATGTTATCTTATCCCAATTACAAGCAAGTCCAATAATCTTACGAATTTTGTTCCCAAGCAAATGGATTCGACTAACAAAAATTTCATGAACTTGAAAAAGCTCTAAAAAATACTACAAAGTGGATAGATTTCCAACTGCAAATTGCATTGGAATTGCAAATTGTGTTGGAATCATAGTGAAGAATACTTGCCAATGTTATAGAACAACTTTTAAAGAAGTGGAGGCAAGCATATGGTGTGATTTGACTTTCTAATCCACCTTAGACAACCTTTGGAAGATAGCCAAAGATTTGTTGCGAAGCTAGTGTAAGCCAAAAAAACAAGCAAGAAATGATACAAACAATTGAGAAAAAATATAGGATCAAGTATCCCTACAACAATTGCAAATGCTCCTTTCTAGTATGCCCAATAGAATGCAAGCTACAAAGGGTGGCAAGATAGTGTATAGAAAAAACTCAATTATTGTATGATTTTAAATTTCATGTTTATATATTTATTATAATAACTAAGTTCTCTTCACTACAATCCAACACAAATTTTATTTTGAAAATCTATCCATTCAGTTTTGTATGCTAGAGCTTCATGAAATTCATAAGTTTGGCTGGTGGTTTTGTACTCTTTTGTTTGCAATGAATTTTTCATTTGTGTCAAAATAAATAAATAAATTCATAAGCTATTTGTTAAAACTCCCTAGAAACAAAATTTGTAAGATTATTGGATTTGACTAGTATATAGTAAGAAGACTTCTTCGACAAAGTTCAACTATGGTATTCAAAGTGCAAATGACGTCATTAAGAACCAAGTTGTAGTGCAAGGGCATGGTTCCAAAAGCTCAATGACGAGATCCTTTATAATTGCCTTATAATACTTCCTCGGAAGGCAAACATTTAAAACTTTGCTAGTCTAATTTGCAACATAGATCTCAAGCAAATTTGATAAAAATAAAATAATTGAAAAATATATATTACCAAAGATAAACTACTTCTAAATTTTCAAATTTTATAAAATTGCATGCATGGTTAAATTTTGAAAAAGGGTATGATCTACATATTACTTGTGACACCATTAGTATAGGCAACGCTTTGGTTTTCAAATTGTTGCCACATTCTTACCTTGAAGCCTTATTATTAATATGCCTTTGAACATTTTTCTTGGCACACATTTTGGAGGTACAACACTAAGTTTCTACCAACTCAACACTAACTTTCAAGCTCCATCTCCTTTCTAGCTAGGACCTATTAGAACTTTCTTACCTTTAGTATACAATGTTTTTTTTCAACTTCAAATGAATGGTTCTTGTTCCTTTATTCCATTTGCAACTTCAAAGGTGAAAATTAAGACATCTCCCTCCTTCACCTTCTTCAATACATGCAATTGCAAGAGAATTCAAGTCTTTTTGGAGTACTCTTAAAATCATTGCAAAAGAACTTATTTTTGAGAAACGAATGTTTAATTTAACTTATTCTATTTATTTTTAAACATGTCTATCATCATCTTGCCCTATAGGCCCCTACACATCCATCTTTTCATATTCAATTTTTGAAAAGATTTGCCCTATCACAAAAGTAGAAAAAAATAATTTAATTCTTGATTAACCCCTAAACGCCCATTTAAGGAACTTCATTTCAAAGTTAAGTAAAATTTTGAACTTAAATGAAATCTTTAAAAATAAATATATTTAATATATTTTTAGAATCAATATAATATTTTAAAATTAAAATAAAACATTTCTAAATTTTTAGTCAATGTTTTGCTCAAAGGAGTCTTAAAACTAAAAAAATCAAGTTTGGGACCTTAAAACCTTTTGAGAGGCTTTCGAATATATTGAATTTTAGGGGGGGAATTGCATTGTAAATTCATTTAAAGAATTGGAAGAGAAAATTTTGAAATGGGATAAATTCTATATAGGAAAAGATGTCATTATTTCCAAAGTCACAATTTAACCTCGAAAGTGCTATTTAGAAGACTCTCTCCTCCTATAAAAAAAAATGCTAAAAATTTTCAAATTTCTTACTTCCTAATCTTCAAACAATATAATCCGTAATTGACATTTTTCAAATGAGATTCGTAATACATCTAATACAAGATCCCACGAGTACAAATAATTAGAAAGTTCTATTTATAAACATGTTTATAAACTCATTTGACCTTGTCTTTTTGCTTTGCTAAAAACATACTTCAAAAACTCAAAAATAAATTAGGTATTTGGAGGTAGAATTGATGTTTTCTACAATTTACATAATTGCACCAAGTCAACAACCAAAAATGTTTGATCTCTTTTGTATTAATTTTTTTCACTAATCAAAGGAATTTCAATTGCAAGGAGGAGTTACAAATACAAATCAATCCAAGCAAGCAACAAAATGGTGACAATATACAAAAAAACCACTAGTCAACTCTATGATCATTTCCTAAATTTGGTTATAACACCGTAAGGCCTACATTTTAATTAGATTGTGTATATGTTAGAAGGTTGATTTAGCCTATAAGCACTTGGATTTTGTTGATATTAACATTTCAAGCAGTAGAAAATCCCATGGATCTTTCTTAATGAACACAATACAATGACCATAGACTAAAGTTCTCAAAATACAATTGTACATACTTCATGCAATACCTACAAAGACACATTACATATCGTTGTCTTTTCTAAGTTTTTGACTAATAATACAATTGCAAATGCCTAAACCGAAATACCAAAAGAAAAGCGTGTCAATAACAACCAATTAAAATGTGACTAAGTGTCCAATACAACTATCCTGCAACCATAGCCCTCTTTATTTGCACCAAATTCTTACATTATTGTTTGATGTCATTGCTTTACATCATTAGTGCAATGTTTTAGTTGCAAAGGAGTTATAGAATGAAGTGAATATATTGTTTTTAGTTGCAAAGGAGTTATAGAATGAAGTGCAAGATTACAAGAATTGTAACAAAGTTCAAATTTATAATGAATGTAAGTTATTCTCCATCCAATATTCATCACAGTTATCGATGTGGACTAGTTCACACTATGATGTTCACCATGTTGATTTATAATTGCAAAAAACGACTAGAAGATGACTAGGAAACAATTGCAATTGTAAAACAATAGTAGTTGTTTCTTACTTGTTTTGCAGTCATTTATTAGTTGTTTCCTAGTTGTTTAGTAGTTGTTTATTAATTGTTTCTAGATCATTTTTTAATTGTCTTATATCAATTGTCCTATACCAATTGTCGAGAGTATCATTAGGTTGGACATATAAAACTTATAAGTAATTGTATTCTTATATAATGAATTTTGTTAATAAAATTCTAAGATTTGTAGATTTGTAGATTTGTACAATTTGTAGATTTATACATTTTTTAGATTTTAAAATCTACAAATTTTATAAGTGAAAAAAAGTCATAATTGCGCCACAAACAAATTGCAAATGAATTGCAAACAAGTCATAGATGAGTTACAAACGAGTCACAATAAAATCACGAATGAGTTGCAAATGAGTCATACATTAGTCACAAATGAGTTGCCAATAAGTTGTACTATACAACTCACCAATTGGATAACCAACCTCTTGTGGCAACAAATTTCACATAAACAACCACGTTGTCGCATTATAAATAAGTGCGTTATTTAAAAATATATATATTTATATGAATTTTGGTTGGATTTGGTGATATCATTTGAGATAGCTTCAGGGTGACGCTTATTTCTTAAGAACTATAAAAAAGAGAGAACTTCCAAAAAGGCTTCATCAAATTTGATGTCATTCTTCTTTGTTTATTACTTTAGGATTAAGTATGTTGAACTGGAGGGGTTTTTTTGAGTCCCAAAATGAAGAATTGGAGCCAAAATCTAGATTTGAGTTTTCTTTATCTCAATTGCCGGATCAGCCTTTTCTTCCATCAAGTCTTGCATCGTTTTATGAGCGCCCGCAAGATGAAGTTGGACTTTTTCGACCACCAAAGCAACCACGCATGGAGCAACGATGGTACGAGAATCTTCAACACGATGCTCAAGCGTTAGTGATTTTATTACAAGTCGGATGTGTTGAGCCCGGCGGTCAAGAGGTGGCGTTTGAAGGCAATTTTGAAGGTCTAAATGATGACCAATATTATTGCATAGTTAGGTTCATTAAGGAAAGTTGTGGCCATCATCGATGGTTAAAAGAGCCAATTAACCCTCTAACTAAAGTTGATTGTGTGAATTACATAATTGCCATTGTCAGACACATCCTCAAATTCTTGTAAATGGAGTAATGTTTTTCTTAGAACTTTGTTTTTTTTACCTCTAATAGTTGTTTACTTAAGTCTTAGACTTTTATTTGTATTTAAAAGTATTTTCAAGGGTTATTTGTTATATTTGAAGGAGATTGGAGTAGATAAAATTTGCCCTTTTGTATACTACAAAGCCATTTTGGCTTAAATTCTCTTTCGTGGACTAAAAAGGCATTTTTGACTTAGATGAAGGGATAAATAAGGTAGTGGGAAGGTCAAAAAAGGTAGCCAATAAGGATTTAATGTCCATGTGGCTTAAACATAGGCTGATGTGACCCCTAATGCAGGATAAGGAGTCGGTCTTCACCCTCCTTCTCCATTGTGTTTTTGGTATATGTGTGTTTTTTTAGGAGAAAAAAATATCTTGTGTATACTTTGGATTTCAATGAGATTTTGTGAGGATGTTTTTCTTACTTTTGTGTACTAAAAAATGTATGATACGTTCAATTTGGAGTTTGGATTTAAGAGTTATGCTTGATGAAATGAGGAAGGGTCAACTATCAATACAATTTGACTTCAAGGATGTCTCAACTTTGATATAGCTTATAGAACGTGTTTATTAGTTTTTGAGGCTAATTTTTGGAGGATATTTAGATGTTATATTTAGCTTTTCAAAAACTTATGACTCAAAACATTTGGAGTTTTTATGAGACCAAGACATTCTCCAAAGTAAAAGAGTGTACAACTGCCTTTGAAAGTTAAGGAATAATTTTTGATGAGCTATGAAACCCAAACAACATCTTCTTAGTTTTTGAAGTTTGAAGAGTTTGCTAAGTATTTTATTAGCTTTTCAAAAAGCTAAGGAACGCTAGGATTGGAGTTTATATGCAATTTTTGTACTCATATAAAGTTTAGCAACATTTTCAAGAAGAATTTCAAGGGTTTGAGTTATTGTATATGACTTATATGGCTTGGTATATGATCTATAGTATTTATATATGGTATATACAAGTATGAATATGGTATATTTATATATATTATATGAATATAATACATAGTACTTATATTGTATTTGTATGTGACAACAAATGTTGGAATATTCTATTAGTATGCATCGTACAAGTATTGGTACGAAATTGCACGCACTATTTATATGAGAGTTGTGTATGTTATACACATATATGCAAAATATTGCATACTTTAATGTATGCGAGATCTCATATAGCATGCAACACCTACTTTTGTCTTGAGGAAGTAATGCCTTTCACTTTTATTATTACTCTTCTTCATGTCCTAAGCTGAAACCAATTGCAGCCAGAAACTCAGCGTTTTCCCAAAGTAGGACCTCTCTACCCAACAACATCATAAAGTACATCAATGAAGTTCTAAGTAAGTTGACAAATGAGAAGCAGTCCCATTTCACCTTGCAATTATGATATGACTAGAAAACTTGTCCACAACAACTAAGGACCTTCAAATTCTCATTAGTTGCAAATGTCCAATGCAACCCAAAAACTAATTGTTCTTTGTAGTCACAAAACACCTCATTTTCTTCTAATGAAAGTTGACGGTTCTAAATATTATTTTCTAGCTAGAGCTCTCCTAAACAATCATTTCTAAACACCCTGACACCTTCAACTTTTGTCTATTGTACTCACTCATTTCTAGGCATTTAATTATTGCATTTGACTTTGATAATAAAATAGCCAACATAGGTTTAAAAAAATATATATTTGAGCTTCAAATGTCATAATCTTACAATCCACAAAGTAAAATAACGTGCTATTTCTTCTACACATCAGCACATGGATCTATTACAATTTCATAAGCTTGGAATTTAAGAACAAGGATTTAATTTTCAATTTTGTCCAATGCACCCAAACTTGGTAGTTTTTGACCAATTTCCTCTAACAAACACCCCTTCATCCTTTAAGGGTTAAAGTTGGAACTTTGTCCTTCCCACTATGGAACTCCAAATCCTACACATAAGGTGAAGTAATCTATTACCGCCTAAATTACAATTCTACTATCATGTACATGTGGTATACATTTTTGTTCTACAATGTATCCCATAGGTGCATGAGGACGGAATTGTGATTGATTGGGGCAGCAAAAGGTTGGTTTGCCTTAACTTTTAAACGTCAACACAGATGTTTGGTGTCCGAAGGATGACAGAGAATCCTTTAAGTAGGATAGAAGTGCAACTATTCATCCATAAAATCTTATTGTGGAAAAGGGAGGCCTTCTACAGTTTTAGTTTGACTTCCAATGAGTGCTTTTACTATTTCTTAAGCCAATGATTCACACGGTAATGAAAAGGGATGATTTCCAAGGTCGTCCATTTGTCCTTTTAAGGGGTTTTAAGCTTAATTCCCCTCCAACAATCCTAGAAAACAGGTCCATTTCCCCTTGAACCAAGGGGCTTGGGACACACAAGTTAGTATGGCATATGAGAACTGTTCTCACATAGAATGGTCCTTCACCTTTATTACTGTTTATTCCATTTGGCAGGGATGGTTCCCTTGAAGCTTGCACCATCTGAAGTAACTTAAACTGAGTTCAAAGACCAAGGTAACGGTCCAGAAATCACCCACCTAAGAGATGGAATAGAATTTTGGGGAGGCGAAGCTTCTTGAAATAATTTCCAGTAAATTCTCCTTCAAAGACAAGTGGAATTGCCATCTAACCCAAGTTGTTTCATATTTTTTTGGAGTTTTGTGAATTTTTTTATAAAATTTTGAAGTTAAAATGGCATAGGGCTCTAAAATCGCTCACCTCCTAACATGTGCACTATTTTGTACATTGCTGAAGGCTATAAAAAAGTAATATATACACAGAGTGTACATTTTGAGTAAATTCTCCTTGAAAGACAAGTGGAATTACCATCTAACCCCAAGTCATTTCATATTTTTTGGAGCTTTGTGAAATTTGTTATGAAATTTTGAAGTTGAAATGGCATAGAGCTCTAAAATCACCCACCTCCTAAAATGTACACTATTTTGTACATTGCTGAAGGCTATGAAAAAGCAATATATAAGATAAACCAACCCATTGTGGTCAGAATGAGGAGTTTGGCGTCATCTTGTTGCTGAAATTTTTCAATTTTTTTCCTACATTAGCACAAGTGTGAGAAACAGCAAGTGCTGTTGAAATTAATTAATTTTTTGACAAAGTATGAATTTGCTAGGAATTTCTAAAGCATTGAGCCCAAAGGAGTCTGTAGACTACCTTAAGACCCACAAAATCTGAATCTGTAATACTCATCTCACTGCCTAATGCAGTCAAAATATTTTCTATTATAGAAGGCCCAAAAAGTCAATTTTTACAATGGACTTCACACTGAAAACTTAGAAGTTCCTAATGAGGCCAGTGATAACTCCATTGCTGTCATTTAAGAAATACATTGTTGCCCACATCCCACATCCTGGGAAAAACCCACAATGGGTCATTTCTTAGGCGACCACAATGGGTCATTTGACCGCAATGGGCTGTCTTACACAGAGTGTACATTTTGAGGATGTGGCTGATTTTAGAGCCTGTTACATTATTCTAGAAAATCTACAACATCTGCAAACCCATAATTTTCGAATCCATGATTTTCAAATTCATAATTTAGTGAGTCCATCATACAAGACAAATCCAACATGAGCTTTATCCAAATGGTACCTTACATTGTTGGGTCAGTCTGGTTGGGTTAGCATCCCAAGATGCAGGGCAGCATTCAAAAATGGAGCAGTTTCAAACCTAGTTTTTTTTCTTCTTCAGGATGGAACTCCAACAAGAATTTGAAATGGGTTTGGGTACCAGAGCACATAAATTAAAGATTAACAGAACTTACAGTTTTGTAAGCTTATTATACCAGAGTGGCTTTGCAGGTCATCAAATAAGGTCAGCTGGCATAAAATGGCCATGTTTCAAATTCCACTGTCATGTACTGGCAACACACATTTCAGAGGTGGAATGTACGTGAGGTACGGAATTAGAAAACATGGCCGTTTCGTGATGGCAGATCTTAAACTTAAACTTCCAAGGATGGGGCCGGGGACATTAAACCCTGCCCATGAAGTGGGCCCACCCAGCAGGCTGGATTTACCTCGGGGAAAATGCAGGATTTTTTTTAAAAAATTCACATAATTTATTTTTTTTTGAAAATTTTGAATTCATATTTGCAATTAGAGACCCCAAATTATCTAGGAAAGGTTTAAAATGTATCCTAGACACAGCTCAAAATAGGGGGTATGTTTTTACTTTTATCCCTAAAGAACCCCAAATTATCCCATTGGACTAACTTCGTGGGCAGGTTACTATGGAAATCATCTTTTTTGATACAGTATGAACCATCTACTCAAAAAAACTAAGAGCACTTTGATTGGAGGTCAAACTATTGTGCAAGACCTCCCCTTTTCACACAAAATTCCAAGGATGAACACATGGACTTATGTCTTATATAGAAGGATTTTGTGTCATCCATTGGACCACTATGGTCTATAGTGTCTTTATACAATTAATTTGAGTCCAAGCATGATTGTCTATATTAGAACCACATACTTTGATTCAAGAATTTATATTTTTTAAATTGATCATTAATTTTGAAGAAGTAACCAATTGTTTCTTCAATACTTGTGTGATACCTGGTGATATCTGTATGAAAACTAAGTGATACCTAGGTAAAATTTGGCTATTGGTCTTGAAATACAACAATAATATGGCTATTTTGACCCAAAAGAATGAAAAATTCCAATACAAAAAATAATGAATATTTTTTGGATGTTGCCAATTGGTGAAAATTGTGCATAAAGAAACACTACTCCAATTATAATTGTGATATTAAATAACATTCCATGTAAACTTGTAACTCTACACCTTCCATGTGAAGGATTAGTGTTTTAATATGAGTTTGCAATGAAATCTTCTTTTTTCACATATTCTATGTCAAACTTTGTTTGGAAATAAATGTAACACAATTTATTGTAACAACCATAATTATATTGTTTTTACGGAACTACATGAATCTTGTTATGTTCCCATTCTAGAAATCTAGGTGCTTATCACATATTAACCCCTTGAGGACCAAGAGAACACATTGTGTCTTCTCCAAATTTTCAATGGCAAATTCTCAATAGGGTGAACACAAATCTCTATGTTTTGTAAATTAGGATCTTGTAGAGTAACAAGTTTACATGTTTCTTGCATTCTTTGATTTTCAAAATTTGAATGTGAAAAGTTAAGTCTTTTTAAGGGAAATGTAGTCTAATAGAAAAAAAGGGCAAATATATTGAATTTCCAATGAAAGAAATAGTAGGGATGGAAAAGAAAACAGTTTCTTGAATATTTCTAATCTTTACACTATACAAACAAACTAGGTTTGGAGAATTTTTTCAAGTTTTTATTTTTAGCAATTAAAAAAAAAGGTTCAATCTAAAGTGATTAAGAACACAAAATAATTAGAATGATTCCAAACAATATGATAATAATATAAATTATTTAATTTCAAATATATATATATATATATATATATATATATGAAATTAATTTTGCAAGATCCAATTTGATTAATTTTGGCTTTCTACTCATTCTATTTGAAAATGTGTACAAATTTGAGAGAGTTTTTTATTTTTCAAAAAAAAAATTCAAATTTCAATTAAAAATACTAAATATGCCTTACATTTCAATACAATTTTTTCTTTGGAAGGGGGGTAAAAATCATTATTCATCTTCTTATGATTTTTCTTCCTCCAAAGCTATATTTTTTGCCTATAAAGTTGATTATCCAATATTGTTATAATCTAAAAATTTCAAGTAAATCCATGTGCAAAAAATATCAAAGTGGAACAATGCATTGAAAACCTCCATTGTCAAAAAGTTGTTGGACCTTGAGGGATTAAGTATTTTGAACATTTACAATTTCACTTTAAATCTATTTAGATATTCTGTACAAACGAATCTGGATCATTACAATATGAATACATCAATTAGTATTATTGGGTTTGGGATTTGTTGCAGTTGTATTGGTTGATGCTGCAATTTTTATAACCACATGTACCATGCATGTCTATTACTAAATAAAAATACTATTTTTTTTACCATTATGTTGTCCCAAAATATTTTATAAAACCTTAGAACCATGTAGAAATATAGTAATCAAGGTTGAGTATAACTTGTCTTTTAGAATCGAAGGCAAAAAATTGAGGTAAGTTTAGATAAATGAAATCATTATATGAAGATTATACATTGTTTCTAAGTAGTTAACCTCCTATGTGTTGAAAAATCAAAATCTTAGTAAGTTTTAGATTTTGTATAAACCCAAAAGTTCTTTGTTAGTTTAGAAGCTTGTCATTTTGTAAAGTCAAAGTTTCTCCAATGGTTGTGCAATAGTGAGTATAATCTAACAAACAAAAAATTACTGTCACAAATTCAATGGAACTAGAGTATTTTGGAATCTATTATTCATTTAAAGTCCTACATCAATGATCTTGATTAGTTTTGTGCTTCATAATTTCATGCAACAATTTATTGCTAAAATTTGATTTCTACATTATTTATCTCCTAATTAGACTTAATCAATCATGAGATGATATATGATAATTTTGGTCAAAGTTTTTAATCGGTTCAATTCAAATTTATCTCTTTAGAAGATGTGTCCCACAATAAAAGGCTATGTACGTCAAAAATAAACAACAATCTTATGAGGCAAAACCATATCAATGACAAGAATGAAAAAATAGTTTTCAAGCACCAAGTTATAATGTCAAGGCTTGGTGCCCCACTTATTGCCTATGTGGACCTTTAATACTTAGCTCTCATAAAATGTTTGATGTTGCCTAAAGTTGTGACACAAGAAGTCTTGATGAATAAGACAATTTTGAGACAATAAGAGAAATAGGCTTTACATAAATTCACCAAAATCTTCAAACTAATAGATACACAACCAATCATTTATAAAGATTTTGCATTGTGAGATGCTCTAGTTTATAATAGAATGTACTAAAATTTTAGATGGTATGCTTTGATGCCCCCTCCCCACTTTACACTACCTCCTAAGGTTGGCGTTTCAAAGATAAGACATGAACATTGAGAGAGTTTTTTTGTCAAGGCTTCTCAATTTGAATGTCAAGAAGTTTTAAGACTTCTCTTCTACAATGATATAGATATATCCTATTAACTCCTAAAGTTATTTGACTATATTTTCAACAAAAACACTCCAAAACTGCCATTTTTAGTACAAGTACCAAGTTTTAGAAAAAACAAACATTTTTGGACACTTGTAACCATAGGATCTTGTAGTATGTTGGTTTGAGAAGATGCAAAATAAATTTCATAAATTTCCACCACGTGGATTGCAAGATATTAATGCTTAAATTAATAACCCTTTTGGGGGCCTTGTGAAAAACCAAGATAGGTGTACTTCACAAGGTCACATTGGTATGACCAAAAAAATTCCTTGTTGTTGGTGCTTCTTTGGATTCATTCTTCTAGACAAGTTGGCTACACACTTGAAAATTTTCAAATCATTTGGAATTGTACAACATATAGAAAAGAGGTAGATGATGATTCAAAAACACTTAATTGTTAAGAATTTTCTTTTTGGAATTGAAAAATGACAATCCCAATGGTTGTAATGTTGCAATGAACAATGTACATCCTACGATTTTATTTTTTCAAAAAATAGTGAAAATTGAGTTAAATAAATGACTTCAAAGTTTATTTTAGAATAGACGATCTATTACTACCTACGAACTAAAACTCCTCATAACTTTCATTTCAATGGAATGATTCAAATCTTTCCTTGTATATATAAATCTAGAAAACTAATTTCAATTTTCTTTTTAATGAAAAAAGTGATTTTTTCTAATCTATTGGATTGCATAGTTAAGAAAAAAAGTTACAAATCATACAATAACTTTTAAACCATGTAGTTGAAAGTTATGAAAATTGTTGGGACTTAAAAAAAACTTGTCTCCATGTTGTGTGAAAATCTCAAATAAAAAAATAAAAATTCCATTCATAGTAAACTATTGAGAATCACTATGTTGTTCAAAAATGCAACTTGGTGCTTTAGAGGTTAATGTATGAGACCCTAATTTACCAAAATCACACTATTTAGATCAGTGTAGGATGAAATATAATTGTATAATTGCACTACTTTTCACCATATAAAAAAAATCGACAATAATTTTGCACATGATGCTAATTGGAGGCTTTCACTAAGGTAGATACACCCAAATGTGCCACTGACCTTAAACCACCATCTAGTCTCTATGTACATCGCCAAAATTGGTTCTGTACCTATGTGGAAGAAATGCTTTTAGAACCAAACTTTGTTCCTTAATAACTTTTGCATACAGCATCCAAATGCCACGTTCCTTGGTACATTTGAACCTCCTTTCACTTGCCAACAAAAACATATGAAAATTTGACCAGTCTAAAGATAGAAAAATAGGCTCAGTAGCAAAAAGTGGCGGTTTGGGGTGTACCTACCTTAGTAGGATCAGTTTGGTGTGAAATCTTTTTAAACCTCACTAACTAAACTTGTCCCGTTACCCCCTGTGCTCCAAATTTCTTTCTTTCTTTCTTTTAATATCCGATTGAATTGAATACATTATCTTACTGTAGGCTCGGTGGGATGCTACTAACTTATGATGGCCACGGCATGACCAAGGCCGTTCAGGCCCCAATACAAATCACAGGGAGTGGGAGATACTTTATTTATTAACTATTAATGGGGCTTTGCCATTGGCTCTAATTTCTATGCCCTGCTGCTCTGACCGTTTATTTATCCACATTTATAACGGGACACGCAAGCCTGAGTGCACGTCCTTGCAGTGGGACGGACTATGATTGCTCATCCACTGAAATCATCCGATCCGGAAATCATCCATACCTTAAATTTGTTTTGTTTTGTTTGTTTTGTTTGTTACATTGAGATCTCCTGTACCGTGAGTCCCCCGCTCGTGTTTTTGGTACCGTCGGAAAGCTCTCGGCAAGGAGGGGTGCATGGACCTTATATTTTGTGGTGTTTGAACCTATGGTGAGAAAGTTATTGAATTTTGAAGTTTTTTTTATGAACTAAAAAATTAGAAAATTACTTTTACTTTTGTTTTGACTGTGGCAACAACACAAGGCACACCAGTCAGGTGTTATAACCTCATTTCCAAAAGGTGTCATAATGCCAACAAATACAAAGAAAATCTTAAGTTGGAAACATTTGTTTCTAAAGTTTTGATATTATCATTTCTTGGTTCTTGAGAATGAAGTACGGAACTTACACATTATTTATGCATTTTCCCCCCTAAAAATATTAAAAATTTAGCTGAAAAATGAACTCTAAATATAATTTTCATGAAGAAATGTTATAATAGCCAATAGAACAAAGCTTGTTATAATTTTCATTTCACCAATCACGAATAGAATGATTGGTGAAATAGAATCAAAGCCTTTCAAGTAGGCATACCGGAAATTCAATTTAGTTTTGAATTAAAGGGCACAAAATCCTTTTCATTGCCACTTAGATTGTGTGAGTTTGATCCAAAAAAGCAATACTTAAATTTTTTTGTAATATTTATCAAAATTGTAAGAATCCAAGTTTGACATGAAGAGGGTGGTAATTAAGAATAATGCAAAATATATTAAACAATAAGTAAAAGATCTGAAGTCACTAGAGCTTGCTTAAAAATGCAAAAATATATTCTAGACAATGAAAAAGCTTTAGGGCATTAACATCATGTGAATAGACAAATTCATTTACAAAGTACATCTAATAAACACAAACCTCCTAATAATGCAATCCATCTATATTCATTAGAACATGTCTATAATTCCATACTAGGGTCAAAAGCAACATAGCTTACACTAAAGGTCTTCTTCTTTGCTAGTAGTCAAGGATTACTTGCAACTTGAATTGAATGAAGATCATACCATTTGGTAGCTTGCACTATCACTACCTTGGCTCTATAATAGATATTATAGAATATTCTACACCTAACACTACTTCGTTAGTATAGTAGCTAAGTAGACATGTGGAAGCTCGATGTGATCAATAGAGGCAAGGCAATGGAGTTGTGGAATATTCCACACCATCTATTCTAGAGCCAAGGCAAGGTGCATGATGCTTAATTGTTACAAAGGATAAGCACAACCACTACAAGAGAGAGCTCAAAAACTGCTTAGGCTTTAAGAACCGCCCCTACAAAAATGTTTAAATAGTGCACAAAGATATAGAAATGGAAGTGACTTTGTGTAGTGAGAAATTGCCATTCCATGTATGTGGTTTTAGGCTATTGAGCAAGTGACATGGGGCACTATCATGTGTGATTTTTGCTTATAATAAAGTCTGGAATTTGGTGAGGTTTGCAAAATGGATTTGAAATGTCAAAAAAAGGTTGCAAAAAACATATCTGAGGTTGAACTTCCTTCTACTAAAACAATTGTTAGTCACTCATAAATTCTTGAATTGTTATGAAATTTTAACCACACAACTAGACTAGTATATGCAACCTTTTCAATAAAATTTATTGGAAACGGACACTAGATGAAGAAGAAACAAGCCGCCGAAGTTCACTGTAATCCAAAAATGTCGGGATTTTGAACTTTGAATTGCTTCCAAATATTCAAAACAACTTGGATTGACATGAAAATTTGACCACAATAACTAGAGTGCAAGGGGAAGATAACCCAACAAATTTTTATTGAAAACAAACATTGGATGAAGGAGATACAAGCCCCTAAAGTTGCAGCCATCAAATGTAGTTTGGTGTACTCAAATTGAACCTATGGACTTTGATTGGCTTTCAAAAAATAAGTACATCTTGGATTGATCTAAATTTTTTACTAAATAAATTAGAAGAGAGAGTGCAAATTTCCTAACAAGTTTTTATTGAATTTGGACATTGGATGTAAAAGTTATAGCACTTTGAATTGGACTTGAAACTATTTGAGGACATTGGGGCATTTAGGGGTTGCAATAAATTTTGATTTATAATGGGGAGTGAATTGAATGGAAACATACAGTGGATCATTTTTAGACTCATTGGCTCCATTCAAAGGCATGTTAACTTTTTGATTCATTACAATTGTACCTATGAGCATTAATAGTGACGTAGGCACTTTTAGACTTTTGGAAAATCATACCTTATTCATTCCAAGTCAGAAAATTAAAACAAAAAATGCACTGTTGTATTCCTCATTTCTCTTTCTCCCAAAAAAACAAAAAGTTTTTGGATCCACCCATTTTTGCACAGGAGTCTTTCTTCCCTTCGATGCAGGCTTTGAAATATCTGAGCCTGTTACCTTTAAGTTCAGTTACTGCAACTCTGGAGCCTTTATTTTCCTGAAAATTTGAAAGACTTTGGAATCTGACTTCCACAGCTTGTTCGTGGCTTTCGTGCACAAAGTTTTCAACTCTGCCACAGTCCATTGGATAACATGCTTGAATCTCACACAACTCCTCAAAAGCAAGACTAACGTAGGTACACCCAAATGTGCCACTGACCTTAAACCGCCATCTATACTATATGTACATCCTCCAAAACCAGTTCTGCACCTATCAGTGGAAGAAACACTTTTAGAACCCAACTTTGTTCCTTCATAACTCTTGCATACAGTATCCAAATGCCACGTTCTCTGGTGCATTGAAACCTCCTTTCACTTGCCTACAAGAGCATATGAAAATTTGACCAGTCAAAAGATAAAAAATAGGCTCGGTAGCAAAAAGTGTCGGTTTTGAGTGTACCTACCTTATACAGTACCCTTCCAAAAACGCAGTGTTTTTATTTATTAATGTGACGATGAGTATCCTCCACTCTTCCACAGTGAGGAAACAGGAGTACGTTAATAACTTACAAGCAAAGCTGCCGATGCTTATCAGCCTCATCAATGCTAGTGGAAGGTGCAGCCCCAAAGGGTGGACTGATTGAAGAATTGGACCTGTGGAGGGGTCACATGGCCGGCTC
The DNA here is from genome assembly GCA_950106755.1 of Climacium dendroides. Lineage (NCBI taxonomy): Eukaryota > Viridiplantae > Streptophyta > Bryopsida > Hypnales > Climaciaceae > Climacium > Climacium dendroides. Next base: position 18,239,174 of record OX467083.1, read on the forward strand.
AAATGATTTGGGTGGGAATCAGGGGATTTTTTTTTGGACCAGTGTCCCCCATGTTGGCAGCACTACATAGGCCAGTTTTTGGAGGGATGAAGTTAGAGAGGTCAGATTTCTGACAGTCTGGTGAAATTTCGCCATAAAAAAAAAAGCCCTGGTGAGAATGTGGGCGTCTCCTTATGACCCCGGAGCCTTGGAGACTGTTGGTTGTTGCTGCAAGGAACTTGAATCACAAGGGCACCCTCCAATTTGTGCCACTGACTCTAAACCGCCATCATCACTCTGGGAGTCTGGATATGTAAGGTAGAACAACCCATTGAGGTCAGAATTGGGAGTTTGACCTCATGTTGTTGCTGAAATTTTTCAATTTTCTTCCCCCGCATTATTTCGAGTTTCAGAAATAGCGAGAGCAATTGAAATTATGTTTTTTTTTGACAAAGTATGAATTTGCTGTGAATTTTTGAAGTGTTTAGTGTATCATGGTCCAAAAGAGTCTGTAGACTACCTTAGTACCAAGAAAATCCGAATCCATCATGTTCATTTTGTTCACCGAAAGCAGTCGTTGTATTTTCTAACATGGAAAGCCTAAAAAAGCTCATTCTTACAATGAATTCACACTGAAAAAGTAGAAAGTTCCTAATGAAGTCACTAATCTCTCCATTGCTATCACGTAAGACATACATTGTGGTCAAAATTTCACATATTGAAATAAACCATGACAGTGTCGTTTCCTAGGTGTCCACTACGGGTCATCTAACCACAATGGGCTATTCTACTTTATATCAAAATTAATATGTACCTAATATAGGAAGGTAACAAGTGCAGAAATCGCTCATTTAAGAGCTGAAACTGAATTTTGGAGAGGCGAAGCTTCTTGAAAAAAAATTCAATAAAATTTCCTTAAAAGACAAGTGGAATTGGCATCTAACCTAAGTTGTTTCATATTTTTTGGAGCTTTGTGGAATTAGTTATGAAATTTTAAAGTTGAAATGGCATAGGGCTCTAAAGTCAGCCACCTCATAAAATGTATATTGTTTTTATATTGCTTAAGGCTATGAAAAAGAAACATGTGTATATATAGTGTACATTTGAGGATGTGGGTGGTTTTAGAGCTTGTGTAATTTTAGAGCTTGTTACCTTAAAGCCATCCATGACCAATCAAATAAACAAATGCGGACACAATGTGGAGTAGTTCAAGGTGAAGTAAATATTTCCAAAGGTAGAGAGATAGAAATGATGAGGATTACCAAAAATTTGGTAATTTTATCGCTTGAACTTCGGAACATGTATCATGACCTTACTAGTTTCACCCATGAAAAGGAAAAAAACAACATTCCAAGCTTCTATTGGAAATCTATCCCAGCTTGGATTGGAAATAACTACATCCTATAGTTGGGTATGGGGCTCTGGTTGGGAATGGGTGATCCTACCTTATGTGGAAGAAATTAACAATTTTAGAATATCTACTCAAAAAAACTTTGACCTTTCATAATTTTTACATTGATGATATCCACATGTTGTGTTGTCAAGTGCATTGGAACTTGCCAACAAAAAAATCAATGAAAATTTGATCATTTCGATGATAGTAAGTAGTCACATTTTCCATAAATGATATTTTTTGGGTGTCCAACTTAGAAAACATGTATGTGCAGTCTATTGGACCAAGACTATTTTTCCCATTAACCCCCAAAGCACTAATTTGCATTTTTGGCTACTCCTTGGGAAAACCTTATGTGAAAATTTCAGCAAAAAATAAAAAATAAAAAATAAAAAAAATTGTTCATAGCGAGCTACCCAAAATTGCTATGTTGCCAAAAAAAATGCAACTTTTATCTTTAGGGGTTAATCCTAAAAGGATGGATTCTATGACTATAAAAAGATCATGCAAATTCATTGCTTTGGATGCTCCATTTTTCTATTAATTTGTTGAGTAAGTTCCATTTCACTGGATGAACTCAATTTCAAAAAAGATCATTCTTATGCCTAAAGTTTAGATCAAGAACAAGGAGGTAGGAGTTGCCAAAATACATTAGAAAATCATCTTCAGTGACCTGTTTTTTTTATCACCTTCATCTATAGAAAATTCAATGACACTTCAATGAGGGAATTTCCACTAGCATGTACTAGAAATACATTCAAATAATTCTCTCAAAAAAAATTATATGAAAAATTGGCCATTCAAAATCATCTAAAAGTCACTTTGAGGCATTGATTGTGGGGGCTTAAAAGTTAACTCTTAAATGCCCAAGGGACCACATTTGGATGCTAAAAAAACTTTGAAGCTACATAAAATCTTGCTAAATTAATTATTTTAGCATTTTTATAAGTGAATGCTTTTCAATTTTATTTGAAGCACCAAAAACTTGATTTGATATGGATGTTCACAATTTATCTACTCAAAATTTTGTGAAATTGAGTTCATTGGAATTTTTTTCATGACCTCAATATTAGATTTGATATGTAAAATAAAATTCAAATGATTGTTTTAATGCCTTCACAATCAAACATATATCTCTTTTCCTATATCTAGTTTGAATTCATGTGGTTATAATTCCCCCCAAAACGATGAAACTTACCATAAGATGATGGACAAAAGGCCCATTGTTGTATGTGATTCGTGACAAGCCCCATAGAAGTGCTAGCAATGAACTATTGTGCCGATTTGCATTGGAGTTGCTTCAAAATTTTGCCAATGTCATAGCCTTTTGGAGTACAATTGACAAAATTTTGCATTAGGAAGAGCACCTTCAATGATCATTCTAAATGGGGACACTAGACCCGTCCATTTCAAAGTCACTATAGGGCAACTCTTTGCTTTTCAAAGTAGTGTCATCATATCATAATATAATAAAGATTGTGATGTATGAGAGACAAAATTGAGGTAGCAAGGCAAAATTGGATCCAAATCTTGAGCTCTACCTTGTTATTACCTTGCAAATTTCTAGTTCAATGCCTTTTCTACTGGACTATTGATGATGCTGTAGATATAGCCCTACTTCAACTAGAAACCACTATGCCAACACTATAATGACAAGACAACTTTTGAAAACACTCCCCAATGCAACTAACATTGGTCTCTTTTTATTCTTGAATCCACCATTTTCCTTCACGAACCCAATAAGTTGACCAAATGTGAAGAAGCCATAACTAATAAGGTTCACAATAAGAATATTCATAATTGTCATACCTTTTGAAGCATTGTTATGTGTGATAATAAATTGGACCTTCCCACTTTGCATGAAAAGTCTTTTCTAATGTTGAATCTTTTCCTCTCTTTCTTTTTATAATGCAAAAAAGCCCATTTGAGTTTTGGATTTCCAACTTTGCATTGGATCAATTTTTTAAAGAAGTCACCAAAACAAAACGAGTGAGGTCTATCTCCTTCCAATTGAAAATTCTCATATTGTCCCTATTTCTTCACATAGATTGCAAATGCTCTAAGCATATTTTGCCAACACTTTAAAAATATTTATCTTTTAGTGTACTTTTGAAATAGTATATTTTTCATTGTCCAATGTCTAAATTTGAGATTTTTTGTACCTATTCAAAGTATGTTTGAATGCACTTCCAATGCTAGAAATTTTAAGTTTTAAATTACAAAGCAGTGAGAAGTTGGAGTTATATTTGGCAAGTCAAATTCCAAAGTGTATTGAGGATGACCTTACTAAAATAGACTAAGATGGGATACTCCCTAAAAGCAACCTTGTTCTAAAGGTGACCACTAACATAGAGGTACATTTTGTTTTCTTCAAAGTACCAATAGTATACATTTCAAGAGATGGTTGCATTTATTAGTGTCCACTACATTTCAACTTAAAAAATTTGTAACTAATTCTATAAACATCCAAATAATATGAAATGCATTGTATTAAAGTAGCAGCATCCAGAACTATCACTGTACCTATAACTGTCACTTCTAAAATAATGGAAAATCTTGGGAAGTGAATAGATGTGATTACAAGGATGTAATAAATTGAGCATTAACTCTTGGTGTTAGTATTAGGTGCATGTATAGTAATCTCTTTAATCCCTAAAGGACCAAGGCTTTATTTTGCCAAAAACATTCAAAACTACAATTTCTAAGGCATAGAGTAAAAAAATTTGAAAATTGTTTTTTATGCACATCTAACGTAGGATCTTACACCTAACTAGAATGAAAATTTGTGGAAATAATTTCAGAATTTTTGATTGCACATATTGCAAGATATCTACGTTTTTCAACACATTGTGGGACTAGATTTTTTGACTTTGAACCTTCTTAACTTAAATTTTTTCCAGTATAGAGTTTTGAGCTTTCAACCTCTATAGTGGGGAATTGAGTTGAGGGTCTAGGAAAAAAAAGAATTAAAAAAAAACTTAATTTTCATTCTTAAGAAAATTATTAAGTAGAAGTACATATGAGATAAAAGGAAAATCTAACTTATTAATATCTCTAAAATGGAATTGAAACACATCAATTGCAATGGTGAGACTATTTTAGGAATCAAACTAAACTATGTGGAATTTTTTTTTAAATTGTAAAAATTGCATTAAGAAATAAACCCTACAAGTAATTTTTTTTAGAAGATACTCTAATTGCCTCCAAAACAAGATTGTCCATAACTTTCTCATAACAAATCCAAATGGAATGAATAAGACCTTTCTATCTAAACAAAAATATAATATATAAGGAAAAATATTCAAAAATATTCAAATTTTGAATTTTTTTTTTGTTGCCTACTCTCCCCTATTTTGAGCTTATTTGGACACAACTTTTGTTTCCAGCCACTAATTGATCCAAAGGGACAATGGGCCTTTTAGGGATTACTTAACCCTTAAAGGATAAGCATGCAATTTTTGGGCAACATAGCAATTTTAGGCAAGCTGGTGTGAATGAAGATTTTAGGCTAAAATTTTGATAGAAGGTGGGGACAAGGAATATCTTTCATATGCACTAAATTTAATGACATTTGGAAATATGAGTCAAAAGTTACAGCCTAATATGTTACTTTTTTCATAAATTGGTAGTTCAAGTAAATCAGTAAAATTCACTTTTTTCAAAAACAAAATTTTAAAACTTTTTTCTAAAGTTATGTATGCAAGGAAAGCTTTTAATCATTCTATTTTTATCAATGAAATGAAAGTTATGAGGAGTTTTAGTTTGTGGGCTATTATGAATTTTCTACTCTTAAATAAATTTTGAAGTCCTTTATCTTACTAAATTTCAATATTTTTCAAAGAAAATAAAATCATGGGATGTAGACTGTTTATTATAATATTGCAACCATTGGGATTGGCATTTTTCAATTCCATAACTAAATTCTTAACAATTTTGTATTTTGAATCATTTTATATTTCTTTGTACTTACTATTTTTTTTCTATATGTTATATAATTCCAAACGATACAAAAAATTTCAAGCATGTAGCCAACTTGTTTAGAAAAAAGAATCCAAAGAAGCACCATCAATTTGGATAGTTTTTCATAGAAAAGTGAGCTTGTACAATGCAATTGCCCCTTTTTTTCGTAGGGCCAAAAAAATGATTTCAATGAATTTGAATGGTCATATCTTGCAATCCACAAAGTGGAAATTTTTGAAATTTCTACCACATGTTTTGAAGTTAGCATACTACAAGATCCTATGGTTACATGTGTCCAAAAAAATTCAAAAATTTGGCACTTGCACTAGAAATGGCAGTTTTGGAGTGTTTTTGGTAAAAAACAGAGTCACGGTTCTCTAAGGGTTAAAAATTCACAACTTATTCTTGCATTGTCGAAATAATACATTTGAAAGTGCATAGGAATTCTTCTTCTCTTGCTAATAGGGTTCAATAATTTTTTGGATGTCTACTAATAGACATTATTTCCAAACACCCTTAAATTGACAGTTATAGGTGCTTCTACCTTCTAGATGCCAATTCCATTTTTTCTTCCTACAAAAATTTACTGAAAATTGTTTCAATGAGTTTAACTTCCCCAAATGCAATTAGCTCTTAACCCCTAAAGTATTTTGAATATGTTTTCACCAAAAATGCTCCAAAATTGCCATTTCTAACACAAGTACCAAATTTTTGAAAAAAAAATCATTTTTGGACACACCTAACTGTAGGATCTAATATCAATTTGGTTTGAGAAGATAAGAAAAAAAATTCAGAAATTTCCATTTTGTAGATTGCAAGATATTAGTGTTTGAAGTAACAAAAATCCTTTTTTTGTCCCTATAAAAAAATGGGTTGCTACACTTCACAAGGTCAGATCACTATGAAAAAATGTCCAAAATAATGGTTACTTTTTAAATTCATTCTTCAAGGCAAGTTGGATACATGCTTGAAAAATTTCAAATCATTTGGAATTGTACAACATATAGGAAAAAACTGGAAAGTAGAAACAAGTAGAAAACAATTCAAAGTACTAAATTGTTATCAATTTAGTTATGGAATTGAAAAATGCCAATCCTAGTGGTCGTAATGTTGTAATAAACCATATATGCCTAATGTTTTTAATTTTTTCCAAAAATATTAAAAATTGAGTTAAAATAAAGGCCCTTTCATTAATCAAAATGGAATGATTCAAAGATTTCCACCTACATATAAATCTAAAGAACCGATTTCAAATTTTTATTTTTTTTAAAAGCGAATTTTAAAGAAGTTTTTTTTTTGCCTTGACTACCTACCGAATGTTGAAAATCACATATCATACACTAACTTTTTAACCATGTAGTCAAAAGTTATGAAAATTGTTGGACCTCAAAGCTACTCCTTAGGTGCATGTTGTGTGAAAATTTCAATTAAAAAAAATAAAAATTCCATTTGTAGTGAGTTGCCTAAAATTGCTATGTTGCCAAAGAAAATAGCGTTTTGTCCTTTAGGGGTTAACCCTGAGCGCCCAAGCGCCCCAAATGTAGCCTCCTATTATGAGACATTTGACCATTATAATGTCCTAAGCTGTATGGTGAAAACTTCCACAAATTTCTCCAAAGATGTCCTCCCTACCTCTCTTGCAATCTAAACGGACATGTCTCTTGGATCTTATTTTTTAATCGATGGGGTCTACTTGAATGGCAATTTGTAGCTTGTTTTTGGGATTTGCACTGGGCGCTCAGGGGGTAAGGTCTTTTAATGAAAGTTTAGTTTCAACTCCCCAAAATTCAGTTCCAGCCCTTAGATGGTTCATTTATGGACCTCCTACCTTGAAAAGGTCACTTTGGGAGTAGAGGACAGGAAGCTGGCAAATCGCACTTGCTCTGCAGCATCTGTGCTTTGGGTGAAATCTGCAATTTCAGGGAAACTTAAGTCTCTTGGTTTAATGTACTATTTCTTTTAATGGAAACGGTCAGTTTATTTAAATAAAAATTTAAAATTCTGCAAATTTTTAAAAATAATATATATTTTTTCAAAAATCTGCAATTTCCTCAACAGCTGAAACCCAACTTTGAGAAATGTGCCACACAAAACCTTTGCAATTGGGGGTGCACATAAAGTAACCCAACTTTTGTGTCAAAAAAGAAAAAAGTTTTTGACCTTGAAGCTCACTGCCAATGGAGTTGGTCTCAGTCACTTTGAGAATGTGGATCCACTTCCCTGTTTCATAGTCTGTGGCAGCTGTTGTACTTTATGCTTCAGTGGAGGAACAAAATCTTGGTGTGTAGAAAAAGACCATTAAAAAAGTTGGAAAGAAATGGAACCGCAACATTTTGTCAACCCTGAACCCCAAAATGCTGCATTGCCCTTTTTTGAGCTTCCTGATATTTTCACTAACTTAGATTGAACAAAAGTTAACATCTTCATAAGTTTTATCAATTAAAAAAAAAATTTGTAACTGTATGAATTCAAACTAGACATGTTATAGATCACATGGGTCACATGGGAACAGAAAACACTACAATGCAGTCACTTATGGATTGAGAGATTGTAATATTTGATCACAAGGGTGTTAACTCCTAAAGGATCAGCCTTGTGTTCTTGGCAACACAACTTTTTTGGATAGGTAAGGTAGAATTGTCCGATACCACCATTTACTCAATTCTACCACCTACAGGTTCCTCCCATTTCTGTCACTGACCCCATCTATTACCATAATCTTACTAATCCATTATCGTGATGGCAATGGGTTGGGGAGCAGACACATCAACCCACACTTCAACAATGGTCTCATCATGCTTCAACAAGGGTCTACTCACAGTTTTACATTTCAGCTTTGAAAAATCACAAAAAATTCAATTCTTGTTGGAATGTTTTCATTCTTTTTGCAATTGACTTCTCTCAAACAATTTAATCTTTGAAAAATATGATAGCTTAGAAATAGCTTCTTCAAAGTATCTAGATTGCAAATCTGTATGGTGATGGGTAGTTCTACCTTACATGTGAGCGGAGATTTTTTTTTTCTTTGGATTTTTCACACAACATATAGACAAGGAATAGCTTTAACGTCCAACAAATTTCATAACTTTTAATTACATAGTTAAAAAGTTATTGTGTAACATATAATTTGTTTTTCAACTCAAACAACCCGGGCAGATTTTTTAAAATATTTTTTTTGAAACAAATCTTTTAATTGATTCATTATATATATATGGGAGGGGGGAAAGCTTGATTGATTCATTATATATATATATAGGATGTAGATTGTTTATTACAGCATTACAACCATTAGGATTGGCATTTTCAATTCCACAATTAAATTTTTAATAATTTTATTAGTATTTTGAATCATTCTCTACTTCTTTCTACTCACTATTTTTTTCATATACATTATACAATTCCAAATGATTTGAAAATTTTCAAGCACCTAACCAACTTGTTCTGAAGAATGAATCTAAAGAAGCACAAACATTTTGGACATTTTTTCATAATGATCTAACCTTGTGAAGTACAACTCCCCAATTTTTCTCAAGGCCCCAAAAGGATTTTTGCCACTTCAAACGCTAATATCTATATGGTGGAAATTTCTCACATATTATTAATCCAAAGTACTACAAAATCCTGCTGTTACATGTATCCAAAAATGTTTTTTTTCAAAAATTTGATATTTGTATTAGAAATGGCAGTTTTGAAGCATTTTTGGTGAAAACATAGTCAAGGAGCTTTAGGGTTAAAATGGTGAAAGGGAATTCAAGTGTATCAATCCTCTTTTAATTCCAAAAGTCCCAAGGCCTTTTTTTCATCAAAAAACATCCAAAACTGCAATTTCTATTGCAAAGAACAAAAAAGTTTTGAATCCATTTTTCCCCCATTTCTAACTATATGATCTTGTACTAGGATACTATAAAAATGTGGAAAAAATTTCAGAAACTTTGACTTCATAGATTGAAAGATATTTGCATTTGAAGTGAAGGAAACAAGTTTTTTTGCACCTTGCTTGACTAGATTCTTTGCCTTTGAATCTTCTTAATTTAAAAGTTTTGCACTACTAATTTTGAATTTTGAATTTTTTAAATCAAAATATTGAGTTGAGATTTCAGAAAAAAAATTCCAAAAAAACATAATTATTTTTCATTCATTTAAAATTTGTTTAGTAGAAGTATATTCAAATTTGAACAAAAAATTAAATCATTGATAACTCTTAGATGGAATTAAAACACAATAATTCCAATAATAAGGTTGTTCTAGCAATTTTATTTTCTTAAAATTGTTAATATCTCATTCAAAAATGAATTCTATAGGTCATTTTTTCAAGATTGTCCATAACTTTCTCATCACTAGTCTAAATAGAATGAATTAAAGCTTCATATGTAGACAAAATTATAATCCTTGAAAAAAAATACAAAATACAAAATACAAAAATCAAAATTTTTATACAATTGTTCAAATTCCTTTTCTAATCTTAGGATGGCATATCCTATCTTCAAAAAAAGGTTCAAAACATTATGTCAAAAATTGAGGTCACACAAGCCTACTTAGAAATCCAACAATCTCCTATAGAGACTTTTGGACTTTAGAAGTTCACATTTAAAATTGAAGTCACCAAAAAAATATTAGGTTAAAGGGCATAACATATTTAATCAGAATCACTTAATGGCTTCTCAAAATGTACTCTACAATTTCTTTTTAATGAATTTCCATTGTGAATTTTTCTCCATCATCCAATGCATTTGAGGCTCATTCTCAATAACACTCAATACTAACAAATCAAGGTTTGCAATGGGCACCCTTGCACAAAATCTTGAATTGAAAAATCATAAACATTCATTTTCAAAATTGGATCTTCAATGCTCAAACTAGACTTCAAAAACAATTTGTGTAAAAATGTATGCAATATGCATGATTGTTTGTCCCAATTTTATCCTAGGTTAGATAGACAATAAGGGAGACCCCATTAATGTAGTGGCCATGCATGAGTCAAATAGATATGTGTAGTGGGTTGGCATTATGCACTACAAAATATAAGTTACTAAAGCCTTATTTAATGTTCAACTACCTTACTATACCTAATTATTCTTTATACATATGAGCTTCACAAGATCTCAGGTGTCATGAAATGTAATGAGTTATGAGGTATGCCACTAAGAATTGCTTAACCCCTAAAAGCTCCGAGCATGATTTTTTTTTGTCAAAAAACACATAGAACTACCACTTTTGCTGCATTCACCTAAGAAAACCAAAAAAATATGTTTTTTCAAAATCTAACAATAGGATCTTGTACTTAACTTGTTTGAAAATATGTGGTAAAAATTTCATCAAATTTGACTGCATAGATTGCAAGATATTTGCATCCAAATTGAAGAAAAACAAGTTTTTGTGCATCTTGCTTGACTAGATTTTTGGCTTTGAATCTTTTTAACTAAAAATTTTTGCACTATTAATTTTGATTTTCTAAGTTTTTATGTTGAATAGTTGATTTGAGAATCTAAAGAAAAAAAATTCAACAAAAAAACACTTGATTTTCACTCATTAAAAAATTGTTAAGTAGAAGTAGGTTAAAGATTGAAGGATCATTAATAGCTTTAAGATGGAATTGACATACGTTAATCCCAATAGTGAGATTATTTTAGAAAGCAAACCTAACCTTGTCTAAAAAATTTTCTTGGAAAATTGTAAAAATTGCATTTACAAATGAATCCTATAAGTTATTTTTTCAAGAAGATGCTTAGATTGCCCAAAAAACTAAGATTGTCCATAACTTTCTCATAACTAGTCCAAATGGAATGAATTAAAGCTTCAAATGTAGACAAAAATAAAAGATTTTAGAATTTTTTAGAATTTTTAAATATTTTGACTTTTTCTGATTTCTTTGTGCTACCCATTGACTTTTGTTTTTGGCTTATTGTGCCATAATTTTTTCTCCCAAGTACCGACTGAAACAAAAATTATATATTCACAAAGCTCTTGGCAAATTCCATGATCTCAAAAAATCTCAAAAACATTCTCTACAAATTGAGACAATAGGAACCTACCCAAACCCAAATTGTCCTTCGAGGGGACAAACGGTCCTTTAGAGGTTGACTTATACAATTCACCTAATTAGCTTTAAGCCTTAAAGGAAAAATTTGCCTAGAGGCATGGTAAAAAGTCAAATATGAATTTCACATAGTTCTTGATTTTAGATGTATTTCAAATTTAACTAAAAAAATGTAGTTCTAATGATCTACTATTTATTCAAAGTAAATTCAAAATTTCTTTAAATTATAACTTTTGTGACATTTTGAGGTAACATTTAGAAAGCTTAAAATACACCACTTTGAACTTTTCTATTGAATGTTTTTTAGTGTGAACTCAAAGAGTGTATTGATTAAACCATGATGTTTATCACTATCATCTCCTTTTTTTTTCTGAAATATTCATGATATTTTAAGTGATTTTATAATTTTTATAATTTTTATAAAAATATGACCTTATAGTAAATCTATGCAATTATGTTGACCGCATCTTCATTATCTCATGGTGGAGTATCTCAAGTAGTACTTTATCAAATTTGTTTTTTTCTTGAGATTAAAAAAGCGAACAAACTTCCAACTAATGTAATTTTTATGATCATACAATGGTTTAAAAAAATTAGGCACTATTTTTGTTTTCTTTCGAAATTTAAGTAGGTTGAACACAACATTATTTTAATTCAAATTTTTAAATAATTCTTCAAAAATCGAGTCTCTATTCAAATATGAAGTCCTTTAATCTTTTGTGCAAAGGAAATTTGAGTTATAAAGCTTGAAGGTCCAACAAAGCCACATTGTTAAAAGCTAGGGTAGTCTTGAAAAAATATTTTATTCTTCTTTGCAAGCTATATTCTCACTTATATATTTTCTTTATACCCCAAATTTATTGTAGTATAGTTTTTTTTACATAATTCAATTCTTCAACTCCCAAGAAGTCCGCTCATGGAAGACTCAAAAGGTTTCAATTTGTGGCTAAAGCTGTACATAATTAAGACTATGCAAATTTGAATGGTACTAATTTGATATCTAGACAATTTAATTTCAACTTTTCATTTGCTTGATGTCTTTTTCCTCCTCGTGTACAAATTCTTCCGATTTATTTGATTCCAATTTTTACTCAGATTCTCACACACAATTTGACTCGTACGATCCCAACACATATTTACAATTTTGCAATCGGATTTAGATATTAAATTCTTATGAAAAACAATTTACTCATTCAATATTCCACTCACGAGTGAGCCTTACACTGCATTGTAAGAGCTAATTCGAATAAAAAAAGAAAAAGACCTTTTATAGGGCAAATTGTTAAAAGGCACAACAATTAACTACCACCTTCCTAATAGTCATGGCCTTTTAAAGCACAACTAGCCTCTTTACACATTTGTCAATAGTCCTTTCACTAAAGTAAGCAACTATTTTGTACTAGCTTGCCCTTTAATTCCGCAATTAGCCATCTTTATATACAATTTGTTATATGAATAAGGAAATTGCTTTTTGAAATTAAAAGTTGTGATGACATTTATACATGTGACCCTAATACTAGTCAAGAATAAGATTTAATGGTTACAAATTCTGAAAAATGTATAAAATTTGTTTTGTAATGCCCTTTTTAGAGATTGTTGATTTTTAGTAGTTTTGTGAGTATTTGTAAATTTTTTATCCACAAATCTTCAGGAATTAAGTTAGTTCATATTTTATTTAGTCCATTTCATTCATCTAAATCCATATATGCACTCTCATATATGATCTCACCTTATACCATCACTTATCTCAATTTGTCAAATGGATTCAAACTACATGCAATCTCTCTTATATTCAAGCATGTATTCTTTAAGCCTGATCGACATATTTCTTTCTTTAGTCTTCTTATATCATTGATGTAAGACAAACTATTTAATATGTGCAAGATCCCAATAATAACTTGTGATAATATTAAAATTAAAATGATAAATAAATTGAAAAATAAATTAATACAAAAAACAACCCTTCATAATAATTCTAAGCTTTCCACCTAATTCTATCTATTAGATATATTTCAATGAACATTGAGTCTTCCATGCTTAATTTCTAAAGAAATTTTCCATGATACAAGTCTATGTAGTGGCTATATGCTTTTAAATCCATCAATACTATGCAACTAGACTGCATACACATAATCCTCAAAGCATAATCGATTAGCATAATTCATTTCAAGTGTATACACAATCCAAAAAATCAAATAGACCAATCAAACCATATTATATAAGTTTACATCACTCAACAATACAAAACAAGTATGTACAAACATAATACAAATTCAATCAACAAACAAAACACTTAAAAATATGCCAAATTCTAGCTTTAATATGCATCATGCCTTTTTCCATTTTTTCTCTAAAATCAAGTTGACCAATCCAAACTCCAATGGAGAAACTCTATAAAGAAAGTATGCAATTTATTTACAAGACTACTTAACAAAGACTATGTACTTGATTAACACTCTAGTAAGTGTAGTGAAGAGGTTAAGGTATACTTGGCCTTTAAAGCCTCACTGTTTAATAGACACATTGTTTAAAAGCTCGATTCTAAGTCTAATTGATTTTTTTCCATCTAATTTTTATGCCTTTCTACTCTTGTCTATTAGATTTAGTTCATTCACATTGTAAGTTCATTATGGGTTAAAAAATTTATTTTTACACTACAAAAGACAATTCATTATAACTTTCATAGCAATAATCCAAATGGAACAAATCACACCATTCTATCTTGATAAAAATGTCATGTAGGAAATTAATCTTAAAAAATAATTATTTTAGATTTTGGGCATATTTTTTTGTTGTCAATGCTCAATTGTTTGGAAGCAAATTTGGACACCATATGCCACTATTTTTTCTTCTATATTTTAGTATTTATTTTTAATCAAACTTTGGATCTTTTCATTTGTGCATATGTATGAGAAAACTTTGTAACATTTTGACTACTTTGATGAGATGAAAATTATGCCATATTTAATTTTGAGGGAAAGTGCATCTCTTCACAAAATAATCTTTGAAGTTCACCCCAAAGGATGTAATTTGTCACGTGAGGTGACATTGGAGCCATTCTACATCGAATTGTAGTGTTAGATGAACTTTCATAGGAGTTCTTAGTTTTGGATGGATTTCATCTAAATATTAGAGTTCATGCATTTTAGGGTTTGAGTGTTTAGGTAGAGAGAGCTCCTTGACTTGACATTGTTGTCAAGTCAAGTTTTGTGAGCATTTTTGGAGAGAGTTTTAGATTTAGAATTTTCCTTTAAATTTAAAAAGAAAAAGAAAAAGTAGGGTGCAAACTTTGAAATTCAATTTTAAAGGCATTTTAGCTCAGATTTGAGTAACATTTGTGCCTATTTTATGTGAAATTTGCTAAGAAATCCAATGGTGTAATTGGTTTGAAATTTGGACTTGATATTCAGCCTAGATTAGTGTTTTTTCATGGGTTGAATGGTGTTTTTGAACACTAATTTTCCAAAATTTCCAAGAATTTTAGGTTTTGGAGCCTAGTTAGACACTTTTAAGTGTCTACCTTTTGTTATTGTTACAAGATTGGTGACTTGTGATCATCCATTGTAGGCGTTGCTGTGGCTCTAATTCACATTTTTTTCTGTTTTGCAATTCATTGTTTGGGAAAGAGGATCTAGTTTGGATTTTTTGGATTTTGTTGTGGTACCTTATTTTCTGGCAAACATTGTTGCTGGTAGTTTCTAGTTTTGTCCCATTTTGTGTTTGTGATTATGCTTTTATTTTCATAGGCATATTATGGTGGTGAGGTCAGGTTAATCACTTGTGAGACCATTTTTTGTACATTAAGTGGGAAGTGCTAGTTTGAATTGCAGTGATTGGGAAGTAATGACCCATGAACTGCAAGTTTGGTGGTGATACAGGTGTAGGTTGTCCTTAGCCTTTAGATATTTGCAGGTACCCAGATAGTCATTTTATGGTACATACTAGGAGTTAATATTATTGATCTCTGTCACTAAACTACTTAGAAGATACTCACACTGACGACTTTGGGTCAATGGTGGATATCAACAAGGCTCTTAAATTTATTTTAGCATTAGATACTACTAATAGGCTTTGGATTTGGAGTGTAGGTACATTTTACGAAATGGATGACAATCCTTGTAGTATGGTGAGGGATCGATTCTTTGGAAGGACTGAATGTATTTTTCTTCTCAACTAGAAGCTCTAATTCCAGACTTGGATGAAAGAGAGATGTCGCAGGTCTCCAAGCTTCATCGATTAATATAATTTTGAATTGTTGTTACAACAGTTGAAGTATAAAGCGCTCCAAACATATAAGCAATGGACTAAAAAGCATGTGCTCCAATTGCGCCAAGTAGAGTATTATTAGGAGATTTGTATAGAACTTATTTCTATGCTCAAGGAGGGTGCAACAACAAGTTTGATTTCTACAAAGAAAGGAAAAGAGAGTTTGAAAAAGAAAGAAGATGGTTCATCTCCTAATGACACTAAGAGGAAGGCTTTGGCAATAGTCCAACTTTTTATTACCTTATCTCGGATGGTACAAGCTATATAAATGACATTAGCTACAGTTGGTGATCCACCATTGTTTGTACCATTGCACCTCTTCATTATTCATTTAGAGGTTGAATATAGAGGTTTTTGACTTAATTAGATACAATGCATTTAAGACTTCAAGTTTGAGAAGGAAGACACTCTATGCACAGTGTATACAAAGTTAACAGTTGAGTCTAGAGGTGTATTTGCAAAGAATCAACTTGTGAAGATCTTTTTGTCCAAAATTAGCAAAAGACTTTTGGATTTAGCCACACCTCAGATTATTATCAATTATGAGGATCGAGCAACGCTAGTAGAAGCGTTTGCTGAAGTTGAGAGGTGTGATAGAGCTCTGTGCCAACATGATGCTACTAACATAGTTTCTTGGATGATGAATAGCACTAAGCTTAAGAAGGCTACTACAACTACAAGTAGTTTGGCAGAGATTCAATCTGAAAAGAGTCAAAAGACTCTACACTATTGGGGGGTGGAGAATCAAGTCATGCCAAAAGTGATCTTAATTGTTCAAAAACAAAACAAAACCAGTCTACAAAGATGCCTTAATAGAAGACAAAATTGGCCAAGATAGGGGAAAAATCCAAAAAGGAGTTGAAGTGTACTCATTGTGGTAGACTTAACCATGATGCAAATCATTGCTTCATTTTACATCCAAAGAAGCGACATGCTTTAGAGAAGGA
This sequence comes from Climacium dendroides, assembly GCA_950106755.1. Lineage (NCBI taxonomy): Eukaryota > Viridiplantae > Streptophyta > Bryopsida > Hypnales > Climaciaceae > Climacium > Climacium dendroides. The sequence continues at coordinate 18,255,756 of OX467083.1, forward strand.
AAAAACTTTGGAAACCAAAATTGTAAAGCTTAGGAAGCGGTTCAATATTGTGGCTTCACTTGGCCAAGTTATCGTAGCCAAGTTGACTTCTCAAACTACAACCAATGGTTTTGCTTTGGATTTGTATATGTTTGGTACCACAAAAGAAATGATGATTTCAGTAACTACCACACATATTTAAACAACAACCAAATTGGTTGTACAGCCTTTAGATATACTTAAAGATAGCGGATGTGTTCAACATGATGGCTTGCTAGACTATATTAGTCAAGCACATTTACCATTATTATTTGGTCTTGTAGAAGCTACTTATGTTGTTCATTTTCATGTTTCAGTGGCACCAATGCCACATGAAGGGACTACTGCAAATGACATGGCTCACATTTTGGCTCACAAAGTGTTATAAATGTTGATATTTTCTTTTGTATAGATGTTGGCTTTAGATTTTGCACCAACTCAAGTATTTCATTTAACTGGCAAGATATTGGAGGGCAAAGTACCTATGCATATTTCAAAGTGGCTCAAGCTATTATTAAGTTTTCTACATAAGAAGATTTGGTTAAGTTGCGAGCTAAACTTGCAATTGAAGATATCGTAGTCTTTGAGGAAGGTATTTTCTAACAACTAGAGGCACTGCTTTTATCTAATGCACCTTTGACTACATGGGTGGCTTACTTAGCTGATGTTGCAGCTAAATCTACTCAAAAATGTCATAGCTTATGACCAGATGTGGTACGGCTAATTAATGATAACAATATCCTTGTTGTTAGTTGTATAGATGGCAATACCACTTGTATTACACCATTGCAAGTAATGATGGACTCTAATGCTCAACCAGTAATGATTGGCAAGAAGCTTGCTCAAGAATTAGGTTTCCTTTTGGCAGACCTTGAGCCTTGTTTGTTCACCATTGTTACTTTAATTGAAGGTACAGAGTGCGCCACTAATTATACTAAACAACCAATAGAGTTAATTTTTTGCATTGGACTTGGGCCATTTTACTCACATTTGTTGCTACTGTATACAATCACTAGTGCTACCAACTATGACATTTTGGATGATCAGTAAGCGCTATATCCCCTTAGTTTTGGTCTTGATAATTGGAGTAAAGAGCCATGGATTAGACTAGGATGGTCTACTAGTGGTGGGAAAAAGAAATTCATTCTCGTGGCCTTTGCAACAACCACTATGACTATGTCAACAAAGGCTTTGTTTGGTTGTAGTGCATTGATATCAAATTAATCATGTGGACTAGTGTTTACAGAAGAGATTATGATATTTATATCTAGTTTTATGACATTGTCTAATCCATCTTCCTTTGAAGTCCCTAGCAGACATTGCAAAGATCCTATTCCTCCATGGAATACACGTGTTGAATTGTCTTGGCAATGCCAAGATATTATGACTTTATTGGACACAAAAGATGAATCATCTATCTCCTTTTCACCTCTTATTGTCCAATCTATTCATTGGCATCCACTAGTAGAGGGTATTATCCTCGTGGAGATATTTGTGGGCATTGACATTGGTTTAGTAGTTATTTTAAAGGTCAGACTCAAGGTCAAGTACTACATTCGTGTGGATAACGGGGTTACACTCAACCAGGCAGCTTGTCATCATATCCAACAATTATTAGCCTTGTATCTAGAACAATTATCTCTTTTTGCAATTTATAGTTGTTTTAGTAAACTCCTTTGAGATGTCCCTATCACTAGTGATGAGGATCTAAGGAAATTGGGCCATATTGATTTACTTATAGTTGGTTGGCCTTGTCAAGGCGATTCACATGTAGGAATCGATAGAGGTCTTGATGATCCTCAATCTAGTCTATTTGCATATTTGCTCCACCTTATATAATGGAGGTATACCTACTAGTCTACTCCACTAAAATATATTTTTGAGAATATGCCGCTATTAGGTGACTCAAGGTCAAAGGTTCTCAAGGATGGACATTATTATCAGTAATTTCTAAGCCCTCCAACTTTTATAGATGCTGCGGCTTTGGATTCTTATGTCCATTGTCCACGTTGGATTTAGATCAACCTAGCTACATCTCATATACTTACAACATCCCTTTTGAGAATCAAGAGGCCTACAAGACACAAGGTGTTTGACATTTTGGATGACTATCTATTCCTTTGGATGTTTCCAAGGATGATGAGTCTCTTTTAGCTTATATAAACAAGCTAGGAACACTACGAGTTGCCTTCCCTACTTTTGTAACATATCCAAGCTCTTTTGCATTTTGAACACGTGGTCCTGGCATGGTTTGGAGTAGTACCTTCCAAACTCATAAAGAATCTACTGCAGATGAATGAGAATGTGCCATGGGCTTTTAAACTAGTACCACTACTACTCATGATCTCACAGAAGGTCAACAACACTTTTTTTAGGCCATGCTATGGATTTCAAGACTTCAGTGTAGATTATTGACACATGCCTTGCTATTCAACAACATCATGGTGACCATTTACTTACTTTCAGGCTAGAAAACAATAGTCAAAGGGCAATGAAGCTAAAACTCATTGAAATTTAGGAGTCCAAGTCATTTTTCCACTTAAAGTGGTATGTAACAGAAGAGCTCAGGTTCAATGTGTTTTTGTTGCTTTTGCTTAAGATTTTGGAAAAGTATATGCCCAAGAGATGTTTTCAAAGGTATTTCTCCAAGATCCCTTTTTTACTATAGACATCGCAAACTCTTATATAGATTGTGGTGAGGAAGTCTTTTTTACTTCAAGTGAAAAGGTTGGGGGTATGGAGATTGTACCTTCTATAGATTAACAATTACAAGTCGTGCCGGTATGCAGTGGTGCTCCATTGATTGAAAAAGGAACTACAGAGTTTGATGATTAGCCATTGGACTTAAGACCAAATCTTACTAGTGCCGAAGCATAGAAGGTATGAACATTTATTTGCTCATATTATAGTTGTTCTGTCTTTAGATTGGAGAAGCTTGAAGGCTATAAATGCAAACCTATTCATATTCAATTGGAGAATGATCATCCAATCTTTAGATGCCCTTATCGATTGAGTGTTTTAGAAAGAAATGGTATCCAAATTCATTGTCAGGAGTTATTGACTACGGGTTTGATTAAGCTTTCCAATGGTGAATATGCTTCTGCTATAGTTATGCCTTCCAAGAAGGATGTATATGGCAATGAGACGAAGAAATGGATGTGTGGAGATTACCACCTAGTTAATCATAAGACCAAATCAAATTAGTATCCAATGTCAATGTTAGAGGAGATATTTGATGCAATGTGATTTTTTCGAGTTTTCAACACTTTAGACTTGCAATTTGGTTATCACTAATTGCCATTGCTTATAAGAGATTGAGTAAAAACAACATTTTGGGGAGTTGATCAAGATGGCAAGGATCAACTTTATCACTAGAAGTTTCTTCCATTTGGCCTCAAGAATGGATTAGTTGAATTTCAGAGGGTGATGGACTAGGTTTTGACAGGCCTACCATTTGCTAGATGCTATATTAATGATGTTATCATCTTTAGTAGCAGTCCACAAAAGCATGTGAGTCATTTGCAAGCGATATTTGAATGACTACAACAATGAGAATTGCGTTTGCATCATGGCAAGTGTAGGTTCTTCCATGAGCGGTTATCATATTTGAGCCATATGATTGTGCTAGGGGGTCTTAGAGTGCAGCAAAAATAGATGCGCTGCAAAAGATCCCAGCACTTATCAATGTATCATGACTTTGAACTTTTCTTGGTTTGGCAAATTACTATCAATGGTTTGTCAAGAACTTTAACTTGATTGCTAAGCCATTGACAATTCTTTCAAGAAATGATCAACTATAGACTTGGGGTTGTGAGCAACAATAAGTATTTGATACATTGAAACAAAAGTTGGGTTCAACTCTTATACTTTGACGTCCAAATACTACTAGATCCTTTCAATTGCACACAGATTGATGCTCAGTGGGATTGGGAGCAGTTTTAGTACAAAAGGATAATATAGGACGCGAATATGTCATTGCATTTGCCTCTAGGAGCAGCAACAATGCAAAATCAAACTATTTATTTTATGAGAGAGAAGCATTGGCTGTAGTTTGGGTCATTGCTTACTTTCGACTTTATTTGTATGAGCAATAGATTACTTTGGTGACAAATCACCAACCTTTGAAGTGGCTTATGGAATTAGATAAGCTTACTAGCAAGCTTGATAGATGAGTGTTGTTGCTTCAAGAATATGATTTTGAGGTGGTTCATCAGATAGGCATTATTAATTTAGATGTTGATGGACTCTCTCATAACCTAAGTTCTTTAGAGGAAGACTTGACCAGAGTTAGATGGCATGGGAAATGTGATAGAGGGACAGTTTTTAGATGGCATATTGCAGTATACCTCACTTTGATGTCAAGTTCAGCATCCGCGCTACTTGAACAAGGGTTAGATCAAGAATTTGATAGGGCCCAAGTTATTAGTGATGTGTGAGAGAATTGTACGATTTTATACAAGCTTCAACAAGGGACATTTTTTATATTTATCTCTAATTTGGAACAAGATAGAATTGGTCATCAAATAGTAAGATTTCGTTGGAAGAACAATTTGTTGTTTCAAATATGGTCTAATGGAATCGGACATATAGTTCCAAGACCAAATCAACGGGCTTCTTTAGTACAGCAAGTATACAAAGAGCTTAGATAATTTGGCGTGCATAGGACACATTCTATGTTACATAGTCAATATTAGTGGATTGGTATATATCAACAAGTTGCTATTTATATTTCTCTGTGTGAGGTGTGTAATCAAGTTAGATCAAATTAAGACTTTATCACCTCAACTATAACCTTTATCCATCATGGGTTTGGATTATCATTGGTCTCTAGATTTTGCTAGGCCACTTGTTGTCACCTCACGTGGAGCTAAATACATGTTGGTGATGATGAAGCATTTTAACAAGTGGATTGAACTTGTGGCTCTACAACAAAATTCTTCAGAGTTGGCAACTATAGCTTTTCTTGATCGTACTTTGGCACATTTTGGGACACTTGCTGAGGTATTGACAGATCAAAGGCAAGAATTTCTTAGTTCACTTGAAGAATTATATATTAAAGCCTTGATAGATCATTGTACTACTTCCAGAGATCACCATGAGATAAATGCTTTGGCTGAGTAAGTTGTCCAAATAGTCAAGCGTGGTTTACGGAAATATGGATTACTTTGTGGTAATCACCATGATTGGAACTTGATGTTGCCATGAATTACTATAGGCTATTGTTTCAGCAAGCAAGCATCATTGGCGTCTTATAGCCCTTACTAATTGTTATATGGATGGGAGCCAATTCTACCTAACTCAATGTGAAAGAAATTAGCTCTAGTTGTAGATTTAGATGACCCAGATATGTAGGCTCAATGTCTACATGATTAAGCATAATTCTTCAAACGAGCCATGGCCATGGCCATGGAGAACTTATCCATTGCTCAACACAATAATATTTTACAGTATACTCGCATTCACAATGGAGTTTATTGGCCTCAGTTGAGGAGATTTTTCCAAGGAAATTATGTCTATTTCCAACATGAAGTGCCAACAACCTTTGATGTAAAGGTAGGGCATACTATTTTTCACATGAAAGATGTATTGCCTAGTGGTATTTTGTTACTTAAAATCAAACATGGACTGGAATGTTGAGAGTACTCCAAAAATTGTGATCCATATCACTTTCCTATTGAGGTTTCTGTGCATCCAAAGCTAGCTGTTGTGCTAATTGGCCTTCTATGTTATGTGTGGTGAGAAGAAAGGGGCAACTGCCATGTTATTGTGTAACCATTGCCAACGTGGATGGCATATGGCATACTTGACGCCATCTCTTTCAACTCTTCCTTTTGGAGATTGGATTTGTCCTTGTTGTAGATGGTCTTCTAATCATATCGCATCTTTTGATATGAATTGAGAACTTTTTCAAAATTGCCCTTTTTATATTTGGTGATGATGCTATCATTCGATTGATGAGTACTAGTTATAGATTCACAATATCAAGTTATGATGAGGTCGACCATATGATTTAACTCCCAAAAATTGTCGAAGGCGATTAAAGATGGAGCTCACATTGCACCCAACTTACAATTCTTTAGTTACTTCCTCATCAACTTGATTGGCCCATCTATGTACGAACACATTGACTTGAATATATACAATTGTTGTAGCAATATCATTGAAGGCCATCTCCAACTACATGTGTGTTTGTTCTTAGCTGATTGGAGGGACTTCTTATTTGCTAGAGGGGCACTTGAGGGTGTGTTTATTATGCATTCTTGCTTAGTTTTTGATTGCATATTTGGTGTAAGTCGTGGCACTTGATTTGTTGTATGCTACAATCTTTAATTACATGACAAATTGTCCACAAAAAGTCATATTCTTATGGAGTTTTCTTTTTAAAAGTGTAGGATGTAGACTGCCTAGTATATCATTCTCACAAATGGGATTGACATTTTTTTTTTCTTCAAAATTGAATTTTGTGAATATAGTTATATTATTTTAAGAAATAGATTACTACAATAAAGAACACATAGGCTTCACAGTACCCGTTCCTATTTCATTCATGACTTGGAAGTAGGGGTCCTATCTTATCTTCTAGAATTGAAGAATGGTGAAAGCAAAATTCCATGCATTTTGGTGAAAGGTTTAAAGTAACTACACTCATTGTAAACTATTTGTAAAATTGTTCTCCACTACATTTTAGCTTGAAATGTAAGTTCTTTAAACATGAGGGCATAGAGTTAATTTGGGGTATACCTATTTTCAACAATTTCAAAATTCATAGTTTATGCATATGTTGTCCTACAAATGCATTCTAAAATAATCTTAAATTTTTTTTTGGACTACCAACAAGACCAAACAAAAATTTTAAACTTCAATACTAGGAACTATACTCAATCACTTATTAGGTAATATTAGCTATCATTACCTTAACATTTAAAAGGAAATTTGAGGTCCTTAGAGGACTACTCAAATTTGAATTTCAGAATCTTTTCTAAATGGGCATCACATAGCTTGTTCAAATGATCAGTCAATAATAAGTTTCCACCTTCCTCAAGGCCAATGCATGGACAACCACAAAGCCACTATTCAAGAACTTCATCAAACTTTCCAATGCAAAAACTACTAGTTCAAATCATGATTTAAAACCCAAAACTTAAATTGATATATACATCTTGTCAAAATCAAGAAAACAATAGCAAGAAATTTCACATGTAATTGAATACTAACTAAATTTTCACGAAGATTTAGTGAAAAACCATCCTCATGTTCGATCTATCATTTATTAAGAATTAAGGTATATAACTTATTTCCAACAAGGGCCTCATTTGTGCAAGACAAGGTGACCCATTTTTATAATCGAAGGGAGTATGTTGTCAACTAGGGCCTTTATTATCATATGATAAATAACACATTCATTTGCCACATGGTGAAGTTGATAAAATCATTTTTTAATTTTTGCACTTCTTGGGAATAGGTATGCCTATAGATGATGAACACATCAAACCATGATCTATACTTTCTCAATTTCTACTAATTCCAAACTTGATGAAAAATTAACAAATAAAATAGTGCAATCTTCATTACTTCTATTTCCCCTAACTAGAGAAAATTATCCCCACCATTGCTTAATCATACATATGTTAAAATACTTAACATTGTTGAAAATAGGTTGTATACCTTAACCCTTAAACGTCGAGGTAGACATTTTGCATCTGAGGATCTCTCAAGGTAGAATAGAAGTGCAACTATTCATCCTTGAAATTTTGCAAGAAAAAGGGAGATCTTCTACAATAGTTTGTCTTACAATGAATGCTTTTACAATTTTTTAAGCCAATGCTTCACACAGTCATAAGAACTCATGATTTCCAAAGTCACCCAGTTGTCCTTTAAGGGTTAAAATTGAAGTGATAATAAAATCAACCATCCACCAAACAACGTCTGAGTGATGTATGTTTACCTCTGAGTTTGCAAGTCCATTCTAACTTTTAAATTGTTTTTTTTTTAAAACCGCATGAGGGGATTGAGTTCCTCTGAGCATTTACAGCAGATGATTGGGAATATTGACAGATTGTGAGTTAAGCTGGCTTGCTGCTGAATGGGATTCGGTGATTGAAAACCTTGTTTCTTAATTACGATGGGCGGGGGGTGAAAGACATGCACTGATTTGCATTTATTTCTCTCGAGGTTCAAGTTTTTAAATCAAAGTACAAGTGCATTAAGTTTTGTAAATTCCAAATCATTAGGCACAGCGCTGACACTGCTGTCAAATGTCAAGTGTCGTCCATGTGTTTCAACTTTCAAGAGCAAAAAAATAAACAACATAAATGTCAAGTTTTAAGTGTCAAGATTCCAAGTCCCAAGGCCATTGTTTCATTAAAAAAAACCACTGAAAACAGGTAACTCTTTTTCTTAAGAACTTGGAGTTTATTCCAGAAATAATGAAGAACAAATGGCGGAAAGCTAAGGGCCAAGCCCTGGAGAGCAATGAAACAACACACAAAGTAAGGCTAAACACGAAGATGACTATTTTGAATGCAAACAACAAAAATGTTAAACATTTTGTTTCTTTTGCATATCTAATTGTAGGATCTTGCACTAGACTAGTAAGGTACTAGCACCAGTAGTTGATCATTTAAGCGATTTTGGAGCAGGTTGTGAAGAGTATGAGGTGGTGGATGTTTTTTCCATGTAGTAAGATAGGGAATATAGGGATAGCCAAATTTTCAGAATTTTATTCTAAAAATTGAAATTATTGTAAATGTTAAGAGCCCAAAAATGCACTTGTCCAATAACCAATGTCTAGAGTCTTCCAATTCCGATCATTCAAGAACTATTTTGCCGTTCACTACTTCCTATTTTCTTGCTCACTACTTGGGGATAATTATGTGTCATAACCTTATTAATCCTAACCTTCAAAAGGACAAAAACACACATTCCAAGCTTGAGTTCCAATCTAAGATTAGATATAGCACACCCTACATGTTGGATATTGGATGTGGTGACAACCAATGCTTCTACCTTATATGAATGTTTAGAAGAAATTTCAAAGAACGTTGATTGTATTAGTCACATGATATGCATGCTTTTAAAGTGAAGAAAACAAGTGTTTTTTGCTCCAAGCCTGACATAAAATTTTTGTACTCACATTACAAATTAAATTATTTTTTATAGTGAAGAATTGAATTGAGAGTTCTCCCCCTTCCCCCTTCCCCCCTCCCCCCCAATTTTTTTCTATAAAAAATTTGATAAGTCAAAGTAGATACAAGATAGAAGGAAAAAATAAATTGTTTGTAGCTCTACAAAATCCCAATGGTGAGATTGTTTGAGAGAGCAAACTAAACCATGTACAACTTTATTTTATTTTAAATTATTGAAATTGAATCCATAAATGGATCCGAATACATTCTTTTTTCAAGATTTGCATATTCAACTGTAGGATCTTGTATTAGTCTAGTATGAGAATGTATGGAAGAAATTTCACAAACTTTGACCATGTAGATTGCAAGATATTTGTGTTTAAAGTGAAGGAAACAAGTTTTTTTTGCACCTTCTTCTATTACATTTTTTGGCTTTGAATTTACAATTTTTGCTCTACTAATTTTGTTTTTTTAATTTAATATAATAAAGAATTGAAAGAATACACACTTAGTTTTCACTCATTAAAAAATTCAAAGAATACACACTTAGTTTTCACTCATTAAAAAATTCTTAAGTAGAAGTAGGTTAAAGATTGAAGGAAAATCTAAATTGTTGATAGCTTTGAGATGGAATTGAAATACACTAATTTCAATAGTGAGATTGTTCTACCAAGAAATCTTACCCTTGTGATACCTTTTGATTTTGAAAAATTGTGAAAATTGAGGTTAGAAAGGAATCCTACAACTTATTTTTTTAAGAAGATGCTCTGATTGCCTCAAACAAGATTGTTCATAACTTTCACATAACAAATCCAAATGGAATAAATCAAAGCTTTCCATGTACATAAAAATATAATATATACCAAAAAAATTAAATTAAATTAAAATAAAAAAATTTAATTCAATTTTTTTTCCAACCCACCGAACTTTTTGCACCATAACTTTTGCTATTGGCCTCCAATTGAAATAAAAATTATAATTTCGGAAAGCTAATATGTTTTTCTGTCTTCTAGATTTAAAAAAAATCAAGACAAATATGGAGACCACAGGAGCCTGGTTTTGTTTTGTTTTTTTGTGTTTAAACGCCAATTCTGACATAAAGAAACCAATACCCTGATGTCCCTTCAAATATAATGCAATGGCATGCTGCCAAGAACACAAGTTCTATAGTAAAAGAAAACACTGATAGGAGCCTACCCAAAATCCATTTTGTTCCCCAAGGGGACAATGGGACTTTGTGGGATTAAAAGAGTTGACACCCATTTCACAGACCCCCAAAAGAAAAGAGTTTGATGATTGTGACTATAACTAGTTGCTTAAGTTCTGAGATCAGACATGAACACGTCCTCAGCATGAAGTGGGAGGCTCTTGAATGCCTCCCCGAAGATTGAAGCGGGGATTTCGCTATTAACTTATGCAAGTGTGAAGAGTTCCACTCAACTATTGCTCCCATAATTTACAAGCAAAGACTCGGTGCACCTTCAATACTACGAAAATGACAAGTAAGCTGAATTAAACTGGATATAACCAGACGGATTTGAAGCTTAATACACTGGCTGACAATAGAAGGTCAACACACACAAGCGGCGTTTAAGCTTACACCCCACTCTCTCCATCTAATAAGCTTACCTTCAGTTACCACAAGTGGGTACAATACTGTAGCGTAGGTACAATACTGTAACGTAGGTACTTTTTGCTGCTGAGCCTATTTTTATATTACTAGACTGGTATGTTGTTGTTGGCAGAGGAGGTTCCAACGCACCAGAGAACGTGGCATTTGGGTACTGTATGCAAAAGTTATTAAGGAACAAAGTTTGATTCTAAAAGCATTTCTTCCACATAGGTACATAACTGATTTTGGAGATGTACATATGGCATAGAGGGCGGTTTAAGGTCATTGGCACATTTGGGTGTCCCTACCTTGACTCAAATAGCTTCACTTACCTCCCTTTTTCACCGACCTGGAAGTAGTAAGCTTAGTTAGTACTTAATAAAGGTTTGGTTTTGCAGTAGAATAATGAAATCCGACTCCAATCGAATACTGTACATGTATTCTATTCTATTCCAAGTCGAACTTACAAGAGGAGGACAGGAGAAAGTTAACCTCTTAACTTAATGCTCTGTGAGGCTATACGTAGCACATTGAGTTAGCATTAACTGATTGATGGATAAACAACAAACAAACGGGGCCGGCTCGTAATTCAGTTGGCTGCAAACCAGGTACCTGAAGTGAATGAATTAATGCCACATATTCCCACTCCCAAGACTCCCGAGACACGCCAAGCTTGAGTGCAGCTAACTGAAGGAAGTTCAGTGAACTGGACTTGAAAGCAGCGGGAGGGATCCAAGTAGCGTCCCTGTATGTACACGGGTTCAAGATTTCGGGGATGAAATGAAGGGGGAGGGTAGATATGGGGGTGCAAGGGGTACACTTGATTGTTTTTGGGTCAATCGTTACAAAAGAATGGACCGACTAAGGTGGAGAAAGAGTATTTTGTTCCAATTAATGTGTATTTTTTAGTTACATAACACATTCTTGGAAAATAGAGGATTGGAGGTCCTTGAAAGTGACTTTGAAATGGGACTAATTTGTGTTACTAACTATGGCTCATGATTCACGTGTAAGCTTGCAAAAATACAAACTAATAAGAATCCTCTACTTTGAAATTCAAGAATGTAATGTAATGAGCTAGAGCATGGCCACCCTTGTGCACTACGGGTTTGACATTCTTTGAATGTCATGATGAAAAGTATTATGGGCCTTTCATACAATATTCTCGTGAGACATAATCTTGGCGTGTCAAGGAATGGTCCTTGGAATCACAATTCATCCTAGCTTTAGGGGGAGTGTTAGTATGTGAGCATAGAATCTATAAGTATAAACACCTTCTATGGTTATACCTATATTATAGATTCTTTTTCATGTTAGTGTACATATGTTACAAATACCTTCAAATGGTTGTAAATATATAACTACAATTAGATTTAAGGCTTGTAGGCTCACATCTTTGCATTTATACACTAGCATTGTTGCTAAGTTTAGTTTGTTTTATCCTTTGTTCTATTCGATGAATAGTCAATTGGCTATTTATGGATCATGTTTGATGAGCAAGAGTGAGAGACAAGGAAATCGAGGGCCATTCAAAATGAGATGGAAAACTTGAGTTTGTCAAGTTTGGTGAGTGTAAAAGCATCTCCACTCTTACTTGGAAAAACAAGCACAAAAAACTAACTGTTGCAAGTTATAGGAATGAAAAATTAGATAGCACAAAAGTGATTCGCCAACCATACATAGAGTTCATTATTGGTTTTTGGATTTCAATTAGTTTTCAAATAGTTTGGTAATGTTTATTTTCAAATCAAGCATTCTCTTCCAAATTAAGCACTTGTAACCAGGTTCTAAAGGATGGTAGCCAAACCAATTTTTTTCTATGACAAGGTTTAACGTGATGTTGGGCAACTAGAATTTGCCCAAGCTTAGCATACACCGGTCCGGGACCTTTTCCTAAGCAAGAATGGACATGCTCTAAGCATGGCCATTCGAGAGATTTTTCCAAATCAAATGAAATGTATGAAAGTATTTGCCCAATATTTCTTAAATATAGTACCTGAGCTAACTTCACTCAAATGGGTGGATTAATATTTAAACTTTCACACAAATAGAAGTTCCAATGTTGTACAATATCTCTTTTTTCTGTATGTGCTCATTTCTCTTCATAGTCTACCCTTTGGCTTGGTTGTTGTGTATGTTTTTTATTTTTATTTTTAATGCATTGGTTCTTCCCTTCTTAAAAAAACAAAACCAACAAACAAAACTTTCACACAAATAGAAGTTCCAATGTTGTACAGTACTCGATCACCAAATGAGCGATCAGGCAGGCAAGACGCCACAATCAAAAATAACCCAGGCAGTTTCTCGAAGATCATCCAATAGAGGAAACCGATCACTCTCTCCCAGTCTCCCTGCAATAGTAAGTCCTCTACTTCCATCAATAAGTTTCTAAAACAATCCTTCCCTCGAATCCTTCGATGATAATCTCAGTCCTCTCCGTCACCAGCCGCCAAGCTCGCCTGCTCGCCCATTTCAGGACATTTCCCTATTTCCTATTTCTATTTCCATTTCCAAAAAGCTGAATCAGAGGTCAGTCTTTTCTTCTGAACCTACTTATTATTTCAAATGCTCCAATCGATTTGTTCCTATTGTTATTTTGAGTTTGATCCCAAAAGCACAGATGGAAGGATGCCCAGTGAGTGCCCACATTCAATTACAGTTTGTTTTTTTATAATTAAAAAAAGAGCAACGAAACAAAGGAGACTGTAACTGGAACCGAGGGTAGTTGATCGAACTTGATTAGCAGTAAGTCAAGAGACGTGGAAACGAAGTGCTTCTTTATGCAATGTTTCCAGTACTTATGGGTCATTGAAAGAGAGAAGAAGAACTGACGAGTAAATGGGAAGAAGTCGTGGAAATTAGGTCACGGGTCCGGTAAATGCCAAGGAGAGTTTATGAAGGAGAAAAGAGTTGAGGCAGGTTCATTGTCATGGTGTGCAGATGGTGTGCAGGACGGACTGGGAAAGGTAATGCAAACTTCAGCCAAGGAAGGTTGGGAGTTAATGGGGGCCGTAGTACTGGTAGATGGCGGTAACAGCTCCAGCACTGGGACGAGATTTGACTAATCCGATAGGATACGGGTGGGGATCTATACTACGTTACGACGGGCAAAAGAAGCGGCTTCTATTCTTCCTGTAAGCTCAAGGTAACTGAAGGTAGTAGGAGGTCCATAAATCGCACATGGAAGAGCTGATACTGAATTTGGGGGAGGCGAAGCTCCTTGAAACGTTTTTCAGTAAATTTCCCTTGAAAGCCAAGTGGAATTGGCATCTAACCCAAGTCGTTTCATATCTTTTGGAGCTTTGTGGAATTAGTTATGAAAATTTGAAGTTGGAATGGCACAGGGCTCTAGAATTGCCTACCTCCTAAAATGTGCATTGTTTGTACATCACTGAAGGCTATGGAAGGTGCATCATGTATAAATAGTGTACATTTGAGGAGGCAGGTGATTTAAGAGCCCATGTGCTTTTAGAACCTCCTACTTTAGTGTTTTTTTCATTTCATTTGTAGAAAAACAAAAAAAATAAAACTTGGAGGGTTTATGACATGGATGCACTGACTCGCAAGCTTGACTCGCAAGCTTGACTAGCAAGATAATTTTATTTTGGAAAACTTTAGAGACAAAAGGCATTGTTTGCAAGGTTTCCTTGAGGTGGGTACCCTCTAAACCACCACTTTTAGTTTGCCATCAAGCCTAGTTACTATTTACTAGGCCTGCCATATTTTCATATTTTTCTTGTTGGCAAGTGAAAGGAGGCTCCAATCCACCAAAGAATGCAACATTTAGATATTGTATGCAAAAGTTATAAAGGGTCAAAGTTTTTTGGGGTACATGATCAATAGTTGCTTCTTCAACATACATATGTATTGAAATTTGGAGATGTGTGGATAGAGTGATGATGGTGGTTTTAGGAAAGGTGTGATTTGGAATGTACTGACCTCAAGGAAAATTATAGAAGCATTCAATGACTTTAGTGAGTTGGAAGAAGCATTACTATCTTCCTATAAGCTAGTGCAATTTATTTGACAAATTTAGTGAACGCAAGATGGTTATCCAATCACATTGATCCATGTGCATTCCTCCTAAAAGTTGAAATAACTAGGGGTTCCTCTTGTAATTCCTATTGTGAATTAGTTTTGATTTTGGAGTCAAGTTTGGAAGTGCATCAATTAGCAAAGACTTTTGAGACTAAATTGTAGGTTAAAACTTGAGAAGTTCAAAGTGATTTTGAGCTTGAGAATATGAGATTCAATTATCCATTGTTATTGTAATTAGAATGTTGTCTAGTTCCAAGCCCATTGTAGCTCAACCTTCATACTTTGTAAAATTGTTTATAGCACTTCTTGAATATTAGCACCAAGCATCTTATAATAATAAATGAAAAATGTGATTTTAGAGTGGATGAAAAAGTAATATGATTGTATTCTAGAATGGGAGACAACTGATTGTTTTTAAGATGTAATTCAAATACTTCATTGTATAAAGAAAAAAAACTATTTTTAATGAAGTGATTTTGCCTAGACACTTCAGACACAAAATTTGGTTTCATCTCCTCTTTAAAGGGCACAAAATCCCAAATATCATTTTAGGAAGATGAGAAGTGAATATAATTGCATTGCAATGTAATCATGCCTTTGTCATTTGTAAAGTGCACCAATTGGTTTTAAATCTACAAGTAATAAATTTTTAATTTGAGACATTCTAGACAAATAATTAAAAAAGAGGCTCAAATGAAGGATGACATTTCATGATTTCCACATTCACTTCATAATTGGTTAATTTTTTTACTTCCTAACCTCTCCTAACAAAATGGGGGGGGGGGGGGGGCAATTCAAATTATGAACTCAAAAATTCCATCCGTGGCAAACAATAGATTCCAATTTTAATTCAAGGCATTCTTAAAAAATAATTAAAAAAGAAAATCAAATAGAAGACAACATTTAATGATTTTCATATTTCATACTTCATAATTGGTTACTTTTTCCCTTCTTAATCTCTCCTAACAATGTGGGGGGCCAATTCAAATTATGAACTCAAAATTTCCATCCATGACAAACAATAGATTCCAATTTTTCTATAAGTCATGAATTTTTAATCCAATCATTCTTAAAAAAATAATTGAAAGGAGGCTCAAATGGAGGACGACATTTCATGTTTTTCATATTTCATACTTCAATAATTGGTTAATTTTTTTCTTTCTTTCCCTCTCGTAACAAAGTGGGGTATCCAATTGAGCCAACTCAAAATTTCCATCCGGGTTCCATAGTTTGCAAGTTTTTTTTACTGGAAGCAACCCCATGAGTAGATTCTCCCTGCCCAATCCTCAAGGACTGAACCTCACTATTGCACACTCATGGGCATGGGGATTGGGGGCGTCCTTTTCCCCTTCGTTCAAATCAATCACTACGTACTGTATTTCGTACTCCCAAGCGTACACGCATATGCGCCCCATCGGCAAGCTCCTCGCAAGGGGTTTGAAACGACGATGGAGGGGCCGCAGCGTACAGGACGGAACAGTAGTTACGAAGAACGAGAAGCCAAGCTGCGCAAACAACCGGCGACGGAGATGCCGGCCGGGACGAGTCAGTGGAATGGCTGGTGAGTGGTGGCGAACGAACGAACGGCTCACCAGTCGCGAACAGTAATTGCGCATGGAGCCCCTGGAGCCCTGCATTCGCTTGTGCAAGAAACATGGCATTCACTTGCGCCAGGGGAAGACGTCATTCGAGTCAATGCAGAGCGTGCGTTCAGAAAACAAAGTCAATGCGAGTTTACGCACTGTCAATGCGGAGGGGTAGCACCAGCCAGGGGAATAGTGGATACATAGAGTTACATTCTACAGTAGTCCAGGGGTGTAAGTTCTCGGAGGTCAAGGTGGCGGGCGGGCGGGCAAGCACGGACGAGTGAGGTGGAGTGAGTGAGGTGACGAAGAGTGTGGCAGAAGAGATTAACGAGACGATCGCCGGTCCCACTCGAGCTTCTCGCCTCTGACACTATCGCCAAGTTTCTTGAGAGTGTCTCCGATTTTACCGGGTCTGCACGGAGTTATAGATAGGCGCTTTTGCTATATATTTCCGGCTCGTTTCATCGGTCTCCCGCACGTCCGCCATAGTTTACTCTGCTGGCTCTGCAGGTATCGTTTGTTCCTCTATGTTGCGACCTCCTTTTCCCTTACTGGTTGCATTCCACACGATGCGTGTCGTTTCCGGTGCGCTACAGTGTAATTGAGACCCATTTTGGTGCATGCCACGGGGGTGAGCAATTTATTGATCTGTTTCTTGCTTTCGGCCACGCCTTGGCAAGTTGGCATCGACCTCGCTCTGGTTCTTCAAGAGCAACTCGCCGCCGGCGGCGCTGGAAGCTGCGTTGTGTTAGTTCTGAGTAGTTTTACCGTAGTTGAGAGGAAGCGAAATGGTTTGAGATTGAGCGCCGTGTCGAATAGCCTGTTCTTGATAGATTTTTCTCTTCTGGTTTACTTTGGCTTGTTTTTGTTTTTCATGATTCAGCTTGTCGTGTTTTGCCTAGACGATGTATGCGGCTAGGCTAGAGTGCTTGACGAGCGACGTGGTTATCTTGACATGGCGGCGTGTCTATTTGGTTCTTTAGCGAATTCGGATTTAGAGAGAGCTTTCAGTGTGAGTGCTTGTTTGTTCCGAGGATACACATGGTTTGAGAATGAGTGCAATGTCCCGTAGCCGGTCCTTTGCTGCGCAAATATCTCGGCTTACTTTGGTGTTTCCAGTTTGGTCTTGGTTTTAGCTCTCATTTTTCACCATGAGGAAATGTGTGACTAGGCGAGTGTGCTTAGCGAGCTATATGATTTTCTTGACATTGTTGCCAACCTTCTTGTCTCTGGAGCAAAATTAGATTTAGAGGAAGGTTTGAGGTGAGTGCCTGTGAGTTGACAGAACAATCTGCTTTGTTCGAGAATGCTTTAGTTAGGTCTTGCCTTTACTCCCCGCCCCCTGCACTTCTCTCTCCGTTCTTTCGTCCATGCGCATTGTGCAGGAGTGGCTGTCTGATTCAAATTCGAAAAACAGGAATTTAGTCGAGATTTTAGAAATGTGTGGAAGTTCCTCCTCGCTCGTAACTTTCAAAGTGTCTAAAGTGAATGTCCCTAGTCGTCTGTTATGATGGAGCGAATTTCGCAGATAATCTATTGAGTAGCAGTGGAAACAAGAGCTGTTCTATGATTAGCTCAAGGTGGTCTAGTTTCGAAGCTTGAAGACTCTGCACACTGATAGCTTCACAATATTCGATATAGGGAGAGGCTGATCCTTCTCTTTCGAACCAAGCATTGAAGGCCAGTATGCTTGGGAGATGGCCCCTTCCGTAAAGGATCCTAGCTTTTGTCTTAGAATGGCTAGTTTTGATTTCGATGTGGATCCTCTTCAGACCTTTACTTTTGACACCATTCTTCCAAACGAGCATATCTCCGAGCCAGCTGCAGAGACGCGGTAATGATCTATTTCATTCCTAAGAGTGTGATAGCAGGTTTCAGTTAGCTTCGAAGCTGAAGGTCGGTGGGCTTTAGAAAAGAAAATGACTTCGTAAATCTCACCGAGTCTGTAGTGATGTTCATTAAGTACTCAGAATTGTGCATTCAGAGGGTTCTGCATTCGGATATTGATGGAATTGTGGTTGGGCTTTAACAGGGTGCTTAATATTTTCGAAATGGCCCTCCCGAGCCACTTGGAGGTGGAGGTCAACGCCGAGAGAATGTTTGTGCTTCACAAGGTGAGAATAAGCTACTCCCTCGACTCCCGCTCTGCTTTGTTGTTTGCGCAGCAGGTTGTCTCCGTCCACCTTACCGAGTTTGTCTACCGTCCACAGTAAGATGGTGTCTGAAGCTGAGAGTCTAGTTTACTCTGCTTGAATTATGTACTGGATTAAAGTGTCTTGACTTTCTGCACTCGCCCTCGATGAGAGTACGTTCTTACCACTCCACGTTTGTTTGCAGGCGCCGTTGATAGAGCGTAGCGACCTTTTCAGGCAGCTTGTCGAGGAGGCCACCGACGCGACTCTGTTTCCGTCATTACCAAGACCCACGGCCAAGCGTCTTTCACTTCAAATCGATGACTTACCTGGAGGATCTGAGGCATTTGAATTGGTTGCAAGGTTTTGCTTCAACGATGCAGGCTTTACTGTCACCTCTGCCAACGTCGCCAAGCTGCGGTGTGCTGCTGAGTTCCTGCGTATGACGGAAGCCACATTGAAGGAAAATTTGATACGAAGGACTGAAGATTATCTTAGGACGGTGGTTTTCTGGAGCTGGGAGGAGTCGCTTATCGTTCTTCGGTCGTGCGAGGACTTTATCCAAGCCGCAGAAAAGACACAGATTATTCAGCGATGCGCGAGTGCCCTTTCTGACAAAACTTCGCCAACTGCTTCTTTTACCGTCGAGCTCTCAAGCAGTCCTCTTCACCCTGCCACCGATGCTTACCTTGCTTCTTACCTCATGTCGACCCCAAGCGGCAACAGCTCTCACAGATCTTCCAAGGCCGCTACCGAAACTTGGTGGTTTGACGATCTTTCTTCGCTCTCCGTGCACTTAATGGAGCCCGTCGTGAGAATCATGATCTCTCAGAGGGCAGCAGATAGTCGTGTGATAGCCAAATTTCTGCTACATTACCTTCGCTCTGCTCTACCAGTGCTCGGCTACAGCTCTGCGTCTCTATCCCCTATGAAGCTTCATGTTGAGGGTGACGAAGATAATTCCTTCAATCAGGGCGAAAGAATCCAACGGGAAGTAATTGAAGTTGTGGTGAATTTGCTCTATAACCTTGAAAGGAAGTCGGTCTCCTGCAGGTCTTTGCTTGGTCTTCGCAGAATAGCAGTTGCCCTCAGAGCCGGAAAGCACTGCAGAAGGGACCTCGAACGGATGATAGGCAGGCAGTTGGACAAGGCTACGCTGGATAACATTTTGATTCCTGCACTGCCTCCGCGCAGCTCTTCGCTGTATGACGTTGATCTCGTCCTTCGTCTTGTTGAATTTTTTCTCAAGGAGAAGGCTGAAGCGTTGATGCTCCCATCGCGGGTTAAGAGATCTGACAGCTCTGAATCTTTGTATTCTGGGAGATTAGACAGCAAGTTCTCTTCGCTGTCACGCTCAAACAGCCGGACATCTGTGCCAGGACCCATGAGTGCTGAGATTAGTGAGCCGGTGCAAATGGCCTTGCTGAAAGTAGGTGAACTGATGGACAAGTACTTGGCTGAGATTGCGGCTGATACCTATTTAAAGCCCTCAAAGTTTCTTGTTCTTGCCGAATCATTACCAGACTATGCGAGGCAGTCGGATGATGGACTTTACCGAGCAGTTGACATTTACCTTGAGGTTCGTGCTTGCATATGTGACTGCGATTATTGGCCATTTTTCAGCTTGTAAATTTCTTGAGATACTTTTAGATTTGCTCTGATATTAGATGTCTCTTCAGTGGAGTTTTGTTGAGCATCAATGTCCACAGAAATCGGTTCCTTCTTGGACGGAGTCGAACCACAACCTATCTGATGCTGACTTTTGTTTTTTACTCGTGCAGGCGCATCCATTCGTGAGCGAGACTGATGCTACAAGGCTATTCAAGGTGCTGAACTACCACAAATTGGGCACTGAGACGTGCAAGTCTGCAGCCCAAAATCCAAGATTTCCTCCAAGCTTCGCCATTCAGGTTGCACTTGTCCAACAAAACCAGCACAAGACAACCGGTGACGGATCATTTCGTAGCGACAGGTCATGTTCCCCGATCAAGAATACTTCAAGAGTCGGACAACAAACAGTGGTATCCCTCCAGTGCTCTTCATTTGAGTTCACTCTTCGACAGGACAAGAAGAAAAATATCAAGAAGACGCAGGTGAGGCCTGAGATTCAGAAGTCCTGCAAGCGTTCACGGGTGGATATGCCCGGCCTTTACAGACTGATGCAGCTCTTCCACTCCAGGGCAAGACAAAATTAGCTGAAGCCAATTCCTGGAGGTTGCATACAATTTTCCCCCCTCTGGAGTGACTGTACACAACCCGCATTTTGTACATACTTACAGAGCATACTTCGATACTTTAGATTCATGGCGGCAGGCTAGTCATAGTGATATGGTGGGATCCTGAACACAATCTGATCTACAGCCAGGTGACGATCGCCTCGTGTGGAAGCCCATACCATGGTCTCAGTCTAGGGATACTTGAGTTTTTCGTGTGTGAAAGGCGTCTCCTCACCACACTGATCACCCAAGTGCTTCGGAAACTTTCTTCACAGACTGAGGTAGATCTGAAAGGTTTGTGAGCGATATTTAAGCATGGTGATAGGTGACCTCTTGTAATTTTAATTCAGACAGAGAGTAGTGGCGACCAATACTTCTTCGTCAATCGTCACTAGCAGCTCTCAAGATACTGCAGTGTTACATATTTCTCAGACAAAAGCAGGTTACGGCATCCATCAATGTACGAATACTTTTATAATCGAAAATTACGTTTGCCCCATTTTTAGTCTTTTGCCGTTCGCAAGCTTTGGGCGGTTGATACAGTGGCCTTTTCCCAGCAACACCCTGTTGGGAAACTGTTTGCCTAGGATTCTGTTTTATTCCCAATTTATTATCTTTTTATTCCCATTTTATTATCTTTTTATTCCCATTTTATTATCTTTTTATTCCCATTTTATTATCTTTTTATTCCCAATTTATTATCTGTATGTGTTTTTATTGCGTATGTATTAATGTTTTGGGCCTGGAAAGAAACGAGTTTCCATTGGTTCAGGGGGAAATAATGTAACAAGGTGCGCCCTGACAGAAGTGACTTATTATTTGTTTATTGTTTATTGGCTATAATTCTTTCAATCTGTGTAGATGCCTGTAATCTTTCAATCCGTGTTTGTCAGTTTCTGAAAAAAATTCCACACATTCCCATGATCATAGTTTAGTACAAATTTGTATGTTTGAAATTCAAAAATGATTTTTTTATTTTGTCATTTTTTTCTGAATGATTTAAATAGTGGCAACTTTTGATAATTTATGCTAGAAATTTGCTTTAGTCCTGTAGGGGTTGAATATAAATCTAGTGAGTTTTTTTTTCTCTTTTTTTTTCTTGAACAAATAAAACGAGCCAGTGAGTTTTTTCCCCTTGACCATAACATTATCTAATTAGGAATTGTCTTTTGACCCAAAAAACTTATTATACCCATGTTAATACCTCTTTGAAAATTGAATATTTGCAAAAGGTATAGAAGGCACCATATTAAGGAATTGAAAGACCTACCAAATCTAAGTTTGATCAACTTTATCACATATTTGTTTTGTGTTTAGTATATGGATTCACTATTTTCATAGTACATTTGGTGCAAACTTAGAAAGAAATACACAAGGTTCCAAAATGTAACCATTACTAAACTTAAATGGACCCTAAATTCTTTAGCAATTGTAAGAAGACAATTGGACAGCTAATTTTTCATTTAGAAAAATTAAATGGACACACCATGGCTCTTATTCCATCCATTGAGGAAGTACAAACCAATATTTGACAATTTTTATTACACTCTTACATTATGGGTAGTCCATTTCAAAATTGCTTATTGTTCATTTTAGAGCTTCTTGTAGGGATTGTTTGAAGAAGAAGGTTGCAATGAAAGCCCACTACTACAGCATAGATCAGTTTCACTTTGCCTACTAACAACACTCCTAACACTCAAGAATGACAACACTTTGTAAGGAAACAACACCGAAGAAAGGTTTGAACACCTATAGTTTCCCTTTGATGGACTTTTGTTGGGGTCTTGCTGGTAGTAGTTGTAAGTGGATTTTAGCCATTCTCTTTGAATTCCTTTTTTGGACTTTGTACGAATTAATCTACGAGTTTTCAAAGAGCTCCAAAGAGGTGCCCCTAAAGTCAACTCTAAACTCTCATCATGTATGCAAGCTTGCTTTACGTTTTAGGTCCGAATCTAGATGGGACGGTTGTGCAAACGGATCACAGGCAGGCAGGTAGCATTGGGAGGTTCCTTGGAGATGATGGGCAACGACACTTGCATCCAATGCGGGACCAACGCCATTACTTCTGCCGCGTGACTTTCGCCTCACCGAGTCACCGGCCACGGCTCTTGGCCAAAGCCTCCATCGCAGGGATTCAGCTGGGCTTGGCTCCAACACAGTCAGCGTCTCGGGAAGGGAGAAAAGCCCATTTGAACCAAAAGCAGAGCCTGCGCGTCCCGCCCGCCGCGCGCGCGCGCGCGCCCGTGGATACGAAGGAATCGGTCCTTGCCCAACTGAACAGTAGCCTGAAGGACCGCATTCCCAGCCATTCCATTCCCTCCTTACAGGAACTGAACGTCTCTATCTCCCTCCGTCGCCTTCCTTGCTCTGGCAGTTAGTTACCGTTAAGCTTCTAGTACTGAGTCGTAGCTCGGTTGAAATTCTGAGCGCCTCCGTCACGGGCCTGCAACTAGCTTACGCTCACTTCAGTTGTTCCTTTTGGAATCCTATCTGACTTTCTACAGGACGTGGAGGGAGGGATCCTTCCCACTTTCCAATCTCTTGCGTGCCGAGCGTTCGGAAGAAATTGGTCGGAGGAAGGGAGAAAGGAGCTTCGCTCAAACTCTAGTCGGTGCTGGCAGGCCGGGCTGAACTCACTTTTTATTTTATTTCATTTAGTCTAGGCGGTGCAGAACGCGATTATCACCAAGAGGATGAAGCTGTTGACATCCACGGAAGTCGATGAAACTTGCAATATATGGATGAAGTTTCATTTATTCATCCAAAACAATGTACATTCATTCAAAATAGAGTGATGTTGTCCCCAATTTGGTAGCAAATTGGCAATTTCATCCACTGAAAAGTAAGAATATTTTGCCCAAGATTTGCTACCCCAAAACATCATTGCTTTCCAATGAAAAAATCACCCTTCGAGAAATGGTGAAATTTTTTTATTTTCCATGCATGATAAAATTTACAAATTTTGAATTCAAATTTGCAATCAAAAGCTTCAAATTAGTGAGGAGAGGTGTATAAGGTAAATTAATCAAGGACAAAATAGGGGGATTTTTTTTTCACTTGTACATCTGGAATAACTTGGAGGGGCCAAGGGAAGGGGCCAATTCGCCTAGATCGTGCTAGCATGGGGCCGTTACTTATTTATCCCTTATGCAAGAACATTCCCTTGATTGGTGGGCAGTCCAAGGGAGAATAAAAAATCTCATGGAAGTGGGGCTAATTTGGCAGCATTGGGAAAAAATCCTAATCACAATTTGAAAACCATGGCAAAACAAAAAATTAGTGAAAAAATCTACAAAATTTCTAATTTGTGATAATAACTGAACTCCCTACTTGAAAAACTAGTTTAGTTTAGGAATTGAAAGAAAATAGTCATTAACCCCCAAAGGATCAAACTACATTTTTTGGCAACAACATAGGAATTTTGGGCAACTTGCAATGAATAAAAAATTTATTTTATTTTCTTTGAAATTTTCATAGAACATGTGGACAAGGTTTTTCTTTAAGATCCAACAATTTTCATAACTTTTGACTACATGGTTAAAAAAACTATTGTATAATATATAGTTTTTTTTCCTGGTGGGTGGTATGTCCCAACGGGTGGTATGAAATGATTTGAAAAAATCACTTTTTTCATTAAAAAAATATTGAAATCGTTTATATATATATAGTCTTGTTTTTTAAGTTCCCTCTAAGTCCTAGAAGTTGAAGAGTCAAAAAATAAGGAAAATGGAATAAATAAGTAAATTATATATATATATATTTAACCCATGGTTTTTTAGATATTTATATTGTAGGTGCCTATATCATAGATATCTATACTATAGGTACCTATGTTATAAGCACCTTCTATAGTTATGGAATATTTATGTTATAGGTATCTATATTATAAGCATCTTTCATGGTTATAGAATATTTATATTATAGGTATCTATATTATGAATATCTTCTATGGTTATAGAATATTTATGTTATAAGCACCTTCAATAGTTGTAGAGTACCTTAGGCTCAAATACTTATATTTATATTTATACTTATACGTATATTTATATTAAGGCTTAAGGCTTGCATTTCTAGGCTCACATGCTAGTGTCATTGAACAATTAATAGTGTTTCAATTTTGTAGCCTAAATGTGGTGCTTGTCAAGTGATATTTATTGTAGAAGTAGGTCCAATAGGTTGAAACATTCCCCCCAAATGCAAAAGCACTTGTTGTCAACTATTCTTTCAAAATCAACCCTTAGAAATGTGGCCTATTCCTTAAGGGTTAAGAGATAAATTCCAATGGTCTTATTGGGTTGGCATGAATTTAGAGTTTGTTCATCTTAGGTCCCACATATATCCCCATTAGATGAGGTTTGAGGTTTGAAGAGGGTTGTTTCAGGCCTGTTTCCTAGGCTCACAACACGTCAGAATATTAAAATTTTAATTTAAAAAATAATAATTAATTAATATTATCTGATGTAGCATAGTCTTGGCACCATCATTCCACCTACCTGCCCCTGGGAGCCTTGGAGAGAGCCGTACCACTCTGAGAGAATTGTAGGTCCAATTTCTTCATGGAAACATTGGATTAATTCCAATTTCTATACAAAATTCAATCTAGAGCATTGTTGCGGTCAAATTGAGAAGTCTTTTTGTTTGATTTGAGCAAGAATCGAGCCAATAGCAATCCCCAAGGTTTTTAGGGTTTTGTCTATAATATGCGGTGGCATTCTAGAGCTCTATCTAGCTAGTAGGGGTCTATTTTGGCTCATTTTTCTTGCACGATCTAGTAGAGAGAGTCCTTGCGGTTAGATTGCAATTGGTTTGAGGAGATTTGGGCCGGAATTGGAGAAGAAAACACGATTGGAAGTAGATTAGGTTTTTTTTTGGAAGTGGCGGTAGGTGCAAAATTTAATCGGGATGTATTTTGGGATTATTGTTTGGTATTTTGCTGTTGAATGAAGGTACAAGGGCTACTCTGAGTCTAGTAGACAGTGAGGAGAAGCGTATACATCTTACAAACCCAGATTCCAGTCAATCCAAGGAATTTGAATTTATCTAGACCAAAGGGGAACCAAGGGTAGAATTGTGTTACTTGTGACTTGTTAGAGGGGCAATCATAGGTTTGGGTTGTAATACTGACTCTTTGCTAGAAGAGCAAATGATATCTACTTCTAAATCCTAGACGCGCTACTTGGTGGCGAAGCCATTGTAATTGCAAGGGTTTCGATTAGACTCAAATCCCTTGTGGAAAGAGCACAATGGAAGCAGAAGTAGAGGAATAAGTCCTAGTTTGTGTGGAAGAGGGCTGGAAGTCCAAAGAGGGACCCAACAATAGTAAAAAATAGACAAAAAACAAGGGAATGGCCTAAGTTGTGGCACAACTTGCGACAGTAAACAAAGATCAGGAGGAACAATCAAAGGAGTCGAAAATCCTACCCGGGTGGAAACTAAGGGTTGATCTAACATAGAATCAACTGGTTTGGCTCAAAGATGCGAGGGAGGACCTAAAGAAATGGACAGTACTTGGGAAGGTGTATGGATCTGCACCAAAGTTTGAGGTTTTGATGGCAAATCTCTTAGAGTAGCTTAAACTTGATTATCAGGTGATTCAAGCCATGACTAAAGGGTTTTTTAGGCTAGAATTCTTGATGCTAGTAGATGTAGTTGCATGCATAAGGTTGGGCATGGTGAATTGGAGGGAGAGATCCATCAGGTTCTATGTATGAAAATTAGGGTTTACATCAAAAGCACAAATCCCAAAGATGTAAGAAAAACCCCCAATAAGGATACAGTTTCTAGAGCTAGACCCTATCTATCAAATAGTCGATTGGATGCAGATATTTTCCTCATTAATTGGGATGGTTACTTCAATCGAGGCAGCTCAAACTGCTAGCAGAAGGCAGGGAGGTCCATTGATTCAAGTTAGAGTCAAAGACGTTATGAAGATGTCTAGCACATTAACTATACTGTTGCTACCTAAGGATGTGACAGAAGCAACTTACATTGATCAGGTGGTTAGTTATTCAAGACTACTAGGCCAATGTAATTGATGCCGCAAATTTGGACACACAACACTAGCATGCCCCCTCTTGGTAGGAAATGCGAACTCAAGTACAAAAGGGACCACTTGTGCAACAGAAAAGGGGGTACAACAACAAGGAGATGGATTTACGCTTGTACAAAGCAAGAAAAAAAAAAGATAAAGTCGGCAAGCAAGGAGAAATCCAAGCAATCAAGTAGATGTTGGAGCTTTTAGAGAATCCTCTGACGGCCAAGCTTGTGGTACCTCCAAAGAAATGGTCCTTGAAATGGCAACTGGAAAAAGCTAGAGAGGTGAGTTCCTTACAACTTGTCTCAATTGCGAAAGCACCAGATGATGGGGACTAGATTATGTTGGAGGGTCAAAGAGAGCAGAACTAAATTCTGGAACATTCCTCAAGCCACGCCTCAGGCAATGGATATACATGTGGAAGAAGTAAAACTTTTGATCTTAGACAAGGATTTTCTCCCTTTAGGGATGCAGTTTTAAGCAGTCCCTAAGGCAAAGAGAAGAAGAAAACATTATGGCGAAAATCTTTGAACTTCACCGAGGAGCAAGTGGAGAAGGGATCTGGATCAGGGAGATAAGAAGAAGCTTTGGAATCCACTCAAGAACTACCGACCAACTTTGGAAGTAGCTTGAGTGTACAGAGAGACTCGAAGTAGCCAGCTTAGCCAAACAAACCTCCAATAATCTTGGCTTAGGAGCAAGAGGAGAAAGTTTAATTAGAGCAACAACAAGAGATAGATACAGAATTAGCTCAAGAGGAGGAGGAGGATAGAATAGAGTACAACCCAAAACTTGGATTCATACAAGCTAATCCTATGTCGTTCCGCTTTTGGAGTCAAAGAACTTCAAAGATCCACCTTCCGAATGAATGGTGGGGAACTTGGGGGGCAACAAAACTAGAAGAAGCATTTCATATAGATGATTTGACTATATCGATGACAGGAGTGAGGTTTATATTGGTATGGCCTTTGGCTTACAAAGACCATGCAGATGGAGTAGACCTTCTTCTAGACTCAGATGGCAAAGCCCAGACCGTTACAATGCCATTGAAGATAGCCTTTGATGGACAAGAATAGGAGGTGGAGGAGATAAAAGGAAAAATCATTGGGGGAGTTCGAGACTTTCTCAAGACAACCCTCTGCAAGCCACTACAGATACAACAATGGAACTCAATACAGTAGTCAACGAGATGGCATAGAAAGGAAACAACCACGAGCTATCGGTGCTAGAAGTTGTCAAGGTTAAGGCTAAAGCTCGATGCCTCAAGGGAGTTAAACTCATCTGGAAAGACTTGAACAACATTACACAACTAGCCCTATAGAAAAGGAGAATTAAAACTAATCTACTCCTGATGGATTGGGTGGGGCTGGAAATCCCCGAGGACTAGCAAACTGATTGGCAATCAGGCCTTGCCGTGATGCTAGCACAAGTAGCTAAGAAACAAATAAAGGAAAGGCAGCAACTAAGAAACCCTAAACTTCCAACAGAGATGGAGAATCACAATCAGACGAATGATAGAAACAACATTGTCAATAGCGACCTTTAATATTAGAGGTGTGGGAGTCAGCACCAAAGGTTTACCAAAACATGTACATATAAGGAGGATCTTTGAGAGAATGCACATACACCTCAAATTGTTATATTCCAAGAACATTGGATGGACGAAAAGAGATGTAGGAAAAAGGCATGGAGTTTTCTTTATGCAAATGGACACAGGGCTTGGAATCCATGGATCCCAAGCTCCAGAGGATTGGAGAGGTGTAGAGTAGATACTGGTATTTTGATCGCAAAAAAATTAGCGCCCATGGTTAGCGGAGAGGGGATCATCGTACCTGGAAGAGTACAATACCTCACATTCCAGACGGAGCTAAATTAGACTATCACTATCATAGCCATATATGCCCCAAGTTCATTGAATGAAAGGGAAGCTCTATAGCAGAAATTGGTGGAAGTGAATCTATCGAGATACTCATTTGTTTTGGTTGGGGATTTCAATTTTGTTGAAACTGAGACGGATTGCAATGGGAGTAAATGGTTTTGTACCAAACCAAATCGCAGGGAACAAGCAACATGGAATAGGCTTCTTAATCACTACAATTTGGAGGATACTTGGGATGTAGAGTGCATCGGGAAAGCGAGCTTGAAACGCTTCTCATGGGAAAACAACTGAATAGAGGAAGCATATAGGAGTGCCAAAATTGATCGTATATACATCTTGCCATCCCTTGGTGATTATGGAGGAGCATTGAATGTGCACCCATACACTAAAATATCAGACCATGCCTCGGTGCAATTTAGTTTGTACCTGAGACTTAAGCCTACTAGAAGAAGAGACCACATTAATCCGGACATTCTTCACAGCCAGCTTGTCAGGAATAAACTAGAGCAAGTGTGGAAGGATGACGTGAAACCACAAGGAGTAGAGTCTTGGATGGACTGAGTCGGAACAACCTAAAAAAAAGTCCTGAAGGAAGCCACAAGGGGCAAAAAGGAGTGGAAAAGGGCCAAATTCAAGGCTGAAAATTTAGCACTTGCCAAGGTCAAATGACTCATTGTGCTTGCAAAATGGATTTGAAATGTTAAAAAATAGTGAAAAAAGTAGAAAAAAATCACATCTATAATTGAACCTCCTACTAAAATGCTTCTCAGTCACTCATAACTTCTTGGATCAATATGAAATTTTAACCATACAAACTAGACTAGTATGTAGAACTTTTACAACAAAATTATTGAAAACGGACCATGTATGAAGAAATTATGAGCCACCGAAGTTCACTATAATGCAAAAATGTCTGGATTTTGAACATCGAATTGCTCTCAAACATTCAAAATAGCTTGGGATGACATGAAACTTTTACCATAGTAATTAGACCTTAAGGGAAGAAAAACACAACAAATTTTTATTGAAAATGAACATTTGATGAAAAAGATACAAGCCCCCAAAGTTGTAGCCATGAGAATGCAGTGTGCTGAACTCAAATTGAACCTATGACTCTTCGAATGGCTTTCACAAACTCAATTTGTCTTGGATCAATTTGAAAATTTTATCACACAAAATAGATTTGTATGTGCAACTTTTACAACAAGTTTTATTAAGTTTGGACATTAGATGCAAAAGTTAGAGCATTTCAAACTGGACTATTACAATGTGTGAGGACACTTTTTGTCCCCTTCGGCAATGAGGGGTTAAGGACATGCAAAAGAGATCACGTATTGCCCAGCTACAACTAGGTGGAGACTTACTTATGGGGTAAGAGGAAAAGGCAAATGTGTTACACAATTTCTACAAATCCTTACATAGTTACATACGGAAGATGTTGAGACGGAGGAGGTGCTCGCAGCTAGGGCTCAAATACTCTTCAGTGTGCTGAGGGTCGTAACAGAGAGCCAAAACCAGAATTTTACAAAAGAAGTGACCTTAGTTGAAGTCCAAGAAGACATTAAGACCTCTTTCTTGGAAATGCAGTCGGGGAAGATGGTATCCCAACATATTTCTTCAAGTTCTGCGCAAATGATGTGTAGGAAGACTTATTGGCGGTGGTAAAGGAAGCATTGAGTGGAGGGGAGCTGTCCTGAGTGCATAATAAGGATATAATAGCCTTGATCCCGAAAGGGGGAGACACAAGCCTTATCCAGAACCTATGGCCGATAGCCATGTTGAACTTCTATAAGGTGGTAGCTAAGGTTTTAGTACACAGGTTACAAATCATACTTTCCAAAGTGATGCAACCGAACCAAACCGGATTTGTACAAGGGAGGTGTCACTAGTAGAAAAGGGGCTATCAATGACTACTCTCTATGACTGCATAACCAGTCATTTCGGACACTTATGACGATAATATGACTGAAAGTAGATTTTGGGCTTAGAGTCATAGAGGACGAGTGATTATGGACAAGATAGTCATTTATACCATAATCATTCTTTTTCATCGTATGCTGATGTGGAACTTTATCCAGATGTGATAATATGGACACCTCCAATGGTGCGTTGCCATGTGGCTACAGAGCCGACTTGTTGAGTTGGCGGTTTTTTACCGGCTGATTTTGAAGTGATTCTATTGGATAACGACTAAATTTTGAGCTGAAATGCAGAATACTTGATCTCAGGTTAGTCATATTGTAGTCATATTCAAGGTTGCTGTAGTCATTTGTCAAATTTTTCGGAGGTGAGTTTAGTCATATTGTAGTCATATTTGAGGCTATCGTAGTCATAAATTAGATATTATTCAATTGAGTGTAGTGATTAATACGGTCAGGGATGTGCTTCATCGGGTCATTCTGCAAAATGACTCGGCCTTATGATATGACTAGGGTATGGTTTCACGTAGTCATTGTATAGTTCAAAAAGAGTGCTATAAGACATATGTGAAGAAAGTGTGCATAAATTGTACCATTCCAACAAAGCCTTCTTTTCCATTGATAATCCGTATATGATTAACAGCTTAGAGATGCATATTTTTCAAACATAAAGATGTCAAATTCTAGCTTAATAACCACTTGGACAAATGACTTTAACAATGGTGCTTACATCATATATACTAAGGCTGTTACAAAGAAATGACAAGTAAAATATAAATAATAGTATATTTAAAAAAAGGGGACATCATGATGGCTATGACCACATTGATGACAAACATGTTTCTTACACTCCTACTCACATCATCTATCTCTGAAAATGGTTTGTCTACAACCCACAGTTAGAAGTCCTAGACACATAGCAAAGCCCATACCACAATTATGGACTTCAGAGAGCAACTTTGATGAACTTTCCCTCCCACAAAGTACAGGAACCCACAGCGTCCTTCACCTTTGTTTGGTCATCAGCCGCATTTGGGAACATCAGTGTCACTTGTGGCCAAATGGCCTCTTTGACATCCACTTTGTAGTAAGAGTCAGGAATAGTGCAAAAATGGATCTTGTGCTGCCCACCCAATCCGCTGATGGTACCCGTAGCAACGCTCTGCTTCAAATTCTTTGGATTCAGCAAAAATACTTCTTGCCCACAAATGAACTGCCACAAAAATGAAGGTGTCAAGTTCCAGTCTAATCTTGCACAAGTGACTCTTACTAGGCATACAATCAATACTATGGCTACATATATTGTCGGTGTAGGGGAGTGATTAATAATTGGTTCCTAGTAGTTCACCTAGAGTCATATACTTTGGTCCCCAAGTAGTCATAAGCATAGAAATGACTACATTATGACTATTTGGGCAGTTTCTGTGTAGACATAACCACAAAAATGACTACTTTGTGACTATGTGGGCACCCTCTGTCTTGAAGTAGCAAGTGTATGCAACCAATTAGAGAATTTAAAAAAACATGATTGTAATTACAACTCTAGTTATCCTCTAACATTTATTAAGGAAACTTCTGTATAGACATGTTTTTTTACCTTCTCTGCCTGTACTTTTTTCTTCTGAATGGGCTCTGCCCTTGCTCCTCCCTTGCCAGATTTTGACTGCAAAATGCAAAGAATACAAGGTTAATTTAGTGAGTACATGATAAGTGAGGGAACATGTAGGCCTAAGATTGAATGAAATGGAATCACAAGTCTATTCACTTAGGAATCCTTCTACAAAGACATTGACAACATCATCAAGGTTGTTACCAACTTTTAACATGTCATTGTGAATTTAAAAATGTTTGGTATTCACTTCTATGTCCTAATAACGATCTAACCTTTGCTGAATTATCTTGTGGTGTTGAATTGCCTTCCATGGTTGACTTTGCAAGTACCTTTTGCATCCTTGGAGAAGTCCGAGGAGGTCGTTGGGTAGGACCTCCAGCCTCAACTACTGTGGCAACAACAGATGGTTCAGCAATTGCCACTAGGTCAACATTTATAGGATCAACATCCGAGGAAAGTACATCCTCCATTGGCTGCTCTTGTATCACCGGGGTAGGCTCTTTAATCTTTGCTATTGAAGGTGCTCCTTTGCCAGTGTCAGAATCACTGCTTGATTCTGACACCTATATGGAGAGAGCTGCTGGAGGTGTCTTCAAGGGAGCTCTAGAGCGAGTCTATACAACGTGTTCCTTCGTTGTGGCAAGTGGTGCTTGGGTCTCCAGAACAGAGAGGCCCAAGCTTGGGCTAGAGGTTTGGGCTGATGAAAAACGGTTTGAGAGATCCTTGAGCATATTCATGACTTCTTCCATGGATTTGGTGTTCTCTGATTGGTATTGCAGCATCTGGGTCATTTTCCCTTGAAGGTGCTTCTGCTCCTCTGCCATGTTGTTTTGTTTCTCCTCTACTGCTATCAGCCTAGTGCGAATTGCCCCTCTGGCACCCTACATGCCACAATAATTCATCTCACATTAGAATCATGGCCTCTTCAACAAACCAGGGCCTTCAAGCAGAGTACCAGAAAGCTACAAGAAAACTCTTATTATCTTGTATGACTTCAAAATTATTGAGGTACGATTGCAATAGTCATTTCAATGACTCTAGTGTTATTTCATATATGACTATAAAACTACTGGTACAGTGCTACAATAGTCATCAAAATGACTAAAGTATAAATTCACATATGACTATGAAACTACTTGTGAAAAAGCTACACTAGTCTGTAGTCATTGAAATGACTGCAATGTAAACTAACACATGACTACAACTACACCAACATCAGACTTTGTTAGTCATTCGAAACATTGCGTGCAATGCATATAACTACAGTATGACAAATGTATGACTGCATTTAACTTGTACATGCTACCTTCTTCAACAAATGAAAAAAATAACGTGCAAGAGCAATCACCTAAGGAATTAAAAAAAATATATCTTCATGACAATCCCAATGCTGAATGACTTCAATAGATGGTATATTCAAATTGAAATGGAAATCTCACCTCCATCATAGCGCTAGTGGGTTCAGCCTCTTGCATCCCTTCTTTTATTTCGGTTAGGCCAGGGCTGTGCTCTCTTCCTTTTGTCTGCAATTAGAGGGAAAAACAACATTAACCTTATTAACAATATAATCAACATCCGTGGTTGACTATGCCTAAGGTCCTCAAAAATATGGGAGCAAACCAAAAAAACTTAAGCTTACCACTGCCAACTCCTTCCCTACTCTTCCCTTTCTACCCATGGTGCTATAATCCTTCACGTGGCCACGGGCTTCTACCATCTTCGTTGTTTTGGCCACTTGCCCTTCAGTCTGCCAATACACCTTCAATTTGTCCCATTGTAGGGGGTCAATATGAGATGGACAAGCCTCCTTGCCTGACATAAATCTCACCTTCAGCCTAGCCCTCTCTGCCTTCATGTATTTTTTGATGGCACATCGAAACCCTTGCACACTAAGAGTGTGGCCAACGAACTCAAAGTCTTTCACCAAAGTCTCACGAAGAAGTACCACTGAGTTTGGCTCCTGAGACTCCCAATCCACCACACTCATGTCAAGAATTCGTGGAGTATTCACGCGCACAACATGGTCCCAAGCATTCTTGCCGTCGCATGTGGTATCAATCTCTCTACCGGCCTTCACTATTAATTGATATGGTTTCTTGCCTTCCACACTCCTGTGTGCAACAGAAGTCTCATTTCGATGTCGCTTTTGACGTCAATCAGCTCTGCCTTCACTCTCTAGAGAACGATTGCCAGGACCTTGCAATGCACCTGGCCATGAGCCATGATAAGGGCCATAAGGAGGTCCACTACTTGAAGGCCATGGTGGTGGAGGCATATTGGAAGGATATTGATTCCACCCACCCTGCATCCATGGACTAGAACCCCAATAACCCGGTGGAGGCATATGGGAAGAGTCTCGACCTCCATGAACTCCACCTGCAAGCACAAGTGCTAAAGAAGAAGCACTCCTAGGTCGCTTCCGTGTTGTCTTCTTCAATGTTGGTGGAACTCCATCGTCCTCTGAAGAGTCCAAGGCTGTTGACAACTAAAAAAAATATTAGATTCATGACTGCTTTTGACTAGTCTATGACTACGTAGTGACTCTGTTATATTTGCATGTAACTATGTGACTACAAAGTGACTCTACTATGACTACAATTGACTGTGTGACTAGACAATGACTCTTCTATGATTGAGACGGCACTTTAACATGGCAAAAGAGCGAAAAGAATCACTTCCACACAACTACAACAACACTACATATGACCTATAAAAACCTAAGGACTCACTTAGGATGGGTTCATATCTTCAAGGTGTACTGCTTCATGAAATATTCTCATTTCATGAGATACACTATTGTCAAATACAATTCTAGAAATTATAAATGGTTAGCCAATTTCTGCTACAAAGAGGCAACACTCACATGAAAATGTATATACATGCAACCTATTAAGAAGTGAAATTTGGAAATGAATGGAGATAGGTGAAATCACGTACTTACATGGTATGAGAAAGCAATTATGTACCTAAAAAACACCAAGCAAAAGGTGGAAATCCAATCACATGCAACTAGTCTACTCATACTTCATTCAACCCATTTCCAACTAGAACCCTATACAAAAGAAAGACACAATAAACTACCCAATCTTTTGCAATATTTCATCCACCTACATCGATAGAAACACTAACATTCAACAAAACAGTAGAACCAATGCTCCCCAATTATCATCCTACTATCAGTCTACTGAAAAGAAGACCAGAAACATTAGAAATCCAATCACATCCTACGGTCTAAACTATTTTGCACTTTTGCATGACTATAAGTCAACATAACCCTAAAGAAAGTACAAATGAACTCACTTGTTGCAAATGCTTGGAGCTTCATTTCAATCTTTCACATAAAACAATAGCATACACTCTTACAAACTTAAAAAACTAAAATCACGACAATCCATCATCCTACATTAGCTTGCACTTGCAAAGATATGTGCACATTTTGTCAATTCTGGCTTCCCCATCCTCAGCACATGTATTTCAGCCACTTAAAGCCTGACCAACTACTAATTCTCTCATATTCTCTCCTTGCACTCAATTGAGCATCTAAAGCATAGTGAATTGTAACTCCTTCCAGACTGACTGTTACATGACAATTTCATCAATACATGAGCAACTAAAGTAGGGAAAAGAATATTTATACACAACTTCACGGGATTTCTACTCATGATGGATTAGCTACAGAAATTAAATAGAATGGGTCGAATCTTGCATTCACAAGCTAGGATCGGACATGGCTCAAGTACTTACAACAGGCAAGATCGATCTCAGACTCAATACAAACAGACTACGAGTCTACGACAACCCCAACGAATTAAACTGTCGATTCAATCAAGTGCATAAATCTTCTGTATGAAGAATTACTAAAGCTGCAGACCCTAACTTGCGAACCCAAATTCCCTTTAAAGAACGTAAGATTTAATCCACCCTAATTAAAATTAGTGACAGGGCAAGACATAGTAACGTTCCAACTCAAACAAAATCCAAAGCTCTATCTACAAGGAATGAGAGCAACAATTATACACAGAGTTGCCATCCTGTCTTACATAGCAGATGACACTGAATTCGACCCTAAGAACTGTCCTGGACTAAATGGTTTCACGCAACTGAAAGGAGCGAAAATTTTGGTAGCCATATATAGGTTGGCTAGGTTGGCGGAATGGGCGCGTGTTTGATTTGTTTTTGAAGACACGATGTGTTCTAGCCTAGCGGGACGAAATTTGATCTTGAAGGAGTTGCCAGTGATCCGTAGATGTAGGCAAAGTTTAAGGTGAATCCGACTAAGAATGGCAAGTTGTCGATCATGGCGATGGCGGGTCTGTTTGCGCAGTGAGGGCGTGATTACGGGCATCAATCCCATTTAGTACTCACATCAAATCTAGACATTCTAATTTCTTCTTGCTCAGTCTGTGAAACTCACATATCTACTTGTTCAGATCTTAGTCGCTGCAAATTACAAAGACTAAACACGAAATGCAATTCCACGAGATGGTCAACAGAAAGCGTATCTGCTAGCTTGGAATTGAAATCAGACTGGGAGTCGTCGGAGGAGTACTCATCTTGGGTGCTCATTTTTCCGTTCGAATTTGCTGCTCCTTCATTCTCTTGCAAATGCACTGGTTCCTCCAAACTCTGCTGCCCAAGTAAACGAGCATTCCTACGAGGTGGCCACGCCTCTCCAACAGCAACGGATTTTGATGCAAACCTTCGTGGAATCTTGAAAACCACTACCTTGGAGTTGCTGCCAACAACAACACACAACGGCCACAACTTCAGTTGCAAGTGGAAAACAATGGAGGAGCACAAAGCATCGTCAGAAGCCTAACAAATTCAGATAAAGAAACACGAAATTGGATTACCAATACAACCAAATACACAAACTACGAATGAACTAGGAACCCATCTACAAGCCAAGCTGTAACGACAATTGAATGAATTCAACACAATGATAAATAATAATTCAAGAGAAAAAATGTCTGAAATTGTGTTGATCGGGTCACAAGAATGCCACAAGGAGTGCCCCATTCTCTGCACAAAACTAACAAATGAATGGATTCATAATCAAAATCCTGCGAGTTGCGGCAACTGCGAGCGAATCGATTCAACTTCCGACCACTCCTGACCGCTCCTGCTTCGACGGGATGGGCAACGACAAATCCAGATAAGGCTTGTAAACATCTGACGAGTGCACACATTCACAGCAAGGCACAGTGCTGGAAAGTTGTATACCAAACATGCGCTCTACAAACACAGGGCCATCCTCCGAGCCATTTGACTCAACAGACTTCCGCATGCTTTTTTCCTCCATGTGCAATCCATCCAGTAAACAATGTAAGAGCTCGTGACTGTCTTGTTGCTAGAACCCCTTGAACCTCGGTGCTTTAGTGCAAATAGCAAAAAAAAAACGAGGAGACACGGCATTCCCCACAGTGCCTGCAAAGGGCCGAGTTAGTGTGGATTGTCCTGGCTGAACCACCGTCAGCTTTGTCTTGCTGTGGGATACATGTCCTGAAAGAAGTTCCTCAAAGCTTTCTTCAAAATACCTTCCTGCACGGAAGACTCTTGGCTAAAATGCTCACAAAGCATACTCACCCCAACCAAGTTCTGCATCACCGAGTTGAAGAAGCACACGTTGCCCAAATTCCTCAGACCCTTGATTACCCGCCTACCCACAAATGGTCTGAGGAATTGTCTCCGTCAATGGAAATGCGTTTTAGTGCCAAACTAAATTGTGGCCCAAAACACCGAAGAGCCAAAATCTGAAAAACTTATTGTACATCGGCAAAACCCTAGCGTCACTTGCTGCACCAACATCTGAAGCGGCTCACAAGACAGCCACCCACAATCTCAGATTGATTCAAGAAACACGTACCCTCCACCTTCCGAACTAGCGATGGAGTTGCTGCTAATGGCTTTGTTGGCCTCCCCCTCCGTTGTGCACTCCGTCTCCTCTGCTGCGACGACGTGCAAGTGCAGGCGCTTGCTTCGACGAGGTGGAGCACTGCCGCTCTGTTGTTTGCTGCTTCGAATCTCCCCTTTCTGAGCAACCACCTCGTGACTGAAGACAACAAATCGTTTCAAGAATTAGCGGTGGAGGGAGACAGCACAGAGCATGGAGCTATCGAGAACATGCCCTAAAACCCATCTCACGAAAGATTCCAACATGCATCGGAGTCGGAGCTCCAGAAACACAGCTCGCCGGCGCCTAGAACTCCGGAAACTGAGAGACAAAATCGGGGCCGCTAAAACGGTAGTGCAAGCAGATTTTGACACGTGTCTGGCATTGGAGACTCCTTCCTGTCATTTGGTGTCTTAGGAATGACAGAAGAAAGACATGAAAGTACTTTTTAATGACTGTCCGTTCTCATTTCCAGAGTATATGACTTCCAAAGCACTAGAGAGACACTGGGAGATAATTGCCGCCAAATTTGCCGCGGTTTTGCTAGCCTCATAAAAGCTGGCAATTCAAATCTAACACATTAGCTCCTATCTTCACAGTGTTCAGCCATTGACACAAACTTGTTGGGTGCTACAAGACTCACAAGGCTGCAGCTGCTATTTTTAGTGGTTTCAAGCGTTTTTGATTCTCTTTCACACGTGCATCTCTTGCAAGCTCGTAAAGTGATTTCTGAGGAGTTTCACTATCTTCCATAGTTACTTTGTTGCAGAAGTAGAATGTGGTCAGGGTAGAAGACTAGTGAAGCAATGTAGGATCAGGAGCACACAAAAGGAGACCTGCTGAGGAAGGAGACCTATTGAGGAAGGAGACATGATGAAGAAGGAGCTCAAACTAAGGAGAAAGCAAGCAAATTTAGGGTGTGCATAGGCAACAACTAAGGTAATGCACAACTGAACATCAGAACTCAATCTTTGACTTAGAGTAATCATGAAGCAGTCTGATTTCTAATTGCACTACTCATTCCAATCTTGCGCTGCAATCATTTGACATTCAAGTAGTCATGCTACAATCAAATTTTGAACTATAGATTCTAATTAAGTAACTTAGGTGTTCACCAATGTAGCATGATCACCTAATCACAATAATTTCATCAATACACAATTCAGACTAGCTTTATATGAATGTAGTTCAAGTAGTAGTAGGTGCTCAGAATTGTGCTAGTATAGAATGTGGAGATCAGAATATCTAAAGCCTTGCAGATGAAGACTCACTATTTAGCACAGTCATGTATATGGAGTCAATGAACCTTACAAGGGTGTGCATTCATTGTTGTTTGCATCCAACGCAACCATCCAATAAAGTAACTACACCTAGCAGTGACCTTTTCCAAAAATCGTCCACATAACCAGTCATTTTGTTGACAGGTACTTCCACTGTTTATGAGAGTGTAAGGTCGGCTTTGGAACAATCTATTTTTAGCACTTCAGAAATTCATAGTTTTTTTGCATGGTGTCCAAAAAAGGTATTCTAAGAGAGTTTAGAATCTCCTAGCAACTAACAAAGAAATTACTTAAAAAGAAATTTCAATATTATAATGGGAACTATGCTAAAAGTTTATTTGGACGGTTTTAGGTGTAATTATCTTAATTATGTAGTAACCATTAGCCATAGAATTGTGCCTAGTATAGTAGTAGCATGGATGGGAGACTTGACGGCTATGGAAACAAGCAGTTTAGCAACGGAATCAATGAAGTAATGTCTGTCAGAGTGAAAGTATTCACAACCAAGTAAGTGAATGCAAACTATATGAGAACCATGGAAGGTATCTCATGATTGTTTGGGAAACGTATCCACTACCACGTCATTGCCTCTATAATAATTATTGAGCTCTGAATGACGGCAACACTATCTAAATAACGTATAAGTCATTAAAATAGAACTTCAATAAGAGTCCTACTAAAATGACTGCACTAATTCATTTCTAAGTCATTGTCTTGGAGTTACTATCTGTACTGAAGTCTTTTGGTAGTCATTTTTTCATGAATGACCCTATAATTATTCCATAGTGACCGTCGATAAGGATAGAGTTGTGGTGTTCATTCATGCATTAAACAAACTGAGGTACTATTTCAGTCCCAGAAAGAGATATTTTGTTTTACAAGTACTCAAATGGGATCATAAAACTTTGGTTTGCTTTACATTGAAATTGACTAAACGTAGTTGGATTACTGAATGCATTGTTATTTTCATTTTTTGTTGACTTTGCTTTAGAATGTGTTGAATATATACAATGGGATTAGGAGTTTCATTTTGATCTCCAATTTTACATGGCTTTTCTTTTGCTACAGATGAATTTAGCTAGTGGGCGTACGTATGAGAAGCATGTCCATCTTTATTTGAGGAGGAGGGTTTGTCTTTCTGCAAGTGTTGTCCATTGCTATTAATGGGATTGCAAATTGTAATAGTTCCAATTTTTTGTGGACTTCTCTTTCGCTAAGGCTGAATGCAGTTACTATGAGTCTAAGATGCATGTTCATATATAGTCTCCATATTGTTTTAGCTTTACTTTCTGTAAAGCTAACTATAGCAAATGGACAACACATTGCAATTGCAATTTGTTATTTTGTAGCCTTTGCTTTTAAAATTTGTGCTTGCAGCGGATAACATGTTGGGCATGTTCAATTCAATCATATGAGTACTTTGCATAATACTTGCATAAATGAAGAAAGATCATTAGAGGTACTCCTAGCTTTACATTGAAATTGACTAATTAATGTAGTTGCATGAGTAGAGGAATTACCATTTCCAATTTTTTTGGGCTTCACATTTGGACTTGTAAGATTGTAATTTCATGGAAAAAACCCCTTATCAATCTCCTATTTTTTTTGGCTTTCACTTTAATTTGTAATAGTAGAAATGTAATTCCATGGGTAGTTAGAGTAATTACTATCTCCATTTATTTATGGGCTTCACATTCTAATTGCATTAATGGAGTTGCATGAATAGAGTGAATTTGGTTTTTATTTTTTTGGGCCTTCACATTCTAATTGCCACTATGTAGTTTCATGAGTAGGATAATTTCCATTTGCAATTTCTTTGGGCTTCACATTCTAATTGAAAGAATTTAGACTTTAAATAGGGAAAGACATTTTATTAATCTCCAATTATTTTTTGGCTTCACATTCTAATTGCATGAATGTAGTTTGAATTCCTATTCAAATTTTTTGAATAAAGAGTGATTAGTAGAGGCATATTCATTTCCAATTATTTTTAGGTATTGCATTGTAATTGCAATAATCTCTTGGCATCAATAGAGGCAATTTTGTGTGTAATAATTTAGTTCACCTAGCCTTACCATTCATTTGCATGAATGTAGATCCTAGCCTAGAAGCATCTTAATGTCCATTTCTTGTAGAGGTCATGTTTAAAAGAAATTCCATGAATGTATATAGCTAGTGAGATGAATAGAGGCAATTTGTATGTCCATTTTATAGATGGGTTTCCATTTCTAGCTTATAAATGTACATGCTGTGATTTATAAATGATTAGTTATTTCCATATTTTGTGGGGGTGAACTTGCCATTTTCAGCATACAAATGTAGTGGAAGTGCCGCATTTGACTATCAAAAACATGAATGCTTACCTCCACAATATATTACTGACAACAGAATGTATTCTTTGGAATGCAGAACAAACATACTATGCAGACTGTAGTCTTTCCTATCCTTTATCACAGTGCACAGCATGCAGCCAGTAGGGGCGCCATTGTCTAACCACAGGAGGCAAGAACTTCGTGATGATCGCCTATGGGTTCGCGAGGTGAACAGAGCTCGATTGCTAAACATACAGCGCATGCATTGTCCATGTTTAGTGTGTAAGGATCATCGGACACTAAAACTTTCCACAGTAAGACTTCACCTCATTCGCAATGGTCGAGATGCACATTTTCGAGTATGGAGAGGTCCTAGGCAACGGGATTCGTCAGATGATGAGTGGAAGGCGGCTTTCTGGAGGCCAACAAACTATGGCCCACCCGTTTTAGACGAACAGATCAACACACGACAAATGATAGATGATGCATTTGACAATAGGGATGATGTTCCTGACTTACAAGAAAGAGCTTGTGATGCAATGATGGACGCTTTTGCAGTAGCTGATGCTGTTCAGGAATCTTTTAGTGGCAATGCAGATGCTAGTGCTGAATTCCAACTTAGTGGTGGAGGAGTTGATGCTGCGGAAGAAGTGAATAGCATTGAAGACACTGAAGAAGTGGATTTCGACCTTGTAGCATTGGAGGATGCATTGCACCAACTATACAACGGAGCTAAGTGCACCACACTTGCAGCTACAATATTGTTGATGAATCTTTGTACTATACACGGGGTTAGCAATTGCTTTGTGGATGAGCTGTTGACACTATTGTAGAGTCACCTTCTTCCGGAGAATAATTCTTTACCTAAGAATCACTATGCTGCGAAGACCCTGACTAAGAAGCTTGGCCTTTCATCCAACAACATTCATACATGTCCCAAAGGTTGTGTGCTTTTTAGAGGAGAGCATGTTGATGCATTGCGTTGTCCTAAATGCAATGAACCACACTACAAGGATGAACAACACAGAGTCCATCCACTGAAAGTGCTCCGGCATTTTCCAATTATTCCATGCCTGCAGAGAATGTTTCGAAGCCCAGCCATTTCTGAACTTATGTTGTGGCATTCTAAGA
The DNA here is from genome assembly GCA_950106755.1 of Climacium dendroides. NCBI lineage: Eukaryota > Viridiplantae > Streptophyta > Bryopsida > Hypnales > Climaciaceae > Climacium > Climacium dendroides. The sequence goes on from OX467083.1 coordinate 18,298,543, forward strand.
ATCAAAGCAACCGGGAGGGAGGAGACAACCTCGTTAGACATCCTTGTGATTCGAAGGCATGGCACCATTTCCACAACAATGTGGACCCGCAATTCAAATCTGATCCGCGGAATGCCCACTTTGCATTAGCTGCAGATGGAGTGAATCCCTTCAAGCAAACACGGTCAACTTGGTCAACGTGGCCCGTATTGCTGCTGAACTACAATCTCCCCCCTTGGCTGAGCACGAAGAAGTTTTTTGTCTTGTTGGCTTTGCTAATACCTGGAAAATCTTCTGTGACATCAAAGGTGTTTGATGTATATATGCAACCTCTCATAGATGAGTTCCTGCAACTTTGGGCAGGCATCCCGGCGTATGATGTCACCAAGGAGTTGGGAAGCAGAAATTTTAGCTTCAGAGCTGTATTGTTGTGGACAATTCATGATTTCCCAGGATATGGTACAGTCGGAGGCTTCGCTCACCAAGGTTACGCTGCATGCCCATATTGTGGGTCTGATTTGGTATGTGAGCATTCTGTTGAGTTAGGAAAGCAAACATACGGTGGAACAAGAAGGTGGCTACCTGACAACCATCCATTTCGGTCACATGCAATGAAGGATCACTTCAATGGAGAAATAGAGTGTAGAGGTAAACCGAGAGTGGTGTCAGTGGAAGAGCAATTACATTATGCTGAAGAGTATGAAGCATGGAAAGCAGCCGGGAACTGTGATGGTGCAGCAGGTGATCCATCCAGAGTGCATGGAGTGAAAAGGAAAAGTATCTTTTATTTGTTACTGTATTGGAAGGTGAGTCAATCACTTCATAGTTACATGCGTCATTTTCAACTCCAAATTTCATATTTGGAGATCAGAGGAGGCAAATACAAATGATGTTCGTAGTAGTGATTCATATTGGAAATGACTATATAGAATATAGACAATGATTCGTGAGCATGAATGACTCCCTTTAATGTTTATAGGTGGCAGCAGGTGAGTCATTCTTACTAGTGAGTAGTCATAAATTTCAGGGTTTTGACAATTACTTTTCCTACAAACTCTATATTGGTCATTCATGTGCACCAAAAATATAAAATCCAGTGTTGGTATGTGTTGTTGTACGCAGGATTTACTTATTAGGCACACCTTGGATGTAATGCATTGTGAAATGAATTTAGCAAAGAATTTCTTGAAGACAATTACAAGGATGAAGGACACAATAAAAGTGCGGCGGGATTTAAGAAGAAAGAATATTCGTTCACATCTGTGGCTCATGCCAAATCCAAAGAGGGGTGGGAAGATGATGAAACCAGCAGCCTCGTACGTCCTGACTGAAGCAGAATTCTCAAAATTTGCCAATAGGATAGAGTCACTGAAGACACCTTCTGGATACTCGTCGTCTTTGGGTCAGCACATTCGAAAGAAGAAATTTGGTAGCCTCAAATCACATGATTATCACGTGCTCATGCAGCAAGTTATGCCACTAGCACTAGTAGAAAAATACAGTGACCAAATTAACAAAAGTCAACAGAAAAGTGTTGATTTTTTTTGTTAATTTGGACGTGTTAATTTGGGCACTTTTGAACAGAAAAGTGTTGATTTTTGAACAAAAATGTGTTGTTTAAGAACAAAAAAGTGTTGAATTTCTAACAAAAAAGTATTGTTTTAGAACAAAAAAGTGTTAATTTTTTTGTTAATTTGGTCACATTATTTTTTTAAATTATTTTTTTTGAAAAAAAATTAATAAAAGGTAACATGTGGAAATGCCACATAGGCACCCCCAACTAGCCACGTGGCATGCCACACAAGCTACTTGAACGCCACGTGGACAGTCCAAATGCCACATTGGCAATTCACGTGGCCAACGTTGGCATCAAGGTTTGAACCTTGAACCTCATGGTTGAGGCCCAAGACTCAAACCAATGCACCACTTATACATATACATGTTTAAAGTGTATATAAAATCTTATTTGTTTAGTTTTTCATTTTTTTCCCATTGTTTTTTAAAGTCAGCGTACTTCAGGTCTGGTTTTGACTTAGTAAATGACCTTTTCTCAAGAAACTTTGAACTAATAAAAGTTGGAAAATCAAGCCAACTTTCACCTCCAACAATCCGTTTGAGATTTAGATCCTCCAATCAAAAGTTATGGACAAAAATCAGAGAGGGGTGAAAATGAATCATTTCTTTTACATTTTTAAAACCCTTCTCTGATTTTTGTCCATAACTTTTGATTGGAGGATCTAAATCTCAAACGGATTGTTGGAGGTGAAAGTTGGCTTGCTTTTCCAACTTTTATTAGTTCAAAGTTTCTTGAAAAAAGGTCATTTATTAAGTCAAAACCGGCCCTGAAGTATGCTGACTTTAAGAAATACCGAATTGTTAATGTTTAGTTTTAAAAAAAATCTACATTGTACAATTAAAGATTCCAAGAGATTCCAAGAGATTCCAAAAGATTCCAAATGATTCTTAAAGATTCCCAAAAGATTCCAAAAGATTCCAAATGATTCTTAAAGATTCCCAAAAGATTCCTAAAAGATTCTAAAAGATTCTAAAAGATTTAACAAAATTTTGTTGATTTTAGTTGCACTATCCAAATCAACAAAAATAATGTGACCATTTTGTTAATTTGGGCAAAATCAACAAAAATTTGTGAAAATGGACAATACAGTACCCAAGTTAACAGAAATTTGTTGACTATTTGTTGATTTGGTCACTAATTTTCTACTAGTGTAGCTTTGTGTGGCTTATTGAAACCAGGTTCAAGGATGGCAATCATGAGGATGTCAAAGGTATTTCGGAGGTTATGCACAAACGTATATAATCCAAAGTACTTCAATTCCCTAGAGTCGGATGTGGCAGAGAGTATGGCGCTTCTGGAGATGAAATTTTCGCCGTCATTCTTTGACATCATGACCCACTTACCATATCACTTGGTACAGCAGTTGGACATGTGTGGTCTAGTGGCTAGCAGATGGATGTACCTCGTTGAGAGGTACATGAAGACATTGAAGGGATATGTTCGAAATATGTCGAGGCCTGAAGCGTCAATGGCGGAAGGTTACTTGAAGGATGAGTGCATTGGCTTTGTCACTGAATACCTCCACAAATTCGATGCTGTGCACAAAAGAGTATGGGACGAAGATGAGGAATACAGGGATGCTGAGGAGGTTCTTGAAGGAGCTGGACGAACGTACATGATGGACGCATTGCTACGCAACCTCGCTCATCAATACATTCTGAACAATGCAACTATAATGCAGCTGTGGCTCATGTACGTACTGCGGCTCTGAACCTGCATTATTTAAATTTTCCCAAACCCTAACAGAAGTCCCCAGTTCTGGTTGCTTTTTAATGTCTCAATGATAGAGCTTGTGATGTAGTGATTTTTCAGTGACAATATAGTCATTCTTGTAGAAAATGACAGTAGCATTGAGTGCCTTCACAGTCATTTCTAGAAGCCTGCACCATTCTATCTTCACTATGTCAGCATATTCTCCTCACTAGGGGCCCAAACTATTGTCCCACACATACATTGATCAATTGTATGTATGTTGTATACTGTGCATTGCATCTTCCTCCTGTTTGCCTGATTTGATCGATGTCCATGCAAAAAGTGGCAAGCAGAGTGTGAGGTGAATGAAGCAGTAGAATGTTTTGAAGAATGGGTGCCGCGGTATGCAAGTAGCGAGAGCATTGATGTCTCGAATGCGGAGGATGTGGACAGAATGCTACTTAGCCGTAGACCGTCACAGAGAGCAATACGATATACACGCATGAAGGCATTTGAAACCACTACCGAGTAGAGGACGATGTGTCTGCTGCAATGTTGATATACGATAGTGGAATTGCATCTGTGTTTCAAGTGCCCACGGCCGACACTCGGAATGTGGCTGTCAACTATGTTGGAGTGTTGAAGGATATTTTGAAGTTGGATTATGGGCCTTTAAATGCACCCATGGTGCTTCTTCGTTGCGAATGGATGAAAAAATCGGATAATCGAGGAAGTCCTACATATGTTCGTGATGACGCTGGTTTCTTACAGGTCAATTTTCGACACAAGCTACCACGCATGGCTGAACCCTTCATCTTTTCAAGCCAAGCCACCCAAGTATTTTTCTCCGACATTGTAGAGCAACCTAGGTGGAAAGTTGTCTTGCGAAAAGAAGCTCGCTCACGGAGGGAGGTCGTGGAGCCACCAGATGTGTTCATCACAACGACGATGGAATCTACTGGCCTCACAGCTCCAGAGACTGTGCCTACCAGGCCCATCCATGCTTCTCTGGTGGGGGCTATAGAATTATCTGCACAGGACCATTTGATAGCATGTGTAGAGTATTAGAGTGTTCATATAAAAAATCCACATGCATCACATATTGTATTATTTACTGGACAACCTAACGCACACTAATTTATACAATTGTTTTTTGTATACAATTCTATGTCTGATTGGAAAATGTTTCTTTGCAATTTTCACATTGAGCCACCTGACAAAGTTATTTGTTAGTATTTCCATAGTCAGCTGAAGCACCCTGTCTATGACTAAAACATGACTGTAATAAAATAATTCCTTTATAGAATATCATAATAGAAAAGTAATAATTTGAATTTCCACGGTGTCTTATTGGCAGTCATTCGTCAGTTCTATCGGCACTCGACAAACATTCTAATCACTGTAGTATGACTACAGATAGTCCACATCAGCTATAAGGCAATTGAAGACAGACTTAACTGTAGATGATACCAATTCTGGTCGTCGATTTCATCCGGTTGCCATCCATTACTGTAGGAAGTGACTACTAAATGACTGTGACCCTTGACAGGTCAACTTTGGCGCCATTTCTGCGATTGGTAGTCATTTTCCAGTAGCCTTTTAGTCACCAGTCATTTCTTGATTGGTCACATTTGACCCTGTTTTCTACTATCATGAAGACCATTGGGAGATTCCAAATGGCACAAATCCCCCACTTGGATGTTCTTCAGCCAAAGGTTGAGGAATGATAATCTCTCGCCACTTCTAAAGGCGTGCTTCAAGGTCTTTTGGGTAAATAAAAGCAATCTAATTCAGACGCCACTGAAGGAATTGAGCAACGTGCTAAGGCAGCTGCTGTTTGGCAATCCTTTAATATTAGAAGATGAGGATAAACCACTGGGGATGGGACCGAATATGTGCTTGAATTTTTGGGCACGATCCGGAATTACAAAGGTTGCCCATCTTTGGGATACAAATTCACAAGATTGGCTATCAAAGGCCCAAATTCAAGACAAACTGCCAAAGAGGGAAGTAGTGATGGAGAACAAAAGGAGGAGGCAAAAACCCATCATTCATATTCCTTGGGATCTGCGAGTTTACCAAGAGAGGACCCGAGACACGTGGTTGTACGAACCTGATAGTTCATACTTTTATCACCATAAATGTACAAATACGGGAGACACAGTCATTAGATATTTCCTTGATAAGGCTAAGGGAGTCTTAAGGAGAAAAGAGGGTATATATTGCCTCACTCAAGACTTGAGCCAACAAGAGTTGTACTATGGGATGCATGAAGGAAATCTTTTTCGGAGTGCAATCCCGAGGAAGACCCCAAGTGTCCAAATACGGTTTGGGCACATCCAAAGATACATATTGCCAAACTCCCATGGGATCCGAGAGAGTGGATTTGGAAGAAGATAGGAAAATTTACAGACACCTCATTTTGGGGGGTATACGTTCAAAAAGGGTTACCTCCACGGACTTAGGAAGAAATTAGAACGTCCAATTGTTGTACAAGAGCTTATCAACCAGGGGTTCATAAAGACAGAGAGAACACAAGTGTTCCAAGTCTTGTGGCATAATTCACACCCGAAAAAACAAGCCACTTTTCTTTAGCAAGTGTTCAATAGGGGCACTATAACTAAAGATTAGCTATCTTACAGGATTCCCGACGTGGATGACGGGTGCTTCTTGTATTCTTGCACCCTAGAGTCAATCATGTACCTGTTTTGGAAATGTCCCTTCACCTGGGAGTTATGGAGCAGAGTAAATAGGTTAGCATTAAGAGCCAGAACTCCGGAAGTAGATTCTTTGCAAACAACGTTGTTAGAAAGTGTTCATTCTTTTGTGAAGAGTGACATTAGCAAATTTGTCTATAAACATCATTCTTGGGACCTTATGCGTAGTGTAGATTAACCTAGGACCTTATAGGATTTATCCGGGTGATAGTTAAGTTCGTTCCTAGGGAGGCTAATATAATAGAACTACTTCTATTTTGAATTTTTAATAAGTCATTGCAATTGTAGAACATAAAGGAAAAGTTCTTTAACCACATATACAAATGTTTTTCTTCACGCGATAATATCTAATTACTAGATTTGCCACTCCACTCTTAAAGGCCACAAGGGTTAAGAATATGCTCCCAATTTGGTTCTTTATTAATCTTTAAATTTTTTTATTCTTCTTTTCCTTAAATTTTTTTCTTTTCCACCATCTTTTATTTGATCCTTCTTTTCCAAATCGGCTTTTGCTCCAACCTAGTACTACCGTCGAGGTACAGTACTACCAAATTGGCTTCGCGACACCAACTTCGTACTTTAATCAATCTCCAATTGTAATCACTGATTAATCCAATTTGGCACTTGAATCAAGTACAAACTGGTTGGTTTTCCATCTTCCTATTTGGGCTGAATCACACCAACTTGATCTTTGTCTTCAATTTCAACCATAACAGGATCTTTCTTATCCAAATGGAAATTCACAAATATAATACAATTGGGGTTGAAGAAATTTTGCTCGCAGTGGAATTTGCGGTTTCACATGCCAACTTGGACTTCAATTACTTTTCTAATGCAAAATTCTCCATTTCTAAATCATTAATTTCAACTTGGAACTTAATTCCACAAACATGCAACAACGCTCATCAATCAGCCTTACATCTCACAGACCAACTTGAATTCACTCACGGATCATAAATTGATTCAACATTCACAAGGCAACATTCAGACTTTATTCACATGCCTACTTGGGATGTTACAAATTAGTCTCACAACATTCCGACTTGGATTTAAATATATATTTCAACTTATTCAATAAGCACACATATTCAAACACAACATAATTCACTCATCTAATTTATAATTCAGATACTTCAAAATTACTACAACAACATTCACAAACACAAATTAGATCAATCTAAACTCACATGACTACAAATAATTTCCAATTGGCACATCACTAATTCACAACCATAGGCTCCCATACAACTAGAATTAGACATTAAACACTCCACATATACTTGCCACCAATTTGGTTTAACATATTTTTATTTAAATTCCGAATTGATGATCGAATCACCATTACAAATTTTACAATATTGTTCATACTCAAAACTCATGATTTAACTATTAGGCTCTAAATATCTCCAACTAATACATCTCATCATCATCACTCAACAAATCCCAACTAGGATTTGCAAATCTTCTTAGTTTTAACTACCCACTTGGATAAATTTTTCATCACCACATCTTCACACTCTACATATTCACCATACACTGGCATAACACATCCCCAACTAGGACACAAACTCGATGCACTAATCCAACCCACTAGAAGAAAAATGGGGGTTTTGCAACTACGGGTTTTTGAGTCGCTGTGGACACAAATTACACTAGTTGCATTGTAGTTGTTTTCTAGTTGCAATGTAGTTGTTTTCTAGTTGGACAACTATTGTCCAACTAGAAAACAACTACATTGCAACTAGAAAACAACTACATTGCAACTAGAAAACAACTACATTGCAACTAGAAAACAACTACAATGCAACTAGTGTAATTTGTGTCCACAGCGACTCAAAAACCCGTAGTTGCAAAACCCCCATTTTTCTTCTAGTGACCCTGGATCAATACAAACACACTTTCCAACTGGAAATCACCAAACAAAAACACACACAAAGAAAACAAAACATACACAACCTAACTGATTGGGACACGCACTGGACTCTCTCAAACAGTGGGTAAAAAAAAATGAATAGAATTCCAACCCAAATAGGAGCCAGGGAAGACGAAGCTCAACCACCCCAACTGACTCGGCAACTTCAACTAAATCACCAGACATTCCTACTTGGCGACTCACACATATCTCGGCCTGCCAACTCGGACATCACAAAACAACATCCTAATTGGACAGCAACCTACCAACCAACTACAAACATTTACCAACCACGACTGAACTTCCGACTTGGACATCAGACCACACCTAATGACCCATTCTATCCAAATCGGACACACTTTAACACTACCAAATCAGCCAAATAGAACTCCAAATCAACCAATTGTTTGTCATTTACTGCATATTTACACTCCGATTTGTACAAAAACAAACAAAAAAATTAACCCTATTAGCCTATCTACATAGCCCCACACTCAGAGGTTTGCATCCCCGCCAAACATCCTACTTGGCTTTCAACTTCCACTCAACACCACACTTGAGAGGAATCAGCTGTCGCAACTTGGGATCTTCAGCTTCCATTTGCAGGCGCTTGGCCAATTCGGCACGGTGTTTCCAAATTGAAACCTGATTGTCATAAAACTGAAATACAGGACCACGGCGGGTACCCAACTCCACACATGCATCACTAATTATCACATTATGAGCTCCAGGCAAAAATTGGGTAATGCACATGAGCTCCAGTAGTCGCATCCGCTTAGCCGAATGATAGTGAATCTTAGAAAAGATTTCCATGTCGGTATTAAAATGCGCTCCCACTCGATAATCTACCACAAACTAGTACTCCTTACACCAATTTGCTAGCACTGTAGCAAACACGCTTGCTCGGAAACAAACAGGATCTTTGTGGCTCCTGTGCTCCATAGTCCCTGATCAAGGAAATTGCGGCCAATTTGTCTGTAACTTCTACATCCCCTCAGGCCACTATCTCCGTCAACAAGTTCTCACTCTTCAATTGAATAGCACGACTCCAAATAGTCTTAAACTTCACCTTAGAGAGACTCTCCATAAATTTCAATCCCGTATGAAGGAAGAAAACCTCACGTTCCCACGCATAAGCAAACTCCAAATTGGCTGTCGGAGGAATCCTCAAGGACAATGCTGCCAAATCGTCCACGCGAAGTACGCGCTGGCATCTCCGACTCGGGTTAGGTTTCGACTTGCCCTGGCTGCCTGAAGCTTCACTCCATTGGTGGTGCCGTTGGTTCACACGCTGCAACTCGGCCTCGATGCCGACTAGTTCTTCCTGCTTCAAGGTAACCAGCTCTTCTTCAGACTCTGACTCTGATTTGGCCATGGCTTGCCGCAACTTGGCACCCCAATCTTCTAATTCATGCTCCATCTCTTTCACACGGCCATGCAACTCCAATTTGGCACTCTGCTCTGCCTCGACTTTTCTCTCGAATCGCTCCGCCTTCAACCTGAACTCTCCAATTTGGTCCAACAAATCCTGCTGCTCCACCGCTACTTGGATCTCATACTGCACTCGCTCCTCCTTTACTGCATCCAATTTGGCCTTGAGTTGAGCAACCTCTGCCTCCAATTTAGAATTCTGCTCCTGCACTCTTGCCACTTGGGTAGGGTCGAATTGATTCAAATTGAATAACACCTGCTCCAACTGGGATTTAAACTATCCTACCGTCGGTGGTGGCACCACTTGCACTAGAAGAAAAACGTGTTCGTTGCAACCCACTGAGATGCGACTATGTGTCCTATACAACTGAGATGTGACTGTAGCCCTCTGTATTTGCACCAAATTTCACGTGTATGTAGTTGTAGTCGCAAAGTAGTCGGAAAATGAAGAATAGGGTTACGATATTGTAACAGAAGAACTGACATGAGGTATTCTACATCCAGTATTCATCGCAGTTGTCCATGTGGACAGCTATCCGCGAAGTAAAGTCCACCGTGGAAAAATGCAATCGCTCTGATTACAAGCTGCAACTAAAAACTAGAAGATTGCAACTTAGAAATGACTCAAATGCAACTAGGAATCAACTATAATGCAACTAGAGCCCGACTACAGTGCAACTAAAAAACGATTCAAATGCAACTAGAAAACAAGTGCAATGCAACTAGAACATGATTGAAAATCGATTCAATTGTTCCATATCAATTGTCAAGAATACCATCAGCTTGAACAGATAAGAATGGTAAGTTATAGCATTCTCGTGTAATGAATTTTGATAGTGAAATTCTAATATTTATATATTTTGTAGATTTTTACACTTTGTAGATTTCTACAATTTGTAGATTTCTATAATCTACAACTCTATAAATTATAACCAAGTCGCAAACTAGTTGCAAAACGTCCGGTACAACTACAAACCAGTTGTATGTCAATCGCAAACCAATTGTACTCTAGTTGCAAACGAGTTGCACATCAATCGCAAACTAGTTGCATACCAGTTGTATGTCAATCGCAAATCAGTTGCACATTAGTCGCAAACGAGTTGTACACAAATAAGTGAAATAACTTCCACGTAAGCAACCACGTCAGAACAGTTCATCGACGAAGTTCATCGACGAAGTTCTCCATTGCCTATCGAATGACAAACAACCTCGCGACTGCAGTGCAACTCATGCGACTTGTCCACTGCGACTGCGGACTCCAGAATATCACCAAGTCGCAAACGTCCGGTACGACTACAAACCAGTCGCAAACCGCAGTCGCAAAACCCTGCTTTTTCTTCTAGTGTTGGCTGGATTGCCCCGTTTCGATCTTTGGAACTGTTTGCGACCCTGGCAAGTGCTTGCAACTGGCTTCCACCAAATAAGATAACAATTTGGCGCCCTTCAAACTGCCACCCGGTAACCCCTTGAATTCCACCACAGCTGCATGCAACTTCCGTGAAAGGAATAATGCCCAATTCATCTTCACGCCTTTCTGCACTGCCAACACAACTCGGAGATTGCTTTTGGAAATGACTCCCTCTGCTGGTTCCAACAGCAAATTGGCCATCACCCACTTGATCCACGGTTGCCAATTAGGTTTGATCCACTACAAACCCCAGCCATCTTGCATCAACTGCTCCCTTGAGAATCCTTCCACCAAGCACTCCTGCACCAAATTGGTAATGTCTTCTTGCACTGCTCGCACCGATGATCTCAAATCGGGTAATGAAAATACCTCAGCGATCCGATTAGGATTCAACTCAACTGGCTCCCCGTGAAACATGCCCTGTCGTTGAGGAATCACGTAGGACATTGTAAAAACTTCCAACTTATTGAGATCACCATCGTCCAAACTCCGCACCAGCTGGTAAAAATCCCACAACTCGGCCTTTTGAAGCTTGAGCTGCTCCTCTTCTCCCCAATTTGGCATTTCTGCCATCACTATAACCTCCACCGCAAATTCTTCGCTGGGCAAAGCGATTGGCACTTGTTTCTCGTCCCCCAACCTTGGTTTCTTCTCCAAATGCGTCTCCGGCTCAACCAATTGGGTTTTTTGCTCCATTGTATCGTCCCTTCCGTCGCCTTGGTCTGACATTGTACCTGCAACGCACAAACTCACAAGTCTCTCGGCAAATGTTCCAAATTGGAATGGAAAACCTCACTGTTCACTCGGCACAAGCTTCAATCTTCAACCGTTAAGTCAAAACTTCACTCGTCCCAGCCAGTAGGCAAAACCCCTCTCTTAATTGGATCACAAAACACAAAAACACAAATTGCGACTTTCCTGACGCAGGGCTACACTTTTTTTGCTTGACAATTTGGACCACGACAGACACAATGCAACTGCACAAAAAACCAACCTCGGACACAACCGACTTGGCAAAACACCACCTTGCTTACAGAGAAGGCAAAACTCTCTCGACTTGGCAATGCTCACCACACTCAGACTGCACCGAGACACTTTCCTGAGACCCGACTTGGAACCAGACCAACAACGAAACCAACGTCAAAAACCTAATCGGATACAATTCTCCACACACCAACAACTCCTCTTCTTGCAACCTAATTGCAAAACTCCATCCCAATTTTCAACTTCCTAACCAATTTGGTTCTTATTCACTTGATCTCCCCCGATTCGGATCCGGAATTTGGCGGCTTGAGTGATGATACCGATTTGAACTGATACTCTCAATCTTGAGTGGTCCCCATCACCACCTTGGCACTTGTCACTTTTCCGATTTGGCAGCCTCCCATCTTTTCTCCATCATTTTTATTTTTAAATAGTTTTTCTTCATGTTTTTTATTTTTATTTTTTAAATTTTATTTTATTTATGTTTTTTAGCTAAAACCTAGTTTAAGGTTACTATAATTATGACTACCCCCCCAAATAAAAATGCCGCCCTCGGCATTATACAAAATAGGGCTTAAGCCGATAGCCATTTATCCTAGTAGGAAGCACATTTCCCTCAAAATCCTTTAATTGCAATGACCCATTAGGATTTATATCTACTACTTCATGAGGGCCTAACCAATGCATTTGGAGTTTTTCAGGAAACTTAAAAAAACGGCTATCATATAACAAGACCAAATTTCCAACTTTAAATTCTTTAGGACGTAATTTAGAATCATAATAGGATTTCCTCCTCTTTTGGGTAGCTAATGTATTTAAATAGGCTTCTCGCCGTTTCTCATCTAAAGCTTCCAATTGGGTTAATCTTGTCCTTAAACTATCCTCATCTCCCAATTTGTTTTCGATAGCCACCCTAAGGCTAGGAATTTCAAACTCGATCGGGAGTATGGCCTCTTGGCCATATACTAAATGGAATGGGGAAAACCCCGTAGTTCCCTTGTAGGCGGTTCTATACGCCCACAAGGCACTCCATAATTTTTCATCCCAATTTGTAGAAGCACCACTAATGGTCTTAGTTAAAATTTTGCACAATATCCCATTTGTTTTTTCAATTTGCCCATTGGCGCGGGGATGGTAAGGGGAGGTTTTTCTATGTTTGATTAAAAACCTATTAGTTAATTCCTCTATAGTAGAATTTAAAAAATGTGTACCCCGATCACTAATTAATTCCCTTGGACATCCGAAGCGGGAAATTATGTTTTCATATAAAAAACGTGCCATCATTTTGGCATCATCATTACGAGTAGCCATTGCCTCCGCCCACTTGGTAGCATAATCAGTTGCTACTAAAATATATTTTTTTCGCCCATACTTTGTAGCTGGGGCAATGGGACCTACAAAATCAATTCCCCATTTTTCAAATGGGGCTAATGCCATAAGGGGTATTAACGGCATAGCCGTAGAAATGGTGGGCTTATCAATCCTTTGGCACGGATCGCATCTTCTGGCAAATTCGTGGGCATCACGAAATAATGATGGCCACCAATATCCTACCAACAACACTTTTTGTGCTGTAGAAATGCCTGCAAAATGGCCACCACACGAATCCGAGTGGCAACCTTGGAGAATGTCATTTATTTCACTTTTATATACACACCTCCTAAGTATGCCATCCTGACCCAATTTATACAAAGTTTTATCTAATAGAGTATAAGGACTACTTTTTTTGATAAGGGCTTGCTTTTGTTTATAACTGTAATCCCTTGGAAATGACCCCGTGGACAAATAATTAAGAACATCAGCGTATTCCGTATGGATAATATCTACTTCAAATAGGTTTGTGTCAGGAATATCGTCTTCAAGTGGTGACCCTTCCGAATTGGACAATTGTTCCATCTGAGATAAAAAATCAGCATTGGAGTGGTGCTTACCGGGACGTACCACTATGTCAAAATTAAACTCCTGTAAAAGCAAAACCCACCTAGCCAATCTACCGCTTAATTGTGGCTTATTGATTACGTATTTGAGTGCATCATGGTCTACGTAAAAAGTAAATTTGTAACCAAGTAGGTAATGGCGGAATTTTTGTACCGCATAAACCATACCTAAAGCTTCACGCTCAGTGGTGATATAATTTTTCTCTGCCGGTATAAATTGACGACTGGCATAATATATAGGGTGATCTTTATTATCCTTGTCCTTTTGACTCAGGACACATCCCATGGCTACATTACTCGCATCTACATAAACATGGAAGGGTTCGTCCCAATTTGGGGAAATTAAAACTGGAGCCGTGATCAGCCTTTGCTTTAATATCAAAAAGGCCTCATCACACTCAGGAGTCCAAATGGGATTAGTACCGACTTCTAATTTTTTTAGAAGGGCAGTCAACGGTAAAGCAATCTGGGCATAATTTTTTATAAAACGCCGGTAATAACTAACATGACCAAGAAAACCCCTCACTTGGATAATACTATTAGGAATAGGTAATTTAGAAATTTTAGCCACCTTATCAGGATCGGTACTAATCCCTTTTTTACTCACTATATGACCTAACAATTTCCCGTAGGGTACAACAAATTGGCACTTGGCCGCATTCAATGAAATTCCATATTCAAAACACTTGTCAAGACATTTTTTTAATTGAGCAGGGTGTTCCAATTTGGTTCCGAACACACAAAAGTCATCCAAGAAAATCTCCATAAATTTTCGGAGAAAATCTTGGAAGGCTAAAGTGGCCACACGTTGAAAGGTGGCTGCTCCATTACAAAGACCAAATAGCATAACTATACTGGCATAAATTCCCAAATCGGTAACAAAGGCCGTTTTAGATTGGTCTTCCTTAGCGATTTGAATCTGTTTGTATTTAGAAAATCCGTCCATGAATGAGTAGCATTCATGTCCGGCCACTGTGTCTAAAATACTGTCAGTGAAGGGTAAGGGAAATCCATCCTTCTTAGTGACAGCATTTAACTTTCTAAAATCCTGACAAATGCGAATGCGCCCATCTTTTTTAGGAACAATAACTATGGGGCTAACCCATTCACTATTTGGCGCGGGATAAATAAATCCAATATTAATTAATTTTTCTATTTCCTCTTTCACTAATAGGGAATACTTAGGATTTAACCTATGCGGTCTTTACCTAATTGGCTTAGCCCCTTCTTCCAAGTCAATGTGGTGTTCACAAATGTGAGGAGAAACTCCCCTTAGATCCTTATAGGACCAAGCAAAGGTTTTAGAATTTTCCCTAAAAAACTTTATCCACGACTTTAATTCGGATTGGCTTAACCTATTAGATATTTGTATATTTTTTTGTTCATTTTCAAAACCTATATTAATTGTTTGACAATGACTTTTAGAAACA
Organism: Climacium dendroides; assembly: GCA_950106755.1. Taxonomy (NCBI): domain Eukaryota; kingdom Viridiplantae; phylum Streptophyta; class Bryopsida; order Hypnales; family Climaciaceae; genus Climacium; species Climacium dendroides. The sequence continues at coordinate 18,313,609 of OX467083.1, forward strand.
TATGACCGAATAGGCGTATCTGATGCTTGACTACTATATTCATCTTCTTTATCATCACTCAACTCCCAATCGGACTCAATACCATTAACCGAAGAATCAGTCAACCAATTTTGAATGGCCTTATCTGAATTATCATCGTCTTCACATGGAATGATATATTCACTAGGGCCGATCTCTTTATAATTTTTTATGGCTATTCCCATTTGTTTACTACCCGTAATCTTGGTATGAATCCTGTTTGTGGACATTTCATCTAATTCAAAATCATAGCCAAAATCACTTGTATTTCCTGGCGATTCCCATTGAGTTTCACCCGAATATTTAGAAGAATACATAGTCATGTTTACGGCCTCATTCCCTTGAAAATTTTTCATAACTCCCTTACCCCAATTATCTTTAACTTTGGCTTGATAAAGCCATGGCCTACCCAATAGGATTGGGTAAGAGGAATTAGGTGTATTTGGTTGAAAAACAATATAATCAATCAAAAATGTTAACCCGGCTATTTTTTATTTTATTTTTGATAATATACCCAAAGGCTTCACCCTACTCTGGTCTGCCATGCGTAAAACCAATTTAGTTTCCTGTAATCCAATTAAATGTAGTCCCAGCATAGTTTCATAATTCATTAAGTTGACGCTGGAACCTCCATCTATTTGGACACCAGAAACAATTAATCCATCAATTTCCACATCTATCACTGGGGCACCAGGATCAAGGCTTAATGCCACTTCATGCACTAGCTTATTCCTCTTCCTCACCAATTTGGATTTTAAGGCAGCCCTACAACTTGGAGCAATGCTCAACAATTGTCTAATTGAAATATCTGCCTTCACTTGACCCAAATTGGCCAACAAGTCATAAGTTTCAGCCTCATCCATGATTCCTAATCGGTCATGGTTATCCTTCCTTTTCCTACTGGGTGCCTTAACTTTATTTCCCACTTGGTTTCCATTTTTAATTTGTCCCACCTTATTCAATTTATTCTTTAAAGACTTAGTTGGGCTATTAGGCTCCATCCAAATTGGTGGAATAACCAGTGGCTCCTGGTTACTCTGACTGGAATACTCAACCCCATTCGGTAATGACTTGCCATTAGGAATTAATTTCCTAACTGGCTCCACCTTCCCATTGGTTTCTGCTACTAACACTGCAGGGTTAAATTGAACTGATTTCCCATTTGGTGTGGTTGGTAAATTATTCCGAGTGGGACCTAAATTTCGCTGAGATGACACTAAGTCATTACTATTTGATTCTTCTACTACCCCATTTGGTAGCTAATTCAATTCATAATTATTTTTTAACCCTAAGTTACTTTGTTGCTCCAAAATTTGTTGAGCTTCCTTCCTAGTAATTTCTTTTTCCCTCAAAATTTCTAAATTCCCTTGAGGATTTTCTTTAACAATTTGACCCCTTGTGGAAACTCTTTGCACTACCCCCTCCTTTGATACTACAATAGGTTGGTCTTTATAATCAATTTGGACAAGGTAAGATGTACGGTCTTGCTTTGGTTGTGAAGAATTGCTTTCTTCTACAAATATTATTTTAGGGCTACTATCCCTACGATTATTATTATACCCCTCTTGAGACTCATTTTTACGAGGGCCATTACATTCAGCAGCTGTATGGCCAGCTTGCTTACAATTTCCACACAAGGGAGCATATTGCTCACTTGCTCTTTCATTCGTACAATTCCTTGCTATATATATGACCTGGTTGATTACACCGGAAACAAAAGAACGTTCTAGCCCCACTTTGGTTACCACTTGTATTTGGAATTTGACCTCCATACGTAGGTGGACCTTGGCCCACATTACTATATGGTAATTGCATCCAACCTTGGTTATTACCAGTTGGCATTTGAGTATTAACTCTATTTGGGTTATTATTATATCCACCTTTATTAAAATTATTTGGATTAAAATTTGGATTAACATAATTTGGATTTACATTAAAATTTTGTCCTTGATTATAATTGGGATTAAAATTTCGTCTACGTGACCAACTATTATTCCAATTTGAATTGCTGTTCCAATTTTGGTTATTATTTGAGAATTTTTTGGGGTTTGAGTCTACTTGGTAGACTTGGCTACTTTTATTTTGGATATTTGCGTGATTAAGCAAACTAGCCTGTAAATTCCTACATGACACAGTTTCGTGTTTACTGCTACAAAATTGGCATTTCACTGACTGATTAGGTGGTGATGGACAATCCGGCAATAAATGCCCGTGACCTCTACAATTTGTACACCAAATATGAGCACGGTCATTGTTTGGTTGACTTTTCTTTTCTGTTGTTTTAGCCATATTTACTTGTAAACTACCTAATTGTTTTGCTAATTCCACTACTTGGGCTTCTAATGCCGCATTGGAATCTTTTACAACGGGCTGAACCTGTTGCGGAAGGATTCAAATTTGGTTAACTTTATTTGACTCTAGGGGAATAATTGGTGCTACTTGTGCAGGGACCATAGGTACCACACTTGTATAATTCGGTTGAATATACGTGGGAAAAGTGTTAGTGGTTAAATCCTCTCTCTTCGCCCCAACTTGGTCAATGTAACTTGATTGCCCCAAATTAGGACTTATATATGTTTCGCCCAAATGGACTTCCTCCCACAACTTGGCTCTTTCATAGGTGGTTGGTAAGTCTCCCGGACTCACTTCTTTAACAAAAGCTTTTAATTTAGGAGGGTACAGCCTATTTATGAACTGACGCATAAAATACGCAGCGGGATAATTGTGATTAGGCAACCTAAGCATAATTTCCTCTAATCTGTCATAATAGCTATCAATTCGCTCCCCACTGGCCATATGTAACTCCGCTAATTTCTCAAATAATTTTTCCTGATATGCCACTGGACGAAAGTGTGCTAAAAATGCATCACGCAATTGAGCCCAAGTTGCAAAATGTCCTACTAGTTGTCTCTAGAACCAATTATTAGCTTGGCCCTGCAAGGTACTAGGAAAAATACTCAAAAAATGGGACTCTGTTCTTGCATTGTTGGAATTACAACATGTCAAGAACTAGTAAATGTGACTATCAGGGTCATCCCCCATTCTACCATGAAACATGGGAAATGGGATAAGCGAATAGGGTCTATCTGCCTCATCTCCCGGTCTCATGACCATTGGGATTCGATCTACTTGGGTTGCCATCTCTCCAACAATTGATTCTCCTATGTCACTATAAACTACCTCGTCTTCGTCTTCTACCTCTCCTATTTGGTTTATCTTTGCTTCTTCAACTTGGGAATCTTCACCCAAATTGGAGAAGACAATATCTTCTAAATTATGCCGGACTATTTCCAAATTGATATCCTTTTGGAATGCTGGCGGTATCGTAATTTTTTTCCTTTCTGGACTCCAAATCGGATTCTCGTGCCAATTGGGACTATTAACTGCAACTTGTGCATGACTGGTCCTACTTTGGTATGAACCTAATGATGAATCAATCCAGGTAGAAACTTCAACTCTTGGTTAAGCAGCTTCCTCCCCTAATTGGACTAATATTCCTTTATCCTCACGGTATTTAGGAGAATCTTCAGGTGAAGGTATATTTGACACACAAATCGGTTCACACAATAAATGTGGAACTTCGAATCCCTCTTTAACTTTTATCTCTTCTTTTTCTTCTAAAAAGGATTGTTCAAACTCTAACGTATTTGTTTCATTCTTATTTTTCCTTCTTTCCCCATGGCTACATTCCGGCTTAGGCCTAAAGAGATGCCCTATTTGAAAAGGACTTCTCCAACTTGGAGATGTTGGCTCTGACTCTGATTCGATATTAGAGACAAATTTGCGTTTTTTTTGCTTCCCTTTTTCTAGCTCTTTCCTCTCTAGCCTTTTTACTAGTTTCGGAATTTAAGGATATAGTGCTCATTACCAAGCATCATACCTATAAATTCTGATTAAAAGAAACAAAAAGAAAAAATGACAAACCTATTACTTGCGCCTCCCCGGCAACGGCGCCAAAAATGTAGATTAACCTAGGACCTTATAGGATTTATCCGGGTGATAGTTAAGTTCGTTCCTAGAGAGGCTAATATAATAGAACTACTTCTATTTTGAATTTTTAATAAGTCATTGCAATTGTAGAACATAAAGGAAAAGTTCTTTAACCACATATACAAATGTTTTTCTTCACGTGATAATATCTAATTACTAGATTTGCCACTCCACTCTTAAAGGCCACAAGGGTTAAGAATATGCTCCCAATTTGGTTCTTTATTAATCTTTAAATTTTTTTATTCTTCTTTTCCTTAAATTTTTTTCTTTTCCACCATCTTTTATTTGATCCTTCTTTTCCAAATCGGCTTTTGCTCCAACCTAGTACTACCGTCGAGGTACAGTACTACCAAATTGGCTTCGCGACACCAACTTCGTACTTTAATCAATCTCCAATTGTAATCACTGATTAATCCAATTTGGCACTTGAATCAAGTACAAACTGGTTGGTTTTCCATCTTCCTATTTGGGCTGAATCACACCAACTTGATCTTTGTCTTCAATTTCAACCATAACAGGATCTTTCTTATCCAAATGGAAATTCACAAATATAATACAATTGGGGTTGAAGAAATTTTGCTCGCAGCGGAATTTGCGGTTTCACATGCCAACTTGGACTTCAATTACTTTTCTAATGCAAAATTCTCCATTTCTAAATCATTAATTTCAACTTGGAACTTAATTCCACAAACATGCAACAACGCTCATCAATCGGCCTTACATCTCACAGACCAACTTGAATTCACTCACGGATCATAAATTGATTCAGCATTCACAAGGCAACATTCAGACTTTATTCACATGCCTACTTGGGATGTTACAAATTAGTCTCACAACATTCCGACTTGGATTTAAATATATATTTCAACTTATTCAATAAGCACACATATTCAAACACAACATAATTCACTCATCTAATTTATAATTCAGATACTTCAAAATTACTACAACAACATTCACAAACACAAATTAGATCAATCTAAACTCACATGACTACAAATAATTTCCAATTGGCACATCACTAATTCACAACCATAGGCTCCCATACAACTAGAATTAGACATTAAACACTCCACATATACTTGCCACCAATTTGGTTTAACATATTTTTATTTAAATTCCGAATTGATGATCGAATCACCATTACAAATTTTACAATATTGTTCATACTCAAAACTCATGATTTAACTATTAGGCTCTAAATATCTCCAACTAATACATCTCATCATCATCACTCAACAAATCCCAACTAGGATTTGCAAATCTTCTTAGCTTTAACTACCCACTTGGATAAATTTTTCATCACCACATCTTCACACTCTACATATTCACCATACACTGGCATAACACATCCCCAACTAGGACACAAACTCGATGCACTAATCCAACCCTGGATCAATACAAACACACTTTCCAACTGGAAATCACCAAACAAAAACACACACAAAGAAAACAAAACATACACAACCTAACTGATTGGGACACGCACTGGACTCTCTCAAATAGTGGGTAAAAAAAAATGAATAGAATTCCAACCCAAATAGGAGCCAGGGAAGACGAAGCTCAACCACCCCAACTGACTCGGCAACTTCAACTAAATCACCAGACATTCCTACTTGGCGACTCACACATATCTCGGCCTGCCAACTCGGACATCACAAAACAACATCCTAATTGGACAGCAACCTACCAACCAACTACAAACATTTACCAACCACGACTGAACTTCCGACTTGGACATCAGACCACACCTAACACTATAAGAAAACCTTGTTTTAGGTGACATTCAAAAAAACAGCCGACGTCAAAGGGAACGAATTTTAGGTGACGTTGAAAAAAACAACCTGTATTTTTCATGTCAATAATGATGTCCAATGGAACATTAATGGAGATAATTGTTGACAGAAAAACATAGGTTGTTTTCTTCAACGTCACCTAAAATCCGTTCCCTTAGACATCGAAAATTTTGGTTTCTTCTAGTATAATGACCCATTCTATCCAAATCGGACACACTTTAACACTACCAAATCAGCCAAATAGAACTCCAAATCAACCAATTGTTTGTCATTTACTGCATATTTACACTCCGATTTGTACAAAAACAAACAAAAAAATTAACCCTACTAGCCTATCTACACGTAGCTTTTTAGTTTGGTGTATTTGGACTGAGAGGTATAACAAGAGGTACGGGAACCAACTTGTTAGTATGCAACGCATTATTCATTCCATGTGAACACTCACGCTCCATGTGTAGATGGCCACTTGGAAGCACATTCAAGTTGTCATTAAAGACCCTGAAGTTTTAGACAGCTTAGAGAGAGTTTTTAACATTGAATGGGCATCCATTTTCTGTTCCAAATATAAAGGACTATGGCATTTTATGCCTCCACCTGAACTCGTGTAAATTTTGATTGTAATGTGACGGGGGGTCATGGCTACTCGCCCCGCCTTTTTGGCGCTCAAAAGCATAGTCTTGGCCATGTTAGATTGTTGATTTGGTAGGGTTCCTAGAGTTCCCAAAGTTCTCCTCAGTTCATGAATTCATGGGAACCCACAATATTCTATTGCCCTCAAATCTCTTCTAATGAGATGAGCTAGCATGAGTGACACTAAGACTAAGATAACACAACCTATTCCCTCCCTTTAAAAAAATGTGTCTTCTTCTATTATCAAGAGTCTTTACTAATTATTTTGTGTTAGTTAGGTCTTTGGAGAAATCTCAAATAGAAAAAAAATTATCTTCAAATTTTAAGATTTTAGGATTTTTTATGAATGTTTGAAGTGAAAGGTAGTAGCATCTTACTAGTGTCCATAGATATGTATATAAATCATTCTTCAAAAACTAAAATCCAAGGGATGAGAGTCTATTAATATCTCAAAAGGAAGTAGACTTCATTGGAATTTGATCATGAACAACTTTGTTTTAGATCAAAAATAGGACTTGGAAATGTATGTCTTCTTTACATGTATACATCTATTTAGAAGGAAGACTCTATACTACCTATCAGTAGAATGATTATTTGTTTTGTTTTATTTAGATTGAAATTGAGAATTTTCAAATTTTAGTAGTTAGGGGATATTGATGAGTAGTATTTTTTTAATGTTATTTATTTTGTAGTTCAAGGTGGGTTAAATAAGTGACATGTATGATAAGATTTGGATGTTTTTAAGTTTTTGTTTGTGTAGTAGTATATATGTAGAGTATTGGATTGCAATGTTACTTATATCTAATATTTAATGTTTAGTCAAGAGCATGTTTGGGTATTTTTAATTTGTCATGTAGTATGTTAAAGGATGGGATAATTATCTGTTGTTCTTCTTGTTCCTGCTACAATGACTATAAGGATTTGGGTGTTCCATCCTCTTACGTTGGAGTTTTATATTAGTGATTGGTATTTGCTTATTTTTTGTGTTCATCAATGGTAAGGATAAATGGTTGTTGCAATATGTGAATTCCATGAATTGTATTTTATACTGTTGTATTAGGGCATGACATGAATATATATATATATATAATAGGAATATAACTTTTGAAATTATTGAACTTCTTTGTTGTGTATGTTTATTTTTAGTACTTTTATATGCGGTTAAGTGCACCCAAAAAGTATATGTATCCATGTACAACCATTATTTAACCTTCCTTCATGTAATTCAAGGGAGGGAAAAAAATTTGATTTTCCCACCATGTTAAAAGTAGAGGCACCTGTTTCCATTAGTAGTGACAAAGTGTACTTCCAAACATGAAAAGTTAAAATTATTATTTTTTCATAAAGGCAAATATAATTTCTGATGGTCACATAAGAAATAATGAATTTTCAAGGTACCAAGAAAAAAATAAAAAAGGATAAAAATGATCAAATGATCAAAATGAGATTTTGATGAGCACCCCAAATTATTTTCTTTGTGTACATGTCCTATATAGTTTGGACATTCTAAATGTTATAGTTTTAATATTGGTTTAGGATGTTGAGTTGGGAACTGACATCTCTACCTTACATAACATTATTCACCAATTCTATGAGGCCTTTATTAACCTTTAAAAGACAAACTCAACCTAAAGGACTTGATTTTTAGAAAATCTTTACGATAGCATTTCCAATGTTTAACTATATACCAACTTCTTAATATCATAATCTTTGTCTCTTAGAGATGCATCTATTAAGCTAAGTTTTTGTTTTCAAATCGTAATTTGATTATGTGATTCTTACATTAGAAAGTTTGTTAATTTATTTGAATAGTAGCTTTGAAGTTGCCCATTGCCTTGAGGAGGGTGGAAATTCATCATTGATTGGCCTTTTGAATAAGCTTCATGATGCCCATGTCATAATGATTTTGAATCCCATTTGGACAACCTTTTTAGTGTCAAAAATGTCTTTTTGATGGTTAAATTGAAGAAGACCTAAGGAGTGGGAGTTTTATAAGTAATCATGTACTAAAGAGTTCCCTAACACAAAGGTACATATTGCTTCCTTCAATGTACCAATTGTATTTGTCAATGTATCAATAATAAACATGTCAAGGCTATAAACGCCTTTTAGTGCTTTATTCATTCCCTACTTCAAAATTCGTAACTAATTCCACAAAGGTTCCATAATTATGAAGTGACTTGGATGAGATGCCAATTCCAATTACCTTTCAAGGAAATTTATTGGCAAAAAGTCAAAGTCCCTAACATTGCAAATTAGTTTGTAAATGGTCACTTTGTGGACTTCTACACCTAAGGTATTTTGGAAAGTATTTTCTTTCAAAAAATGAGATGGCTTTATTTCCTTGGATCAAACAAAAGGGTATATACTCATATGTTCTTGGAGCTTTAAGAGTATTTTGGAGACCTATATACTTTGGTGTATAATGTTATGTATTTTTTCCAATTAAAGATGATTCAATTACCTATAGAATGTCCTGCTATAATGACACTAATTTGCACTGATTTTGAAATTACGTGAATTTGTGAGGTACATTGATATTATTTTTTATAGTGTTTTAGATAAAATCAATACGATGTAGTTTTCACTATTTTTATAATATATCAATTAAAATTGTTTGGTTTTCATTCAATTCTTATTTAAACTATTGATCCAAATTTTCAAACTAATCATTCCACATTTATGTAAAATACACTCAATTAGAGTGAAGTGTGGCCTCACAATCTTTAGTTACTTGTATTAATTGAATTATTTAATGTTTTTTTTCTTTTCATTGGTTCAAAATGCTATATTCAAAATTTCTTCTATTAAAAATGTCTTCCAAGTAGTTTAGGAATGTTATGACATTCTTGAAAATACTAATAGGAAATGAAGCACTAACTTCATGGATGCAAATAAGGACTTTGCATTGCAATTTAAAATATTATTAATATAATTAATCATATCTTAATCTTTTATATTTATCCACTATAATTAAAATAGATTGGTAGTTGTCCAAATTTGTATGACCATACCTTTGGTCTACAACAGGACTACTTTGCTAACTAAAGGTAGATGAAATTCAAATTGACATTTCACTTATGTCATCAATTGTTTTTCATATAGAAAGTAAGTTGGGAGAAGTTTGTATTGCCCCTCTAAAGACTCCAAAATTGTCACTAGACTTTAAGAACAAGCTATGGAAATTGGAGAGTTTTCTTGAAGTACTTGATGAGAATTAAAATATTTCTTGCTTTAAGGGTGACCATTCATTAGACCAAATTTGTTGTGTATTTGCCAAATTTCATATTTTCTGTAATCAGGTTTCTAAAGTATATTATCCGGAAATCCTTTATGTAATCGGAGAATATGCTTTTTCCATCCATCATGGATTTTATTTATTAAGAAGATTCTTTAATATTTCTTTTTTCAACATTTCATTATTATCTACTATGAATTATTAAGTAAACAATGCATCGAGAATGAATCATCTACAACATTAGGAAAAGTTTCGGGCCTGAAAAGGCTGTCAATTTTTTTATTTTCGGCACCCCAGTAGTGCAAGTACTAGAAAAATAAAAATATAAAAATATTGAAAAATAATCAATCTAATGCGATGTTGATGTGGTACCACTAGTGCCACATTAGATTTGGAAAGTTATACATATATAAATTTTTTTTTCTATAATTGCATTGTGAGGATGTAGACCTTGCAATGTCTTTGAGGCTTGGCTTTTTCCTAATGATTTTTCATGCAACATACTTCATATATTGTTAAGTATATACTACTTCTATTTGGAAGTAGTAAATCTACTCTCAGTGCTAATTGCATTGAGAATGGATACACTATTTCCAAGCAGAGGGAGTATATTTCAAATGATATTGAGTAATATAAAATTAATGCTTGAGGCCACATCACCTTATTCATGTATTTTGATGCAAAATTAATATATCATTATCTAAATTCATCCATCATTTTACAAATTAATCCATTAGAATACAAAATACATCACTAGAATCATAACTTCATCCAACATTTTTTGAAACCATCCATCAAGTCTAAAATACATCCATCTTACCCAACTCATTCGACAATTCTAAATTTCATCAACAATTTGTTACTTCATCTATCGATTTCAATCTTCATCCAAAATTGCTTTGAAATTCATCAAAATAAGATGGATGAGCACCTTGTTCCGATGGGAATAGGTGCTCGAAATAGGTCAGTTTCCACCCAAAAAAATTCCAAAAAAAGTGAGAAAATGTCTGATCCCAGGTTCGAACTGGGGACCTCTAGTGTGTGAGACTAGCGTGATGACCAACTACACCAACCAGACCGGAGAGTCACCGACCCACCTCAGGGACGCCGGAAATGACCAGCACTCCGACGACTCTTACCCCCGTCACAATGCCTCCTCACTGGGCTCTAATGCTTTTGAAGAAGTGAAGATTTCCTGGACAATTCAATGCATACCAAGACGAATTAGAGACCAGGTTAGATCGATCGTCAGGCCATTTTTGGATTCCTATGTGTGGAGAATTGCTACGCTGGGAGCAACGAAAGCTTTCAGCGTCAATGACAAGCAAGACAGACAGACAGAGCAAGACTCTCAAGTTCCAAGCACCCCAGCCCTGTTGCCAAGTTCACTACTTCCCAACAAGACGTAGGAGCGTGGAATGAAACACCAATTCAGGAGTCACGTTGATCAACTCTAGGATTGCATAGCATCAATTCCAGGTGACGGACCAAGACCAGTGTTGAATCCATTCCATATAAGCTTAGACGTCCAACCACGGCAACTAAAAAATGGGGAGACATAAAATCCTGTGTTACCAACTCTATCCCTCTTGCAATTCCTCTATCAACGCTCATCGCTACTCTGCATACCGTATTAATACGAGACTGGAAATTGGTCCTGTCGTCACGAAGGAGTCAACTTCATGAAGTGTAGGATTGCAAATCAAATTCAAGTCACCAGGTTGTGGTCATCAAATGTAGTGTTAATTCATTTCAAACAGAAATCATATCGCGGCCAACTGAAAAAAATGGAGATACAAAGAAGGCCCTGTGTTACACATTCAGGAAGCCAACTCCAATCCTCCTGCAATTCCTCTGTCAACGCTCATTGCTACTCAGCATATTATGACCAGACGGGAACTTGGTGCTGTCTTCACGAAAGAATCAAGTTGATCAACTCCAGCATTGAAAAGTAAATGCAAGTCACCAGGTTGTGGTGACCAAAGCTAGTCTCAAATCGTTCCAAACAGAAATCAAATCGAGGCAACTAAAAAATGACGATACAAATAAGATCCCATGATACACATTCAGGAGGCCAACCCATCCTCCTGCAATTCCTGTAAGGTAAGGCAACACTTAAATGCATCTGCATAAGGGTTTGAGCATGGTTCCCATTATTGAATTGTAAAAGCTTTTGTTGAGTTTTGTTGGTAGTTGAAGAGGGACTTTAGATTCTCTTAGAAAACATTTTTTGGACTCCTTGTGAATAATCTATGTATTTTTAAAGTGCTGAAAAAAGGTGTACCAAAAATCGTCATGAGGTTCTCATGTATGGAAGTTGTACATTTTAGGCAAAATGTAGACGGGATAGTTTTGCAAACAGGTCACAGGTAGGTGCTATTACCTTTGTAATCAGCCTTCGCTTGATATTATGGGCTTTTTCACTTGCCTTTTCACAGCCCATAATAATCCTCCCAATTTTGCCCTAATTTCTGCCGGTTTTAAAATTTTCCATTTTTGCTCTTATACAAGAATTACTCCAAATTTCAAGGAAAAAGCAACGCGCACCTGTAGCAACTAGACCAATGCACAAATGAGAGCTCAGAACTTTCAACGGAGAAAAAGGTTTACACAAACCCTAACATGGACAACGACCAATGGTCCAAAAAATACCTCGCAGAAGGTTGATTACGCAATGGAACGTCCGTTGGTCGGTGCATTGTAATCTGCCGTTCCCAATGAGCGGGGAACAGCAGATTACAATCCACAATGCACCGACCAAGGGACGTTCCATATTACATCAACGCTCATCGTTACTCTCCTCAATCCCAGACGGGAAACTCCTCCTGTCTTGGAATATCATCCCCAAATGATTCCCATTCTGGGGACTCCACAAGTTACTCCCCAGCACCCACACCGGATGCACCTGTTCCCCATACGCCTTCAACAACTGATCAAAACACATCGTCCTCTTCTTCTCCCCATCTTCCTCCATTCTTTTCATAAGCTTCTCCATAAACGCAATCACCCCGCTGGCCTTCCACTTCGTCACTCCCAACGCATGGGAGCACGTTCCGGAGCATCTCATTCCCTCCACAGGCGAACGCAACACCACTTTCTTCCGACTCTTGCTCGGTCCACAGATCCCCAAGTACACCATCCCATCTCCTGCTGCCACTTCCAAGCCCCGTAACAAGACCTCTCGAGCTAGAGTTGGAGTGAGAAACGGGTGGAGCGCTATGTCATCCTCGAAGAAGAATCGCCAGGACGCAAGCTCTGGAACTGGATCATTCTGGAATTCCTGAAAGAGGTCGGTGAAGGCCAGGCGATTGGAGAGGAATTTCTTGTATTTGGAAGTGAGGTACTTGGAGTTGTTGGAGTGGTGATGGAGCATGGCGTTGTGGATGGCTGTGGAATTGTATGGTAACGGTGTGTGTTGGCGGGACGTGATCCCCAGTTTGGTGAGGACAGTTTTTGAATGGTTGTAACGGTGCTCGTTGGTGCTGATGATGTAACCTGTGAAAGTTGTGTCGGTCTCCTCAAGGAACATGGACTCCTGGGCGTTGTTGCTTTGGGGTATGTAGAAATGCGAGAGGTGTGTCTTGATGTTGGCGAGATTCGCGTGGAAGAAGACGATGGTGAAGAAGATGAGGAGTTGGAGGAGTAGGGTGAGTTTCAGGGAGATGGTGGTGGTCATGATGGCTGCTTGGGCGGGGGTGGGTCACATTGCACTGCGTGCAACAAACCATGACTTTCACTTCAGCTTCCTTCAAGAGCTTCCACTGTTACTATTAGTGGCGACATTTTGACATTCTGAAAATTTGAAAATTTGACCTTAGTGTGGACATAATTGAGGTAAGACTTTTAAAATGACTGTGCCTCCTAGCAATTAGAAAAAGAGTTGAGAGTTGTACCTTAACATTATAATAGAGATTAATCTGTGTCCCAGGGAGGAAAATGCCAGCATCCTGTAGCTGCTTCAGAATCTCCACATCTCCATATCTCATACACGAAACCACAGCTGGAAAAGACAATCTGAAATTCATGAGAAAAATAGGAACTCAGCAAGTTGATGAGAGGTAAGGTATGTGAACCCAGAATTGCCCCTTGAATGAAAACGGGGCGTGAATTTTAGATCAGTCATATGGGAATGGCACATTTTGAACAAGGAAAGGATGTGGGAGTGAGATCCCTGTGTTGCAACAAGATCAACCCGTAAGGAACCCTTTTTCATGGTTTAAAAAACAAACTAAAGCGGGGACAGCCTGCGCAACCTAGTGATCATTCCGGCCTTCATCACAAATGGTCAAGTTCGTGAAATCGGCATGAAACTGAATTGAAATTGACATTACAAACCGTTTCGAATTTACGAGGGTCTTTGAAGAGCATTGTAAAACCACGATCACTAACGATTTGTGCCGTGCAATCTTACTCTATCGCAATTTCATTAAATTGGCGCGATTCCGTAGCCAGAAGCTCTAAAAACTAGGACGGGTATAGATCTTCGTTTCAAACTGAGCGTCCTAAAAAGTACTAAAGTAGTGGAAAACCGCCAATTTAACAAAAATGACGTTCTCTAGCATCCACAGCTTTCAAAGCCCGCACAGCCCTACTCAACCCCAATCGCTACAACTCAGTTTCTGCATTGGTATATACTTGCATCAATGGGGCTCAGTGGATTCATTTCATGGGGCAAACCCTAACTTTGACAGCCTGCTCCACAAGCTGATTTTCAATTCAACCTCTTTGCACCATCTATGCATCTCCACATAGCTTCTGTAATCAAGACCGCGCGCAGAGATGGTCCATCTCCTTCACATTCTAAGACCAGGTATATGGACAAAATCTCGAAAACGAGTCCGACCACTCTTTCTGTCCATGGATACCGACACCTGGACATGGGTTCACAGCATACCCCCCACAATAGGATCCACGAGAGCTTTGTGCAAATTCGAGATGCCGTAACGACTCTAAAACTTTTAGCCTGTCTCCAGATTGTAGTGATTCGTTTCTACCTCTTCAATCAGAAATCTAGATAGTGTAGGGCACATTTAGGTGTCACGCAATTTCCCGAAAGTGAAAGAAATGATGCACAGTTCTAATTGGAATCGGAAATCTGTAGTTCGTCGACATGAATTCCACGAATTCAACACCGAGCGCATTTGCAATCGAAGCTCGGCAGTTGAGAATCTACAGGTGCTGACGAGCTTTTCTGTGGTCTTAAAATAGTTCGATGTAGATCGCCAGAGCTGCCATGCCTACCGACGAAATCGTCAGTAGAATCTACTCATCTATAACCAAGACCCATTAACTTACCTCGAAAAATTTAGAAATTAGAAACACTCTAGCTCGTTGCGCAGAATCTCAGGCCTTGACCTAACTGGCGATCAATTCCACTACTAATAGTCAGCAATACAGACACTACATAAAATTACAATACGCAAATATTAAAACATATTCACAAAAGCGAACTCAAGCTTCGAAACTTTCCCAAACAAACAGAAGAGTCATGGTGATCGCAATAACGACGCACCTGCAATCGGTCGCACCTGAACTTCGGAAGCTGGGAGCTGCTTGTGGTATAGTGGGAGGCCTCCCCCCGAGGGCCTCCCGTCATGTGAGGGCCCTGCCTCGAATGCGAGGGCGTAGCCCGAGCCTGAGGGGCGGGGCCCTCACATGACGGGAGGCCTCCCGCTGCGTTAAGCACGCGGGCAGTCGGCCTATAATTTTGAAAATATCGTGCTAGGCATGATATTTTCAAAATTATAGTGCCTGGCACCATAACGAGTGCCAGGCTGCATTATCAAGGCTTTGTGGTCTATAATGCAGACTAATTTCTACAAGGACCCGGCTTCAGAGTACTTAACGGCATCCTAAAAGTCTCAAGGGTTGAGGGGAACTGAAATTAAATCAAGGAGGCTTTGCAACTGTCTTAGAAGGAAAATAAAGTGAATTTTCTAATCTTCTTACTTGTAAAAACTTCGAAATTCAATATCTTTTGTGTCATAGATCCAAACGTAATGAAACCAAGCCCATGCAAGCCTCCTCGTCAAGGGCTTTCCGATGGTACCAAGCACACAACTAGGAGACACACGGTCCATGAGATCTCACCATATCAATCAAACAAACAACCCACTTACCTATCTTAATGAATGCATTAGCATAGCCAAAATTGAACCCACAAAGAGGGCTTGAGCTTTCTTACTAATTTTTATACTAATTGAATGAATATGAAGGTGGCCACATCCTCATTAAAACCACCACTTAGTGTGTGCTTCATTCTTCATGATGGAACCATCGTGAGATTTATAAGATCATTGAGATGGAGCGGGTAATGATGACAAATTTCTGAATTCATCATGCAATTCATAGCCCAATTAGTGAGTTGAGAAAGCTTTTCCCACCTAAATTTATGAGATAGTGGAGATGAATTAGATAATGATGATGAATTTTTGAATTCATCATGCATATCCTGGCCTAATTCGTAAGTTGAGAAGGCTCTTTCCACCCAAGCTTTTGCATTACAAAGCGGCCTCTTTGGGGGTTCAATTTTTTCCTAATGTTTAGAAGGAAATGAAGGTTAACTTTGGTCTAAAAGACAAATGTGAATGAAGTGTTTGTTGACAATGGGTACATTTAATTTAAATGGTCATGGTTGACAATGGGTACATTTAATTTAAATGGAAAATTTCAACCTTGATGCCTCTATAGGAGGTAAACCCTATAAAGAATTGACATGTTCCTTCTTTTAAGAAATTTTGGAGTCTTTATAAAGAAAATTCTCGAGGAATTGTCTAGTCTCATAATTAGCTTTCTAAATAAGATAGAAATATCTAAAACCATTCACTTTAAGCTAATGTGTATAGATGGAGTCAAAATTACAATTATTATTGTTATTATTATTATCATTTTACTTGTAGGCAAATGAAAATTATAAATTTTTTTTTAAAAAAAATTCTGGAGAATTTAGTATTTTCCATGAATTTCTAAAGTCAAACCCTAAAGTGTTTTATAGGTATATGTTTAAAGCACTTTTCAAAAAGATCCAAAATCGTTCACTATAGATCTCAAAGTGTTCTATTATTTTCCAAACAAATTGCGTGATGTGTAACATTGGAGACATCACCTATGAATACTTTGTGGTTGTATTAGAAATACTTCAAGAAATCTCTAGGTCATAAAAATGGGAGAGTGGAAAAAAATGGGTACAACTACCTTAATTGTCATTAGATGTTTTTAGTTCTATTGGAGGGCTATTGCAGGTCCATTCCTTGTGTTGGGGACCACTATGTTGGCCAAAAAAATATTTTTAAAAATAATTAAAAATAATGTATTATTATTATTTGATGTGGGAGTCACTTTGTGACATGAGATTGCTATTTTGGCCGAGTTTCCACAATTCAAGAACTTGTGGGAACTCATAGCTTTGTAAACAAGGTGAATTTCATCTAATGGATAGCTAGAAAAAGCAAAAGCTTGGAAGGAATATCCATATAACAAACATACCATGACTATAACCTTGTCAAGTTTGTCTCCACCAAAGTAGCCTTAAACCTTGATGAATTCTAACTTATATATTATAAAAATAGACAATTACATTTGTAGTATACATATTGAAAAGCATTCTAGTTAAGCACCATCTAGAATAAAAATAAACTCCCAAATATGACATATGAAAATTTTAATTATTTATGGAAGAAGTTTGGAATCATCTCTTAATCCCCAAGAGTCCCCAAGTTACATTGTTGAAGACTAGATAAAAATTGTTTTTTCAATATATTTGGATGTATTTCATCAATTTTTTGTAACTCCTAGAGTAAGTTCTTGTGGACAACAACTCTCTTAGGAGTTAAATTGAACATAAAATCTAATAAGCACTACTTATAGCAAAATAGAATATCTATAGCAAAGGGTTAGATGTTTCACTATAATTATGATCCCAAGGGCTATTCTTTTTATTACAAAAATTATAAATAACTAGCTAATTTCAAAAACCTCAATGTTGAATATGGTCTTGATTCCTTAATCATAAGTACAAAAACTTATTAATTTTAATGTATTTTCTAAAGAGCTCAATTTTTTTGGCTTAATAGAAGAAAATAAAATAAAAATTATATTTTGAGTACTATTTACTTTATATTGCTTATTACTCATTGCCTATGCTTCACAACTCATATATAGGCTCATACATCATTGGAATGTATTGCCATAATTGGCTACAAAATACATTAAAAAAATAATGTACATTAAAATTTTTATTATTTCCAAAGATTGGACGATTTGCATCATGATCTTATGCAAACTTTCATAGTTGATGTTGAATATCTAATACAATTATTTTTCTTATCAAAAATGATTTTCTAAACATTTTAAGGCTCTACACTAGAAGAAGAAGGGGTGTTTCAAGTGATAAATACATGTATTTCTAATAAATTTTAATAAATTTTTTACTAAAAATCTCCTTAAAGGTCATTACTTATTATCTTATGTTTAGGACTATACTAAAAAACTCACTTAAAACATCCCTTTTTCTTATAGTGCTAGTAGTTTACAAATCTTTTAAGATGATGAAATTTTCCACTAGCAAAATTTTGCCAAAAGCTAAAATTTTAAGACAACTACATGATGAATTTTGTCATTACTATTCAAGAGAACTTTTATCCCAACATAAAATAGTGTAGAGTAGAAAAAGTGTCCGATGAATGACTTTCATGTTACCATAGACATTACATGTTCAACAATTCCATCCCAAGAATCTAATTATTTTGGGTTGATTGCCTTGTCCTTCAAAGGTTAAGAGAAATTTTAACCCTTGAAGGACGCAACCCTTACGATCAAGGTAGTTACCTTAATACTCCAATTATTGAATCAATAGGTGCATTTTTTTAATTTCTGCAATTATCAATGAAGTCATCTATTGGACATTTTTGGTCCGTAGCGTCCTTTAAAGGGTTAACTATGTAAAAAGACTATACTTGAAAAGTGGATGACTTCCTAGATGAATGTAGACATGAAGATGCACCTATTGGTTCAAAAATAGGTAAAATAGACCATTTTGAGCGACTACCGTGGTCATAAGCTGGTGTCCTTCTAGGATTAATCCTTAAATGACGTTTTGCGTCTAATGAATGACAAAGAATCTCTCCATGCAGGACAGAAGTACAACTATTCATCCTCCAAATTTTGTGGGAAAAAGGAATGTCTTCTACAATAGCTTGAATGCTTTTTCATTTTTTTATGCCAACAATTCACACGCTACCCAAACAGATGATTTCCACGGTGACCGGCTCCTCGTTTAAGGGTTAAAATCCACACTGCTAAAGGGGTTACAACTTATTGCTTGGTGGGAATGTAAGCTGTTCTTCTTCCTGAAGTACCCCGCTTCTTGTTTGCAATACGACAGCCACACTCGATCTCGTCGTCGATCGTTGAGGTTTGCAGAATCAGGGACGGCCATGGCCTCAGCAAGAGCAGCGCTGCACGGGGGAAGCAGAGGAGGAAACGCGGCGCCCGCGAGCATCGTGTGGAACTCGGAGACGCATCGCTTTGCGACTCCAGACGGGTTGGCGTACTTGGAATACACCATGCGCAAGGGAGGAGCTGAGCCCGCGAAGCAGCAAGTGATGGATTTGGTGCACACCTACGTGCCTGCACAGAAACGAGGGTTGGGGTTGGCTGGGGAGCTTTGCAAAGCGGCTTTCGCCCACGCCAGGGAGCACAAGCTCCTCGTCATCCCATCGTGCACCTACATTTCGGTACGTCTCCTTTCCAATCTCTTTGTGTGAGAGGAATTGCAGTTTCTGTCTTTGGTTTGTTCTTTTCGGGGGTTTCGAATGCGAATTGTAATTATTATGTGGTTTTGAGGTTTTTGGATCAAGAAGTGTTTTTACCAATTATGAAAGGAAGCTCGCTGGGAACCGGAAATCGCCTCAAGATGGAGGGTTGTCTCGTCTCATTGTAGCTGTAGGATGTTTCTGTACGGCTCCTGAGTATCTCAATGAGATGTTCTTCGTTTCCAGAGAAGTTCTGATCGTGTTGAGTTTATTGGACGGCTCAAAATGGTCGGGGTGAACTGGCCCCCCCCGCTCGGAAGTCATTCCAGGGGTGCAAATAAAAAGAAAATCCCCCTATTTTGTGCTTGCTTGATTAATTTACCTTTTCTAGCTAATTTGGCTCTGATTGCAAATATGAATTCAAAATTTGCAAATTTTATCATGCATGGAAAGTAAAAAATTTCAGCGTTTTCCCGGAGAGGCCGAGCGAGGGGGTCAGTTCACCCCGGCCCTCAAAATGCTCGTATGAAGTTGTTTTAGCTTTGCACAAATGATCACTGTATCATTTGGATGGAGTTACTGCTATATCGATTTTCAGTTGTTCTCCTTATCCGACCTTGTCAAGTGTTGGTCACCAAGGTTTGAATCATTGACGTGTTTTGAGAATTTGTAGGGTATATGCTTGTAACTAGTGTCGTGATTTGTTGCAATTCTGCAGGACACATTCATACCACGGCATCCTGAGTGGTGGGACGTTGTGGTTCCTGAGAATTTACCGTCAGATTCTTCTCGGTCACAGCTTTGATCCGTGCAGGTTTCCCTTGTATACGGTACCTGGAGTCCTCTACTGAATGCAAATACTCCGTACTGTTTTGAATTTTCTTTTAAAAAATTCATATGCGTAAATTATTTATATTATTCAGCTTCGGAGTTTCGGACATCATCTCAGTGGCTGTAGTTTAGTGGTGAGAATTCCACGTTGTGGCCGTGGAGACCTGGGCTCGAATCCCAGCAGCCACACTATTTGGCATCTAGTTGTAGATCCTTCTATTTTTTGTTTGTAAACAAGAGAGTTTTTTCTCTTGTCTTCCTGTTTTTTCGATTTTTCTATTCTCAGCATATAAACAAGATTGGTCATTCACTCTTCGTTGTAGTTTTCTTCGAATATTTAGCATACAATCAACAAATGTTGCTATTGTCACTCTTTGCATATTGGCTCTGCACGAAAGTACAACGCATTGCAACTACAGACTTTGATTAGTTTTGAATGTGAGTGTCGCTGTTTGGAAATGTAGCCCTAGTGCCAAGCATGAAATAAGTTTCATCTACAATGCAGCTACACTAAAAAATAAACTGCAAAACCACTTTTAGCGTAGCTGCTTGTTAGTGTCTGCATTGCAAGTTTGCTGAGAGCTTCAAAGGAGACTGTACGTTCAAGACTGCCCGTTTCATATGCAAAAACTTGAAGCACACTTGTTTTCACTCCTCTTCAAGCATGTCCGCTGCAAAAATGAGAATGACCAAGTGATGTTACTACGTAGCATTCATTTGTAGATTCATAGATGTTTGAATGTACCTCATTTCGAAAATAGCTATTTGGCATTGCTGCTTTTATTTCTTTCGGAAAAATCCATGTTCAAATTGGCTCTGTCCAACATCGTCTTGGATCTTAATATATTGCTTGATTTTTGGAGTAGAGGAGAAGAATAGCAATCATCTGAAACTGCAGGAAAGACGTAAAGAGCACGAGGATTAAGAGGATTCATGTTTTACAAAATGACCAATGTGATTGACCGTATTGTGAAAAACTTAATTCAGATGTAACCAAGTTTTACATCAGTCATAGAAGTACATAGCCCGTGTTGGTCAATTTTTTTTGTAGAATAGAGTGAATGAAGTTCCCATATTACCTAATCAAAACTGCTAAAAGAAACATGAGGCCCAATTTTGAGCTTCTCTGTCCTTGATGGGTTTGAAGTACCAAGACGGTTTCTAGAAGGAACTGACTACGTTCTGGGTTTCACTGCCATGATTATCATCGTCCTCTTGTGAGGATTGTGAGCTTGTAAACTGAAGCTATGTAAAACCTCACGGCTGGTGCTTGCTTCAGCTTAGTCCAGTCAAAAAATACTCTGGCATTGTTTGCTCCTTTCAATCCGTACAAGAAGTATAAGGAATTTGAGCACTGCCGTAGAACTATAATAACCTCAAAAAAGTAGAACTATGGAATTGAATGATCTTACAAATGTAAATGATATCAATTGGAGAAGGACATATCCGGAATTTGCTGCACTCCTCCGCTTTGGCTTCTCAGTGAGGGAGCTTCCACGCCCTGGAGCTCGGGCGTGACTGTGTTACCTAGGGAGCTGTCGTCGTTGTGTGTTCCCTTGAGCTCGAAGTCGTCGACATTCGCTTTTCAAGCCCGACTATTCAAACTTGTGAAGTCTTCAATTCAATGTCCTGAAGTGAGTAGGTGTCCTTGGCGGAAATGTGATCAATGATAGGAGATAGGCTTAATTGATAAAGGAAGGACTAATCGGGTATCCATCTTCGTTGCATGAGATTCGTGAATTCTCATGACCACCACGAACAGGTCCTTCGGAGAGTCTTTGAGATTAAAATCGAAATGCAGACGGTGGTGCATCCACCTCGCTATTACAGATAAACGTTTCGTGATTGCGATTTTAAGTTTAATTCAGAGCTTGAGGTCCTGTGATTCATGTTTCACACAGGCAAATTAATAACCTACTCAGAAACTCAAGTTGTTGCAAATCAAGCAATGAAAACAACCGAATGATGTGCAGTCCTACATGTATACTTCCTAAGAGTGCAGTGTAGATTTTGTTTAGGTCCCCTACTCACGATGGCCATAGAAAATACAAATCAACGCACATAGATTTACACGAGTAGAGAAGTTCATCTCTGGAGAATGAAATAGAAATGGAAATCGCTCAACATTGGTTTTGCATACCTGCTCACATACAGCCCTGTGACTTGGTCTGCAACAGCCCACATGATCGCCTGGCCGGGGGGAATCCGCATCAACCGCGGCAGCAACCCCTTCCACAACGCAAACAAGCCTTCGTCAGCATATATTCTCGTGATGGCGTGCACCATTCCCTTGTACCGCACTTCACCCCCTCTTGTTTGCGCCATCAGACGCGTTTTCACAACATCAAATGGCCCCGTCGCCAGAGGCCCAGTAAACCCTGCCATGAACCCCGACACCATCGACTGCCACGGTAAAAGAGTGACCCCATCCCCCTCTAATTTCTTCCACAAAATCTTATCGCAATAGTTTTTCGCGGAAAACATCACAGCCTGGTTGGTTCCATTCCGCACAACGGTAGGCGCGACCCCATTCCACAGCCCTTTCAACCCCTCCTCCCGCAGTATCGTCGTCGCACAATGCACAGCCCCTGTATACTTAATCCTCTCGTTCCTCTGTTGCTGCAGCCGAATCTTCACAACTTCAAAGGGTGTGACGATCGCCACAGCTTCCAGCACGCCCGCGCCGAACCCCGCTGCGAAACGCCCCGACGCGCTGAGCTTGCCCGTGTCCGCATTTGCCAGGGCCGATTGGAAGAGCGCGTTGGAACCCATGCGCAAGGTGTACTTGAGCGTGAGATGAGTTGCGAAAGGAGTTAAGCCCTTCCAAAGCGCGCGCACACCCTCGCGGTGCACAATTGTGGAGCCGCAGTGGGAAATGCCGCGGTACTCGCGATGCGCGTCCAGCTGCAAGCGCGTCTTGATCACGTCGATGGGTTGCAAGCAACAAGCCTCCATGAATCCGCCCAACGAACCCGAGGCCGCCTTCACGTACGAAGGGATGGCGACCTCATTGTTGGAATTGGCGGGGGAGGAAAATTTCAAATTCGAATTCTGAGAAACCATCTCTTTCCGTCCCTCCTGCAATCTGGAGTTCCAGAACGTAATGTAAATTTCTGCTTGGTTGCAATAGTAACTGATTGCAGATTGCAGGGGATAGACGCCACGAACAGAGTCAATTTATCACAGATGTATCCAGACTAGAAAAGTCAAGTAGCGCACCCCTTGTGAAGACCAGGAACTGGATTTGATACTACAGCACCAACATATTCGAAATTTCTCAAGGACGCAAGAAGGAAACGAATGACGACAAACAGGGATTGAATTGCCAGAAGAAATTCTAACGAGGTGCGCAGCAAGTGCAGCAGCGTTAGATTCCAGAGAGAGTAAATTGATGACAACCCAGTGAGTTTGTGTTTCTGTGCATATTTAGTGTAGCAATAGCTGATTCGAGATTGCAGTGAGAGGGATAAAATTGATGCTAGAAATCACGATTGAATTCCCAGAATGAAGAGAGCGAGACCTTAATCCGGAGACCTAAATCCAGAGAGACTTGCATTGCGTGCTGCCGAGTGAGTTCGTGATTCTGGTACGTGATATATAACTTAGTGAATTATGATCAGGCACCTGTGAATTCTGCACAAACTGCGCTCCAGTGTAATCCCCTGGCTGGCGTTGGATTGACGTGTTGAGCATATCATGTATGACAAGTCCTTGAGCTCTATCCGTTGGTTGCGGGTTTTAAGTTTATGCTAGTTCCGTGACTTATCGTCCCCTCGCGGTGCTCTACTATTCTGGGATGCGTTGGCAATTTGGCATCATTTATGCAAGTTCCGTGACTTATCGTCCCCTTGCGGTGCTGCTATTCTGGGATGCGTTGGCAATTTGGCATCAGTGGCGACCGTCACATGGATGAGGACGGAAGGAACGACACAGTCTTCGAGTGTGAGAGACTAATAAGCGGGCGGAGTCTACGAGGTGAAAAGGCCGTCGTTTCGGGTTCGCAACTGGTTTGTTGAATTTGGGCTGACATTCCCTATTCTTATAAATCTAGGGAGGGGGTCTGAATTCTCCATACGGGATGGATCAGTCACTTAGGAAATGACCCATTGTGGGTTTTTTTAATATGTGAGATGTGGGCCACAATGTATGTCTTACATGACTTTGTGGAGTGAATACTGACTTCATCAGGAAGTGCTGATTTTTCAATGTGAAGTTCATTGTAAAAATTGACTTTTTTGGCCTTCCATAATAGAAAATATTTTGACTGCAGTAGTGAGATGAGCATTACAGATTCAGATTTTGTTGGTTTTAAGGTAGTCTACAGACTCTTTTAGGCTGAACACTTCAGAAATTCCTAGCAAATTCATACTTTGTCAAAAAAAAACATAATTTCAATTGCACTTGCTGTTTCTCACACTTGTACTATTGTGGGGAAAAAATTTGAAAAATTTCAACAACAAGATGATGTCAAACTCCTCATTGTGACCACAATGGGTTGTTTTACTTTAATCTTTAAACATTTTTTCACCCTTCGATATGAATTGTGCTTCATTGATTCGTGGGAGTACTATTCATTTGGCCTTGTTACTATTACTTTAGTTTTGTTTCGAATTCTCCTTGCTTGTATTCTGCAATAAGTTGAAAATTTAGGGACAAACTACGGGGGGTTGCCTTCCCTATCTCCATCTTTGCTCCCCTTCATCTAGATGGAGAAAGAAATAGGGAAGCCAGTGGCATCATATCTAATTAAGAATATAGAGAGCAGTAAGGTAGAAGTTGTTAAAACAATTTAGTGTAGTCTCTAAAAGTATTGCCCAAGAAAGATGTGTACAAATTGTCAATGCACTAATAGAAAAAATGTGAAGATGGGGTGCTTTTAGAATTGTATATAGTTCAAACTTCAAAATCTATAACTAATTCTTTAAGAATAAAAAAATTGAATATGAAACAACTTGTGGTAGATGTGACTTCCATTTGTCTTTCTAAAAAAAAGTATTGAAAATATTTCAAGGGATCTAACATCGCAAAAAAATGAAATTAACCCTTCTATGATCACTTTATGTAGCTCCTACTTTACACCAAATAATCCACCTTTGCTATTTACTGGATGAAAAGATTGAAGTTAATACACAACCTTGCCAAAATAATCTCTTTGGCATGTCAAAAATTGCATTTTTGTCGAGGTTGAACAACTCTATCAAAACTATTTTTTTTTCAAAGCAACTAAATAATAAGTTTTAAAGATTCTTTTTGTTTTTAGTCACTAGAAGACTTCTAAGTTGTGATTGATTGAAAATGAAATTATTAGACATCCATTCCATGAAACTTTTGATGGAATGATCTTTTCTTGAACCATTATCCATGCTTTAAGCTAACTACAGCTAATTTCTAAAATACCTCTATAGATTTTTGCCTAAAATACACACACTCTACACTTAAAGGCCTAAGTTTGATTTTAGGTATATCCATTTAAATTTTTTTTCATATGATGTTTGAAAAATGCATGTGTAAATAATCCCAAACCTCCTTTTAATCTCCAAAGAGACACAACAAAAACTTAAATAATTTGATTATATTAACCAAATTAATTATTTATTTAAACCTCTAAACACTATATTTCTAATTAACCTTATTGCTAAAATCTATCCCTACAATTTTTGCATTAAATGTACACCTTGGGAACCAACAACACTAGGACTTAAGCCTAGAGTAATGAGCTTAAAAAATCAAATATTTAGAATTTTTTTAAATAGAAAAAGATGAAATATTTAATTGATTCAAATTTATTACTAATAGTAAATTTTGGGGACATATGGTCATGGAATAAATGGTGACCTTATAACTGGAGGTTTTCTTTTGGGGGTGTACTTCTTGTACTTCTTGTTGTTGGCAAAAGCAATTCATGAAAATTTTGTATCCATGAACATTTGTGTGCTCCTCATTTTATAATTAAAATTCTTAGGCAAAAGATTCTATTAGTGACTTGAATTCCAATGATTGGAGAGATGAAGTTCAATATATAATGAATGAAGGTACAAGGTTTGCTACATATTGATTTAGGACATTGCAAATTTAACAATTCCTACCTACTAAAACAAAGGTAAACTACTTGGGCAATTCATTCAACATCTATTTTTAGACATGAATGATTTCAGCTCGTACAAGAAGCTTCAACTCATTGAAGCTATAAATGGATGGATGGATGAATTTGTTCTCATGGCAATCTATTTTGCAAAAGTGCCTAAAATTATGTACAACTGCTTGCAATTTATGTATTGCAAACGACCTCTAATTATAGCCCCTACCATGCTTCAAAATTAAGGCATGCATAAGTTGGAAACACAACAATGGTAATTTGATACTCTTTCATGGTTGGCTTTGATCTAGATAGTCTCAAGAGATAGTATTGCACCAAGGCCATAGTAGAAAATAATTATCACTTCCCCAACTACCTCATGTGATGACACATCCCCTCCAATTGCAATTAACACACACACTTTTTTCTTTGTAAAAATTGAGAGCCATCGATCTTGTAAACAAAAATCCCCCCCTTAAACATCATTGATCTTAAAAAATAAATTATATAAATATGGATACTTTAGGATAAGGATATGGATACATATGATAAATAATGAATATATACAACACGTGAAATATGCATGGAATGCATCTAAGATATGTATGAGATATACACGTATATATACAACTATACATTGTCCCATATTATTTGAAGGTGAAGCACATGTCACAAAAATACAAACATGGGGTTTGTAGGTTATATCACAAGCACTTGTGTCAATTTTTCAGCTAATGGCAAAGTGACATGTTTTCCCCCTTTCATATTTTTTGGAAAAGTTCAATGGCCAATGGTTGAATGCCATTTGTACCCCTTTGAAAATGATTTGTACGCCTTTCAATGTTTTTCTCTAAAATTCACATCTTCTCACTATCCACTCAAAAGATAGGTCATACTACCCTTTTTACATTCACAACATTCTTCAACTTCTTTTTGGTTGTCTTCTATTGGTGCATTCATAAATGACATAACATAGCAAGTCTTTCTTAAAGATGAAATCTTGCTTTTTACAACAACATTAATGTCTCTTTCTATGATAGATTTGTTGCTATCAAGACAATTCAAACCTCAAGAACTTGTAGCTAGTTAGTAATCCAACTTCTCTTTGTTCCTTTGAGACACCATTTGATATCATTAGGGTAGAACCCATAGTCCATTACAACCTCTTTTTAGCTGTCAAATTGTATTTTTGCCTAAGGTACCATAACTTCCTAACAACTTGGGCAACTTTTTACCTAATAATTAATTAAAGTGCAAAAAAAGTTAGGCAACTCAAAAAATAATTTACTTTGTTCTTATAAATTTTGGATGGTTGTTGCTACTTTAATATAAGGTGTTTGCATTTACTTAAATGCTAGTCTTGACTTCCAAACCCTAAACTTTCTATTTTGTGTGTCAAGATTTTGTTAAGTGTTAGGGTTTGTTGCGTGTAAGAGAGATGTTTTATTTGTGTGAGTGTGCTTTAAAATAGTAAAATTGGTGATGCAAAAAACTTTGCAATGCACACTTAAAATTATTGATGGATAAGAGATGCAAATTGAGTTTCTATGAATTACGCAATCTTTTAATATATTTTTATTTTGAGGGACAAACTAGATCAGTGATTTTCCAAAAATTCTAAACCCTTTTAATTATTTATTTGTTGACTAAGTTGCTAGGAAACTACAATATGTTGGAGTCATTGTTCCCTTCCTTCCCTTTGAAATTTTGGCAATGTATGTGATGTTAGCCCCTCACTATTGGGCACGACATTTGTAGCTAGATTGGTGAGTGATCCTTGCAATTTACTACTTAGACGTGTCACAATCACTCTCCAAGGTTGTTATCACATACTAAGGCAATGTGTCTATCTCCTTATTCCTTCTAGCACTCACTACAACAAAAGCAGTGTTTTATAACTGCAAAATATGACTGCAGTGAGTCGTAAAATCAAAAAATACGACTCACGCAGAAATCACTGTAGATGACTCGGAATATAACTGACTCCAGTCATTTAGAAGCAGTCGCTTCAGACATCAGTCATATTGGCAGTCATATTTTCTGAGGGGTATAAATATCCATTTTTAGCCATAGTATGCCAACATGGCGTATACTTTGACTTTCCTAGGGGAGTCTTGACTTTTTCTTGAGTTGCCCGGGCAAACAAAAAAATCCTACGTGGAATATGACTATGGTCAGTCATATTTTTGGATGACGTGGAATATGACTGCGGTCAGTCATATTTTTGGATGACGTGGAATATGACTGAAGTGAGTCATATTTTGCAGTAATGTAGAATACGACTCTCGTCAGTCATATTTTATAGAATATGACTGAGGTGAGTCATATTTTGCAGTGATGTAGAATACGACTCTCGTCAGTCATATTTTGTAGAATATGACTGAGGTGAGTCATATTTTGTAGAATATGACTGAGGTGAGTCATATTTTGTAGAATATGACTGAGGTGAGTCATATTTTGCAGTGATGTAGAATACGACTCTCGTCAGTCATATTTTATGGAATATGACTGAGGTGAGTCATATTTTGTAGTAATGTAGAATACGACTCTCGTCAGTCATATTTTATGGAATATGACTGAGGTGAGTTATATTTTGCAGTGATGTAGAATACGACTTTTGGTAGTCATATTTTATGAAATATGACTGAGATGAGTCATATTTTGCAGTGATGTAGAATACGACTTTTGGCAGTCATATTTTATGGAATATGACTTCTGTGAGTCATATTTTTGACTTCATGAAGTTGCAAGTAGCTTCCAATGTCTTTATTTCAACTTTTGATGCCTGTATATACAATTAAAGAAATGAAAGGTTAGTTTTTAGTGATTGAACAACAAAGCCTAACCTTTAAAGACTTACAAAAACACAAAATATTTAGCTCAAGTTTAGGATAGAAAGAATAAGATTAATGATGGAAGAAACAAGAAAAAGAAGATAAGTATTAAGAGTTAACAAGAATCAAAAGTTAAGATGCAACAAGGAATAAAAAACAACAACTAAGCAACAACTAAGACACAACAAGAAACAAGAAGCAACATAAAATAAGAAACAACAATTAAGACACAATATGAGGCAACAATTAAGACATAAGAACAAAGAAAAAGCAACAACTAAGACACAAGAAAAAACAAGAAGCACCAACTAAGACATAACAAGAAACAACAAGAAATGAGAGTATAGATACAACAAGAACAAAAAAGAAGCAAGAACTATAAAACAAGAGAAACAAAAAAAAGAGAACTAGGAAGAAGAAAGAGTTCAAATGCAAGAGAAAGAAAGAATTTAAATGCAACAATAAGAAACAAGAAGCATGAACTAGAGAGCAACAAGAAACAAGAGTTAAGATGCAACAAAAAGCAACAACAAGTGAGAACTAAGAGACAATAAAAAGTAAGAAAGAAGAGCCACAAGAAGTGACGGCTAGGGTTCCAGAACCCTAAAAAGTGGCGGCTAGGGTTTCAAAACCCTAAAAAATGACGGCTAGGGTTTCAAAACCCTAAAAAAGTGGTGACTAGGATTCAAAATCCAAAAAAGTAGTTGACTAGGATTTCAAAATTTTAAACAATGACTTCTCTATATTTTTTTGGAATTGCCCAAATTTTTCTTGAATTGCCCCAAACAAAAAAAAATCACTATTATATGAAAACATTAGTGATAATATGACTCAATGTTTCCAAACATGTTCCCAACGTTCACAAACATGTTCCCTACGTTCCCTATGAAGTACTTTGGTATTCCTAATGGCCGTATAGTATACGCTTATGACGTACAAGGCGTAAAAATGACTAACAGTCATATTTTGCAGTCATATTTCTCCCTAAAGTGTTGGCCTTCAAGAATATGACTGCAAGCAGTCGCTAGTCATCCTCAGTCATAATTCTGCAGTCATAAAACACTGCCATTGTTGTAGTGACTATAAAAGACTCCACATCCACACTAAAAGAAAGCTTGGTTGCAATCAACACACTAGCTAACATATTCTCTCTCTTTATTCTAAACATCAAATTTAATGCAAATTTTGATGAATTTGATGTTTTTTGTCACACAAAATAAAACATGTCAGCTAGCATGCATCAAGGTTTTTTTCTAATGCTACCATCATGGTGAATTGGGTTTGAATACAACATTGTGAAAAGTTGACCTTGTCCAAGTGGATTGTCGCTAATGAAATCCAAATTGACAAGGTAGTACTCCCAAATTGTTTATAAGGTAGGAGGTCCATAAGTGCCCATTTAAAAGTTGAAACTAGATTTTGGGGAGGTGAAGCCTCTTAAAATATTTTTCAGAAAATTTTCCTTGAAAGACAAATGGAATTGACATTGAACCCAAGTCGTTTCATATTTTTGAAGCTTTGTGAAATTAGTTATGAAATTTTGAAATTAAAATAGCACATGGCTCTAAAATTGCCCACCTCCTCAAAATGCACTTTGTTTGTACATTGTTGAAGGCTACAAAAAAGAAATATGGCTTGTAGAAAACTCAACCACTTCTTCTATGGAATGTAGTTCAAGAAACAAGAAGACTAAATGTAACAACATCAATTGTACTTGATTTTATATACTTTTGGTGTATTTTATTTGAATAAAAAATTTGAAATTTAAATGTATACATAGTGTACATTTGAGAAGGTGGATGATTTTAGAGCTTGTGCTCTTTTAAAACCTCCTACCTTACTCATCCAATCATTCAAGATAAGAAGAAATGCACACTTCTATTTCTTTGGATATTTCTTATACTCTCAAATGAAGCAATCCACAATATGAGTGGCAATAGTTTGGACAATAGTGAGAGTGTTGCTTTATGAGTTGCCATATGATCTCTCTACATGGGGTGGTTAGGATTAAATATTTTGTTTATATACCATTGTCATGCGCTTCTCACATTTCATTGTATGAATACTCTATAGCTATGGTGTATGTGTTTTTTTCTTGTGATTGTTTGAATTTTAGTATTCATACTAAGTAGATTACTTGGGTCTTTTGTGGATGTATTTTGAATCTACGTATGTTGCTTGTCTATATGGAAATACCATGGACTATTGTAGGAATATAGCACCTAGAAAATAAGCATTGATGACACCAACGTTGAATTAACATGCATATTGCAAAGATGACAAAAATGGATGAATAGGGTAACTACATATAAAATTGCACAAATAAGCAATTCAACAAGGTTCCCATAATTATACTAAATTTTTTGTGGGGTCTTGTTGGTAGTCAAAAAAGAATTCTAGATTCTCTTAGAATGGATTTTTTAGACACTGTATGAATAAACTATGAATTTTTAAAGAATTGAAAATAAGTGTTTCTTAAGCCAACTATAGACTCTCTTGAATAGTGGAAGTACATTTTAGACAGGAATTAAACTAGTTGGTTTTAGAAAGTGAATTAAACTAGTTTCTTAAGCCAACCATAGACTTTAAACTAGTTGGTTTTAGAAAGTGATCAGAATTACGTATAGTTACCTTAATCCTTGAAGAATTGTTTGTCCCCTTGAGGGACAATTTGGTCTAGACAGGTTCCTTTTGTCTCAATTTGTAGTGAATTTTTTTGAGATTGTGTAGTTTGCCAAGAGTTTTGTAGATATATAATTTTTATTTCAATCGGATGCTACATGGAAAAGTTATAATCATTTTTTGGCAAGATTACAATTAAAGGGCAGGCTGAGCGATAGAAATTGCTTTGACTTTGGAGGTGGCAGTTGGGCAACGAATGAAGGCCTGGTGTACACCATAAATCTACTGCCACAACCCTGCTACATCTTGAACCAACCAAACAAGTCAACAAAAAAAATGTTAAGATGATTTGCCAAAATCTTAAAAATCCTTTGAATCAAATATCAATGTCATTCAATCCTTTCCCTTCAAAAAAATAATTTTGATGGCCCCAAAAATTCCTTCAATGATATTCGTAGGATGGAGGTTTGAGATGTTGTTTTTATATTGAAATTAATTGTCCATCGTGAATCCTCAAAAGGTATGGGATAATTTGAAAATGAGAGCTTGACCGCTCATTGTTAAAATATAAAAATTATGTATGATGTAGAATTTCAAACCTCATTTAATCATAGTAGAATAATTTTTTTCAAAAAGCTTTGAACTAAAAAATGTTGGAAGATCTATCTAAGTTTCCTCTTCAAAAATCCATTTGATATTTCTAGCCTTCAATCAAAAGTTACAAATAAAATTCAAAGATGATGTTTGAAAACGTCAAAAAAAATGTTCTTTCCAACCCTTCTTTGAAATTTGTCCATAACTTTTGATTGGAGGCCAAAAATCTCAAACAAATTTTTGGAAATGAAACTTAGATAGATTTCCCAACTTTTTTTAGTTAACTTTACTTGAGAAAATTTATTCTACTATATCTAAATCAGGTTTGAAACTCTTCTTCAAATCAAATTCTTACTTTAATTTGACTTAACTATGAGCACTAGAGCCCCTACTAGTTTTATTTTACATATCCCACATTGTTTGTTTCACCTTTTACCACCCCATGTGTCTATTAGTAAAGAGCTTATCCCCTTCTAAGAGAACCAATGAGACCACTTCATGCTTTTAGAAATCTTGGGGACGCTCTTTTGACTTCATTTGAAATTTTAGCATGAATTTTTTGGGATGGGTGCTTCTCACTATAATCTATATATGAAGCTTTATTTCATGCCATTCTAATCAATATTGCAAAAATTGGAGGATCTTTTTTCAATTTCAATGTTACACCGGGAAGTAAAAATATGTTTTTAAAAAATATTAATTATTTTTTTGGAATTTTGATTGATACCTATTCAAAAAAAATTGAACCATTGAATTCCAAATAATGAGGTAAAAGTTATAAGAAGTTTTATTTTGCAAGCTATGAAGGTAGAAAAAACATATGAAATTGTCTTTTGCTCTCAATTTTAAAAATTTTCAAATAAAAATAAAGGATATTAATTGTTCATTAGAACATGATCAGCATTGGGATTATAAATTCTCACATTCTTCCAAAAGTAATTAGCATATTAGTTATATTTTCATTCAGTAACACCTTCCATTGTACAATTTTTAAAAAAATGAATATCAAGGTTTTTTGGTTAAGTTTTTAAATATATATTTTCAAACCATTTTCCAACTAGATTGACTAAAATGCACAAGTTGTAGGATATACTTGTTTTTTCCTTAAAATGTTGAAAGACAAAACTTCGCCTTTTGGAAGGACTAGAAAAGCATATGTTGTGAAGTTTAGCCGCACATTGAACTTGCAATTGGTGGGGATATTCACTCTAAAATTTTGGAACATACTTGAACAAGTTAACCCAAAGATCATATAGTTGGTTTTGTTAAAATATAAATATTGATGAAGATTTTGTCTTTGCTTTGGGAACAAGTATTTTGAAGTGGTTTGGGGCCTCTAAACATAGTGGTCCTTTAAGGGTTAATTAAATAACTCTCTAATCATGAGTGGCTTTTTCAATGAAGTGTAGTAATATAAATGTTGAAGTCTTTAATTTCAAAGAACCATATACTATTTTAATGAAATTCTTATTCAAAATTTGGATGTTTTATTGGTACTGACCCAATTTGCAATCACTACAAGGGAATGTTGTCATTTTCTATCAATTCGGACATTTTTTTTGTCAATTTGGACACTGTCTATCAACTTGGACGTGTCAATTCAGACATTGTCTGTCAATTTAGAAGTGTCAATCCGGATGTTGTTTTCTTGTAGTGAGTTGCAATTGAAGTACAAGCTTTTGCACTTTTTTTCTCTAATACATTTTGATGCATGTATTTGTAGTTACTAATTTGAAATGGTGTAGATTTAATGATGTAAAACAATCTACACCATTCTATTTGGAGGATACAATACCATTGCCTACTATCAAAGTTTATGGGCCTAAATGATTTGCATATCTGATGTCCTAAAAAGAATGTAATTTGGCAGTTCATGTCCTGAAAGGTTTACATGCCATTTGTTGTATATATATATGACACATGGAGGAAAACAATCCAATTTTGACAAGAGCCAATAAAAAAAATCAAAGAAACAATGCCCTTTGGATGGAGATAATGTAGTATGTTGTTTTTAGGAGCTGATTGGCTTTTAGGGTGAAAGCACACTACGGTCACCTCCTTGACCTGATGTACAACTTGATGCAAATTGTATAATCTATACGATTTTGGTATGCCGCATATTCCAGCCATTTATCTAGACTTTTGACAAAAGCGTCCGTGAGTTCAAGGCATTAATTGATCCACATTTTTTTCGAATGTGTAGGAGGGAATGTGCAAGGAGGAGGAAATCTCATTACAAAAAGCATTGCATATTGTGGACCTTGTCAAATGAATCCCAAATTAGATAGAATGTGGCGAACAACTATTGGTCCAAGATGTACAAACTGTACATACAATACATACAGGTATGATGAACAAACCCTAAAACATTCTACCAAATTCAAGTTGGAAATTGGGGAAGAAATCTCCAATAGAGAAATTAGAAGCCAAAACATTATTTTTTTGAAAATTCAATGCTGGCCCATCTTAACCACGATACCTTCTACCAAATAATCTAAAAAACAATTACAAAAAACAATTTAAGGTCAAAATTTGGCCTTCATACTGAAATCACACATTTGCTACAATATTTTCTTATATAGATATCAAAGCACTCATCAAATGCCTAGTTTAAGTATCTATACATAAGAGTATTGAATTTAGTTCTTTGAATTGTAAAAATAAAATCCTAAACTAGGCAAAAAAAAATACAACAATGCTAAAGTTGAATCTATGACAGTACAAACATTTATTATTTGTACTCTATACATTGAATTTATAGATGAAAATCATTTTTTGTCATGCAATTATCAATATAAGATTCCAATCTATTTTAATTTTTTATCAAGTAACAAAAATTATAAGAAAATTGACTCCAAACTTTCATCCTATGCAAAAATTCTACTGTGACTACGATTTTGGACAACAATAGTGTGCTTTCACCCTTTAGAAGAAGCTAAACTCCTTGAATAAATTAAAAGTAAATTTTTATAGAAAGAATAATGGATTTGGCATCTAATCCAAGTTGTTTCATATTTTTTGGACATTCATGGAATTAGTTATAAATTTTTGAAGTTGATAGAGAAGTAGGTGGATAGAAACAATTGGGATTTTGGATTTTTGAAATTATTAGGTAGAAAACTTGTTAGCAAAAAAAAGATAATATATTGTCATTTCTCCAAACATTGTGTCATTGCAAATTTTTTTGGATGTGTTCTACAAATTTTTTTAAGTGAAATTTGGTGTATGTATATATATATATATATATATATATATATATATGTATATGTATGTAGCCTTACCTTTATTATGGTAGTTTGTTAATTTCAAAGTCTATAGTGTAAATTTTTTCCACAAATGGCCGTCAAAGGCAGCTGAAATTGTAGGGTAGAGTTCAAAAAAACTTTTCTTCCAACTTTGAATGCTCATATCTTCCAATCCGTATGGTCAAGTTTGATGACATGTTTACTACTTGTTCTCAAACAAGTTAAGTACAAGATCCTATGGTTAGATTTTTTCTAAAGTATTTCATTGTTTTTCTTAGGTGAATATAGTAGAAGTGGTAGTTTTGAGTGGTTTTAGACAGTAAACACCCTTGGGGCTTTAGGGGTTAAAAACCACCAATGCTACAATGATTTGGCAAACAATCCTATATGGAATGAACCATTTTTTTAATTCATAATCATTAAGCATTTGTCATACTTTTAAGTTTAGTATTTTTGAGTACTATGGAGTATTAAAAACTAATGATCTAGAGTTGAAATTTTGATGATCTATTCCAATAATAAGTGGGCATGTTCCTAACAAAAGACATCTAAAATTACATTATTTTATGTCTTGAGGGGTCCATTAAAAACCACGTGTGAACAAAACTTTGGACCCCTATATACTTTTTGAATTTTAAATAAAATTAAATGAAAAAAATGAATAGATTTTTCTACTTTAAAAGTTTATGTTTTGAAGTATTGATATTTTTATTTGTTAATAATAATTAGTTACAAATTTTTGAAGTAAAAAGATATACTATAGAACTGAAAAATAACTTTCACACCCCTATATTACATAAAAAAAAATTGTCTAAAAAATGAACAAAAAACTCCTAAAAATAACTCTCTATTGAAAGGTCATTTTGAATTGAATATTGATGCAATGATCATCTAAATGTGTTCTCTAAAAACATTTGAGTTAAAAAAACATGCCATTTTAGTGCATTTTTAACCTCTTTTAGAAATCATTTCATATTTTATTTGAGTTTGAAATTTTGGGAGTAATCCTATAGTCATTAGTAAACAATGCTCAAAATTTGAAGTTAAAATTATAGTTTATTAGAAACCACTTGTTCACACGTGGTTTGTTGTAGAAGAACTAAGTGCACCCCCTGAGTTTTATGTCTTCCTTGTTTGTGCAAATAGGACTCCCTTGCACATGCACTTCTAAATGTTGAAGATGGTTTCAAGCTCATTCTTTTAGTGAAATCTCATCACCACCAAGTTCTCATAAATTGTCAATTTTTAGTTTATTTGTAAATTTTTTTCCTATTTCTTAAAAATTAAAATGTCAAAGTACCTATGTTCTTGAGATTTGGCATTTTTCTAATTCTCCTACTTAGAGACTTTTTCTATAGTAGTTTTCTTTAGTGGTTATCTTCATCTTAAAGGTGTATACATTGACCATATTTTTTATATTAATTTTTTTTCTAATTTTATAGTATTCCCTCCAAACCATAAAAATTGTCAAAACACTACAAAACCTGCCAATGTTTCTTGCAATCACCTACCACTACAACTAGGGCACCCAAGATTCATGAATAAAAATAAATAGTTATATAGTAATTGATTATTGAATATTCTAAAATGTCTTTTCTAAATATTATCTAAATTGGATTAGAAAGTTCATTTTGCACTATTTTTACTTTTTAAAGTTTAGTAGATAGTCTAAATTTCCAAAATTGTAAAGATGTATTATAAAAATGAAACTTAAAATAATAATTTAATGATGATTTTAAATCAATAATTATAAAATATGATCTATAGATTGTATCCATATAATTAAATCAACTAAT
This sequence comes from Climacium dendroides, assembly GCA_950106755.1. Classification (NCBI taxonomy): domain Eukaryota; kingdom Viridiplantae; phylum Streptophyta; class Bryopsida; order Hypnales; family Climaciaceae; genus Climacium; species Climacium dendroides. Next base: position 18,351,031 of record OX467083.1, read on the forward strand.
ATTCCAAAAAATATTTTTCAACAAAATTTGAGGCCAAAACTTGCAAACACATTCCAAACACTATGTTTCAAAATCCCAAGTTCTACATCAATCCAAAATGTTTACATGGAAATACTTTTTGAAAGTTTTGGTGCCAAGGAAGTGTGACTTGGAGGCCAATTGGATCTAGCTAAAATGGAAACTCAATTTGGCCTTCAAGTCCCAACAATTTTTTGAATAGAAAATGAAGAAAAAATCATTGTATAAGGCATCCTAGTGGGCTAAAATTTTCTCCAAATTTGTCCAATTTAGATTTGATGCCAAAAGTGCCCCCAAATGGATTTTTGACTTTTTGATCCTTTGAGAGGAGGCACTTAATTGCTATTTTGTATGTATTATTATACAAGAGACAAGTTGGGACTTAGAATTGGGACTTTGTCTTTCATATTATGAATCCCAAGTCCCACATTTATATTTCTTTTCACCTTCTACAACTCAATAAAGTTGGGACTAATAATGTAGTACAATATGCCCCATAGGTTGATGAAGATTTATTACTTTCTAACACAAATGAAATGTTTTTTTTTTAATTTCAAGAGATTGACCTTCATTTTGGCATGTTTTATAGTGTTCAATTCACCTTGTCCTAGAGATCTTGAAATTACAAGAAATTAGGTGGGTACACGCAAAATCCCACTTTGCCCAAAACTACCATCATTATTCTATGTACATCTCCAAAATCAATATTTATGTGTGTTGAAGAATTGATTTTAGAACATCTACCAAAAAAAACTTTGACCCTTCATAATTTTTGCCTATGGTATCAAAATGTGACATTCTTTGGTGTATTGGAACCTCCTTTGATTTGCCAATAAGAAAATATGAAAATTGACTAGTCTAATAATAATATCTAGGTATAGTTTCAAAAAATAGCCAAAGGTTGTGCAAATCTACTTAGTTGTAGAGGTCCTACTCACTTACCCTTGTCAAATTTCATCATTCAGACCCTCCATCCCTACTTGATAACTTAGCACAATTGTCTACAATTTTGTCAAGGGTTTTGCTATTTTAAGGCTATAGAAGAACCACCCATTCCCAACCAGGGATCCATATCCAACCTATAGGGTGCAACTATTTCCAACCAAGGTGGGAACAGATTTCCAACTAGAGCTTGGAATGTTTTTTTTCCTTTCTAAGGTTGGGATTAATAAGGTCATGACACATGCCCCAAAGTGGTGAGTAAGAAAGTAGGAAGTAGTGGATAGGAAAGTAGTTCTTGAATGATTGAAATTGGAAAAGTCTATACACTAGATTTGGGTCCAAACTAACTCTTGGCCTTAAAAAATCATAGAAATTTCAATTTAAGGCATAGAATTACCAAAAAAAATTGCTCCAAAACATGTGTGGAATTGTTTATATGGTCGACTATGGATGGTTCTACCATAGATGTTGAAGACTCTAATTTTTTCTCTTGTATCCTTTAGCTCATAGCAAAGTTCATGACAAAACTTTCAAGATACATTTATGATACAAAATGTGTGTTACAAACTTTGCCAATCAAAGCTTCTTTTTTTCGCAAAATTTTGCCAAATTGTCAAAAATTTGACCTCTGCAGCTTCATCCCTCCAAAAACTGGTCTCTATAGTGAAGACAATAGGGGGGACACTGGTCCAAAAAAAACCTTGTTGTCAATTGATTGAAGGAAGAGTGAAATGTACAACAACCCAATGCTATCAATCATCCAATTCCAACATTTATTAAATCTTCTCATTTAAGTCACTCACCTGTCCATTATGACAATCTTAGCAATCCTTAGCATTATGACAATGAACTTGGGGAAGGGACACATCAGTATGTGGTTTAGCAAGAGGGTACCTACAGTCCTACACTTTATTAGAAAGTTTAATTTTTTTGTTAATTTGGTTGTACTGTTTTGATTGTCTTCTTTTTTTGTTCAAATCAACACATTACTATCCAAATCAATATAAAAATGAATTTGGGACTCATAAACCTCCATGTTTGCAAATGGAAATATATGTAGAAGTATTTGCTAACTTTCTTGATTTGTAAAGTAACTTTCTTGAGATAAGGCAATCTAATTGTTAACCAATAAAGGACAATTGAAAATCCAAATAGGTTCCTATGAAGTCAATTTTGGTTGGATGTTCATGAAATTTTGACATAAAGTGTGAGCATCCAACCAAAATGTTCATTGAAGTGGCAATTATAATTTTTTTTTACTTAAGTGACAATATAATTTCTTTTTTCCAATTGAGTGCCCAAATCATAAGTTATGCTACCTTGAACTTTTTGGGCAGCTTTTGCAAAACTCCTCTTTTACTTTTGAACCTTGACAAGTATGTAATTTACATGATACAAGATGCCAATGTAAAAAACAAAATAACCATTTGTAGTGTAAAAATCTCACTTTAGGACAAGTCAAAGGTTACTACTAGCCCCATCAAGCAAGGTAAAAAAAAAATTCTTATACCTTCAAACATTATAATCTTTCAATCCACGCGATCAAAGTTTTTGAAAATTTTTCCACACATTCCCATAGTAGTTTAGTACAAATTTATATAGTTGGGTTTTGAAAAAAATAAAACAATAAAAACTTCTTTTTCATTTTTTTCTCACTGCCCTAAAAAGTGGCAGTTTTTCATCATTTTTGTCCGAAATATTTGCCTCGGTTCTTCCAGGGTGGTTCAAAGGCAACCTAATTTTGGAGATAACAAATCAGTTTGCTAATAGGCATGCTCATACATACATTATAAGAGAAACTCTGTACAAAGAATAGGAATCTGAAGTTTTTGTGGCGTACTTCATTTCTTGAACTTTTTCTTTTGCTACAGCCCAAGCCCAAATCCTGTGTTGCAGAGCTTCCGATTTCAGCTCTTTTTTCCCTTAATTACATCGCTTCCTCAAGCCCCAAGTCTTTGGCATTTCCAAGTCCAAATGACTGAGGTTGGTCCCTGCACACAGCATGTTCAGTTGCTTATCTAAGTCAGTGCACCACCATGAATCCATTCCTTGTCTTTTATAATCTAGTTTCGGTCAATCTCTGGAAGCTTGTCTGTCACATAACTTATTATACCCAGCGTGTTGTTATTATAAGTTATGCAGCGTTTTTCTTTCTTTTTTCTGGTGATGTGTCACTGCTGTCAGACGATTCCAGCCTGCCTCAACTAATCCCTCCATAAATGCGCCACTAGCGTGAGGGCATGCAAGCTTCTACTGTTCCAAAAAAGAACACTGATTATATGTTCAGTTATTAATATGTCTTCCTGGTTGGCTCAATGGAATGGCCCCTGGCAGGCAGGGCTACAGTAAGCTTAGATATCACGTACTGTGTACCACTGTACCAGCGTCACAGGTCTTGGACAGTGTACCACAGGTGGTTTTGGGAACCACAGTTACGTACTGCCCCTGCCACGAGGAGCCTTCAGGGCACCCGCGCAATGATCACTGGAGGGGAAGGAGTCACTGACAGCTCTCTCTCTCTCTCTCTCTCACTCAAAGCTTGTTGTGTAAAGTTTAGGTTGGATACAGAGTACAGAACGATGATACCCACTCAGTATTGCATCACCAATAGTGTACATAACATGAGTGCGGGTGGGCCTTTTTATTTTTGTTTGTTTGAAAACAAATGAAACGGAATTTCATTGCAAAGGGGTGAAAATACAAGGCCTCCAAGCACAAGTGGTTGGACCCCATAAGAGTGGATGTTGTCCTCCCAAAGAGCTGGTGTATGTTGTTTGTACAGTGGATTCATTTGATCCTCTTCAAACACTCAAAAATTCCCCCCCAAATCTCAGTTGACCATACCTGTGGTATGGTCCATGACTTGGTTTGGACTTTACAGCCTGAATGAATGGGATGAGATTCATGTGCTACTCCATGTCCCCCCTTTTCTGTTGTGTACACAACAGGGGAGAGTGTGTAGAAAACAACAACATGCTTGAGGTGTTAAAGCTGGACATCTCAGCTCTCCCACATCGAACTTTATGTTTTTCATGGTGTCACCATACCTGGCTTCACACCACGCCATCTTTCAGACTTGTTTTTGCCATCCATGCTTCACTTCACTGCAGTGTTTGGTTTGAGCTCAGGTTTTCGACTCGGGATTTAATTAGCTGCCAATTTCTGCTTTGATTTTCCATTCACAAATGAGCTTTCAGTTTCCACTCATGCATCAAAAGCTCAAAGGTTTTGGGTCACAACTCAGTCAGTCTCAGTGGATTCACTCTTAGTTTTACTTCCAGTTTCTGTTTTGATTTCATTTGATTTTGGGGGGTGGGGAGTGTTGGGGGTGCGAGTGCAGGCTCACATATGGCATTTATGTACCTTACGGGATAACTCCCGCACGTGCATGATTCCCAAACCCTAACTCATTCAAATTCAGTTAAGGTAAAACAGCCCATTGCAGTCCAATGACCCATATTGGTCACGTAGGAAATGTCCCCATTGCGGGGGGTTTTCAGTACGTGAGATCTGGGTCACAATGCATGTCTTACATGACAGTAATGAAGTGAGCAGTGACCTCAATAGGAACTTCTAACTTTTCAGTGTGAAATTCATTGTAAAAATTGACTTTTTAGGTCTCCCATGATAAAAAATCTTGTGACTGTATTGATGAGCATCATGAATTCAGATTTTGTTGGTTTTGGGGTAGTTCACTGACAAACTCTTTTGAGCCATGATGCATTGATCACTTCAAAAATTCCTTGCCAATTGTCTAAAAATAAATAAAATTCCTAGCCAATTCATATTTTGTCGAAAAAAAATATAATTTCAATTGCACTTGTTGTTTCTCATACTTGTCTTTTAAGTGGGAAAAAAATGGGAAAAATTTCAACAATAGTGTGAGACCAAACTCCAAATTATGACCACAATGGGTTGTTTTACCTTATTTTTCTAGCTTCTTCATGTTCCTGTGGACCACAAACAACTACCACTCCATGACTTCAGACCAAACATTAACTCCCCCTTGTTGCTTAATTATTTTAATCAATGAGATGAAAGTTACGAGGAGTTTTAGTTTGGAGTACGTATGGCGTTTAGAGGTTTCATAATATAGCAAGCATTGAATTAAGTCCAATGTTTGTAGAATTCCTGGAAGTTCAAATAAGTCTAGGTAGTGTAGTAAGCAATTAAGCCAAATGTTGTTATATTGTGATGTGCTTATTGAGCAAGCACCTAATTTTGAATGTCCAAATCCGAGTACAAATCAAACAACAATTCATATTGTTGCAACATTTTGCAACAAATACAATCCTTAAAAAATAGATGGATAGTGTTAAGTCTTGGTAGTATTCCAAGTGCCAAAATTACAATACCTTCTCAAAGAGAACATTGGAGAGAATACCATCTTGTTGGTTAAAAAACAATATCTTTAAGAAATTTATGAAGTTTAATTGTTTACAAATAACAGAGTCAAATCTAATTGTAATTTTGACTCTAACTATATACACAAGTTTAATCCTCAAATGTTGCCAAGGTAGAAAAATTGTCCAATGAAAGACTTTCAAGATTATTAAAGACCAAAGAATGCACATATTCATCTAAGAATTTGATAATTTTTTGGATAACTACCCAAGTGATAGACCTTATCTTTCCACTGTAAAATGCACAACTTTAAAATACCAAATGATAGACCTTATCTTTTTAGTGTAAAATACACAATTTTAAAGTACCTTATTAGAAAAAAAATTACTCCCTTTGTCTCAAAATAAATTTAAGGTTTCTTCAAAAATGTTAAATTAATGCATAAGGTGCTCTTATTTAAATGGAAATACATAGTTATTCACTAGTAGAATCTCTTGTTTATTTAGACATGAGTTGTTTAACTTGACGCTATTTACTTGGACATTCAATGTAACAACCCCATGTTTTTAAGTCAATATTATGTCAACATTGACATTCACTAACGTTCATTGTAACATCTTCAATGACATAAAAACATGAGGTTGTTACATTGAATGTTTAGGTAAACAACGTTAAGTTAAACAACTCATGTTTAGATAAACAAGAGATTTTACTAGAGATTATAGCTTCTACTCAATCCCATTAGGTGTAAAAGTTTTGAAGTCAAAAGTCAAGTAAATCATATTACAAATAGGTTGCAAAACTGTCAATTTTTTCCCCTATTCTACTACCACCTCTAGTGCAAAGAACATTGATTAGCTCTTATGCATTCAATTTCAATTAGTTCCTTTTAGTCAACTTCGATAAACTCATGTCATCCTTCTTTCATCTCCCCATGTAATTCGATTGTGACTAAAGCTTGTGATTCAACTTCAATGAGCATTTTGTCAACATTCTCTGATAAGATCCTATGCTTGAATTGTAATTAGCCCGCTGCCAATTAAGTTTCAATCAACTTCTATCGATGTCAAAGCCTACAATTCAAGTTTGATCAAATCCCAATGGTGATTCAACTTTGAATTGTTGGTCACTATGCATTTGCTGGGTTGACATCAACAAGTGCACCCATCCAACATTTCATTTCCATGCACCATTGAAACATCACATTTAATTTGAGACAATCAAATTTAGGAAATCCTTGATTTGTTTTGAGACAGAGTGAGTAAGATAGGAGGTCCATAAATCGCCCATTGAAGCCTACTTACCTCATCAATGATAGTAATAGATATTTCAAGGAGCATGTCACTCACTCCTAGATAGAAGACGCATTTAGAACCTGGTCGTTTTAAGGACCTCCTACCTTATAATCTTACCTCTCAATATTACTACTCAACTCCCAAGTAATTAATTATACGTACAAATTCCGTGGACGCCCTTGCCGTAAACGCCAAGTGCCGCAGCAGCAAGAACGCGGCACCAAGTACCTACCAAGTCCCAAGCAATAAGGGACCGACCGCCCCCCTTGTTAAGGACCGACCGACCGGTCCGACCCTGCTCGTCGCCCGCAATAGCCCTCTGCCAGGCCAGCGCGGGTCCCACCACGACGTTCAAGCTTCACGGAGGCCAGACTTGCATGCCTGTTTTCAGTTCGCTTCTCCTGTAATTGTAATTCTGACAGCGCGCACTGATTTGAACTCTCCCTTGGATTTAGCTTGACGACATATCCTCGGCTCCTCGCACCATAGCCAGCAAGCCATTGATTTGTCTGTCATGCTCGTAGGGTTTCACTGTACACTTCCCCATTCCGATCCTCACTCGACACGTACAGATCGGCCGGGGTTTGGCATTAATTTTAATTGGAATGGAATTCAAGGAAGGATTTGTTTACGTAGTTTCGTGGATTGATGGTTTGTTTCGTGGTGTTGGAGGAGAATTGATTACTCTCAGAGGTGGTCGATCGGTGTTTGACGTACTGTGCAGTAGCAGCATACCTGCAATCCTGCATTCCATCGTTTTTTTAATTATGACTCGATCTGCCAATATTACGCTGTGCCCTTGACTTTTGCACTCCAACACCTATTGATCGACGCAAGGTGACAGGGTCGCAGGGAGACTCACTGCATGTTGTGGAGGAGTTATTCGTGCGTGAGGCTCGTCACGTGATTGCGTATTGGAAGTGAACAAGAAATTGATGTCGTGTTCATGGAAGTCTTTATTATGTTTGTCTCTACTTGAATGACGTACGTCCTGGAACTTTAAGGGATGATCGGGAAATGTCAGTGCGTATGAAGCCTCTTTCTTCAAGGCTCTGTCAATACGTGGTCGATTAATTTTCTTTTCCTGCGCTGTCCTTGATTGGGCATCGCACCAGAGATTCATTGAGGTGGCAGAGCGACTCAGTGCCGAGGATTCATTCTGGAAGGGATAATTCATGCGTGTCAAGTGCAGAGGGATCTCAGGATCGGGCGCGCTTCATCTGACCGCCTCTTAGAATTGGGTGGACAGGAATTTATTTGTGGTAAGGGATGATCGGGAATTGTCAGTCCATCTGAAATCATTCGCAGACAGGTATTCTCACACCGTGAGCGAGAACGCGACGAGGGTGGCGTTGCTTGAGCGGCCTTCGAAGAAGAGGAACTACGATCGTCTCGAGGGGTTCTGGTAATGATAGAGCTGGAGCATTACGAGCCTCTTCAGGGGTCGACGTCTTCCCCGCCATCCCCGTCGTCGTCATCGTCGTCATCGTCGTCGTCGCCGTCGCCGTCGCCTGGTGTGAGATCCAAAGGGTGTATCCCTCCTTATGGCGGCATCCCGGGCTCGCGGTGGCTGAGAAAGTCCTCGAACCCAAACGGGAGCGTCGGATACTACAGGCGCAGCAGGAAGCGCGGGCGAGAAGTTTGTGGGACACAGGTGACGTTGAGGAGAGGAATGGGGTCCGGCAGAGGAGTGCCCGCGTATGCTGGCTGGGTCTATCACGTCGGCACGAACTCCTTGGGGTACCCATTTTGCACCGACCGGTTTCTCATCATCAAGGGCAAATTCGTCACCATGTTCAAGCGCAACCCTGTCGAATACCCTCAAGCTGTATGTCTACGCGTCACCCTCCCTCGTCACGCATGATTGCATAAAATCTTAAGTGAAAGCACGTATGGAAGTTTTAGATTATTAGCAATGCACTGAAATCTGTACGCTCCAATGTGTGATTCCAATTAAAGGCGATGGTATTGTGTGCAGTGAGAAGAGTATAGAACAGGAATTTGAGCTGATTTGATTGAATAAGAAATCCCAATTTAGAAAGTTTTTGACAATTTTCTAACTTTCAATTAGTAGCTTTTTACCCACCGCAAAACTCTCTCTACCTGAATTCTGATTTCTTGAATTCTCTCTTTCTAACCACCGAATTTATTTATGTGTCCTTAATTTCGGTCAAGGATTTGAGCTAATTTCGATGGAATAAGAAAGAATTGTAGAAGGGTTTTCACAGAATGATTGTTTTCTTTGGTGCTCTGCAGGTGCCTATCAGAAGTGGAGTTGTGGGAACGCATTTGATGGTGGAGGAAGTGGGTCGCCAAATTTTCCACGGAAGGGTATGTAGCAAATGGCCAGCTTCGTGAGTCTTGATTATGTATCCAATGGTGTATAACATAAGGATATACATGTAATGTTCACGTAAATGATTCTTTGCAGGCATTGTACGTTCTGCGGATTTTCAATCGCTTGGATCACAGCAGACAAGGAGAGGTACTTGTGGAATTAAATTACAATGGTCGTCATTCTTTAGTATCGCAACCATGAAGTGCATACGATGCTTTGATGTCATTACCGTGAGAATCTTGCGAAAAAGCGTGAACTCGGGATCCCCTAGCTAGTTACTTAATCTTCTACTGGTTACTTCTGAGCAGTTCGCATGTAATACTGCCGAGGAGGTTGAGAAGTGGGTAGCTGCTTTCAAGCATGCTAAGGAAGAGGTGAGGTTTTTTCTCAGTTTTTTTTTTTCATTTCAGTTCCCTTGCCTGTCGACAGGGTTTTCAGTAAAATTAGTCTCCTAGTAATTTTTGGACATCAATCATGGATGCAAGAGGGTGATGGAAGTTAATTATGTCAGACATTCCCTTCACTTCATTGAAATTGTTGGAAAGTTGTGAGCTAAAAGTTTTGAACAGGGACATAAATACCTTCCAAGTAGGTGATCATTGGGAGGCTTCTTAACGATTCATTGGGAGGTCTCTGCATGAATTATGTCATGCTTATCTTGCCTCCCTATGATCAATCTCCCCATGCAGCTGTCTACAAATTCTTGAACAACCTAATTTTACTTAAAACCATGTTTGTGCCCTAACTCACTCACTTTCATCAATATTCTGGGAAACGATCTATCACCTTAAATTGAAAATCAATGGCTGGTTTGTGTGGATGAACTTGTGTCAGGCTGAATTCTCTAGTGAGCGACTTGGCAGTGGCCGCCGAGCCATCAACATTGATGATGAGTACGTCGAAAAGCTTCACGAAATCTTCTCTGTACTGGACAATGAATTAGCCGTAGGCTTTTTCTAAATACGATGACAATGTTAACAACTCAGAAGAATAAACTGTTGACTGATTCCTGCACATTTTGACAGGTTTGATATAAATGGACCTCGCACATATTCAAGGTCGGTACAGAGTAAAATCTGCAAGCTTATTACAATTGGCAGGGGTAATGTCACGTAACTGCGGCTACTTTTTGCATTATGCTTTTAGTAAGAAAATGATGTCAGTGGGTTTGAAAGAGACTCGCTACTAAGTTCTCTAACTTTTTTCTGTAATATGTTGCATGATGATGACTGGAATTGGTAGCCTAACTTGCAATCACTCTTGGAAGCAGGTCCGGGTTCCCAATTGAGGCGTCCGTCAATGGTTTCACCGCAGGAACCTGATTCAGCCGGATATTATAACTATCGGGAAGGAGATACTGTTGAGCAGGCAGACTGGAGATGCTTCTGCATAGTCAATGGTGATATTCTCTTGACTGGTTTGGTTTCATGTCGTGGATTTTATTATTTTTCAAAGCGTGGCCACTGCTCACAAATTTGAAAATAGAACTAAATCTGCAGTTAGCTTGGTTAATTTTTAGTCTCTGATATCATTCTGCACCCAGGGGTACGATATTCTCATTCTCTTGTGTGTAGATCCTCATGTTTTGGTTTGATTACGATGCATATGCTTGTAATTTTTCATCTTTCGTAATGTCATGGTTAGCGCAGATATCATTCCATGCTCGTGTAGCCTTCTTACTATTGATTTTTAGGCACGCAGGTCTCCGAATTTTTGAAGATATCACAGCCTCCAAGGTAGTCCAAGCTTTTTCTCTTTATGTGCTGCTTTATTCGAATGATACTTCTGTTGGAGTTGAGTCCTGAATGCCTGGTTACACATCAACTTAAATCTGCTATTCATGGATTTAGGCAGAGAAAGGAACAATAATGAAGGCGGTAGGCGTTATTGAAGCAACTCCCGAGACAATTTTTGAGCAGATTATGAGCTTGGACAATGCTCTTCGATACCAGTGAGTCATTCAACACTAGCTTATTTGTTCATATGTATAATGGAAGCGGTTCACGCACATATGCAGGAACCACCTAAGTTGCTTTAATAGTACGAGGCCGCCAGACCTCTGAAGGAGTTCGCCTAGGAGTTGAGTTAGAAATTTTCTGGGTCACGAGCAGCTCCTGTTGGGTTTCATTCTCAAATTTGATACTCATCGTCATTGTCCATCTGCCACAGATGGGACGTACTGACTGGTAATTTGGAGCTTGTCGAGCAAATTGATGGGCATTCGGACATTGTGTATGGCTCGTTCGACCCCAAGCATTTTAAGAGGTCTGAATATGAACTCGACTCACTGTTTGCGTCACTTTAAAATTTAACGTATGCGGGAGTGTGTTTTTCTGGAGAGATCTTCTGGTATAAGAGTCAAATTTGTCGAGACCGAAATTTTACCACTATGTATGAGTGTCTTATGCAATTTAAATTAGGAGGATGTTGACCAGCATAGTGAAAGTAAGACAACTTCCCTTCCCTTCCAGAGCTCAGTTGCTATAGAAATGATACTTACATCACTTGGTAATAAGTCCCAACTATGTTGGTGCTGGGTCAGTATAGGAAACTTGATAGGAAACTGTAAATAGGAGACCGTACCAGGGTTCTGTTTAGGAGACGGTATCAGGTCCGTAATGTTTAATATCGTCTACCTTACAACATGTACTCCACAATACAGCATTAGAAAATAAAGCCAAGATCAACTAACTGTCTTTCATCCTATGAATCCTTTATGGTCGCGGCTATTTTTTTGTTGATGTTCTGCTTTTCTGTGCAAGGTTATAATTAATTTATCTGGGGATGATTCAATGGTATTAGGACTTGCAGCTTGTTCCAGGTTTGCTAATATGAAATAATGTTGAGTATAGTTGGTGTAATCACGTGCAGGTTTCGTGGTAAACGGGACTTCCTTTTCTCACGGTACTGGCGACGCGATCAGGATGGATCTTATTGTGAGCCCCTTCTCTGGGTAAACTAATGTGGTACTTTGCTTAATATTTTGCGTTAAGCTGTTGCGGTTAATTTTTAATGTTCCCTTTTGACCATGTGTAGTGTATTATTTTCTTGGTTCAATACAGGGTAGTAAATAACGATTTGTTTCTGATGGATCTGATTATGAGGTACACAAGCCTCAATTGAATGCCATTGGTGATTACAAGTGTTATCTGGTTCTTACTAAAACAACCCTTTGTTGGTTGCAGCAATTACACAGGTCTCAACCACGCACAAAAGCCGGCCATCTAAACCTTGCGTCCAACGTATTGATTTGAGTCGTAAGTCATCTCATCTCGTATTCTCATCTCGTATTCTCTTAGATTATAACTAGGTTTTCAGTAAAATAAGAGCATTTCAGGCACTTTTAGACAGCATCGTCAAATGAATTGTCTCCACGATTCATGGGAGGGTCTCTATGGTTTCAGATCGTACAGGTATCTATACATCATGAGGAGACCTTAATATGATCACTATGATGTAGAGTGACCTACTCGTAAATCATGAGGAAGATTCTTTTCATGTCCCTATCTACAAGTTCTTGAAACAATCTAATTGTACTGAAAGGCCTGATTTATGAAAGAATTCACGAAACGGTTTCTGTATGAAAGAATTCTGAAGTGTTAGGTCTCATTGAGCTAAATCTCAATTGGCATGCAGCGGGGTTTTGGGAGATTACACCTTTACCGCCGAGACCTGGTTGTGGAACACCTCGATCACTGGTTACACAAGTTGTCGAGGTGAAGTCTATAGGATGGGGTCGATGGAAGCGAAGTTACTACTCAAAGTTTCGCAAGACTATTCCCTACATTCTGCTCTGCAGGATAGCAGGTAGGTTTCTGCTACTACTTGTGTGAATTCATTTGCACTATTTTGAAGGCGTTAACTACTTATTGGGTGTCTAGGATCTTATTATATCATTATTATATCATCAAGTCTTGGACCATATTCACTCCTTTCGAGTTTGGCGTCATAGGTTTGAGAGAACTTCTTGGAGCGAGTCCGGAGCTGATTACTATGGAATCCCAGGCCAGGAAAAGGCTGAACAAAGAGGTGAAAAAGGTGCTACAAACGGCTGACCCAATGGTGGAGGGAGCATCTTCCATCTTAATGGATGCTCCGAAGGAATCGGCAATGCTCGAGTCACACGAAGAGTTTTATGATGCAATTATGGCTGATGACTCTGATGAAGAGGAAGACGAGCATGACGAAAATGGACTGGTCAATAAACATCAAGCATGCCCTCTGATTGTTTTATCTTTGCATTGACGAGAGAAGATGTTTTGAACGTTGCAAATTTCTGTAGCTATATCGACTCATGTAGCTCAAATAATGTGAAGTTGCAATGTTTTGCAACTATGACGGCTTAGCAGCCCCGACCCTAAAAACCAAGAAATACCAAATAGCTAACAGCTGGGGTGTTATGGGCATTAATTAGCAAGTTGGAAGTTAATAAACTTATCGTGTGTCCTTACTTGAAAGGTAAACTAATGGAAGATAGGCTTTTAAGTTAGCTAGCTGCTGCAACTTGGTGTAGGTGGATTTATCACTTCAACACTGGTATGATCCCGGGTAGTTAATTGCTGGAACTGAACGTAAGTTCATTGCAAGTTAGTTAGCATCAATTTGCTAACTGACACAACTTTGACAACTAATTCCAATTAGCTAATTGCAGCTGCTTGCTTAGTACCTTGGTGCAGGAGGGGCCTCAATCTGTTAAGGGGAATGTTGAAGGTTGGCCATTAGCAAGGGTCTCTATGAGTTAGATTGCAATGTCCCTTGTCTATTTAGATGACAATTGTAAAGAATCCATCTAATTAGTTGGATCATCGGGTGCCACGTGATTCCAGCAAGTGTCGAGCTACACGAATATCCAGATTCGATAACTTTCTTTGCATGTTCTTACAGAGAGGAAGTCAGAAGGCTTATGGTATTTCCTGGGGTACTGTGCTCGCTTCATCCACCAAATCGTTGCCAGGTAACCTGCCTCATTGCTGCCTACGGAAGTAATATGAGAATGTGTGCGTGTGGGGGGTGGGGGGATCTATATATTCTTTGCTTCTCCTTCTGTACTTGAAAGTGAAGCAGATGCATTTTTATTATTTCGACACTAGTGTACTTGTGCTCTTGAAATTCTGACGTCACAACTCGATTGCAGCAACTAGAACTGCCCGAGAGCTTGACTGGAATGCGCCGTCGTTGGACCTGGATCCTAACATGTTCAATTCAACATTAAGGAGACTTGTAAGTGACGACGACGTCAATGGTTGGTGTCAACCTGGAGGAAAAGGATTCATGGTTCGTGGCCAGACTTATAATGAGGACAGTCTCAAGGTTCGTAATACTCCTCTTTTTAACCCTCTCTTCACATTTAGCTCGGAAATTAACCCTTGGGCATACCTCTTGGACATGTTGGAATTCTCAAACTCCAGTTGGACCAAAGTACATGGGATATTGGCAGTTAGAGTTTGAGGATATATCAACATATAACATTTAACGAGGTTTTCGATAAAGTTCGACTGTTTTAGTAACTTTTTTGACATTTTAAAGAGAATCTTCTCTATAATTCATAGTGAGGTCGATCTCAATTCATGAAGAGGTATGGTCCCGGGGACGGTCTCCCTATTGTCACAGTGACCATAAAAAAGTCTGCCAATGTATTCACTATGAGTATAGGAAGAACTCCCTGTTAAATCATGAAGAAGGTTTTTTCTTCACGACGTTGCCTGGAGCGGGTCTAATTTTACTGGAAACAAGATTGTTTAGTCTCCAATTTCCGCTAACAATTCGGTGGATGATGATCAGATATCTGGTGGGGAGCCTCTTTTGAAATTGCTGGCTGTGGATTGTCTGAAGTCAGATCGAAGAATCGACCATATTGCGTTGCAATCTAGCTGCTGTGTGCAGGTGAGCTGAAGAGTAAGATTCCTTCGCATGTGAATTCAGCTAAGTGGAATTCAACGGTTTCATGATGTTCTTTGTTTATTTCTTGAGAGTAGTGAGGGTTAATATCAAGAAAAGAAAAGAAAAGAAAAGAAAAGAAAAGAAAAGAAAAGAAAAGAACTTATGTTTTAGGATGTGGCAATTATGAGTTCACGCCAAATGGACGATTATTAGGAAATCGAAGAGTTCGCCAAATGTAATAAAAATATTATAAAATTTTTGATAACTTAAAACATCATGAAGAGATTAATATTTTATAAAAAATTTATATTTCAAGAATATGTCGGTCATTTATTTCAATGAAATATGTTAGTTACTAATCAATCATGAAAATTCAACAAGGGGTAAAAATTTCATCAAAATCTCATGTATAGGGATCCAAATTAATAAGTATATGACGCAATGCATTGTGAACCCCTGAGGTGCTCAACTTATTTAGGCTGTGTGTTCTGTTGTGTATCAGTCAGCAGCAGGGAGGAAAGCACCTTTTATCCTTGTATTAAATCTACAGGTAACGTGGGCTCTCTGCGATATTTATGACTCAGATATTTAGGTTTATATGCTTCCTTAAATCTAGAAATTTCATGAACATTTTTGCTACCTCATTGTCTGGTACTGAACATTGAATTCTCCTATCTTGACGCCTAGTATAGCTTTGAATTAGTTCTCCTGGCAATTTCAGTGTGCCAAAATGTAACTTTCAAGTGCTAAAAATTAGGACTTTTCAAGTGCTCAAATATTCGTTGCCCAACTGAAATCTCAGAGCTCTAAGATCTAGGACTTCCGGAAGTATAGATCTGAGATTTCAGAAAAGCGAGACCAGAGCGGTCTTATTTGGCTGTTTCTGAAACCGCTCTGGTCCCTCTCCCGAAACCTTGAAGCTCTATTATCTAGGACCAGTATAGGCCAGAGTCCAATTCCTAGATAAGAGCCTATGTGCCAATTGTGCGAAATTACGCGAATGTGATGAACATGAACATGTATCCAACGAGTTTTTCTTTTCAAGTCCCGGGCATATTCATTAAAATGGCATGTTTCAGAGTGCCAAAATTATGACGCGCGTTCTAGTGCACAGAGCTCTGGATCTCTGAAACGAACTGGTAAGGTTTCAATCGGATGACTGAAACTGCGCCAATCTCACTGATATCATCCATTTTGAACATGAGGTTCAGACTACCATCGCTGACAAGTCATAAACTTTGCTGATTTGTGGCGCTCGCTTTGTGTCAACTGTGCTGTGGGAGATCTGATAAGTTGTGACTGTACGGACAGATTCCTGGCAAGCCTAATATTAGTATGGTATTGTACCATGTTGCTGACAAGCCAATCCGACCAGGATCATTACTTGATCAGTTTGCCAACGGAGACGATGCGTTTCGAAATTCTAGGTTCAAGCTTATTCCCAGCATTGTGGAGGTATGGACTTACACAGTTACTCTTACAACTTTGCAAACATCGTTGTATCAAATTGTAAGCGAAGGGTACGAACTCGAAGGTGACTTTGCCCTTATTTTCCTCTTTATTTGTGTAGTATTCCGGCCAAGTACTTTGTTAACGGACTATCTTATCTACTACCTTTCTGATACCAACGGTGCTCTGAGATTTAATTTTCTTATTTGAGACTCTTATATGATGATGTGAATCAGTAGTAATGTAATGTCAAAGTTAATCAAACTTCATTCATTTTTCCAGGGTTATTGGATGGTGAAGCGTGCTGTTGGAACCAAAGCATGTATACTGGGTAAAGTAATCACTTGCAACTACTTGCGTAAAGATAACTTCCTTGAGGTAAATCAACCGATATCCACTGTTTTCTCTTGTTTGTAGAAATTGCAGCACAACACAATATTTCAGTAAAAATAGATAGTTTCAGGGACTTTTAGGCAGCATCGTAAAGAGAATCTTCAATACAATTCATGGGGAAATCTCCCCATGGTCGCAGTAAGCATATGGAGGCATCATCATGATACAAAAGGATGTCTCAGTATAATCCTCTTACAGACTCTACTCCACAACAAAAGATGATTGTCAAGTTCCAAGTCACTAGCAGGGCTGCTATGAACTGACTTCTCTAATCCATTAAATTATTTTGACGATTGCAGATTGACGTGGATATTGGATCCTCGTCAGTGGCACGGAGTGTGTGTGGGTTAGTTCTAGGTTGTTTGACAAACGTCGTTGTGGACCTTGCGATGCTTATCGAGGTATTCAATTATGCAACTATCATGTCCTGTTACTCTTTCCGTTGTAATTGTTATCGACTTTTAGATATAATGCTTGCTAACAAAATGATTGTCCCCCGGAATTTATGATATGAACTGGCTACAGTATGCAAAATTTCCAATTGTAAATGTAAACCTCTTATTCACGCAATTCGTTAAATTTGAACAAAACCATGTGCACTTATCTCTGCTTTAATATCTCATTCGATAGAACCTTCAATATTGACAACCATTGTCCTTCAAACTTGGTAATTAAAGCTCAAGGGGATAGGGAGCCACCAACCTCCTGAGCCTATAACTTTGATGTTCATTGTTGTGCGGAAACCTCTTCATACGAATTTACGCTTAATGTGCACCGTTCAAGAGTTATGTGAACTTATTTGTAGTTTGTACCCTGACTTGTACTTGGCCCGAGTTACTGCTCCAAGTCATATTGCTCCAAGTTCCTCAACCTCAGAAGCTGTTGCTTGTCGCAGGCAAAAGGCGCACAGGAGCTTCCAGAGTACTTGTTGGGCACCATGAGGATGAATCGAATCAAGATCGATTCAGCACCTCAATTCGATTGGAATGCTTCGAACTGAACGACCATTCGGCCACCCCATGTTTTGATCGGAACAGTTGAAAAAAGAGGTAGCTCAAGGAGCTCGTTTAATTTGCTGTACAATATTTGATGGTCCTGACAAAGAACCACTTTTGGAGAGCTTTGTTCTCAACCATGCTGGCACTCTTTGATCCAGAAACTGTTGATCACTTCTGTCACAGCTCTTCTAATGAGATTACGAAGGTTCAAGGATGTTCAAACAATATATATATATATATGTTGCTCTGGACCAGTGTGTTTTCTTCTGGATACCAAAAGCAGGTGTCGCTCACTTCGTAAGCAGGTGACCAGCATTTGGTAGCCAGAAGAAAAGCATTGTTCGAGGTACGCAAATCCAGCAATGTATCGAAAGTGGACATCGAAAGTGGGCATATTGCTTGGTTTTACTTATCTTCATGGAATGGTGTGTTTGGGCATGCAGAGAAAATTGCCAATCTCACAACCTTGGATGAATTTCATGGTTAATTCACTCGATGTCCGAAGATTAACCTTAGAATCTCCGTTCATTTGTTTGGCATTTTCAAACAAGATCCAACTAAATACTAAGAAAGTTTAATAATGGAAGCTATATAGGGTGATACTTGAACTATTTGTCCTATTTACTCCATTATTTTAATAATATGAGAATAATATGGTCAAATGCATAGACCTTTAATAAAATTGTATCATGAGGATGAAAAATATAAGCATTTTCTAAATAGGAGAAATAAAAAGAATAAGGTAGGATTTGGTTTTGAAATAGGATCTGGTTTTTGAAATAGGATCTTTAACATTGTAACTTGGAGATAAGGAAAATGATTTAAATAAAATCATACTATTAAAATCATAACTCCCTCTGGAATATCACAAATGTTACCATTAATACTAGGAACTTTCACAGATGCTACCTTGTGCTTGCTATGCTACGCATTCATTGTATCACATATTAGTAAAATTTTGATATATTTGAATAGAATGCATGATAATGATTTCAATAAGTCTTTAAAATAATTATTTTAAATATTTTGTAAAAATATTTTCAATCATGCATACATAAAAATTGTGCTTGCTATGCTACACATTCATTGTATCACATATTAGTAAAATTTTGATATATTTGAATAGAATGCATAATAATGATTACAATAAGTCTTTAAAATAATTACTTTAAATATTTTGTAAAAATATTTTCAATCATACATACATAAAAATCGTATTTTCACACAATGTGATATTACAGAAATAGAGTAGCAGTTTGCAATCACTTCTGTAATATCACTTTTTACAAAAGGTGATATTACAGAAATAATATAGTTGTTGCAATTAAGGTGATATTAAAGAGGATCTATAGGATGATATTATAGAGGTAACAAATACATTGTTTCTCTTGACTTTACACTTCTTTGCACTTCTATGATTTTGTGCTTTTGTAAGCTTTGAGCTTTCATGATTTCAATTTTCTATTACTACTACCAAATGATTTTGAGAAATTTATTCAATTGAAGCAATTTTGGATTCCACAACAATTAAGTTGTTTACAAAGTTTTTGAGATTTATAAGTTTTTTTTTCAATTTTTCAATTTGGATTGCCATTTTTTGTAACAATGGAGTCAAATTTCTAATGCATTCTAATGTATGTGTATCTTTTATAGTATTTACCATTGCATATGTTTCATTCATCATTCAATAGATTTCTATTGTACATTTCAATATATGCTTACTTTTTAAAAAAATTATACAAAGATATTAGTCATTTTTATTTGAAGATTTATTGAAATTTTTGTTCTGCATTCTATCTAATACATAAAAATTCTTATAAGATTCTAATGATGAATACGTAGCATAGCAAACACCAACCGCTAGTAAATAAATAAATAATATTTAATTTGTAACAAGTGGTTATTATTAAAACAAACTCCAAAAATGCATGACAAGTTTGACAAACAAATATGTTTTTCTAAACTACAAATGCTATTATCTTGAAATCTACAAGCTCAAAGTTCTTGACTTCCTTTTGACATATTTTAAATGTTTGTTTCTAATTTTCCACCATTTGGATTTCTAAAACAAAAATTCCTTAGTGCATAAGAAATCATCAAAAAATGGCTAGTACATTGCCAATTTATTTGACCTCCTTGTATTGCAAGGTGATGTAAAGTAAAGTAGACCTCTATTTGTTTCTAAAATTTTTCATGCATGTACCTAATAAGATGTAATTCTTAATGATACAGAGGTTCAATTTTTTGTGTAGAGCAAAAATCTTTTTCCAAGGTAGCTTGAATTTTGTTGACCTTATCTCACAAGAATGAAAAAAAAAATCTTTTTATTTTGATTAATGCACTAAAAAATGATATTTTTTTAGCAATTCTTCTTGAAAAACATCTTCAATCCTTTGGAGGTTAACTATTTCAGGAATTCCTTCATCTACTTCATCCTCCAAATTTCAACTACAAATTCCTTAAAATGTATAGATATTGAATAGTATTCACAACCTTTGCAATAAAAAATGCCATATATTTTTAAAATTCAACATTCCTTACCAAATTTATCTTAGAATTTTTTTTAAATTGATGTAAGTTTTAAATGATGATGTGAATTTGTGAATTACATTAAATGCTACAAAGTCCCATATATAGCCATGGAATTCAATTGTAGAAAGTAGAAGTGCACTTTGTGAAAGAATGTAAAATATGGTGTACATCTGACAATGCATTTTGCAAACAATTTTGTTGCATATTGCAAGGCATTTAATTGAACAATTTGTACATTATTCAACAATCTTGTCAAGTTGCCAACCAAATAGAGATCACAATATAGTTTATTCTAGTGAAGCAAACTTGGACATCAAGAGAGGCATTCAAACCTTTTCAACAACATATTGCAAGTAAAGATACAAATATTTTAAACTTATATACTTATTATAAAATTAGAACGTCAATTAAAATACCTAAACACCAATTTTATCATCTTCAAATAATGTAGTATATTAGCACACATTAATGTACATTGTGGTATTTATAAATCATCCACACCATAGAATGCACTGATTTTTTAGCTCATTGTTGCACATTATGATTTCTACATTTGTTTAGTTTGCAAAAAACTCTAGATCTAGAAGGATTTCTAGTTATTCAAATTATATACTTATAATGACCACTTTGAACTCTAGGATTGCTAGCATGTAAGCCTAGGATCTTGAGTCCATGATCTTATATTATAGATATCTACGTTATAGGCATCTTCAATGGTGATAGGATATTTATAATATAAGTGTCTATGTTATAAGCACCTTCTATGGTTATAGAATATTTATATTATAGGCGTCTATATTACAAGTGCACATTATAAGTACCTATGTTATAACCACCTTCCATGGTTGTAGGGGATTTATGTCATAGGCACCTTCAATAGTTGTAAAGTACCTACTTACACCTAGGCTCAAGGATTCACTACAAGAGAAAGGGGTGTTTTAAGTATAGTCCTAGTAGTATAGACTTTTAGCCCCTAAATGCCCAAACTACGTTTTTTGGCATTATAGCAATTTCGGGCAGCTCATTACGAATGGAGTTTCCATTTTTTTCTTTGAAATTGTACACAACATTTTCCTGGCAAGTAGCTTTAGGGTCCAACAATTTTCATAACTTTTGATTGAACGGTTAAAAGTTATTGCATGATATGTCATTTTCAATGCTTGATAGGCAGCCGGGCAGCCCAAAAAACTTCTTTAAAAATCAACTTTTTTCAAAAAATTCTTTTTGAAATTGGTATGGAGTCTTTGAAAATCATACATACTCACAAACTAAAAATCTTCATAACTTTCATCTCACTTATTGAAATGGAATTATTTAAAGCTTCCCACATGTACATAAATCTAAAGAACGAATTTCAAAAAGAAAATTTCAAAAAAAGTGTTTTTTAAAGAAGATTTCTGGATTGCCCAAGCTGCCCACCAAGCAATGAAAATCATATATCATGCAATAACTTTTTAACCATGTAGTCAAAAGTTACAAAAAAAATTTGGGCCTTAAAGCTTCTTTTAGGGCACATGTTGTGCAAAAATTTCAAAGAAAAAAAAAATAAAAACTCCATTCGTAGTGAACTACCCAAAATCACAATGTTGCCAAAAAATGCAATTTTTGCATTTAGGGATTAAGTAACAACCTTTAAGTAAGTTTTTTAGTAAAATTCTACTGAAAAGACAATCTTTTCAATAAAATTTTACTAAAAACCTTACTTAAAGGTCATTACTTAAAAGATTATACTACTAGGACTATACTTAAAACACCCCTTTCTCTTGTAGTGATTGTAGGCTTGCATTTCTAAGTTCACATGCTAGTGTCATTGCTTTGTTGTCCTCTTATATCTACCGGGTTATATTCCTTGCAAGTCAAAATGGATTTTGAAAAATTCAAGCATCTAAAATAAATTATCATGTTTATTTTATTTTTATAATTTTTTCATTTTGAGATTAGAAAACAAACTTCAAAGGAATCTAATATTCATGATGATACAAAGGTTGAAAAAAAAATGTTCTTTGTTTTATTTTAATTTCAAGTCCAACTTGGGCAAGAAGAATGCAATATCATTTTGCTTTAAAAATTTGCTTACTTATTCTTAACATGAGGCCCGATTCAAATTTGAAGTCCCTAAATCTTTCTTGCAAAGAAAATTTGAATTATGGGACTCAAAAGTCAAACAAAGTCACATTGGTAAAAATCTAGGCAATCTTGAAAAATATATAATAATATGTTTTAAGGGCTTTCATTCCACACATACACTATCTTCAAATATCATATTTTACATATACCAGATACTAGTTATGAATAAGACCTTATAGCTACAATTTTTTAAAAATAAATAAAATTGATTAACAATCCTTTTTTTTAAATTATGATTTTTGACAATTATGTAAGTAATTGCCAATTTTTGACTTATAGATCTTTAAGGTTTAAACCATCGAAATTGTTCAAAGATGCCATCTATTCATCTTTATAGCCATCCAAGTTTCCAAATCTAAAAAAATATTTAAAAATTGTATGAGGGGACCATGGTCCATGGGGAGCTAGCTATTAGTGCATCGTAATATTCTTAGTTTAGGATTTCAATATCACAATATCACAGAAGTAGATGGAAGTGTATTAGATTTGGGAGCATTCATTCCATAGGTCTTGCAAATTTACTATTAGAAGGAAGTGTTGACATCCTAATCCCACATTGTAAGGTACAAATGTCTAAAATTATTTTACATTGTGCAATTAACCCGTACATGATCAAGGCTTTTATTTGGCCAAAAAACACTCAAAAGTGCCATTTCTATTGCAAAGAGTACAAAAAAAATTGAAAATTGTCTTTTTTGCACATCTAACTGTAGGATCTTACACCTAACTAGTATAAAAATGTGTAGAATAAATTTCAAAATTTTTTACCACAGAAGTTGCAAGATATTTGCGTTTCAAGTGAAGAAAATAAGTTTCTTGCACATTCAGGACTAGATTCTTTGACTTTGAACCTTCTTTACTTAAATTTGTTGCACTACAAAGTCTTGAGGTTTAAATCTTTATGGTGGGAAACTGAATTGAGAGTCTAGGACAAGAAGAAAATTTCAAAAAAAAATTCATTTTCATTCTTAAAAAATTATTAAGTAGAGGTAGATATTAGACAGAAGGAAAATCTAAATTAGTAATATCTCTAAAATGGAATTAAAATTCACTAATCCCGATGGTGAAATTGTTCTAAGAAGCAAACCAATTCATGTGGAACTTCTTTTTTTGAAAAATGGTAAAAATTGCATTAAAAAATGAATTATATGAGTTATTTTTTCAAGAAGATGCTTAGATTGCCCAAGAAACAAGATTGTCTATAACATTCACATCACTTATCCAAATGAAATGAATCAAAATTTTCCATATAAACAAAAATATAATCTATGAGAGAAAAAATTAATTATTAAAAAATTAAAATTTCAAAAACATTTTTTTGCTACCCAATTTCCTCTATTTTGAGCTTATATGGACATAACTTTTTTTACCGGGCACATATTAAAAAAGAAATCATATTCCCACAAAGATAATTAATTTTTCTATCTTCAAAAAAAGTTTCAAAAAATCATGACAAAAATTGAGACCATAGGTACCTGTCCAAAATCCAATTTGTCCCTCAAAGGGACAATGGTCGTTTAGGAGTTAAGCTAATGAGCATAGATAGAGTTAAAATTATAATTATGGGTTACTTTCTACATGTAAAACTATGAAAAAATATTTTCAATATTTAAAAAGTTATTTTCCAATTTTTTTGTATTTTTTGTGAATTTTCAAAATGGAATTGTAAAGTGTTCTGTAATTACATGTATGAAGTGCATGCAGAAAAAAATAAAACCAAACACAACTCTAGCTACTCTTTTGCAACCATGTTGCGCCATGTGAAAAGTTGGAGACATTCCAAAAGTGTTATTTTAACCCTAAAAAGACAAAACCTATCACTTTGATTGTCACCTAAAAATGATTCAATTTTTAGAACAATACTATAGGTGCATTCTTTATTTTTACCATAATCTCAAAAGTCAACCATTGACCACTTTGGGACTGTACAAGGTAAAGGTCATATATGGAATACTTTAGGAGACCCTACTTCACAACACTCGGGTGTGGACATATATGGATGCTTCTACCTTACAATATGGGGAAATAAACAACGGTTGCAAAAAATTTGTCATCACTTGCTCTTGTTTTGATTTGTAGAGACAATTGAAAATAAATTTGCACCTTGACTGGTATTCCATATAAAAAAACATTTCGATCCCCAATCTTGTTGCAAAGGTAGGATCCAAACCTCAATTTAGAAAGACAATCCAATATGATTAAACTAAATGATTGTCAATTCACACTAAACACAATTTGAATAAGATATACAATTTGAACCAAATGGAAGGAGACATTAAAATTGTTGATGTATAAAAATTTAAATAAATATTATTGCAAGTTATCAAATTTCCTTAGTCATACCAAATTGACCAAATAGACAACAACCAACTCTTGAAATATTAGGAGTTGAAAATTTCAATTTGTTTTGACTTTTTCCAATGCATCTTTAGGTCTTCAATTCTTCAATGCTTCCATGACCTTCAAACCATTTGGACTCTCCTCCAAGGCTCTTTACTCTAGTTGATTTGGACCTCCTGTAGCAATAGGATATTTTCAAACCATTTGGACTCTCCTCCAAGGCTCTTCACTCTAGTTGATTTGGATCTCCTGTAACAATAGGATATTTTCTCATAGCCATTGGCCTCTAGAACTCACTTACAATGCTTTGTGGAATGCACTTCTCAACTCAAGTTGGCCTCTAAAACTCACCACTTACAATGCTTTGTGGAATGCACTTCTCAACTCAAGTTGGCCTCTAAAACTCACAATGCTTTGTAGAATGCACTTCTCAAATCAACGACACAACTGAAGGCCATATCATGGCCAGCCCAGCAACAACCTCAATCGGCTTTTAGTATTTGGACTAAATTTGATCATATTTGGATTCGTTCTCCAATACAGTCCTCTACTATGTAAAACAAAAAGGGCCCATTTGGCTGGTCCTTGCTCTATTCTCTTCATTGTCCAGCCCTTACGTTTGGTGGTTGTTCTTGGTTCTTTTATTCGTTCCACTTGTTCAAAAATAAATAATAATTCAAATTAAGAACTTAAGTTTTCTGCCCTACAATGATGCCCAGATTGTTGCAACCACTATCTCCATTTCAAAAATAGGTAGTGACTATATTTAATTTGTGACAAGTGCACAACAATCAATGACCCTGTCCCTTTAGAAGGAACGTCGTTTTAGACAATAGAAGAGAAAGCTACAAAATTTCATCCTCCTAAGCTCCCGAGAAGGATTTCGATATTAACACCGATACACATTGGCATACCTCCGTTTCAATAGGGTATCCAAGTTTCATATTTACTTTAACCAAAAGCGCGTCTCCGTGTCGGAGAACTGCACTCACATGTATTACTTGTACGACCAGCACATTCGGTGCATGATTCAACACTTACAAACCATATAGTTGAATAATCACTGTTTGTGGATTGTAGTCACAAAGTTTGTGATGTACTACACACATAAGTATAGAGCAGAAACTTAAAAGGGAACCAGCAATTGTCACAAAATGCCCTGCAATTATCACTACACTTGACGTACTGGTAGATAAGGTCATCATATAGGCTATGAAATCATATGAACGAGCCTCACATAAAACCTACCCAACAGGTCAAGCAAGTTGTCAAGTCGAGTGACAATCAAGAGGTAGCAGGTCCACACATAGTGCCGGTACATATCGTGCATATTTAATAAAATCAGATGAAATCAAGATAAAGAGCTACGATCGCACTGCGCTGCCATTACTCGCTTCAGGTAGGATGGTAAGTCGTCTGACTGCCGTGACAAAGCTCCTGCCATTTCCAACATGGGCACATCTCATCATGGTGAAAAGCCAAAATTGGTACTGCCCTCTCTAGACAAAGATACTTTGTGATACATGACGTGCCTGCATGTCCTGACATCGAATGAGCTGCACATCAATAATGTCCTCCAGGACAGAGGAAAAGAAGAGCCATCCTTGTAACCTACCTGTACGGCTCTGCACCAACATGCCTGGTGGAGCCTTCAGCATTCTGGTACACCAGCCGGTCCTTGAAATCTGGTGTAGGAACGCTGAACATGTCACCCAGACGGTCGTATATTTCATCATAAGAGCGGAAGTTGGAAAGGTCAAGAGTCCTTCCCACTTCATCACCCTCCCTGAACACTTTGCAATGATGAAGCGCTTCATTCAACCCTCCTCTCTCCCTGTCAGCAGCTTGGTCTTTGAACCACTTCAAGCTGCCCACCTCACCCCCGCTTCCAATTGAAAGGTCTGACCAATGGCCACTGCTGTTGTCGTTCTGTCGGTACCGGGACACAGCTCCATCTCCCCTACTGTTATTGAACCCTCTCATCCTGTCCCTGTTCTCAAATGTGTTGTCAGAGGATGAGTTGCTGGTGGTAGATACCCGCAAGCCATCATGGAGAAGAGGACCATCCGATGAGCTGTTTCCCGAGGCCGCACACTGCTGCTGCTGCTGCGGCTTCGAAGTGCAAGTGGGGTCGATGGACTGTCCGAAAAGGAAAAACGAGGTGGAGGTCGTCTTGGTAGCAGTCGTATGGCTCTCTCTCTGCTGGGAATTCGCAGCAGCGGGCAGAAAGCTACTGACTGTGGTTTGTGAGCGGTGCTGGTGCTGTCCATTGGGCAGGAGAGAGAAGTGGTGATTGTTACCAGAAGGAGAATCACTCAAGAGGTCCCGAACAGGGGGGACCTGCTCATTGTAGTAGTTGTCGCTTGGGTACTCTCGAGGATGTTTGTAGTTACTATTCCGGAAATCCATGGTTAGAAGCCCGTTAAAGCGATCATGCCTGGCTCCCTGCATGCCTGCAGAGACGTCGTCTAAGAGTGCAGGGCCCCCCCATGGGGCGGGCAACTGTCCCGTAAAGGTGCTGGTGGAGCCTGCTAAGGGCAGGCCGAGCA
Organism: Climacium dendroides; assembly: GCA_950106755.1. Classification (NCBI taxonomy): domain Eukaryota; kingdom Viridiplantae; phylum Streptophyta; class Bryopsida; order Hypnales; family Climaciaceae; genus Climacium; species Climacium dendroides. The sequence goes on from OX467083.1 coordinate 18,378,236, forward strand.
GCCCCGGTGCCTGCAGCTGCAGTTCCTGAGGCTGGACAGCACGCAGTTTCTTTTTGGGCAAGGAGAAGGGGGGCAACTGCATTGGCAAGGTGGCTACGAGCTCCACCTGCCAGGGACTCACACGACTCACACCCTGCAGTAGGTCTGGCTCGTCCCAAGTAACCTGCAATTGCCGCAACTATGTTAGAAATTAAGGTCACTAAAACATGATAAAGTCTCCTATTGACTGACCCCTCTCAGAAGGAAACGTACAGCAAATTTCTCTTCCACTGTACTTAGATGGCCTTCAATTAGCAAGTTGGTAAAAGCATAGACTGACTAAAATGTCTATGGTTACTGATCTTTGAATGGACAGGGAATTTCCTATTCTCTCTTCAATAGTAGTCTACAATCTTCCACATTGAACGATTGCACAAGAAATTAAAACATAGAGAAAACAAGATAGTCTGGCTCCTGTTATAACATTCTGTGCTCGACAGTGAGTTTCGATACTGATCCCGAAATGAAATCGAAATTGAACCCCCAAAGCTTGCAACATTCAATGCAATGCAACTCATAAAGACACAGCTAGATTAACGTACCTGTAATACGCGCCATGGAGAATTAGGCCAAAGCAGCGGATCAGCTGGCTGAACTGCAGCGATAGTTCCCATAAACCAACTGATCCGAGAAGAGTCCTCAGTCTCAAACGCCATCTTGAAACGCATACCTGCATACCATGTGTGATCTAAAGCTTGTTTCACCAAAGCAGCTTTCACACAGAACTCGGCTGTGCTAGCACGTGGGTAGTACACAACCTCAAACGGCTTTCCAGCTACAGCCAGTGAAGCAGCCTCTAGTACAGATTTTGCAGTGACGCGGGCACGGTTTCGTGCAAAGCTGCTTGTAGTTGATGGGCCCTGACTTCCAGGTCGAGTTCCATTGCTTAATCCACCATGGCCATTGTCACCCATTCCACCAAAAAAATCTGAAAAACTCTCCGTACCCTTGACCTCCCACCGTGAGGCCCGCATAGCTGAAGTTGCACTGGCTGACGAGTGCCAAGTGGAAGTGTCGCCACCACTGGTACCTCGCATTGAACGTCGCACACCTACACAGAGCTCACCGGAAGCACTGCGCAAGAACACAATCGCGTCTCCTGCCACTAACTTCTTATGATTCACAAAGGTGCTCCATCCTGTTGTCAAAAGATGTCGCCTAGGCGTACCCCTGTGCACGAAATCAGGTATAAATAATAATGTTCACCAACATTCCTCATTGTCGTCAAAAGGAACAGGAGACGGACAAGCATGTAAGGTAGAGGATGCTTGAACCGTTAGGGGTCTGATCCCGTTTCCTACTGACAGACATCTGTTACCGATAGCAACTCATCCGTCCGATACATTGGCTCGGCCTTCCATTCGCAGTTGAGTGTAGAACGACTTCGCTAAATATCTATGGCCATTGATCCTTGAATGAAAATGCGGTCGTCTACTATCCCTTCCACAATGGTCTACAATCCCCGACTTTAAAGTATTGCATAAGAAATTCTCATATGTAGTGATTACAATTTTGATCTCAAGAAAGTATAGCTCTTGTAAAACCCGTCCAGTGAGTTGTCACCGGTCTCGTACATATTGTTTTAAATGATATAAGATGTGACGTTCATAGCATTCTCTACCTTAATGCATAGAGTCCCAGGTCATACCTGTAAATGTGTCGAAACTTCCAGACATCTCCGTGAACATCCTTCGCCAAAACAGTTTGCACAGGAGGGTCAATGGAGTAATCCAGTGGAGGGAAGATGGTTTCGGCACAGTAGCGGGGAACAGAAAACCCGCCCCCATTATTGGCATCACTCTGGGTGAGAGTTTTCGCGAAAGAGGCTGGTTTCTCGGGAGGGGGGGAGAGCGGGAAATCCTCCATGCGGTCATTGGAAAAAGGGAGACCCTCAGGCTGCAAGCGCATTCGAGCAAACACTTCATCGGTTTCAGTATCGGCAAGAAAATTGACTGAAACAACGCGACACGGCACCGTTCCTGAAGGACCCAACGACTGGGGGAAATCAGGAGTTGTGGCAGCCTGCTCTCCATGCCCTTGAGGAAAGTAAATGACCTTGGCACCCACAGCCGGAAGCTGCACCATGCCTCCAGCACAAGCATGCCAGAGCTGGGCATCCAGACGTCCCACACTCTCTCCGGACACCACACACCCTCCAGTGTCATCATGTTTTTCCATTTTCACACTCATCGATAACCGAGGGCCAGGCCCGGGCATTCCAAACCAAGACACGGGGAATTGCGGAGGAGCAATTGCGACTGATTTAAATAGCGAACTGGGAAAACGTTGAATGTTGTAACGACTCTGCAACAGTCACATCTGCCGCAGAGCTAGAGTGCATACATATTGAACAGGCATTCCATCGTGCCGTCTGTCTTCAATACTGCTTGCAACATGAAAGATCTAGGCCTTCCGGTGCTTGCACCTACTTCCAACTGCTCGCTCCCAATTCAATACCTAAGGTATCATATAACGTCATAAGTTTCAGTAAAACTAGATAACATGCCAAAGACCAACCAACAGTTTGCAGAAACCTAACAATTTCAACTAGCTGCATGCAGCTCATGTGTTGGCTACTAAAAATTCGATTTGCTCACAAGAAGTGCAATCCTAAGTGGAGCAAAATTGTCTTATCTGAGACCGTAGCACACGAATAAGCTAGTAAGCGCGAATTACAATCGCACATGATCATATCAATAAGCTGCGCCATCGACATTCGCAACTTTACGTGAAACAACACACCAATGTCGATCAGTTCACCTAGCTCCATGAAGCTCATGGCATGGCTATGACGAGTTCGATTTGCACACAGCAAATCAAGTCCTAAAATGGTTAAAACTGCCCTGTCTGAGATGCTGGCAAACGAATTAGCTAGAAAGCACAAATTACGATCCTAAAAGCCCACGATCGTATCCTCTAGCTGCAGCATCAGTGTTGACAAGTTTCTCAGAAGCTACATACCAATGTCGATCACTCATTAATCTCATGAAATTATACGCACAATTAATCCTCATCGGACCTCCGCCTCCATAGACAGCTCTTGCCAAGTAAAGAACGAAATGTCTCACACCACCAAGCTGTTGTTCATGTTTCCTCAGTCCCACTCTCGTCTCTGATGAACAGAAAGAGAGCTTCGATCTCCTAGCATAGAAAGAAGGACAAATTACCCTAGTAATCGCATCATAAGACTAGACTACATTGAATCTCGAGTGTAGAACCGACGGTAACCTTCCAAACCAGAGGTGTAAGGCTACTCATGCCGACATGGGAACTTAATGTAAGTTGCAACGACCTAACGAGCACTTGTACACGAGAATACATCGCGACACCTCGCAAAACGCAGCGTTCAGACCTTAGCTAAACAGTGATCATGTTAGTAGTTCTTCCCACAGGGTCCTCGCAGTACAACACATAAGATTGGTAGAACGATACCAAACAAAGTCATGCAGCAGACTTTCTCTAGCTACCTCACCCTCGGAAGCTCCCAATTATCATCCACTAACAGCGATCAAGAACGATAACATGCTCAAGAAGATCGGAGAGAGCAGTACGGAAAAACGCATCTAACATCTTGCAGGTAAACAGCAAGGAATGAGTCCACATGGTTCTCTCGAAAAGTAGAGGTAAGCAACTGCGTCATCGAACCCAACGAGACTCAAATTGTATATCTGATTGGCGCAATTAAAAGCTGACCTGAATCGAAACCTTGCTGACAACTGGTTTCTTATCGACTTTTCTGGATTTTCACGGAATAGGATCGGGCAATTGAACTAAAAGCACAGGATCGAAGACGAGCTGGTTTCGGAGCCAGATCGTCCCGTAGATCACTAACTGCAAGAGATATCTGACACTAATACATCCTGACATCGCCAATAGATTCCATTAGTGAAGTCACTTCGTATGAAATTGACATGTTAGACGACCACAGCGCCAAGTTGCGGATCTAGCTGAAGCTCACCACAGATCGGATGCCCACACACCAACTTGAAGCCTGCTCTTGCTGTTAGCTCGAAGTGCACTCTCAGTCAACCTTCCTTGTTCACACAGTCTTCATCGACTCACGTCTCTTCGTCGAATACTCCAACTACGACAATTCTCGCCACACAAGACGTACACTACACATAAAGCTTGCCAGACACAAGCTTGCCAGACCAACAAAGCTCCAGTAACCCTAGAATGGCAAATGTACACTAACCTCGACAACCCCACCCAAATTATGCAGATGAGAGCGATGCACAGGAAAGAACAACAGAACAGTAGAACCCGAACCTCAACTAAGCTCCGGAAGACAAGCAGATGCGAATCAACACAGTGTAGCCCACCCAATTTTGAGCCTACGCCCCAAAATCCCTTCCCTTACCCCCAACGCAGCCCTCTCTCACGCCACAAACACACAAACAGATACAGCAACCCTACACGACACTCCCATCACCAACACAACCTGCAAGACCCACCCAATTCCCGGCACGACCTCTCTGCTTTCCGCAAGGACGGTGGGTCATGCTCCCACGATGGTCCAGACGCCCCCCCTCACGCATGCGAATGTACATTCGAACGTGCAAATCCAGTCACGGCACACACCAAACCCCGACACACCGTCCCATTCACCCACGTATAACCACCCCAGTCCTTTCTCTCTCACAACCTCCACTCTCTTCAACGCCGTCACCTCTCTCTCTATCTCTTTTTCCCAAAGATCGACTACACACGAAACCTCGTACACACACCAGAGCTTCGCTCGCTCGCTCGCTCCACTCTCAACCTGGCGGGTGGGTCACACAGCAAGGTCGGAGAGCTGCTGCTGATTTGAGCAGCAGCTATGGAGGGAAGCTGGGAGTACGAGAGGGATGGATGGGATGGCGGCCATGTGGGGTCCTCCGTCGTCCCCTGCTCCTCCACCACCACCCCTCCTGCCCAACCCTGCTGCTGCTAAGCTAAAGCTACTAACTGCCTCCCCTGCTGTGACTGTCCGGATGATTCTCCAGCTTGTAGAGTTGCTGCAAGCGGGGGCGACGCTAGATGGAGCGAAGCAAAGCTAGGTTAAGTTAAGGACAGGCGGAGGAGGCGAGTTCTTCCGTCCTTGGAGGTCGCTTGTGCGGTCTTCTTGTGATGTCTGTCCTTCCCTGGTGCTTCTGCAGGCGGTGCAGCAGCAACTCTGCCACTTCTGTCCTTCTCTGCCACCCCTGCGGCATTTCTTTACTGTACGAACATGACCCGCCAGGCTAAGCTAATGTAAGCTAAGCTAAAAGCTAAGCTTAGAGGAGAACCCTCGCTCTCTCACACACTGGGGGGAGCCTGTGTGCAACCCGAGCAACAGGGCGTTACCCATCTTTCCTTACGACTTCTACTCAGAACAGCTGCCAGGCTGCATCGACGACAGGTACAAGACACACCAGCCCCCCTGCTGGAAGGGGAGGGGCGGAGCGAGACGCACTGGGAACGGTGGGACAAGGACGGGTGGGACGGGGACGGGGACGGGAACGAGGACGGGGATGGGGACGGGATGCAGGCCTGTGCCCGTGGTGGCGGCCCTGCCACTCATGACTCATGTGATTATTTGAAAGCTTTAAGGGAAGGTTACTTTTAATTCAAGGCTTAACGTCGTATTAACCCTTAGTTAAAGGACCAGTGGAAATCATCTTTTTTGTGCACGACTTTCCTTTTCACTCAAAATTCCAAAGATTTCAAAGATGAACATTTGCATTTAACTTATATCCTACATAGAGGGATTCTGGATAATGCATAGGACATTGAATGCCCACGGCATTGTTCAAGGGTTAATGAATGAAATAACCATGTTTTGAAGTGAAATTCTACTTTATTATGTAATCTTTGGCTTATGTTAGTTTTTGACATGCATATACTTCAATACTTATATATATATATATATATATATATATATATATATATATATATATATATATATATATATATATATATATATATATATATATAATATCCAAAAAAAATCTCTACGTATAAATTCTTGTTGATGATTTTTTCCACTAGTTTATTGGATATAGATATCTCAAAGGGAAGGTGACATCAAAGTACAATAAAGCACACCGTACTTCATATTTCTTTTTATTGAATAAAATTCTATCATAAAAAAAGAATAACGATTATATCCAATCAATGTACGTATCAAATGGGGATTTCAAGTCCAAGGGACGACATATCCACATCCCTACAACAACATCTATACTAATGCTAAAAATAATCTCTCTTCTTTTATTTTGAGAAATAAAAAAATAAATTTTTGCAATGATGTTAGCATGTGAGCATAAAAATGCAAGCTTTGAATCTTCCTATAAATAATTATCCTACATCCATTGAAGGTACTAATAGTGTAAACACCTATAATATATAGCAACCTTCACATATTAGCAACTCATTTTTGCATCCCTAAATCCTACTCACCCCACATTTTCACACACACCCTTCTATCATTGTTTTCAACTCCGTCTTCAGGAAAATTTGAAGATCCAAAAGGCCTACCTAGTTTCAATTTTTGATATTAAAACAAGAAGTAAAAAACTTCCCTTCCCTTCAGCCCACCTTTCAATTTTTGAACCCTTTTCCATTTTCAAATCCTAGAAGGAAGGGAATTGGGCAGACGGAACCCTAAACCACTTGGGGTAAGTGTGTTTAGTAAGTCCGTTTAGTCCAAGCTTAGTAACTTTTACCCTGGCTTCGTAACTTCCCATCACACTCCTGCGCCACTCCCTCCCTCCCTCCCTGCGTTGAATGTGGTAGTAAGTTACCTACCTTTCCCGTCTGCTTCGCTGGGGGTGGATTTGGAATGGATTCCGTGTGCCTTCTTCATTCATGGGGGGTCGGTCTTGGGGCTCATTAGTGCGAACTACTCAAGTTTAATTAATGAAATCTAGGTTGGATGCAGAAAGCTCAGTAATGAGGAAGATACAAAAATCTCCGAATAAATCCGGATTGGGGCCATGGAGCTTTCCACAAGTACTGGGCTGTACTGAACTGGGGAAAAATAAATAAAAAATAAAAAATGAATATTGATACTCTATGTTCCTCCTAAATCCCCACTTCACACTATTTTATATAATTTAATTATTAACTGAGCTGGAGAGGGGTGAATTGACTCCTTCTACAACAAGTGGCAAGTCCATGTCGTGTTTGTTTGTTTCTTTGGACACAAACAAAAGATTAATAAATATTATTCCACACCAGAGCGACAGAACAGAACCCGGACCTAAAGGCGTGGGAAGCTCTGAGGTAGGAGCACCCATAACCGTCACTTCTAAAGTCTTATAAATTCTTGGGAAGTGGATAGATGTGATTATAAGGATGTACTATCAATCCATGGTGTTGGTATTAGGTGCATGTACAGTTGGCTCTTCAAAAATTCACAATTGATTCTCACGGTGTTCAAATCGTACATTTGAAAGTGCATAGGAATTCCTTTTTTTTCCTTGCTAGTAGGGTCCAATGATATTTTTTGGATGTTTATTAATAGACATTGAGTCCGTAGCCCATGAATTGATGGTTGTGGGTGTTCCTACTTTAAGTAAGGTAACTCTGCCTATGACAACCCAAATGGGAGCCATCCCATCACAGGCAAAATTGTACTAATGGTGTACATTTTAGTTTTTGAAATGTGCATCACTGGAAATTTTTTGCATGTAATGGGTTGGTTGGCATTTGGACTGTCATAGGCTGGTTTACCTTGAGCGAAGTGAAAACCAGGACTTGGGTTCTTTAGTTACTAGGATCACAAAGGATTACTGACCCCCTTATTGCCCCTTGTGTTTTTTTACTCCTAGAGAAAACAAACACTTGAATCTTTTATTTGCCACTAGTGAAAATTAATTTGCAATTTCTGAATTCACATAGACCCCCAAATCATGAAGTGAGCCAAGAGTGGTGAAGAAATACAAAATGAACACAACACAAAATAGGGGGCAATTTTTACCTTTACCCTTGCATGGGGAAGGGGGGGGAATCCTCTCTAACACAAAATAGGGGGCAATTTTTACGCTTACCCTTGGATGGGGCAATGAGGGAGGGGGGGGGGAGTTACTGGTGCCAATCATTTGTAAAAATAAACTGATCCCCAATCAAACAATATGATTCTTTGGGGGTTTTCTTCTTCTTTTTTTAATCTAATTGAGATCAGTTGTTGTTGTTTTTAATTTAATTTGAACACTGAGGTACTCCAGTGACACAGGACCCCGTTTTAGAAGCTGCCCGAAATTCTGGAAGCATGTTCTTTGCAGTTCCTCTCATCCATCTCCACAAGAAATAACTGCCCTGGCTGAATCAGCATTGAAAACTCCGTATTAGAACTATTCTTTGAGTTGGGAGGGGAAAAAGCAAAAGCAAAAGGTTCGTACCCTCTCTAATAATGACTAGTGTGTCCTGTGCTGTGTGCCACAGTAAAAAGAGAGTGATTTTCTAAAAAAAAATTGGGAAAAGTTAGGTTATTTGTTTTGTTTGTTAGTTATGGTTAGTTTCTCCTAGACCACGAGTCTCCCAGTTGTGTGCTTGGTACTATAGGAAAGCTTTTTGCGAGGAGGGGTGCATGGGCTTTATTTTGTGACATTCCAACCTGCGAAAGTTATGGATTTTTGAGTTCCTTATTGAGTTCCTCACGGAATGGATGGATGCCACATCCAAAACTGAGTCCTACTCTTAAGGGTCTCCTAATGCCATGGTCTACTTTGTCGTGAAGCATTTGTCTTTCTTTGTTCTAGAGGCATTTTTCATCCAATTATATGGTTGGTGGTGATGAGTACCTTATTTTATTGAAGGGATGATGATTTTATGTATCAGATCATTTGGAATTGTACAACATATAGGGAAAAAATCGTAAGTAGAAAGAAGTAGAGAATGATTCAAAATACTGAATTATAAGAATTTTGTCTTGAAACTGAAAAATGCCAATCCCAATGGTTGAAATATTGTAATGAAAAAAATCTACATCCTCTATTTTTATCTATTTTTTAAAATATTGAAAATTTAGTAAAATAAAGTTTGTTTTAGAGTAAAGAGTCCGTAACTGCCCACAGACTAAAACTCCTCATAACTCTTGATTCAAAGCTTCCCATGTATATATAACTCTAGAAAACCAATTTCAAATTTTGTTTATGAAAAAAAATAACATATCAAGCCATAACTTTTGACTCATATTTCCAAATGTCATTAAATTTAGTGCATATGAAAGATATTCATTGTTTCCACTTTATATTAAAATTTTAGCCTAAAATATGCAAATCTCAAGTCACATGTACCTACCCAAAATTTCTATGTTGCCAAAAAATCCATCTTGGTCCTTTAGGGGTTAAATTGATTTGACAAAGGTCAACAAGAGATTTTCCAAAATGTGATTGTATAGACCATTTTTATAAATAATGTCTGACAAGCTTTAAAAAATTGGAGAAGTCGTATATCCTTTGTGAAGGTCAAATTCAGCATAAATTAAGTCACTTTTGTAAATAAAAAAGTGTCACATGTCATCTTGTAAATGATATGAGGTGATGTTGGGCCTTGAGAATCTAATGTGGAAATTCAATTTCACCACCTCATTGCAAAATTAGATCTTCACATACAATACTATAGTATATCTAAATTTTGCTTGAATTTTTTAAGAATTTAGGTGGTAATTATAAAGAAATCATTCATTGCACCTAAAGAAATAAAAAGAAGTTACTTGTTAGAGGAAACTAGTGTAAATGATCAACCCCTTTCTCTCAATGTAGGAGTAGTTATGAAGTCACAACCTACATCTTGAATGCAAATCCTAATAGAGAAGCCATTATCAATGACAAAATCATAACCGTATTTTAAAATATGATAATATTCTTTTTAACATTGAAACATTAAGTAACATCTCATTAGAAAATATCTTTTTCATATTGAACAATGCCTAGTAAATTTGAAGTTGTATGATGTCAAATGATTGATTATATATAATAATGCATATGTAGGTTAACTAGTTTTTTCAAAAGGCCTAGATTGGATGCATTTAATTAAGCTCTTAAGTTGTTCTCTAGCAAATAATTGTTTAATAGAACAATCCATATGTTGTTTGTAATTATTTGTATTTCAAATCCAATATGCCTTTTTGTTAAAATAATTCACTACTGTAGAATTGCAATCAAACCTAAGAAAGTGAAAAATCATACAAGTCAATCTTCAACTCTAATTTTTTTTTGTCTCGAGTTACATTTTACTACATTGATATATTCTATTAGTGACAGTCCATAATACCTGGATATATCCAAATATTTATAGCTTAAACAAATAAACATGATGAAATAATATTATATTGTATTAAATTCCATAATTCTTTTATAGTGTTTGTAATGTTTTTAGAATATTTCAAGTCAAGATTATTCTAAGATTTTATTTATTTATTTTATACATGTATCCAAACATTGTGTCATTTAGTCAACTTGTGTTGAAGCACATCTTCCAATTTAGGCATAGCATTATGTAATCGAGCAATGGTTCTTCCCATGTTGAAAAGGTATCATGCTATGATAGATGTCTAGGAAGGACTCGTGAGTTAATTCCAGGATTGAAGGTGGTTAAGGAGTCACATTGGATAATTTCGTTCATTGTTAGTAGGGTCTCATTTTCAAGGATGCAAAATAGACCATTGCTTCACTTGCTTCATTGTGATTAATGTAGTAAACTACATCTTTTGAGCTCATTGTGACAAACTGTCACAATGAGCTCAAAAAAATCAAATTGATTTCATTACCCCCCCCCCCCCTAGTGAGCTCAAAAAAATAATTTAAATTAAAAAAATTTATACCCTTCTATACGCTCAAAAAAATAATTTAAATTAAAATTTTTATCCCCCTCTTTAAATTCAAAAAAATAATTTAAATTAATTTTTTATATATCCCCTATTGAACTCAAAAAAAAATTAACATAAATTTTTTCATTATCCCCCCGATTTCATTCCTTTGTAGTTTTCAAGTGAAGGTGGGGGCCAATCAATATGGGATATATCATGAGGGCCATATCCCAATCTGTATATCACTTTAGATTCAGATTCTTCATCAACATTCGTATATATGTATTTATATTTATATATCATATTTATATATTGTATTTTTTAAAAATCAATGGCATTGGAGGGGGACATGATTTTTCTTTAATAAAAATCAATGGCCTGTAATTTTTAGAGAAAGAAGGGAGAAAGAAATGATAGTTTTTGCATCTTTTCGTCTCATTGTCATTGTCATTGTCATGAGTTGTATGTCATGAAATCAACTATCTAATTGAAGTCTTTGAATCCATGCATGAATTCAAAAAAAAAATTGATTTGATCAATTGTGGTAAAATAGTTATTCCTTTATTTTTCCCAGAAGGTCAAAATTAGGAACCTTTTTTCTCCAAAATTCTGCTCTCCAAATAAGACCCATGGCAGCAAAATAAGGGTCAGCTTCCATGTGGAGTTGGGATCTATGAAGCCCACCAATCAACAGTGGAATGAGGACTTTAAATTTTTTTTTTAAAATAACAAAAAAAAACTCTGCATTCCACAAGCTCTAGATCCCTGGTTCTCATCTCCTCACCAAGTTTGAGGCCATGTTTTCTGCAAATATCCTCCAATGGAGCCTTTTTATTCCCTCCCATACATACAGTAACTGAAATTCATTCTCTAGGGAATGTAAGGTTTGCAAGTAAAAATAAATATATAACATTTTATCCAAAAAATACTCTAGTTTAGTATATATGGGTGATCTGCAATCTATGCCCACCAGGTTGTACAACATTAATGCATATCAAATGACCATGTTTTTTTCCATCCAAATGACCATGTTTTTTTCACCCTAATGACCATGTTCTTTTTTCATCCAAATGGTCCACCACAGTACCTTAGTGTTTTTCATGTGATTGCATTTTTCTCTGTATATCTGGGTGCCAATGGATAAACCTTGAAGATACAATAAATAATTCTAAGCATAATTTGATGTAGATTTATTCAAAACAATGAGGTCCCAGAAGTTGATTTTGTGCTGATTCACCAAATCTCAACTTCAAATTGTATGGGTTTTTTTAGTTTTATTTATTTACAAAAATCCATTGGAAATGAACTTGCATTTGATGATTGGCCTATCAAATCCATGGTGTATGTTGTACTATATTTTAGTACATATAAATTGTAGTATGGTAGTCAAATATAGTATAAGAAGAAGCTTTTGCATTGGCAAAAGTTACATGTGAGGAAGTTTGAATAGGTTCTTACTCAAAAAGTGACACTGTTTGACATGAGTATTATTTTGCTTATAGCATTTCCAACAGCCTTTATATGATAGATTTTAGATGTATGATAATGCACTAATAATTGAAACAATAATTTTCAACAATTGGATCACATTTTGCAGCTTATTGTTTGAAAGTCATCATAAATCTTTTTGTTCTAAGTTGCATTTTATAATACATTTTTATAAGTTTTATAATTTGGAATATCCTTTGGTTTGTAAGGGATTAAACAAAGTGTAATTGGAGTTGGGGACAAAACGAATCGTTTTTCATTGAGATGCTTCCCTACATAGTTAATATTTCACCAAAATTTACAATTAACTATATAGGTATTCTAAAATCTATGAAAAAAAGACGAAAAGTATTAAAATATCAATCAAAGAAAAAGAATAGTAAATGAATTTAGAAATAATGAATTAAAATCATGATTAGAAGCCTTTAGAAGTTGTTTCAAATCCACCATCAATCTGCTACCAATCTAATACTAACTTGTTTTTAATCTACATGATGCTAGCTTGATTTGAGGCACTTTCAAATTCTAAAGAGTGGTTCAAAGTCCAAATTAAATTGTTGGATGTTGATGAGTATAGCACTTTCCTTAGGGATTTTAAGTGCAAAATTTGTATAGTGGAGGTAAAAGGATGGTAAAGAAATTGCAACTTTTTATTCTAAGTTGCAGTAAATTGTGGAAAATAGAAGATTTTATCAATTTTTTTGAACAATAACCATACAAAGTCAAACTAGACACATTAAAGATCGCATAGAAAAAGAAAACACAAACAATATCACTTATGGATTGAAAGATTATAATGTTTAATCATTAGGTGGTAAAATTGTGAAAGTGATTTGAAGTCTTTCAATCCTCTTTTCACATGTCAATCCTAAACAATTGGTCACCCCAAAAAATATGAGGTTAAAGGGCATAACATGTATAACCCAAATCAATTTATGGATTCTTAAAATCTACTTTATAATTTTTTTAAATGAGTTTCTAATGTGATCTTTTCTCCAAGATCTAGTGTATTTGAGGCTTATTTCCAGGAGAGCCCTCAACACTAAGAGAATCAAGATTTAAAATGGACACTCTTACACAAAATCTTGAATAGAAAAATCACAATCATTCATTTTCAAAATCAATTTTTTTAATACTAAAACTAGACTTCAAAAAGAATTTTTTCAAAATACAATAAACTACTAAAAAATGTAACTTGGTTAGGTTTTATGAACTTCAAAGTATTGTCTACTCTAGAATTGGGTGCTTCATACATTTAGGGCGGATTAAGGGCTATCCAATTGGCTACTGCACATTATTCACAAACGTGAAAGGTGCAATTGAAGTCTTTCATTTGTAAACCTAATAATTGAAAGAAAAAAGAAAAAGAATTTTTTAGAAAAATGCAAATGCAAAAGAAAAAGAAAAATTAAAAAAAAAATTAAAATGCAGATGAACCTCTCGTGGATCTCTACGAGAGTGGATGCAGTTGTCTTTCCCAAAAGAAAAGAAAGAAAGAATAAATACCCCTTTAAAGAAAAAAAAACAAGCATGTATCAAATGGTACCAAGTCCTAGGTGACAATTTTTTCTTTTTCCACAACTAAGAAAATGGTGTTGGTTTATAAAAATGCAAATGATTTCACCATGGAAATCATTTGTTTGGGTATCATGTGAATTGTTGGTTTAAAAAAAATGTAAAAGCACTCATTGAAAGTCAAACTACTATACAAGACATTCCCTTTTCATGCAAAATCCAAGGATGAACAATTGCACTTCTGTCCTATGTGCAAAAGATTCTCTGTCATTCATCAACAAGAAATGGACTCAATGTTGTTTATGGGTTAAGCTTAGAGCATGTGTCCAGCGCTCACTTCTAAGAGCTCTCTAATAGGTCCTAAATGACCATTTGGTTGGTTGGGGTTTCAAACACTCCACCTATTGTGGACACCTATGAAATGATTCTATTTCAATTTTATTCAATCCATATTGGATATTCTTCAATAAAAGAGAGTCAGACAATTATAGTTGATTCAATAGCTACAATTAAGTCTTATGTAACAATAATGGAATTATTTAGTGAATCCAATAGGAACTTCTATTTCTTGGCTATAAAACCATTATTGAAAGTAATAATGTGAGGGCATTAATGTTGTTGTGGTTATAGAAAATATTGTAATTTACTTATATAAATTAGATGAATAATATGGATATTTTTTTTGTAGTCTTGGAGTAGTCTAGAGAATCTTTTGGGCCATTTTGGCAACATGTTTCCAAACATCATAATAAATTGATAATTTGTCAATAAATTTTTAATTTTGAAAAATATTTGACCATTTGTAGAGATTTTAAAAAAGCAAAACATTTTGCCTACAATAGATTCATCTACTATATGTTGAATAAGTTCTAGGAAATGCAAAGGCTCTTTGATGAATCAAGGATTTTTGAAGGCCCATTTATACATACTAATGAGCAAATCAAGTGACTTGGCTACAACCCTTGTCACTTACTTTCATTTCTACATATTCATGTATGCTTCATTTTACTAGCACAGGCGGGTAGTGTTGTATTATTATATGTAATAGAATATTCTTCAAAAAAACATTTATGTAGATCCCTAAAAAGGCATCTGTAGGCTCACTACTTATGACTTGACCAAATTCATGAATTTTGATTCAAAAAATTCTTGAAGAATGTTTCTATTTCAAGCATATAATGATTTTTTTAATATAAAACATCAAATGTTTGGCAATGATATGCCATTGATGATATTGTAGATTCTTCTACTAGTTGCAATTTATAATATATATTCACTATCCTCATAGTTCAGATTGCCTCTGGTCTTTAATGGATTATTCTTAAGATCTTAGAGGAGCCAAAAATAGTCACTTAAAGCATATAATTTTGAATAACATGATATTTGTTTAGATGTAGAACTTTGTGCATATTAGACAAATTATATAAATCTTGCACTACATCTAAATGGTATAAGAATTTTTGCATTATAAATTGTGAAAGATCCCCAAATTCTATAAAACACACACTTGAAATACTAAAAATTCACTAATATGTAGTAATATATGCCAATATATACTACCACATCTAGTAATTAGGGTCATCAAAAAATTATTCTAAAAAAAATAGCAAAAATTTAGGGAACTAAAATTATTTAAAACATTATAGAAAAAATAAATTTGAATAAATATTCTTATTTAGAATTTGTTGAACTAAAATTTTCAAATCTAATTAAATATTCAACATAAAATGCCAACTTTGGTGGTTGTGTTCTATGTCCAAATTTACTTCATTGGATTTTTATTTTTGTAATCTTTGTATAGTTATATTCATGACAAGGTCACATAGCAATGTACAAACTAATCAATTTCAATCATTGTAATGTACAAAGTGTATTGCAAAATGCACTTTGGGATGTGCACCAAATTTTACATACCATAATACTATTGAGTGGAGTGCCATTTTTTACACTTAGACTTTGTACATATACTTTAATCCATGTTTCCATAAAGAACAATGTTTTGTAAATAGGTATTAATCGCAGTATTTTGTAAAAAAGTTATGTGATTTAAAGACTTAGTAATCTCTTAGTAATCATTGTCCAAATTCTGGATTATAAATATAGAGATTCCTAAAGCTTTGTGACCATAGAACTTCTCATTCATCCAAACCAATATACTTTTAACCTCAAAAAGACTAGTGAACTTGCTACAAGCTTTTAGAAAACTCAAAGTAGACTATGCTAACTTTATAATTCAATATTTTTGCATGAAAACTTTAGAATAGATGCTAAGCATTATAACCTATGTATAAAGTTTTGTTTTGTGTCATTCCAATAAAAAAATTGATTTCAATGTCAAACCAAGCAAGCTAAAAATATATTCTTAAAATTATTTTATTTTATTTTATTGAATAGATTGATACCTACTCGAAAATATTGGAACCATTCAATTCCAAAAAAGTGAAGTGAAAGTTATATAGGCAATGAAGGTAGAAAGAACATATAAAGTTGTTTTTTGAACTTAATTTTGAAATTAAAAAAATACTAATATTTTATTGGATTATTCTCACCATGAGAATTAACAATTCTCCATTTTTTATAAAAGTTATTAGCAGTTCAATTTTCTTTCTTTCTTTCAATATTAAATTCTATTTTATAAGTTTTTAATGGATGAATATGAAAGTATTTTTGGTTAAATTTTCCTTACATCTATTCTCAACCCATTTTCCAACATTTTGACTAAAACACATAATTTGTGGGGTGTAAAGTTTCTTTTCCCTTACAATGTTAAAAGACAAAACTTCACCTTTTGGAAGGGCTAAAAAAAACTACATTTTGAAGTTTAACTCCATTGAATTTGCAAACAGTGAATACATTCATTCTAAAATTTTAGAAGGATTTACTTGAATAATTAACTACAAGATCCCACAATTGATTTTGTTAAAAAATAAATGTAGATGAAGATTTTGACCTTGTTTTAAAACAAGTAATTTTGAACTCTCTTCTAAACATGAAAGAACTTTTATTAGGAGTTGAAAGACCACACTTTTTTTTAATGACGAATTTAATGAAATTGAAATAAATAATATACATTTTTACAAAGACAGAAGAAAACATATACAAAAATTCAAGGAAGGATTTAAGATTCAAGGTACCCCTCGCACTAGTGGAGAAGTGACCAAACGCTAATATCTTGCTATCTACATGGTGAAAACTTTGTAATTTTTTTCTACATCTTCTCAAACCAGCATACTACATGATTCTATGGGTTTTATGTGTCTTAAAAATGTTTTTTCTTTTCTAAAATTGAGTACTTGTATACGAAATGGTAGTTTGAGTGTTTTGGTGAAAACATAGTCAAAAACCTTTAGGGGTTATCTAATACGTACAATTTCTGATCTTTCTTGTGTTTTGATCAAACAAACAGACAAAACCTTTCTTTGTGTATGGAACAAGTTACAGAGGAGTGGCAAAAACAACCAGACCATCGAAGGACGCAATTGACTCCCCCACCACTCAGGCACCGGTAGTCACCAAAATGCTGTGATTATTGAACCAATAGGTACACTCTTTCTTCCTCCAATGAACCAATTAAGCTAAGTCCTACTATCAAACACTTTTTGGGTCCTCCATCAGCCGACGTTGGCCCTCGTCTGAGCCGAAACGCGGACCGAGTCTTTGTCCAGAAATTAATCAAAGGTTGTGCCCATCCCCGCCAGCGCAGCCTTGGATTGGAAGTTAACTCATACCCTAGCAATCTGAATAATAAGTTAAGTCACAGTTTTCTTAAAAGAACCAAAACTTGAGAACCAATTCTCAAAAGAATAATATGACTTTCCCTTTCTTTGGGTCCCCAAAAAAAACACCCAAAAAAAAAAGAATATAACTTGACTTGGTAAACCCTAAGTAAGCTAAGCATAAGCCGAACATCCGGCCATCCTGAACCTGATGCAGGGCAGGCTGCCTACAAACTGGGAGATGTCTGAAAAAGCATCATCCTCAGTCTGTGGACATTTCGTATCTGAGGTGCGCGCACTTGGTCAAACTTTGTGGCGTTTTTCTACAGTAAAAACAACGGCGCATTTTGAAAATTGGGTCTTTTTCTCATGTAGTAGTACTGTAGAGCTGAACTTTTTTCTACTTTTTTTATGATTTAAAAAAAATTGAAATGAATTGTTTATGGTTTTTAAAGTATTTCTTTTTAAAAAGAAATTATGTATACATTTCTTGTGGAATGGCCTAACTAATGTAACTATCCATCAAAAAGTTACATGAGGTTTACTTCGTTGAGATAGACCTCAAGTGCCTCCCCCTAATATGTTGGTTTTATCATGTTAGCGAGTATGAAACCGGTTTTTTTTGAGATGCTTGGTGTTAGATTACACCAAGCAAACTAGACTAGCGAAATGCCTATTTCAAATTACATCAAAAAAACTAGGGCCATGTTGCCACCCTAGCAGCTTGACATGACCCCCTGAAGCCAAGTCGGTGCCGGTCCCCTCTTCCCCCCATGGCTGTGTTGCCAACGGTGATAGAGTTGGAGCAACATCCTACAATTCCAATGAATTTTGGAGTTTTAACAATCTCCTTGATTGTAACCACAAATAGATCCATATTAAGTGGATCATGAACTTTAATGATAATTTTGTTGTCTTAACTTTGGTGTGTTATTGAGAGTAGTTCCATACAGAGTATAAGGGATGCCAGTCGACCATAACCTGTGAGCATTGTTGCTGGCAAAAGTGAAGTTAGAATGCACAAGTGATACATTAGTTTATACTTGGTTGCTTTCATTTCATTTCCAATTTCTTATTTTCAATTCACTTGTCCTCCATAAATCATGTAGACACTTATTGAGATTGTTCTAAGCTTAGGTGAGTCAATTCCTTGAATTCACATTGTTGCTTATGCTAATGATATGAACCCGTTTTGGCAGTTGCAACGAACATGCCTATGCAAGAGCTTAGGTGAGTCAATTTCCACTAGAAGAAAAAAGGGGGTTCTGCGACTACGCTACGCAACTGGTTTTTCAGTTGCATCGGACATTTGCGACTGGATTGCAACTAGTGATAATTTGGAATTTTGTAGTCGCAGTGGACACTCTAGAATCTAGGAAACGTTTGTAGCAATACACCTTGTCTGTGACTCATTTGCAACTTGTTTGCAACTTGTAAATTTGTAGATTATTAAAACATTAGTCTTGATGATTTGTAGATTTCAAAATTTCAAATCCACCTTTTTGTAGATTTTAGGATTTTAAATCTACTTTTTTTTCTAGATTTCTAAATTTCAGATCTACTTTTTTCAAGATTTTAGAATTTCAAATCTACCTTTTTCTAGATTTCAGAACTTCTGAACTACCTTCTTCCTAAATTTCAAAAATTGGTATTTAATAGATTTCATTAGTTTAGGAAACTTTACAATTTTATAGACTTTAAAATTTCTTAATTTTCAATTTTAAAAAAATTTCTATTGGTTGTAGAATTTTGTATTCTATAGAATTCTAAATATTGTAGAAATCTACAAACTGTAGAAATCTTAGAATTCTACCAACACAATTCATTGCATAAGACAACAATAGCTTACAAGTCTTATATGTCCAACTTTAAGGTACTCTTGACAATAGATATGGGACAACTGAGATACTAAAAAATGATTAAGAAGCAACTAAGATATTGAAAAACAACTAAGAAACAACTAATGTATGACTTAACAATGACTAGGAAGCAACTAAGAAACAACTAATGTATGACTTAACAATGACTAGGAAGCAACTAAGACAACTAATGTATGACTTAAAAGTGACTAGGAAACAACTAGTTTTACTACTACAAAACTCAATTTTTAGTAGATAAGTGAAACAAATCTATACAATCAAATCAACAAAATAGCTAAATTTTCTAAGAGTGTAAAATGACTAAAAACCAAATGGGCAATTTCATTAAAATGGAGACATTCCATTATTTGGCACTTTTAACAGTTTAGACTGTGCAATCTGAAATCTATATCCATCCTAGATTTCTAAAATCTATAAAAGTCCTAGATATCTAAAATCTAGATTTTTACTAATTTTTAAAATCCTATAGTCTAAAATCTATATTAATCCTAGATTTTTGAAATCTATAAATGTTCTAGATGTACATAATCTATATTAGTCTTAGATGTCATTTTACAATTGAAACCCCGCAGATTGAAAAATTGCACAGAGAAATATAGAATGCTACCATTTTAATGAAATTTGCCATACAACTAAAGTACAACTAGAAAGCAACTAGGAAACGACTAGAAAATGACTAAGAAATAACTTTGGTCATTTTATAGTTGCAATTTTTCTCTAGTTGTTTCCTAGTCATTTTTACAACTATAGATTGACTACTTTGCGACAAAAACAATAATATAAAACAATTAAATTAAATTTGGTGCAAATAGAGAGGATTTTAGTCGCAGGATAGTTGTATAGGACACTAGTTGCAGAACAGCCGGTTGTAGCGGACACGTTTTTCTTCTAGTGTTCCTAGCTCATCATGTGATGAATGCTTTTGGGATCCTATACCTACAATACTAATGGAGTTGGTACTTAAGAGCAATTTGATAAACACCTACGGATCTTGATGGACTCATACAAGCATGGGAAGATTTTGGGTGAGGATAAGTACAAGATGCTTAATTATCCCACCTCTAATCAATCGAGAGGCTCTCATATCACAATGAGGCTTGTTTAAGACTTGTACGAAGTTTAATTTCAGGGCTACAATATTACTTTCTTATGAGGTGAACCCCTTAATGAAAATTTGGCAAGTATTGGACAGTAATAATAATCTTACACAAAACTTTGGAGAGTTCTTGAAGTTGGCCAAGATATCACTAGTGCACGTCATCAAGTTTGTAGAAGATGAAAGGCTCTTTTCCAATGTGGACTTCTTTAAGTCAAAGTTGTAGAATAGCTTGGACGAAAATATTGAAGTTGTTGTTAGAATGTTCTCTCAATATATTTATATGCTACAGAATTTCCCTTACCAAAATGTTTTTGACGAGTGGTTTGTGTCTAGTGGACGTGGTAGATACTTTGCTGGCTCATAGATTTATCATGAAGTCTCTAGCAGGTGTTACATTCAAATGTTTGTTTGAGGTGTAGGAGCTGTAGTGCGGAATTTGGAAAAGGAGTAGTGAATTAGCCACTTAGCCTCATGATGCTTGTGTGTGTCATTTTGTCTTCCTATATCAATATATGAGGTTTAGAATCACATGCATGGACTACATGCACTTTATGTAGATTTGTTTTACCATTTTTTTTAATGATGTAGGCTGAAGACTATGAGTTCTAATATCCAATATGGTTGACTATAGATTAGTAGATCTATAGGACATAGCTACTTGTTTCTAGATAATATGTTGTTTGGGGGAAATTGGTTCTTGTTTTGTGTTGTATACTTGTCTTGCTTGTATTTCCGATAAGTTTAGTTGTATAAATTGTGCCCACTTGCTTGGCTAGACATTGAATGACTTGTTTATTTTGCCACTGGAGGGGGTTTGGGGTGGATGAAGATTATGATATGCGGCATTGCAAATAGCTTTAGGTAGTCCCTAAACCCTAAGCCAATGCAACCCATTGTGTTATTTATTTGTTTTGCCAATTTACTTTATCATTAGAGGAGGTTATGGGTGGGTGCACGTATGCATTTTGAATTCTAAGCACAAAGCATTCAAGAGACTACGAAAGACTTTGCTAACTAAACCTCATATTTTTGTGAATTTTTGCATGCCCGTAATGTTTTGTTGCGAGTTACACTCCTTCACGGTGAATAAGTTTGCTAATTAAACTTGCACAATTTGTCAAATTCACCTAAAAGGTAGTTCAACATCACCTATATTTCCCCACATACAATACATGCTTCAAAAAAGTATCGCTATAATAAACACTTTAAAAGTTTTGGTGATTGCCACCCTGAAACTATGCACTTTGTCCACAAATCACCGCTTCACCTAATGATTTTTTGCCTTTTCATCCATTTTTTTTAAATTAAAAAAAAGCCCTATATGAAGCTAATTTATCAAAGTTGCATTGTTTTAAAATAATAATAGTTAAAATATATTTTATTAATTTTCATGTGTATAAGTTTTTTTAGTGATACTAGTTTTACATCTCTATTGATGGAAGAAATGAGTGAAGCCCATTATTGGGTTTCTCATAGCATTTAAAGTATGTGGACCTATAATCATCATTGTCCAAAATGCAACACTTACATTTGGACCAAAAAGCAATACAAATACTTAAATGTTGATGATACAAGATGTATACAATGAAAATATGAGACTCTAGGTGGGAACTTACTACCAATTTCCAATACACTGTATATAATTAACTTTGAGCACCAAGTGCCTAAATGCACCACTTGATTAGATATATACATGAAGTACATATCCTAAATCATTTATCAATGATTAACAAAACCATTCTAAGACATCTACCAAGAAAAAACTTGCCCCTTTATTACTTTTGCATATGAAATCCAAATCATGTGTACTTTGGTGCATAGGAAAATCTCACCTCATTTGCCTATACGAACATATAAAAATTCCAACAATCAAATAAGGTGAGAACACTCAAAATTGTCCGTGTACCCATTATTGACAAATAGACATCCATCAAAAGTGTCCTCTAAAGTGCCATCAGTAAACCATTCCCTTATTTAACCATGATTGGTTGACTATTGATTCTTTAAATTTCAATTTTGGTATTATTACCAAACATTGTGACCGTTTCAAAGGCCTAAGGAATTTCCACTTTGAAAATCCATAGTAATTAAAGTCTCATCTCCAAAATACATTTTTTTTAATTCATGATTTTCAACCTCTAGTACCACAAAATATTTGTTTTCTTGAAAAAAATACCTCCAACTATGCTAAATTGGGCCAGGGTGAACTACCCACTTGCTCAGATCTCTCAAAGCCATTCAAGAGGTATATATAAACAAAAAAAACTCCCTATTTTGTATTAGATTAATTTATCTTTTACACCTCTCCTAGTTAATTGGAGGCCTCTAATTCCAAATATGAATTTCAAATTTCAAATTTGATCATCTGTGTTAAATAAAAAAATTAATGTTTTCTCCAAGGGTAAAGTTGGGGATGAATAAGGAAGTTCACCCCAGCTAATAAATTGCTTATTTTGACAGGGTTTTTTGGTGCTTTCACCTTAATAGAAATTGTCCATGATAAAAAAAATTCTAAAAAAAAGTGACCATTTTTGTGGGAGGGTAGAGAAGATTGACCCCCTTACAATATTGTCCTAATCCAAGAATAAATGTAAAAATTGCCCCTTATTTTATGCCATGTATTTCGTGTTTCTCCATACCTCTGCTAGAAAAAGTAAATTGAGGGTCTCTGATTACAAACATGAATTCAAAATTTGCGAATTTATGTGTGCACGTAAACAAAAACAAAAAACAATTTTATGGTTGATTAATTTTTATCTTCAACACCTATTTCAATAATTAATTTTACCTATTATACCATCAACTTCTCTACCTAACTTCGCCCCCCTGATTGCAAATATGAATTCAAAATGTGCAAATTCGATCATGTGGTGCCTGGCAAAAAAAAAACTTTTTATTTTAATGGAAGCGTCCCCCCTCGGGGCCCCCAACCCCTCACCAGCTGACTCCCCCCAGCATGACGCCTGCTAGCAATTGAAAGCCGCCATGTGCACGGCCATAGGACCACCCTCACCTAGATCCTCACGGCCCTGAACTTAAACTTATTAAACTTACGGTCCTTCTTACAGTAAAGGTAAGGTTTTTTTACCCTTTCCTTGTGTCCCTCCCACCCACCCACTGGGAAAAAAAATGAAAAAGAAATAAAAACCGACTTCTACCTTAATTTTTGCAGAGTAAAAACATTCTTTTTCAGTTAGTGGACGGACGGATGCCATCAATACTAATTCCAGTAGGACTAGCCAGTTAGGGGGGGGTTTCAAGGGGAAGGGGAAGGGGGGTCCTGTCCCTGCAACTTGGTCTCTCTTTTTCTATTTTAAAAGAGCAGCAAATGGAGGCGGACGGGGTTCTCGGCTCCTTTGTCGTCCCTGGCGGGGCCTGGCTCCGCCTCGGACATTCTGTCAACCCGGGCTGTCCACTGGCCCGGGGAAGGTGTGGCAGGGCCTTTTAATAGGACGGGGACGGGGTTTCCCCCACCCGCTCCACTCGACACGACGACGGGGGGGCCTATTTCCGTCGACCGGACCGACCCGGCCCGAGCTGACCCGTCCCGATCCGTCCCTTCCGGTGGGCTGGACCGGGCTCCCTCCCCCAAATCATTCCTCGCTATTATTCCCGGTCCGTCCGCCCGCCCCGCCCGCCCGCTACCGTAACGTAACGGCTCAACGCTCCAATGGCTGGGGGTCGTGGAAAGGTCTGCCGCGAGGGGATGTTTTCCAGTTTGCTGGCAAGCTGCCTGCCTGCTGGACTGGAGTGGGGGTAGGGTAGGGTAGGGTAGACTAGGGTCGGGTCAGAAAAGGGGTGGAGGAGTTGCAGTCCACTTTTTTTTTTAATACTTTTTAACTTTTTTTTAATACTTTTTTACTTCTTCTATTTTGTTTTTAGAAAAAAGAGTACACTAAAATTGGTAAATAGTGTTGGGTGATAATTAGTGTTGTAGTGAATTGGATCATAGCCTTAACTTATTATATTTTAACCATTCCAACTTCTATATTTTGTTCCCATTTAACACTAAATGCACTCTTGTAGAAAGGTTGAAATGACCAAATTTTACTATAGAGCTAAATAGTGTTAGAATGGGTAACTAATGTTCTAACACTAACTTTGCAAATCACAATTAGTGTAGCCAACCCTATTTACCAATTTTGGTGTAGTGAGTTGCAAAAAGTTATGAGTTAGGGGAAAGGAAAATGGGTGTAAGTTGCTGATCAGTCCTTTTTGGTTTTGACATTTTGAAAGATTCCATTTGGTAGTTGTGGAATGGTTATAACTTAGGGTGATTGAATTAAGGGGCAAGTGGTGTACAACATTCCTTTTGAAACCAATATGACTCGATTGTTTTGTTTTGTGTTTTCATCTACATTTCATTGGATTGGATTGGATTGCTAGCTATTTTAATGGTCCACCTTCATTTGTCGTAGAGGAAAAATTCTAAAAAAAATAAATTTGCAACATGTGATAATATTTGCAAAATTTTGAATTCATATTTGCAATCAGAGGCCCAAATTAGCTAGGAGAGGTGTAGAAGACAAATTAGTCAAGGACAAAATAGGGGTTCTTTTATTTTGCATGCACCCCTATGAAAATTGCTATTTTTGTCAATTTCAAGAATTTTTTTCTAATTTTTTATCTAAGGAACTTTAATGGTTAAGGCTTAAAAAAAACTTGTGCTATGAGTATTAAAAAATCCTTCACTATTTCTACTCAAAAAGGATGCAACAATTCACTTCTATACCTTTTTTTTCTCTACAATCTTCATCAATGCATATATGATATGAAAAAACATCTCAATGCCCACATTTCAATGACAAAGCATCACAAAAGTATATCGATAATAAATTCCTCTATTGAAATTCTCAAGTGATTGTGTATAAGAAGTGCTAGGATATGCAAGAAATTAAAGAGAAATCTTTACATTTTGAAGTACCCTTTTGTAAAATGTCCTTCTCTCTCTTAGTACCTTTGCCAATTGTCTATAGCAATGATGCCTAAAATTTGCATGAGTAGGATGCTTGGATTAAGATAAAGCACCATGTGCAAGAAGTCGTGAATGGAGGGCATCCAATTGCAATATAATGAGAGTTTGCACTTGTATTCTAGAAGCATCATAATCCCCCCCCCCCTGAGTCTCATGTGCCACTTGAAATACATGGATCACCCATTGTGATACTTCCTCACTAGATCTTTGTACATGCACCCTCATTTGTAGTTACTATGACCGTAAAGCTTTGTGTCTTACCAATGTTCTAAAAATGCTAAATAGAAGAAGGCATGAAATGTCAATTATAAGTGGGTGAGAAATGTAGGTGGAGATTTCATAAATTTGAGTTGCAATTAGGGAGATGCAATGAAGTGGAGTAGCCACCATTTTTTGCACATTGATTGATAGAGATCTTTGCACTTCTTACAAGGTAAATTAGAGAGAATGACAATCATCAATACATTGATGAAGTTGGGCTTTATATCCCTAAATGTAATTGACATACTCAATTTATGCATATGACATGTTTGTAGTACACACTCTAATTTTATTATGTGAAGCTAACTCCAATTTATTTTAGACCTTGATTTTTAATTTTGTGCCAAATCATCTCAAAGAGTCTCATTGTATTTTGAGTACATTAGCCTCAATGAACTTGGTTCTTTGCATTGTTTTGGCCTAATACCTCAAGCTTAGTCCCACCTTCCAGAAAAATTGCTTGCATTGGCATTGATGTTGCTAACCGAATCCACTCCAACTCCAACTCTTTTTTCCACCAACACTCCATGGGGAGTTGCCTTGTAGAAAATAACTAGTCAAGCTACTCAAGTTACTTGCCATCCTTTGCGCAACATAATGTTAAGCATTGGAGCCTAAACACTCGCTTAGATTATATGACATTATGCATGATTTTTGTGGTCACAACATATGGGGCCAAGGCATGATATTCAAGAGGCCTAAGCAACAAAATCCAATGATAACAGTGCTTGACGCTATTATTCTTCAAGTAGACAATTATTTTCTTATCTAGAATACATTTAAATAGACTCCCTCCCTTGCTCCCTCCATTGCTTAATATAAAAGAAAGCCTATGATCTCAAGCATTCCACTCCTACCTAAAGTTTTGAAAAGCTCAAGGAGAGCTTCAGAAACTTAGGGGTTAACCTCTAAAGTTTTTGGACCATGTTTCATCAAAAAACAATTCAAAATGGGCCATTTTGATGGCAAAGACAAATAGAAGTGACAAATGAAATCTTCTTGCATCTTAATGTAAGATCCAATGGTAGACTACTTCATTACATTATAGGAAAAAATAGGAGTTTTTCACTGTATAAATTGCAAGATTATAGTGTTTTAAGTTGAAAAAAATGCTTGTGGGGGGCATCCAAATTTTGAAAAACTCTAGTTCAGGGAAGATTTTGCACAAGTTAATTTTGCTTTCTTGCTTGAATTTTTTTGTTTTCTTTTTGTGATAGAATTTGGCCATATATTCAAAAAAATACATATTACAAATTGGGGAACATGCACCAAAAAATACAATAGAGAACAAGCTTGAAAAAAACTTTCATACAAAGTCTTTTTTTCAATAATTTATGACTTGCACATACAATAATCTCTTCAAAATGCGAATGGTGGTATTGTCTTAGAAGAAAGAAACAAAAAAAGACCCAAATATCAAGCTTTGGCAAGCTTGATCAATCAATGGCCAAGCCTAACTAAAGGATAGTTAAACATATTGGATTTGGCATGGGAGGAGGTGGGGTCAAAGTTAGCTATCCTTGAGTCAACATGCATCACTAATCCTAGATCATATTTTCCTTAATTGACAAGTTTTCCTATATCAAAAAAAATAGTTTCAAAAAATCCAACTATAAACTCAAAGAAATCAAAGTATTGAGCAGCTACCTCACATTGCTTCAAGAGACACTTATTACGTGTGATGAGAAGAAAAAACATTTAAGGTAGTGTGCTTATAAAGCAACCTTTTTAAGGGTTAGTCAACCTTTTTAATGTTTTTTTAGATGTTCAAAAGTATTTTTTTTATTATTATTTGAAGAACAATTGATGTAGAATCTAACACAAGTGGTTTCATTTTTTTTTGGAGCATTTATGTATTACTTATGAATTTCCAAAGAATTTTGCCATAAGCACCTATTCCTAATTATAGGCTTTACAACCCCCACACATGCATAGTTTGAAAAAATATATGACTTGACCAAAAACAAGTACTTGAACATTATTAAAGTAATACACAAGGTTCAAAATGCAACCCTTACTAAAATTAAATGGACTCTAGATTCTATAGCATTTGTAAAAAGTAATTGGTAAACCAATTTTTCATTTAGAAAAATCAAGTAAATACATCCTAGCTTTGAAATGGACCCATCTAGGCTCTTATTCCATCCATTGGTGAAGTATGAGTCAATACCTCATAAATCTTATTACACTCACATCATCAATAGTCCATTTTAAAATTGTTTATAGTTTGTTTAAGAGCCTTTTGTAGGGACAATTTGAAAAAGAAGGTTGCAATAAGAGCTACTACCATATATAAGAGTTGTGGTAGGAAGTAAAACAATCCATGTGGAATATATAAATTAAAATTGGTAGGAGCTCAATGGCACATAGTTAAGTGAAAAGTAGAAATTGTGTTCAAAGTAAAATTTTAGACCTCATTTTGACACGGTAGAATACTTTTTTTCAAAAAAATTTGAACTAAGAAAAATTATAAAATCAAGTTAAATTTGATTTTGAAAGTCCACTTGAAATTTAGAGACTCCAATCAAAAGTTATGAACAAAATTCAAAGAAGATGTTCGAAAATGTAAAAAAAAATATTCTTTCCAATACCTCTTTGAATTTCGTTCATAACTTTTGATTGTAGCCTCTAAATCTCCAATGGATTTTTGGAAATGAAATTTAACTTGATTTTACAGCTTTTCTTAGTTCAAATTTTTTTGAAAAAATTTATTCTAGCATGCTAAAATAAGGTCTCAAATTTTATTTTGAACACAATTCTTACTTTTCACTTAACTATGAGTGGTTGGGCGACTACCAATCTTAATTTACATATCCCACATGGATTGTTTTACCTCCTACCACCCTTCTTGTATAAATAACATTTCTTCTCACCTTCCAACACACATAAGTTAAAAAACGGCTTTTGAAGCTTTATGAAGTAGATGCCAAAAGTTTGGTTCCTTGAATTCAATGCTAAATTTTGTATGATTAATGTCTAATGTGGTGTTTACTCTTCACTGCAACGACTTCCTCGTATAATGTGATGGATTTATTAGTCCAAAAAAATGTTAGAGAAGTACGCTTGTCTAGAGTTGGGACAAGAGCCTTGCCCCAACGCCTCCATTAGGCATGGTAATGCAAATTTTGCTCTAGTGTAAATAACCCTCTCCATACTCCCCTGCATGACCACCCTGTTCATCAACAATGACATTTCTCCATATCTCCTCATAGGAAAATTCAAAATAAAATTCAAAAAATATATAGTGAATATTTTCATTTTTGGTGAGTTGCTATATTGTCAAAGAAAATGTTGTTCGGTCCTTCGGGGGTTTAAAGCCAATAGATCCTTTGAGGTACACCAAATGAATTCAAAATAGAATAAAAGTTAGTTCTTCAATCTTTCTATGTTTTTGATTTTGGACAATACAACCTAGAGTAAATTGGTCATTGACTACACACATCCATAAACCAAACAATCACCGTTGACAATTACTGCACAAAAACCACACCATTCAACTACCAATTCAATTGTGATGGGAATAAAATTTTGTATCACCGTCCAATGACCGCATGTTGTACAATGAAGGAGTGCAAAAAAAAATTTAACTAGATTTCAAGTGCATTGCTTTTAATTAAATTGCAATAAAATTTGTAGAAAGAAATCACTTTGCATTATGTTTTGTTAAGGTACATGACATTTAATAATCATGCCAAATTTCAAAACATACAAGTCTTTATATTTATGTGAAGAAGAATTTGGATTGTTTGTGTAATGATTGGCAAGTTTACTATCTAGTGGAAAAGTGTGAAAAACATGTTTTTGATTAATCTTCCCTCTTTCAATTCTCAAGAATTGCAAACCATTGATTAACCTATAGAAAAAACAAACTGAAACCAATCCCCAAGTTGTCAATTTGGGGTACAGATATGTATATATACATGGGTATGAATATAGATATGGAAGACATATATGGATATATAATATAGATACAACAATATGGCAATATCCCATATTAATTGCATATCCCATATCAACATGAAATTATAAATAGGGTGTGGTTAGGATTAGAATTAGGGTTAGGGCTAGAGTTGGGTGAGGTTGGAGTTGAATATTTTTTTTAAATATTTAAATTGGGTTTAATTATCACCTATAACCTCTGCCTCACTATATGTTCAAAAGACATGTTACTATTTCTCTCACTATCTCTTCTCACTATTCCTCTCACTATCTCCTTTCATTATTTCCTATGATGATATTTACTATAGTCCACAAGAACCAACCACTTTGTACCACTCCCTCCAATATAGAGAGGAACATGAGCAATTCTCATGCAAGCCCCAAATCCCTGGTCTCCAAAATCCTTGGTCTTTTTTTCCCCCAAATCTCTAAAAGACCCTAAAGATATGTTCTTACTTGATGTTGTTAAAGAGGGTTGTTATTGAGGGTCTTAGGAACAAATTTAGACCTACTTCTGTACCTGATTCACATCACAAACATCACCCCTAACACCAAGTGTAAACATACCTTAAGGTAGCTTAACTCATATGTTGGGTTTTTTTCATGGGCACTTGATGGTTTCCAAACCTTGCTTTGCCTCGCCTCTGCCCATCAATTCGTCGATTTCTAGATCCACCCAAATGAGATATTTTCGTTGTCCTTGCGAAATGCTCAATCAGCCATTTTCTCTTTCCCCCCCAAAGCCTTTGAAAGACTCTAAAGGTATGTTCTCACTTGGTGGTGTTTAAGAGTGTTGTTTATGAGGGCCTTAGGAATGAATTTAGACCTACTTTTGGACCTGATTCACATCACAAACATCGCCCCTAACACCAAATGTGAACATACCATAAGGTAGCTTAACTTACATGCTTTGTTTTTTTCATGGTCACTTGATCGTTCCCAAACCTCCTCTTCACCTCCCCTCGCCTCCGCCCACCCGCCCGTCGGTCGGTCGATCGGTTTCTAGGTCCACCCAAATGAGATATTTCCGTTGTCCTTGTGAAATGCTCAATCAGCCATTCCCTCTCCCCCCCCCAGCCTTTGAAAGACCCTAAAACTATATTCTCACTTAGTGGTGTTTAAGAGTGTTGTTCCTGAGGGCCTTAGGAATGAATTTAGACCTACTTCTGGACCTGATTCACACCACAAACATCGCCCCTAACACCAAGTGTGAACATACCCTAAGGTAGCTTAACTTCCATGTTTTGTTTTTTTCCTGTGGGTACTTGATCGTTTCCAAACCTCCCCTCCGCCTGCCCGTCGGTCGGTCGGTCGGTAGGTCGGTCGATTTCTAGGTCCACCCAAAATGAGATATTTCCGCTGTCCTTGCGAAATGCGCAGTCAGCCATTCCAATGAAGCTCCAGTACGTCCCATTTCTCGTCATCTTCGACTGGTCTTCTGATCTTCTGATCGGCTGCACGATGAGCAGGCCGGGATCCATCCACCCTGTTGTCCTGTCCAAAAGCCTCCCACCAAAAGTGTAAGTGGACCAAGCTCAAGCTTGCTTGTTCCTCAATTTTTTTCTTAAATTAAATTTTTTTTTAAGCAAATGGGAGGCCCATGGCACAACACGAATTATTGTAAGTTCTTCATTTTCAAACCAGCGAGGTGCTGGAGCTTTGTCTCATGGAAGAAAACAAGCCTGGGGTGGAGGAAAGTGCAAGCCGGCACTCAGATGGCTCTTGAATTTTCATGTATAAGAGGGTAGGAGGTCCATAAATGGACCACATAAAGAGGTGAAACTGAATTTTGGGAAGGCGAAGCTTCTTGAAACACTTTTCGGTACATTTTTTTTCCTTGGGAGATGAGTGACTGGAGTTGGCATCTAACGCAAGCCGTTTCGTATTTTTTGGAGCTTTGTGGGATTAGTTTTGGGATTTTGAAGTTGGAATGGCATTCAAATTGCCCACCTCCTAGGATGTACATGGGTTGTACATTTTTGAGGGCTATGAAAAAGCAAAATGTACAAATAGTGTACATTTAAGGAGGTGGGCGATTTTTTAGAGCATGTGGGCTTTTTGAATTTTCTACGTCAAGTTATGTCACTACCAAATCAATTAAAAAAAAGAGAAAGAAAAAAGAAATAGATGGAGGGAGGGAGTTTTAACCATTTAAAAGGGATGAAGCCCCCATAACCAAGGTATTTACCAAAATGCTTGGATTATTAGACCAATAGGTGCATTCTTTAATTCTTTGATGAATAGTCTTCCATGAGACAAAGTTTTTTCATGAGACAATTCTTATGGGTCACAATTTCAAACAAGCATACCAAACTTGGATTTTGAAAACCCAAAACTCCATTTCAGGAGAATTGTTTTAGTAAATATTCATGGTTTTACATGATAGTTGCTTGGAAAAACATTGGCGATGAATTTTTTTTTTAACACATATAGAACTTATTATATGTTGGGGAATTGTACATGTAATAATCCTTTAACCCTTAAAGGACAATGGGGTGACCTTGGAAATCATCAATTTTCATAACTGTGTGAGTCATTAGCTTAAAAAATTGCAAACACACTCATTGGAAGTCAAAGTACTATAGAAGATCTCCCCTTTCTGCACAAAATTCTGAGGATAAATAGTTGCACTTTTGTCCTACATGGAGAGATTCTTTATCATCTATCAAACACCAAACATTTGCCTCGTATTTAAGGGTTAAAGGTACATTTATAGTTTCACACTATGTACTCTAAATTATGAACCTGGAACCCCAATATTCCATATCCCTATCCCACTTGGATACAATGTATGGTATGTATGTGTATATATACACACACAATGCATGAAACAAAGCACAAATGCAAAACGTGTGATACATGGATATGGATATGTTTCACAAACTTGGGTTTACCATTTATCGTTTGCAACTAGGAGCTTCTTATGTAAGTAAAAGCTCAAATTATTTTTATAAGTAAAAACTAAACTATGTTGGAAGTGAAGATGAGAGTACTTGGATTTTTTGGAATTTGAAAATGTATAGGACATAGGACATGGGTCAAATTCATGCTTTGACACTATGACTATGACACAAAAGAGAAATGATTTTTGTCACGACATAGGCAAAATAGCCTCACTAAGGGGTCAAGGGTCAAGAGAACCTTGTTGAATTTTTGTGTATACTTGACATAGAAGGTGCATGAATTGAAGTGTTCAATAGTGAAAAAAGTTTGCATTCATGTTGACTCAAATTCAATGTCACATGGCACTCCCAATTTGGATCATTGGTATGCACCTCCTATGTATCACCAAAGCTTCAAAGTAGTT
This sequence comes from Climacium dendroides, assembly GCA_950106755.1. Lineage (NCBI taxonomy): Eukaryota > Viridiplantae > Streptophyta > Bryopsida > Hypnales > Climaciaceae > Climacium > Climacium dendroides. The sequence goes on from OX467083.1 coordinate 18,411,229, forward strand.
GTATACTACATGTATATTGTAGTAGTTGAACTTAGTAAGGTTTAGATGAAAAAAATGACATCCAAGTAAATGATGCTAATTGTTGTATTATCATTGCAATGGTGTATGTCATAGTTGCCATAGTCTAAAATATGTGTAGATGGCAAGACATATAACCTTGGATTTGAACTAATTGTGTGAATCAGATGCAATCTACAAGTCATGATTTGAAATTTTTGTTTGAAATTATCACACAATCATTCTTTAAAATTGAATTTTATGACATATTTTCATATTTTCATAAATTTGGACTACTCCCATATATTAACCATGAAAGGACATGACCTATCACCACAATAATATTTTAGGGGGGCAATTTATTGATCAAAAGCTATATAAATTTTTTGAGGGAATATTTGACAATAGATACTTCTATTTTCAATGGATGAAATTGCTCAATTGCTATGAAACCTAGGGACAATATCACCTTATTATGGATGAACTTACCATTGTGGGGATGAATATGTATTTTTCCATTTATATTTGTATGTTTCATCTATGTCTATGGATGCAAATATCGTCACCACTATGTTGGAGATTGATTTTTGCCTTGCCCAAAAATAATGGAAAAAAATTGTTCTATGGTAGTTAGTAAAAAATAATCCAATTTATGATTCAATAGATGTATCTTTTGGTTAAACAATTATCATATAAGTCATTAATCAAATCCAAAACATTTGCAACATCCTCCTAAGTATTTTAAAGTATTCAAACCAAAGGTAGTAGGATTATTTCTTAAAAACCTTAACCCTTAAAGCCTCAAGGAATGATTTCAAGTCATTTTCAACTCTTGGACAAACCCTTTTTTGTGCAATATTTTTGTATTCTTGTGAAAATTTTCATAAAAATGTGTTTCACTACTAGCTTGATGCCTATAAAATTTTACAACAATCCAAGTTGAAGTTGAAAAGTTATGGATTGAAAATATGTTTCTTTTAGTTTCAAACAATTTCAAGCAATTATATTAGAAAGGTCCAACTTGTTTGAAATTTTTATATAGACCTTCAACAAATTTGAAAAGATACCCCCTAAAGTTGAAAGGCATATTATCATATATATAATTTTCACTTACAAACATTTAAAATTGGCTTCTTAAATTTTGAACATCACCTAAATGACAAAACTTATTTCAAATGCTTATAAATCAAAATCATGTGTTGATATGCCTTTCAACTTTGGGGGGTACCTTCTTAAGTTTGTTCAAAGTACGCATAAATGTTTTTGGACATGAACGTCCCAACAAATTTAGTCAATGTAGAATTTCTACATTACGATGCATTACTTGCAACTGCATCATAACGATGTGAAGTAATGCATTGTAATGATGCGATAAATTGTAATTAACGTGCGAACCCATGCAACAATGATAATCACATGATAATTGTTGACAAACCGTACTAGGGTTTAAACTTTGTGATGATATATATAGATCATAGAGATAGAAAGATAAAGAAACAAAAAGATAGAAAGTTAGAAAAAGTTTGTCTTTTTTCTATTAGCATTTCAAAGCTAAATTTCATAATACTAAAGCACATTGTTGTACTTTAATTAAATATTCGCCACCACAATGTTCAATATTGCTAGCTAATTGTGGACGATATTCTCAAGTCTCTTGTTGAATGCCACTTACCCCCTCACCTACTAGCAAATGGGTGTGGAATATTTTGCATCATATCATAAGGAGATGAAATAAATGATGCAAAATATTCAACATTCGGTTTCAGGAACCTGGGTCCGATTTCAAATTAGTAGTCCTCGGAATCGGCCAACCGTAAATTGGTGTGTCGAGTCAGCAATTCATCTTGTTAATGGGATAATGGGTCCGTGGGTTGTGGGTACGGTCGTAAATAGGTTTTAATGGGTCCTTGGGACCAGCCCCTTAATGTTTTTTTGGGTACGGTCCTTGGGACCCATAAATTAAAAAGGTGGAACCCTGAATTCCAAAATTGAATTCCAGACAGAAGGCACGGACCCTCAGTCACTTGAGTGAGTTCAGTTTTTGTGGTACATGTCCTGGACTCTTGCCCATGTGAACGGGGCGTGCGTGCCAATTATGGAAGTGTCCCCCCGGGTCCCGGACACTATCCAGGGGTCCCTGCTAACTTACTAGTAAGTTACTGTAAACCCCCGGCCTCGCCTGCAGCCAGATTTCAAATCCCCGCCCCACCATCATCACTCTGTGTACATCTCTGAAATCAGTATGTACTTATGTTGAAGAAATGGATTTCAGACATTTCCCCTTGAAAAAACGAATGCAGACCATGCTTTACAATTTTTTGCATGTGGTGTCTGAATGTTGGGCTCTTCGATGGGTTGGAACCTCCTCTTCACTTTCTTGATGACAAGAAAATCAATGGAAATTTGACTAGTTTAGTAATAGTAACTAGGCACAATAGTAAGAAAAATAAAGGTTTTGGGGATATTTTACCTTGGCTCAAATCATAAATGAAGAAACAAAATCAAACAAAAATTATTGTTTACATTTATAGTACTTTAGGGTAGACTTCTATGTATCAAGAACTAACATGGCCAAATTTTAGAAAAAGGCAAAAAAAAATTCCTGAATTCTGGAAGTGTACATTGAGGTAGACATACCTAATTGCGTCAAGTTTTCAGAAATATTAGCTATTTTTGGAAATAGAAGAATTTCACAGTAGTAGAAAAAAGCCATATAAGTAGGTACTCTACAACTATTGAAGGTGCTTATAAGATATGTGCCTATAACATTAGTACCCTATAACTATGGAAGGTTCTTATAACATAGGTGCCTATAACATTAGTACCCTATAACTATGGAAGGTTCTTATAACATAGGTACCTATAATATAAATATCTTATAACCATAGAAGGTGCTTCTAATGTAGACACCTATGATATAAATATTCTATAGTTATAGAAGATGTTTATAACAATCTAAATCCCACAACTTAACCATTAGAAGATATTTGTCACCACCACTCTCATTATGAATTGCCCTTTTAGTCATCTTCTATTTCTCTTTGGTGGAAAAAAATATCCCAAAAATGCTTATGATTGATAACAAAACGCCTCACATTTCTTACAAAATCAATGGAAGAAAAATGAGCCTCAAATAGTGCTCCAAGAGACTTACATCTAAATGAACCCTTCAAAGCTTCCATTGCCTAATATTGCACACTAATTGAGAAGCAATATTAAGGATGTTTTTGATTTTAGATATGGGTGTTGAATATGTGCTTGAAGATTTGTGAAATATCATTAGAAGTTTGTCATTCTAAGAAGAGATTTGTGATAGAGAGGTAATGGGATAAATAATGTATAAGCTTGTTTAGGTATTTTTAGGGCTCAAGTGTTTCATCATCTAACTTCTATAGCTCTTGTTCTACACATCCAATTCTTGATTTATTGAAGTTTTGAGTTTGTGCAAATGCAATTACTTTAGGAAGTCATGATTTACTCCATTAAATTCTCATATGTACTTGTTTTATGAGGTGAGATGGAAAAATAAAGCAAAATAGGAATGACCTTTTATATATAGAGAGAGAAGTAGATATCCTATAACCATTGAAGGTGCTTATAGTACAAATGCCTATAATATAGACATCTATAATATAGGTGTATAGGCTTCTAGATCTATAAATTAGGTTCCTAGGCTCACATAATAGCAACCTTCATGAAAAAACATGGCAAAATCTTTGTAGAGACTTAAAAGCAACTCTATTATGTCCAAATATGATCTTTGAGGTCTAAACCTTTCATCATAACTTATTTAGGCAACTTAAAGTGTTCTCTAGTCTCCACAATAATTAAGTAGAATTCGAATATTTAACAATTATTTGACTCTTTATTGTAAACTAATACAAAGACGAGTAAAAAATGTGTTTTTTTTCCCTCAAAATTCTAGTGGGAAAAAAATTGTGAATCCAAAAAGTCTACACAAGATGGGTACTCCAAAAATCACCACCTTTTTTACTTCTTTGTTGAACTACTATTACTAGACTGGTCAAATTTTTGTATTTTCTTGTTGACAAGTGAAAGGAGCGCTCTAAAGAATGTCATATTTGGATACCATCAATGCAAAAGTTATGAAGGAACAAAGTTTGGTTCTAAAACAAGTTCTTCCACAAAAAAAGAACATAATTGATTTTGAAGATGTACACAAAGTGTAGATGGCAATGTTAAAATTTACGATCAATGGCACATTTGTGGGTGCCTATATTATGTGCAACAACTTATAAGGAACAACTATGAATTGTTCACCAAAGACAATGGATGGTTTAATAAGGTCGACTGTATAGTAGTGCAACAAGCTTCTTGTGGAGGCCCATATTTTATCCTTGGAATAAACACAAGAATCTTTTTATTTGCTACACAAATTTTTGGCAACCAGAGGTTCAAAATTAGCTAGGGGAGGTGTTAACAATAAAAAATAAAACGGCACAAAATAGGGGGTCTTTTTTTTTTTTTACATTCACCCTTGGCTGAACCTCCACAAGAGGCTCACAGTTGCACGAGTATAGTATAGACTTGACCGGTTCATAATGTTACCTTATATAAAGCATGATCTCGCATCCATTTGGGGAAACAATATGATGTCCGGAAGTAGCTTAATAAGATCCCTCACAGCAACTGAACAGGGCTCGAAGCTTACACCCACTGCATGTTCGTATCCCTGCAAAAATCTACTTCCAAGATTCTTAAAAACACCCACCTCATCTCATTAGGTCAAAGAAACCATAAAATTTAAAAAAAAAAAGTTTAAAACACAAGTACAGTACTACCACTCCCATGTCCGATCCAAGCACACAATCTCTTAAACAAAATTAAATGTGTCACTTGAATCCATCCGTTTGCCCGTCCTTTTCTTCGCAGTGAGCAACTCAAAACGAAGCTTAAGTTTAGTTTAGTTTTTTTAAAAAGTATCGGATCATGGGTGGTCATCTTCTCCCATGCCGCCAGCCAGCCGGCCAATGTGACACTGACACACACACCCAAAAAATAAATTGTCGTTGTGCATTCTTCGCAAACCAGGCTTTGGCAGTTTATAAAATAGTTAGAGTACACATTACATTACAGCAGCGCTGCTGCACAGCAATGTCATGTTGTTATAATAATAAGGGGAAGAGGCTAAGTTTTTGATTTAAAACAAAAAACAAAAAACTAGAGTTAAGATAAGGGTGTTATTTTTATTTTTTTTAAATTTTGAAACCCAAAGTTAGGATAAGGGTTTTCTTTTGCATGTGTACCCCAATAATCTTTGTGTCTCTCTCGAATTCCACACCCACAAATTCAACACCTTCAGTAAGGTGAAGGTGAGGTACGTTACGTTAGGGTTAGGTTAGGTTAGGTTAGGGCTTCCTTCCTTTAGGTCATGGGCTGTGAGTGCCACAGGCTTTGGGTTTCCTCAATGGGCTTTATGGAGCTTACCTGCCATGGGAAGAACTTTCCGGATTTGTCTGTCCTTGCGATCCTGCTCTTTGGCTTTGATAAAAATTGATCTTCTGCGGAATCAATAGGAAAAAAAATTTTAAAATGCAAGATACACAATCAATGCTGGCTTTTGAAGGATGGATAATATAGATTTTTAGGTCGGTCGGTCTGTGGGAGTGTGATGAATTGATCTTCTGTGGAATAAGTTAGAAGAAGAAAAAAAATTAAGTTTTTTTAAAAATGGAAGATACAATATTGAAGGGTGGATAGATTTTTTGACGTCTGGTCTGCGGGTGAGTGCGATCGATTTTGAGGAGATGCAAGGTGAGGTACAAAGGGAGAGATTTTTGGATGCAAGAGCCAAATGTGTTGAGATCAAATTCTGTCGTGGAGCTTACAATCAATCATGTACTAGTGAATATATCTTACATGAATTTTGAAATGAGAAGACATGATTCAAATCAAACGTGTAAGGGAGGCAACCCATTCCTGATCAACCCCTCATTATTCAGGCGATGGATGGAGGCTCTTCTCTTTTTGTGGTGCACGAAGAGATGAGCAGTGATGAATTTATGGCACAGATTCTGGTGTAGTTGTGGCACATTAGGATTGGTTACAAGACTCTTCATGTTGCAACCAACCCTAAGTGGGTTTTGCAACCAACCCTAAGTGGGTTTTGCAACCAACCCTAAGTGGGTTTTGCAACCAACCCTAAGTGGGTTTTGCAACCAACCCTTTATTGGAAATAGGAAGGTCTACTGTCCATTACCGTAAAGCTTTTCCATCTAGCTGCTTGGGAGAAGCTATTTGTTGTTAGTTCCCATCTTTTTCAGACATTGAAAAGTTTGAAAGAAGTTGACTACAAAAAAATGAAGACATTCTAATAAGAATTGAATTTTCTATGATTTTCCAAAGTGGAAAATGTTAAATTGTGAATAGACCCTTGTTGAAGTGTGGGTTGATTTATTTGCTCTCCGAGTGCATTGCTATCATGATAATGGGTTGTTGAAGCATGAGCAGACCCTTGTTAAAGAGTAGGTTGATTTGTTCACTCTCCAAGTGCATTGCCATCATGATAATGGGTTGTAACAATAGTAGTAATAGATGGACCAATGTCGAAAATTGGGTGGATGGTAGTCTTAGGTAATTCTACCTTATGACCAATATGGGTTGAATATAATCTTCAACTAAAAAATTCATAATAATTATATTTTGAAAAATGAAAATATGAAAAATTTATGAACACCTCTCAAACTCTATTTTGGCAAATGGCAAAATTTTCCCACAAAAGAACCCCGCCGTGCTATCTGCTTAATTAGTGGTCAGAAATGGATTGCTTCCAAATGTTTTTTTTTTGGCAAAATTTTGCTAGGCTGTCAAAAATTTGACCTCTTTAGCCTCATCCCTCCCAAAATTGGCCTATGTAGTGAGGACAACAAGCATGACACCAGTCCCCCCCAAAGCTGTGGTTGCCTCCTTATTTTCATTCAAGGATGAACTACTAATGCATTTATAGCAATGATGCATTCATTTAGTTAGGGTTGGTGTGATAAAAAATGCTCTTTTGTGATTTCCTTTTTTCTTTCTCAATTTTCATTCGTATACTTACTATTGAAGAACACAAACTCATAAAGAATATAATTGCTTAGAACACAATCTACAATCACATCAAACAAACCCCCAAAAGCTTTGAGAACGGAATGTTTAAGTTCTTGTGCAACTTTGCCTACATATAGTCAAGTTAGACATACACCATTTTGTAAATAATAAGTTCAACAAGTGTTATAAATATTGTCAAAAGTTTTAGTGGAGGGGCAATAGAAAATAATTTTAAAAATGAGATGCCAAAATTGTTCAAAAGATTATTTTTCAAAAATGAAAATGTTGTATGGTTAAAAAAATGGGCAAATCTAAATTTAGCATTTGTCAAATTGTATTTTTTGGAGAAAATATAATTATTCCGCAGAAAAATGATGCTGATCCTAACCTACATTTATAGTATATGAATTGAGTTGTTGAAAACAAGGGTGAAAAAGGCTAGATTGGGTCACCTAATTATGTTTACACATGAACTTTGCCAACTTTTTTACCTAATTATCATTATTAGACTAGTCACAATTTGTTTTGATAGAAGTTCTAAAATTATTTCTTCAACATATGAACATCTTGATTTTGGAGATGTACATAGACTAATGATGGCAATTTAGATAGGGTGCAATTTGGAGTGTACCCACCTTAAAGCACTTGGGAGTGATCTCAAAACCAAAAGTTGCTCATCCAAGTCTATATATTTGATTCTAATCTACTTTGGTGTCAATATTTCTTTGAAAGGAACCAAGCTCAAGGTACGGGTTTACAATTCTAACAATTCTAACAACATGGCATGAAGTACCATACCCACATAGCAACTTTGGCTTAAATTATTATTTTTTTAAATGTATGATTCTATTTTTTGCTAATTCTAGAAAAAAAATCTACAAAAAATGTCAAGATGGCTTGTAAAAAAACCAAAGAATCCATTAAGCCAAGTGCCAATTTGTCATCTAACCATTTGTCATCAAGAAGTTTTTGGTAAAATGAAGGAATTACTTCATTGACATTTCAAAAGAATGAAGGATGGAGAAGTCGTTTCTATAATGAAATCTATTGTCTATCATAAATCTTCAAAGGATATGAGATAATCTGAAGATGAGAGCTTGACCACTTATTGTCAAAACATAGGAATTCTATCATAATAGAATTTCAAACCTCATTTAGGCATAGTAGAATAATATTTTTCAAAAAACTTTTCATTAAGTTAATGTGGTAAATCAAGAAAAATTTCATCTCCAAAAAACTTTTTGTGATTTTGAGACTCTAAAAAAAAGTTATGGACAAAATTCATAGAGGTTGTTTGAAAATGTCAAAGAAAATGTCCTTTTCAACTCTTCTCCAAATTTTGTTTATAACTTTTTATTGAAGGATTGAAATCTCAAACGATTTTTTGGAGATGAAAGTTGGATTGATTTCCCACAATAACTTAGTTCAAGATTTTTTGAAAAAATTATTTTACTATGCCTAAATGAGGTTTGAAATTCTACTTTGAACACAATTCCTACTTTTGACTTAACTATGAGCAATTGAGCTCCTACTAATCCTAATTTACATATCCCACATGGGTTGTTTTACCTCCTACCACCTCACTTGTATATATAGCTTATCTTCTCACCTACATAGGTACAAATCTACTGACTCTTGAAGCCACGTGAGTTTGGCACCGAATGTTTTGAAATCTTTGAATTGAATATATGATTGTCGGAATTTATCTTCTAAAGCACCAAATCTTATTTATGTACTTGAATGGAATATTAAAGTGCTGAAGTTGTTATTCGGGTACGGTACTTAGACCTACTCTTAAGAGGTGGTCTTTCCGAGGTTGACTTTTGTGTTAAAGTGGTCATACAAAGTGGACCCTACAAGGTGAATTTTGTATTTTGCAGGTAATTGTAAGAAAATTGTCCCTTATTTTTTGGGATGAAATGATGTGGAATATTTCATACCTCAATCAGTAACTAAAGATACACATGTTAGTATGAAAATGCATGGAAAAAATTTCAAAAACTTTGACTGCATAGATTGCAAGATATTTGCATTAAAAGTAAATAAAACAAGTTTTTTTACACTTTGATTGGCTAGATTTTTTGGCTTTAAATCTTCTTAACTTAAAATTTTATTCACTATTGATTTTGATTTTCTATTTTTTTATGTTGAAGAATTGAGTTGAGAATTTAGAAAAAAAATTCAACAAACTAACACTTAATTTTCACTCATTAAAAAATTATTAAGTAGAAGTAGGTTCAAGATAGAAGATATAACTAAATCATAAATATCTCTAAGATGGAATTGAAATACAATAATCCCAATAGTGAGATTGTTCTAGTAAAAAAACTTAACCCTGTCTAATAATATTTTAAATTTTTTTTAAAAATTGCAATTGAAAAGGGATACAATAAGTTATTTTTTCTAGAAGATGCTTAGATTGCCCCCAATAGATTGTTCATAAATAGAATGAATCAAAGCTTCAAATGTAGACAAAAATATAATTTTTGAGAAAAAAACTAAAAATTAAAAAAATTTAACTTTTTGTGATTTTTTGGAGGTTGTCCCTCGAGTTGCTTTTTGGGCTCATGGTGGCATAACTTTTGTTTTGGGGCACCGATTGAAATTAGAAAAATATATTCCCAGAAAGCTAATCTGATTTCCTATTTTTTTTTAAGTTTCAAAAAATCAGATCAAAAATTGAGATCACACAAGCTTATGTGAAATCCCATGAGTCTCCCATGGGGATTTTTGGACTTTAGGGGTTAACTGCTCATACAAATTAAAGCAAGAATTGTATTTGAGGTAGAAATTCAAACCTCATTTATATATAGAATACAATAAAATTTCTGAAAACTTTGTGCTAGAAAAAAGTTGGTAAATCAAATCAAATTTCATTTTCAAAAATCCGTTTGAGTCTCCAATCAAAAGTTATGGACAAATTTCAAAGAGGGGTTGGAAAGGACATTTTTTTGAGGCATCTATAAACATTCTTGTTGAATTCTTGAATTTTGCCCATAACTTTTGATTCAAGGATTAAAATTTCAAATGAATTTTTAAAGATGAAATTTAACTTGATTTCACAACTTTTTCTAGTTCAAATTCTTTGGAAAAAATATATTCTACAATGCCTTAATGAGGATGGAATTCTACTCCAAACATAATTTTTATATTTTAACAATGAGTGGTCAAGCTCTAATCTTCAACTTATTCCATATCCTTTGAGGACTCATGATGAACAATGGTTTTCAATATAAAAATGATGTCTCTACCCTTCATTCCTACAAATGTCAATGATGCAATTCCTTCATTTTTCCATCAAAATTTGTTTTTGTTTCTAATGGTAGATGATTAAATTTCAATGGTTTATTATTCAATGGGTTTTTTTTGGATTTTTGGCAAACCATCTTTCTTTACAATTATTTGTCGATTTGTATGTCTTGTCTTAGAATTAGCAAAAAAAAATGGAGCACACCATAAATATATTGTCACTATTCTGGTATCAAAGCTTACACTAATGATGCAAATGAATTTTGTGGATGAGGATTTCAGAGAAGAAAAGGCAGTTTCTTTGAAGGCTATTGAATGTTATGCAAGTTAATTCTACAAGCTAATTTGGGACCTCTAATTCAAAATATGAATTCAAAATTTTCAAATTTTATTACAAGTGGAAAATAAAAATTTCCTATATTTTTCCTAGGAATAAATTTACCTTGGAAGGCCCACTTTGTATGACCAATTTAACGTCTTGCAGAAACAATACAAAGTACAATCTAGTAGCTAAGTCCCTATTTTTTATCATTGTAGTTCATCATGTTGGTAATGTCGAGCATTGAAATTTTGCAATGTCCAAAACATTAATAACAATACAAATACACTTTGAATTTTAATTTTAAATTTTAATTTTTAAATTTATTTATTTTTTAACACATATACTAGGAATTTTCAAAGTACTACTTATGGTATAAGTAGACTCAAAACTCATCCTAGGCTCTCACATTTAGATGGTGTAGGGTATTGAACCATGTTCAATTTTATAACAAGTTATCTTTCATACCTCTCACATTTCAACACACAATTGAAATTCTATGTAAATAAGCAAAATAATAAGAGTCATTCATAAACTACATAACATTATTAATTACCCTAAAACATTTACCCTTAGGGATTGGAATAATCCCTCCTTCAATTCATGCTAGGAATGAATTTAGTTTAATTTTGCGAAGAGTCATTGGTTGATTGGAAAGTTGCCAAGAATCATTGGTTTGCTCAAAAGTTGCAACACTTTTGCTTTCTTGGGGAGCAAAAGGGATTCCTCAAAGTTGGTTAATAATGTTATACAACATGACTTTTTCTACTTCAAACCTTCTTAGTAAAAGATATGGACATTCTATATAGTAAGAAAGGGCTAGAGGTAAAATATTTTGTTATTGTCATATTTTTTATTTATGAACATAGATATCAACAGGCTACATGATGGATTTTACTTGTCGATTCTCTTTTGTTGGTGTTAGAAATAATATCTTGATTTGTATAATGAAGCTAAGCCATAATTACACAAATCAAAATATTATTTCTAACACATTTTATTTTGAATTCTATTTTCAAAACATTGTTAAAAAATTTCAAAATATTTTCGAAACATTATTTCTAACATATTTTATTTTGAAAATTTGCATCACTTCTTCCTAACTTGAGGCTTCAATGCTGCTAGTATGTGAGCATGAACATACGAACATGTGAGCTTTGAGCGTATATATAAATAGATACATTACAACCATTGAAGGTGCTTATAATGTAAATACCTATAATATACCTATATCATAATTACACCATAATCATAAAGGGTTTCTATAATATAGACACCTATAACATAGGTGTATAATCTTTTAAGCTCATGTGCTCATGTTCTTAAGCTCATATAATTGCAACCCTTTTATAAACATCTTCTATAGTTAAAAGTATCTATGATAAAAGGTGCATATATTATAAACACCTTCAAATGGTTTTAAGTACATACCTATAACTAGGTTCAAAGCTTATAGGCTCATGTCTCTATGCTCATGCGTTAGCATTGTTGCAATTAGACTATTCTCTCATGTACCTTGGTTAGTGTACACTACTCTTCTTCATAGGGCTTTGCCCTTGGTTCAATATATGATTTATTCCTTGCAAAGGTCAAGGTCATATTCATTATATTGAGGCTTTTCACAGTCTCATTTTTATCTTCAACTTGAAAATAAATCGCTTTATTTTTTATTAATATTTTTTTATAAATAGGTAACAACACTAACTTTTAAAATTTCATTTTAAAATCTCTATTCAAACATTATTTATTCTTGGTTTGAATTATTATTTTGTAAATGAATTTATAATATCTAGCATTCTGTCTCAGAATCTGTGAAAATTCTCAATATAATGAATATGGCCTTAGTTATGATTACATGCATTTGTATAAAAAAATTTAATTTTTTAAAAATACTTTTCTTTCATTTTACACAATTTGCTTTCATGCACACATTCCCTTCAAACCCCACGAATTTTATATGAGATCCTAATATTTTTCAATAATAAAATTTTGTAATTATATATTATTTCTAAAAATAAATAATTTTTTAAGAATATATTTTTCTTTTGACATTTTCAGGAGTACCATCAATTAATGGTATAAGAAATTATAGGGGAGAGATGCATGATTAGGGCAACCAATTTTTGACCAATTTTAAGAATTTATGAAAATCATCGAAGAATATTGAAAATTAATTTTCATGGTAAATTAACTTTTGGTGTTTTTGGAATTTTAATCTTATGTTATCATTACCAAAATTGAAATTATGTTCTCTTAAGTGCATTAGATTTTTCAAAAGATATTACATGTCCTAGTGCAAAAGTGCACTACAATTTTTTTAAGGACATTATTGATGGAAATTTGAGCTATAATTTTCTTGATATTTTTATATAGAAACATAAGTTTTCAAAGAATATTGATTCCTCATATATGATTTTTTTGTCTTAAAATAAAATATTATATATTATTAGTTTATTTTAAGTTTTCATCTATTTAAAAATATTTTTTAATGTGTCTGAAAAATAAAACAAATTAGAGTTTTAATGAATTCTTAAGTCTAAATTTAAATATGGAAATTTTTTACTATCAAAGGTTGAATAGAATCATAGAAATTTGTCATAGCAATATTAAACTAAATTTTTTGAAATTCAAAATCTTCAAGGTTAAAAAGTTTTGAAAAATTGAACTTTGACTTTTAGTTGACATAAGGTAGAAGCACACATTCCCATCACTTTAAGAACTCCTTCCTCATATACTAGTGGTGTAGAATTGGATGCAAAGGTGGGTGCGTCTACCTTATACTTGAGATTCACACATGTTTCATTGCATTTTTCAAATACAGTTAAAGCTAGTATTTCTAGCAAAATGCAAAGTATGCACAAAATAATTTGTTTTTTTTGAAGAATCTTTGTTTTAGAATTGGGAGACCATACCATGTATTTGCTTAGGGATTTTGGCTTGCATGAATTTTAATATGATGATTTAAATTGGAAAGATAGAGTCCTGTAATAATTTTTTGACATCACAAATTTGAGAGGATGTAGATTATTTATCTTTAGGAAGTAATTTTCTATGCAAACTTAGTTAGATTTGAAATTACTTGAATGAATACTTCAAGAAAATTGTAGAAACAAAAGTATGTGAAACTTTGATTGAATGGTATTGAAAACATGCATTGATATGAACAATATCAAATTTGAAAAAACTATTACAATAAAATTGTTGCATTTTAAATTCATTCTAGGAATTGTCACTCATAAATTATCAAAAGTCATTTTGGTTGGAAGTAATTTGAGAATTTTAATTTCAAAGATTAAATTAAAACATTAGAAATAGCCATGGTAGATTTAACCAAATAGATACAATTCAAAATCTATGAATTTTATACATATATAATTATGTCCAAGTTTTATGAATTAAGATATGTGCCTTCAGTGTGAATATATTCACACCAAGGGAGCATATTTTAACCACGAGGGGGATAGAATAACCTTCACTATAACAAGTGATAGAGATTAGAGAAGAATACATTGGAATTATTTTTGTCCCCTTGATCTTTATAGGGCTTTTTTGTACATTTTATCTTTAATGTGAATGTACAAAGTTTCTTTCTTGAGCAAAAAATAGCATAAAAATAATTTTTTTATTTTAAATATGTGATGTGATGTTCTTCTTTACTCAATGGATGAAATCATTACATCACTATAAAAACTTGGGATGGTATTGCTTATTTTCATTGAGCATAGACATTTTAAAGATTTTCCCTCGTTGTATATATTTCATATATGTAAATGAATGTTTAATAGCTTAATTCTACCATCAAATTGTTTGAATAAGTGTTCATACCAAGTCATCCAAAGCAACTATCCCAACAAGTGCATAAATCCATTAACCCCTGAAGGATCAGCTTGCTAAATTTGGCAACAAAGGTAATTTTGGGTAGGTATGTGTGAATGGAGATTTTCATGTTTTGGGTCCGAAGTTTAGTAGAAGATATAGATGAGGAATATCTTTCATGTATACTAAAATTCAAGACATTTGAAAATATGAGTCACAAGCTATGGCCTAATATATATTTTTTTTCCCGTAAACATGCAATCCGGGAAAATTAGAAAAAATCACTTTTTTCATAAACAAAAATTTGAAATTGATTTTCTAGACTTATATACACATGGAAAGCTTTGAATCATTCCATTTCGATCAATAAGTCAAAAGTCACAAGGAGTTTTAGTTTATGAGCATTTATGGATTCTCTACTCTAAAATAAACTTTGAAGTCCTTTATGTAATTCAATCTTCAATATTTTTGAAAAAAATAAAAAGACTAGGTGTAGATTGCTTATTACAACATTTGGCATTTTTCAATTCCATGAATAAATTGTTAATAATTTAGTATTTTAAAACATTCTCTACATCTTTATACTTACTATTTTTTCCCTGTATGTTGTACAATTCCAAATGATCTAAACTTTTTCAAACATGTAGGCAACTTGCCTTGAAGAATGAATCCAAAGAAGCACCACCATTTTAGACATTTTTTCATACCAATATGACCTTGTGAAGTGTAGCTGCCCATTTTTTTTGCAAGGCCAAAAGAAACATTTTTGTCACTTCAAACATTAATATCATGCAATCCACAAGGTGGGAATTTCTGAATTTTTTCCCACATGTTCTCAAGTCAACATATGACAAGATTCTACAGTTACAAGTGTCCCAAAATGATTTTCTTTTCTTTTTCCAAAATTTAGTACTTGTACTATAAATGACAATTTTAGAGTGTTTTGGTGAAAACATAGTCAAGGAACTTAACCCATAAACAACATGGAAGACGTTTTCTAGACGATGAATGACGAAGAATCTCTCCACGTAGGACAAAAGTACACTCATTCATCCTCCAAATTTCATGTGAAAAGGGAAGGTCTTCCACATTAGTTTGTCTTCTTCCAGTGAGATCTTTTCCGTGATTTTTAAGCCAACAGTTCACACCATACCCAAACAAATGGTTTCCACGGTGACCGGCTCGTCGTTTAAGGATTAAGGAATTAAAGCATATACCAAAACTTCAAATATAGACATCCACGACTTGCAATAATAGCAAATAGTAACACACACACAAAGATATTAAACATTCATTATCGTTTTCAATCTTAATTTTCCAAACGAAAATAGATTCCTTGACTTCACTTTAGCACGCACCATTTAGATTCCATATGAACAAGTTTTCAAATTGTTTTTTTCAAAGTATTGTTTTGTAGGTGTACCAAAAATCAACACACACTTCTTTTTTTTTCTTCTTCTTCCTTTTTATTTCCCCCTTTTTCTCTAGGCTCTCACGACATGTCATAATATGATAATGTACTATGTACTTCCCATGTTTGTTTTGTCATCACTATTTACTCCACTTCACTGTCATTTTTTTTTGTTTTCTGTTACAAATGTAGGTGTCGTAATTTTGAACAATGATGATGATCAAGGGTGCCCATCAGTAAAGGAAATAAAAGCCCCTGACCCGGCTTGGCAGAAGGATAAAAAAAAAACCCAAAAAACGCTTGTGGACCAAGATAGTGGGGGATTTAATTTATCGTGTACTGCCTTTGTTTCAGCAAGGACTCTGGTCTCCGTCTGGGGGGGTCAGGTCGGGGGTTGGGGGTCCGGGTTGGGTCGGGGGTCCGGTCGGTCAGTCGGTCAGTCGGTCAGTCGGACTGACCAACTGTAGGAGTGGTACAGTACTACTGAAAATGCTGACCTGTAAGCCATTCATTACTGATAAGGTTTTGACAATTTGATATAATGTGGCCCATGCTATTTCATGTTATGTTTTTGTTGTTTTGTTTTTAAGTTATTGAGTACCTCACTGTGTGTACGAAAAGAATGTCTGGTCCGGGGTCCGGGACCGGGACTGGGGCCTGGCGTGAGTGGGGACATGAGAGGCAGAGACATCATCATGGCCAAGGAAGAACACAATACGAGTATTGAATTGGACACATGGTCGGTCAGTCGGTCTCTGTGGACCGAGCTTACTTATGTATGTACATCAGTACATACAGACTTTGGATTTAAAACTTTAAAAAAAAAACCTTTAAAGTTGGGTCGGTCGTACTGAAGCTTCTGTCTGTCCACAAGTTTTCGGATCTTGGGTGCTGGAAGAACAAATCAGGCACTGCCATCTGCGTCCAAGTCTATCATCCAAGGATTTTTTTTTAAGAAACCGACTCCAACAAATTGAAAATATAAGGGGGATACCCATCGAAAAGGGGAGGGAAAAAAAAAAGTCTCCAACTAATAAAAATAAGGAGGGTACTATTGAAAAGGAAAGGGGGAAGGAAAAAAAAAAGACTCCATGTAATAAAATAAGGGGGATACTATGGAAAAGGGAAGAAAAAATTGAATTCAAGGAAAAAAAATAAAGGAGATACCATGGAAAAGGGGGAAAAAGCACCCGGCTATCATTGTGGCAAAGTCAATTCGCACTCAAAAACATTCGTAAAAATGTGCATATCTAAGCTCCAAACTCTTTTGGAGACTGGCATCATGCCTTTATTGTTTTTTGGTTGGTTGGTTTGTGGTCTTCTGGTAATAGTCAATGTGCAATGCAAGACATACTACACCAAACTGTTGATGCTTTTTTTCTTTTTTTTGGTAGAAAAGAGGTCATGTAGTAAGGTAAATTTAGCCCATTGTGTGGGGAGAATGATGAGGGAAATATGATATTGCTGTCTGGAAAATGTGGGAATAAATTTTAGTGGGTAGACAAGCCATAAGAAATAATGTTATGATGATTTCAGATTTCGTGTGATTTTTTTTTTCATTTATAGAAGGGTGTGTTGCTTTGGGCTTCTCTCGTGAAAGCTTGTAGACATACTTGTTGCCGTCCCCAAGATAGCTATGGTAGGGCACTTTCCATAGTTATAGGATATTTATATTTTAGGTACCTATATTATAAGCACCTTCCATAGTTATAGGATATTTATATTATAGGTGCCTATTTAATAGGTGTCTATATTGTAGGTACCTATGCTATAAGCACCTTCCATAGTTATAGAATGTATATTATAGGTGCTTAATTATATCACATGGATCTATGTTATAGATACATTCTATAATTATAGGATATTTATATTATAGGTGTTTATATTATAGGTATTTATGTTATAAGTATCTTCCATGGTTATAGGATACTTATATTATAAATATACATGTTATAAACACCTTCAATACTTGTAAAGGGCTCACATGCTAGTGTTATTGATGACTATGAGCTCATGACTATATAATCATATTAGATTTAGAGTAGTCATAGTGGCCTCCTCATGTGATTATGGTTGTGACTTGGCATGTGACAAAGGTGGCTTCACGAACATATTGCATGGATTGTGGGGGACGTAGACTTATATTAAACTCTATGACTAAATCTAATAGACAAATTATTCAAGTTGGTATGTATGAACAATGGTAATTGTGTTTGTTTAGTTTTAAAATTTATCTTTATACCGGTATTGGTTTTTTAAAAATCATTTATGAGTATATTAATTTTGGTTTTACATTAGAAATAGGGGAAGAAGTAGTTTTTGCTACATTATTGAAAATAAGTATTTACAATTTGAAGTTATTTTTAAATTATAATTTAAAATGTTGTACTCTAATTTATTTCATAAAAGCTATAAAATAATTTAATTGTAATGAATATTTTATTTTTAATTCAAAGAAGTTAAGAATGTCTTAATCAATGCTTGGAGTACTAGAAAATGTATTTGGATTGTTGGATGGAATTGAAAAATGATTTATAGTAACATTTTGGATGGGTTAATTGACACAATTTTCCAAATCTTTAATTCACATTCACAATCACAATGTGCTTGTAAAATTCACTTAGTACCCCCTCCTACTTATGTTTTTTTGGAAGGTGCTCCCTCTACAATCAATGTGGGATATCAACACCATATCCCATATCAATACCTACATTTGTACATCAATATATTGTATATTTGTATTTATTCATATACAATATATCATATATAAATATTCCATATGTATGTATTTTGTGTATAATATATCATATTCGATGAGTATTGAGTTCAATATCAATGGTGGGGGTCCATGAAAACTATTTTTTTGTACAATTCAAATTGACAGCATGGAAAGGGGGACTCAATTTTTTAAGGACATCCATGGTTCTTGATTTTTTGAGGTGGCAAGTAGAGGCAACAAGTATGCATCTTTTGGATGCATAGTAACATTGTTTTTTTAAGACTTTATTGCATGAATGTGTCTCCAAAGCTTTATATCAAAATTTTATATTGAATTCTATTTTGTTTTAGAAAGTATAAAAAATAAATATAAAAATAGTCACTTATCACTTGACAATAAAATGTCTAAATTAATTGATCATCTTGTGATATTATAGTTACACATTCATGTACTAAGTTAATATTTAACACCTAAGATTAATGTTTATATTTCAAACAACAATTGAATACAAATATTCTTCTTACTTATATAATACGTACATAGAAAACATTTTTTTCATTCATCCAAATGCTTATAGATTCTTGCCCTAGTTTCTTGACATTTATTTGGTACATTTATAGACTAATAACAATTTATATCCAAAAAAATGATTGCACATAGATTTGGTTTGTTTGAAATGTGCAAATCTAAAAAACATGAATATCTTTTACACATAGAATTGTTTCCAACATATTCAAATTGCTAATTGAAAATAAGTTGGTTTATTAGAAATATAGAAGCACCATACCATTTAAGGACCATACCTTGAAAATAAACATTGTGTAGAGATTAAAACCATTTACATGTCTCCAAAAGAAGAGTCTCATATTAAGTCCAAAAGTAAACAAATGATACTCTATGCTTCCAAATGCCTCCTTCCTATTGTATTAAGACTAAGTCTTGCTAAATTTAAATTTAGTGATCATTCTTATAAATTGACATTGTGCTTGGTTACAAAATAAGTTTGGTGTGTAAGGGTGAAAAAACAAGAAATCCAATATACATGTCAAACTACATAGAGTAATTATGCTATAGTGAAATTGTTTAAAGAACCTATAAGAACCTAGAATTTGAAAAGGGACACAAAATATAATTGTATAAATTCAACATAGCTATTCTTAATCACTAAATGTCAATGTGTTATGGAGCATTATTAATTTTCAATAAGCTCTTGAAAATATTCATCATTCATTATATGTTGGTTCTTCAAAGAAGTAAGAACATATCTTATTTTTTGTAGACACTTTGGTTTCAAATGTTGTTTGTGCTACTATGGTCTAACCGTAAAGGTATGTTCACATTTATTGTTAAGATGGATGTTATTTATTTTGGCTCTTCATTGGTCTTAGAAATGACTTTTGATAATTTTTTCTAAAGACTAGTTTCAAGTTGTTATATTTGATACGTCTCAAAATTGTAAAAAGATTGAAAGTAAGTAGTTGTTTTGTCTTGATTATCTAAAAACACATAATTATATATATTTTTATAATTAACAAAAAGAATTCAAATTATGTAAATTTTATATGTAAGTTTCCTTGTTTTTATCCTACCAACTTTGAGATTCTCCTAATGCTAAATGCAAACATACCATTGGTAAATAATACTACTAATCTAAAGAATTGGGGCAATTTTGGTGAACAATGTAGTTGAGATTGGTCTAGTTTTGTTGTCTCTATTTACTTAGTCCTTGAGTGTGAATTTTATTATCAAATCTACATTGTAGTGTAGAAAAATATGATGTAAACAAAGGTTTAGTGTCTTATTATTATTAGAAATCTAGTGGACTATGGTAATAAGTTCAAAGCAACTTCAAAAAAAATTGAGTGAAAAATTGTCTATTCTTTCAAACCATCCAAAGGACAAAAAACATCCACTTATGCCTCATCTCATGTATTTTAGGATTAATATAGTAGTACTTCAAGGTGAATTTTTGACCAAATGACTTCTTATATGTTTAATGTGATACTTGACTTTTGAATTTCTTAAAAAATGACATTCACTTTCAAACCAATTTGATGAAATTGAGCAAAGTAATATGTTTGCACTAAGATATAAGCAAAACTATGAAATTTAGATATTAAAGGATCAAAGGAAAAAGTCTCACAACTTCATATTATTGTCTTTAGCCATCATGCTATTTACATATGGGTCATATGTTGGCTTACATTGTGCTATCATGTAATGGGCCAATTACTTTAATTAAAGCCACTTTCAATTTTGAAAATGGCTAGATTCATTTTCAATATAAATATGCTAAGCATATATGAACCACTATTTAGAGCATATTCAAAAACTAACTTAATAGCTATCAAATAAGCCACTCTTCTTATAATTTGGGGTCTTCACTCAAATGAACTACTAGTATCTTAAATGTCATAATAATTATCTAAAATTGCACTCTATCTATTAAGAATATATCTATCTATTTGTGTGTGTGTGTGCATATGTAATGCAAATAATTACATAGTAAATTGTTATACAATTGATCATTTATTGTTCATAAACCTCTAAAGGTTCATGAATATGTTTCACCAAAAAGTTCTTTGAAATTGACATTTATAGTGCACAAAGTTATAATGGAAAAAAATCTTTTTCTTTTTGCATATTGAAACGTAAGATCTTGCACAAGACATATATGAGAATGTGTGGAAAAAGTCTCATGTACTTTGACCATGTAGATTGTAAGATATTAGTCTTCAAAATAATTTTTTTTTCTCCACCTTGTGTAACTAGTTCTTAAGACTTTGAATCCACTTAATTCAACTTTTTAGTAATACGAAGTTTTAAGGTTTAAATATTTATGGTAGGATATTGTGTTGAGACTTGGAAAAAAAAATTAAAGTAAAAATTCAAAATTTTCTTTCTTAAAAAAATGATTAAGTAGAAGTTGGAATAAAATGGATGGAAAAATTATATTGTTTATAGTTTGAAAATGAAATTGAAATATGTCAATCCTAATAGTCAAATTTTTGTATTAAGTAATCTACCCCTTAGGAATGTTTTAGTTTTGAAAATCTTATATGTTATTTTTTTTGGATGATTCACTAATTGCCCAAAATACAAGGCACTTCATAGCTTTCACATCATTTGACCAAATGGAATGAATAAAATCTTTTCAAAAATACATAAATAAGAAAAAATATATATTTTCTTTTCTTTTGACATTTTGCATTTTTTTTGTTGCTCAGAATTGAGCATTTTGTACTTGTGAAGCATATCTTTCTTTTTAGGTACCAATTGAAATAAAAATTGGATTCCTTTGAAGATAGTACTTTCTCTAATCTCCAAAAAAAATTTCAAAAAATTTCAACAAAATCTGACATTGTTAGAGACTATCCAAAATCCCCCCAAATCCATTCTAAAACTTTGAACCTTTAGGGGGTAAGAGAAATTATATAGAAAAACACAAAGTTTGTAAGTACATTGAAATTACTATGACAATTCATTTACTTTTAGTCTCTTTAATTTTCTTTTAATATTTATCTTTTTGTTTTAGTTTTCATTAGATAAATTTCAATTTGAGCAATGCTTTTCTTCTTTATAGAATTTTTCTTTTAGACTTTAAGGTAGATGGAAGCATTATTGATAGAATTGAATAGCCTTTAAAGGGGGATTGTAATAGTAAAGCTGTAAAGGTTTGATATGATTTCAACCTTTAATGGTTGGACCTAGAACCTTGAAGAATTTTTGATCTAAGAATGCATAAAAGATAGAAAACTTAGCCAATATTATAAACCATAATTCTTATTTCACCACAAACATTTAAATGGATGGAAGAAAATTCAAATTTTTCTATATATGAGACTTGTTTAGATTTGTTTACATTTATGTTTTTAAGAGTTGGAATGTCTAATTTTTTGGAGATTAATTCCTAATGATTCAAAAGATTTTATATCAAAATTTGGATGGCCAATTCTTTAGAGGTTGATTTCTAATGATTCAAAGGATCTCAGACACAATTTAACATTGCTAGGAGAATCAACAATCTATTTGAATGAGAGAGGGAATGGTCAATGCTTAATCTATATACACTAGGATATATACTAGTGCTAAAATATTAACCACCAAATATAAAGTATTATTAATAAATTAACTTATTTTTTCATCCATTCAATAATAGAAGAGTATAATTAATAAATTTAGTCCATGTGGATGTCATTAGTGTAGAATAGATTGATAGGATAGACTCAATTGATTATTAAATTCTCTTACTTATAAGAAGTCAAAAGAAAACACATCATGATAATTAGAGTTGACTCAAAAGAATATCTCAAGTGATATCTCAAGTGACATAAGTTGTACGGAGTACCACATAAGGTAATTGCACCTAATTGTGTCCCTTGTCCCCTTTCTAAAACCGACCCCTAAAGATTCTTGTCTAAAATGTACTCCCTCTAATCACACATGAATCTAGGATTAGTTTGAGAAACACCTATTTTCAGCACTTTGAAAGTTCATAGTTTATTCATCCAATTCCTAATAAATGCACAAGGAAAGAATTTAGAATACTCTTTTTGACTTCCAACAAGGTCCAACAAAACCAAAAATTAGACAATTTAATATTAGGAACAATGCTCACATGCATTTAGTTGTGTAGGTAACTTACACCATACATATATAGATGGCAAGGGCTTTCCTAAGAGCAATTACCAGGACAGTTAAAATGAATTTCAATTCAAGTCTGTAAACTCACACACTGCGTCATCACTTAACATAGGAAATCCCAATTTAACGCAGTCTTGAAACCACTAAACTTGGCCAGAAACTGCATGTGAAACTGCACCTCGTCTTTGAACTTCATTCAATACCTGTTTTCACCAAATACTGGCTGTTATCAGCCCTTTCTATACAAAGAATAACCGAAACTACAAAAGAATATGTAAAACGAACATACAAAGAGCCTAACATCAGTCAAACGATGTTGGAGCATACGTTTGAGGTTCCAATTACTCAGACAAACACCCCATGTAAGTGTAGTTCTTCAAATATTCACAAGCTGGATTTCGACTTGTACATTATGAACCCTTGCAACTTAGATATTGTGTCTACAAGCAAACAGGTTTCGGTATCAACTGTCATCCTCATCCTCGTCGTCATTGCCATCAGCCTCTCCCTCCGGATCTCCAATGCCTTCGAGTAACTTGTCAACATCTTCACCAAGTTCGCGTAATCGGCCACTTAACCTCTCTACTTTCGTTTCTTCTTGGCCAAGACAGACCAATAAGTCATTGAGCTCTCCTTCAGTTTCCTTCTGGGCCTCCTTTCGGCCTTCGTCCCGAGCAGTCTCGATCTCCTCCAGAGAGGGTGACACAGGAATCACTCCAGTATCTTGTAAAG
Organism: Climacium dendroides; assembly: GCA_950106755.1. Lineage (NCBI taxonomy): Eukaryota > Viridiplantae > Streptophyta > Bryopsida > Hypnales > Climaciaceae > Climacium > Climacium dendroides. Next base: position 18,435,166 of record OX467083.1, read on the forward strand.
ATTTTCTCAAAGTCCTGTTTTCTTCTTCAAGGCGATAATTCTCTTCTACTAAAGCACTATATGCATCAGACAGGCCTTTGAAATCATTTTCTTTCTCAGCTGCACTTCGCTGATATTGGAGATATTCTTTTTCAATTTCACTCTTCTCATCACGAAGTGCTCCAGCCCACTGTTGGGCAGCTTCAAATTGCTGCTTTAGCGTCTCCACCTCAGCCCTGTTTACCGACGCCCCGTTTCTTTCCCGAAGCGTGGAGGCCAGAGACTTTTCATCTCCAAGCTGAGGAACATCTGCCTTCGAATTTAGTAGAAGATCGCTAGTGATGGCCGAATTCTTCTCAAGAAGTTCCTGGAGACGAAGAATCAGACAATTAGTAAAGACTTACCATGCACTCCCATTAGCTAATTGGCACCTCTTGTTTGGTGCAGCCAGGGCCTAATAATGAACTGCTACTGAAGCTGAAATCGGAAATGAACATCTATAGGCGGAATGAAGTCAACAAGGAGCTACCTGGACCTCCTGAGCTTGTGTCTGCAACAACAACTTTAGACGATGGGTATAGTCTGTGTCACTCTCTCCTTTCTTTTGTTCGAACCCCTTGAAGTCTACAACAACCCGGCTCTTCGGGCGAGAAAATAAATCTATAGCTCTCTCCTTGATAAGCGGCTCGATTCGCTGAATAAATGCAGTAAACTCAGCATCATAAAAGGTTGTGACCAATGGCTCCTTGGGACTTCCGCCAAACATCTGAACCTGCTGCTGCTGGTCAAAAGGGACAGAGGTCATTCCGTCTCCTGCTGCAGCAGCTGCAGCTGTCGATCTGGTCAAAGCTTCGGGAAGTCTAGACGATGACAACGCAGAAGCGAATGTTGAGCTCCTTTCCATGTCTTCCCACTTCGCAAAGAAATTGGTGAGACCAACTCTCTGGCTTATGAGGTCAACAATTGCATAAGAGTCTTTTAAGTTCTCCTCGGAGTTGAAAATTATGCATGCACCAAGTAAAACAGCTGCTAGGCCTGCTACGTGTACACTGGCTGGAGATCCAGCGCTTCCAAGTAGCTCAATCAAGAAGGGGAGATGGGCGGGTTCCTTCAGAAGAGCAGTCACAGCTGGTGGGCATTCAACAACCCACGTGACCAGCAATCGTAGAAACACAGGTTGAAGCCAGACCAATCCTGGGTTGTGTTGGTTGTAAGTGTTGGTGGGTGAAGCAACTGCAAGGTATTTCATACAACGAGGTAATAGGTGCTCCGGAGTGGCCGTGGAGGAAGCAGAGATCTCGAGTGGAATCTTCAACACCTAGTTAGATGATAAAAACCAACAAACCAATATTCAGAACGCCCAAATTGAACGCCAGAATCAAAGAAAGTAATCGCACAGGGTACCATGAACGTATCATGCTGCAAAAAAAGAAGTAAAGAGAAATAAAGTACATACCCGCTCTTTGCATTGAACGTTATCCTTCAACATATGGGACAACACACTTGCTGCCCTACAGCTTGCCTGTAACAGGCATAAAATTGCACAACTAAGCATCACTACATCTTCACAGGAATGACGACCAAAACAAAGTTTCCTAGGTAACGTTGCTAACACATGAAATCTACACACAAAAGAAGCTTAACAAAGCACACATGGTTAAGAGAATAAACGATTTAGGGAAAAATTCCTGCTTCACTACTTGAAATGGAAAAGGCAGTTTGCCAGAAGGAACCAGACAACTTCTAAGCAAGATGGCTTTCATGACGTGCCATTATGAAACGCTTCATCCAAATAAATACTGACCTCTAGATCGTCACGTCCATCACTGGAGATGAGAGCCCTCACAAGCATGCTGTGCATTACATGACAAGAATGTCAGAAAGTGCAACAAGGTCACCGCAGCCCAGCACGAATCTGAGTAAAGTGCACAGTGCCAACCTTCCAAAGGAGAGACGACTTCCATCTTCCAGCAACCAATCATTCCCCTGAGCAATAGATTGTGGAATTGGAGTTATTGTGGAAGCCAGCATGGTCTGGCCATCTGGATTTCTCTGCAATCAACAATTCGATTGATCAAACACCACAAATCCCCGGAAGATCTTTTTCACGATTGCACAAAAAAGAGAACAGAGAGGCATACAAGCCAATAAAAACATTCCGTACGACAGCGGAGGACAACTAGGTAAGACAATAGGAGCCTATGCAGCAGATGACAAGGTGCAGAATGGAGGAGATCGAGAAAGGCCCAACAAAAACCATGTTGAAAATAAGTGATAGGTATAGTTGAAAATCAAACACTAATAAAGATGATCTGAACAAGAGGATCACCTCACAGTAGCACTTTATGACATATTCAGATGCAATACACTCGCTCAAATTTGTCGCTCTTAATAAAGCCCTCAAAACACAGTTTAATGCCGGTTCTGTGTCAGGCTCCTCTCCTAGAACTTTACTCCCGAGAATATCCCGATTTGCAGAATGCCCCACTACCAGATCACCAATGCATCTTAAGGCCTGCACAACAACCAAGATCACAACATACACTTTCAGGTATATAGATCAGAAAGAATAAAATTATACCTTTCACATAATTTCTGAATGTTTGACTAGCCAACCCATGTTCTCTACCTTCCAATGATAGTACTATCGACATGTACTAGACATCATAGTACGGAATGCTTCAGGATCAACGTACCGAACAACGAATGGCAACAGCTGACACTTGTCCTTTCACAGAGAGTGCAAGCAAAATGTCCAGTAGTTTGTTCTACAACCAATACACACAGACCAGTAAGTCAGTCAGATCGCATAGTGAAAACCAAAAAAGCTACTGCGCGTAACTAGCTTCATAGGATGTTCTCCACACAATTTTCCAGCAAAAGCACCCTGAGGTCGTGTAAGAAAGGCTTCTTCTGCAGCCCAAACAGCCCAAACAGATTTACTGTTCTGTACCTTAAACTTGAACTACTAAAAGCTTCCCTCAAGGATGACGGTGTAAGAAGGAACCTGAGAAAACAGCGTTTGATTTGCTATAATGTTTGCATCTTTCCCTGGCATCGCGTCAGGACCACCAGCAAGTAAAAGCGCAACAGTCTCCAGTACACATAGCAGATTAATTGACTGTTCCTCAAACCCCATCCAACAGAAAGTTAGTATCATGATCTTGAGCATTCTCAACCTTCACACAAACATCGGGGATCAGCACCTTGATTAAGCTGTCTTGCAACATTAGCATCTGGCAAGCCAATGAATCAAGAGCCCTGTATATGAGATTACAAGTGCATCTTGGGATCAATTCAAAAGTTGTTGAAGATGTATTTGAATTTACCTTCTGCTGTGTGAAGTCATCCACACTCCCTTTCCGCAACTTCAAGAGCTGACAAATATATTGCAGTCCTAAAGTTTCCCTTAAGTAGATCTGCAGGGCACCTAAACATAAGATTGAAAAGTTTTTGCAACTCTCTCCATCACATACATTGACCTTAACCCATAATGCAGCTTATTCCACAGAAATTCTGCTGACATCATTGACAGAAAGCAAGAGTATATCCACCAGGCCATAGTCAGAAAACAGCCAAGTGACGTTGCTAACCTGGTTGGAGGGATTGTTGCGCAAGAGATTGTTGAGCAGCTCCAAACAGTCCTGAAATATGACAGCGGTAATTGAGAGTTATCATGACCATGTGTCTTATGAGTAAAGAACACAACGAAAAATACCCATATGAGTTGAATCAGACACACCCAATGGGCAAAAAATGCTTGCCGTCCTTCACTATCATGGGAGAATTTAGAGCACCTGGACGATGATGCCTCCTTCAGAGCCTCCTTCCTCTCTAATTATATTGAATAAGCGATCAAAAGCACCTTCAAACACCACTATCTTCTGAATTTCCTGTGCATATTCAGTCGATTCTAAAAGTCAATTGCTTAAGAGACATGAGCATATTCAAACCTACATTTAGGATCAGTATTTTCAACGTTGTAAACATCGAGATATACTGGACTGTGAACAGATGAAATGCACAATTCTTACAGTGATATTGCAACCGAAAATATTAAAGAGAACACAGCATAATGCAACTTGACGCAAATTATAGCATGGAGACTGGAGAGTTGCCATACCTCAGCAGACCGTGTGAGATATGCCAGCACAATCAATGCTTCATTGCGTATAACCTACATCATAACAGAATAGAAATGAATCACAAGGTCAAAATGCACCACGTTCTCCGAGCGTTTCCAAGACAAACCTATGCTTAGTACAAGTATTCTTGCAACCGGTGCAAAATGCAAAATGACGCTAAGAGAAACGGCACCATCGGATGCAGAAGAGAAATGAATCTCACAATTCGGTAAACTGTTCCCAAGGACGTAGAGATCCCAACGAAGAAAATCTTTAATGGTATCTTAAAGAGACGTTACAAGGACTTTCACTACGCGAGTCGGCAATATCCGGGTGCCCCTCAGATGTCTCTTCATGTCCAACACAAGATTCGGTAATTGGAACGATAAACTTTGTTGAATTTCACCATCACTGGGACACCCTACAATATCCTCCTTAACACACCGAGTTGGATAGATACTGTGAACAGCGTCGATTTGGAACATCGTTCCAAGAGAATCAATAATACAATAGCAGTCACCTGCACTAATGTCTAACTTCTAATGCCAGCGTACAATATGTCAGTGAAAATACCTCACGCTCAGCAAGCATGTCCATCAGCCGAGTAATACCCTGAGGTATAGAAAGTACCAGATCCTGCAGCCTTCGCCACATTCCCCCATCAATAATCCATCCACTACTCAGATCGACTGCTCAAGGACAAGAATGAAAATGTATCCCACAGCAAAACCATAGAGTAGGAGGGCTTAAAGTCTATGCACACCTTGTAGGGCAATTCGTAAGCAGGGCAGTCAAAAGTTGCAGTGTGTGATAACGCACATAGAAATCTGGTTCATCCTGCGCAAAGGATGGAACTTTGAGATGTCCAATCTTCTTTCATTCGCTCTCAACGAAAGTGACAAGAACATATAAATGCGATTCATCTGAGGTCGTTAGGGTGCATACCAGAAGGCTTAACAAAAGAGCAATACTGGCAGGCTCACGCGCAAGTAATTCGGAGTTCACATTTCCCACTTGTACTTGCTCCGTTTCCTCTTGTCCCGCATCCTCTGTTGTTACCGCATGAAGAAGTGTTTCCAGTGCTCCCCTCACCTAAAGACAGTCACTTCAACTTAAAACATCAGATCTTTCGTTGCGTGCAACGTACCAGCTCAACAAGCCGAACTATCACATGATATGAAAAGTAAACAGTACCACGTCATATATTTGGCGCTTCTACGGAATAACGCCCAAAACTTACTAAAAGCTACAGTAGACTACACACATAAACCAACGTTCTGCTTTGATATACCTGATTCAAGTTATGTTACATTAAGCTCACCATATCTAAGTCTTCACGCTCCTCTCTGAAAATCGCCATAAGTATAGGAAACCCTGTTCACACAGAAAGGGTCTTCAGCAAAGCAGCATTCACCTGAAACAGTCCCATGCATCTAATAAATCTCAACTGCTGAGAAAATCCACAAACATCATAAGTCCAGAATCGGAAAGGCAGGCAGCTCCATTTACCCATTGCTCCAAATGCAAGCTTCGCAGCTTGGTTTTCTGCTACGGCGGCCTCCAGCTCTTGCATTGCACTGCGTCGATCGTCAGCAAGCTTGCCATTACTAATCCGCTCCAAAAGGTCCTCCACTCCTCTGCAGCCAGGCACCTCATCGTCAATCACACAAGTACCTGTTTCTCCTTCATGCTAGAATCTGCATTTTAAAAATACCCTCGCGATCACATCGTTTGAAAGAGGAAGGGAAATCCTCAGTACTTACCCATCATCCTCCTCGCGCCCATAATTGCTGGTTCCAAACACCACTTCACGCCCACTCGCGACCAGCCCGCCCACTCCCTACACCACATCCATCTCAGGTCAAGACTGCAACAGATATATTCGTATAAAATCTTGAAATGTTGACAATGGAGCTGAATCATTGAAATAAGCCCTAATCTGGTCAATAAGAAACACATATAAACCTAAAACGTTATGAATTGACCGGAAAAACCTCTACGACATTAAGTAATTACGTCAAAAAACAAAAATACATACATTAAACATTGTCCAAGCGAAGGAGCCACGAATGATGAAAGCATTAGATCGAAAAAAAGTAAAAGGACGATCAAAGCAATCCGCGGACCAAAACTAAGAGCACGAAGCAGAGGAGATCGTTTCCAATACCTGAGCTACTGCGTTGAGATTCAGAGATCCCAACTTGAACGCCATCCCACGTTCACCTTTCTGCCAAATCAAAAATGATCAAAACTATCCAGTAATTCGTAAAAGTACTGGAAAGACAAATGACGCTGCTGCTACTGCTGCAGAGAAAAAGACGCAATCAATCAGAATCTTACCCACAAATCCATCTTGCTTCCTTCAAGGCTTCCTCGATCTTGAACCGGAATCGTCGGAGAGCTGTGTCCAAGAAAAAGGAGCAAAAAGAAACGGCGAACTTAGAAGTGACATGAAAATAAAATGGAAGGGGATCATTTGAGGCGAAATGCAAAAGAATCGCGTAACCCTAATTGCACGAAATGCGGCATCCGCACGACGGGAGTACCAAATACTGGAAAGACGAGCAAACAACGCTAGCTCGGAAGCAAAGGGCGTGTGCGATCGTTTTGCGAGGAAGGGAATCTCTTACTTTCTTTTACCTTTTGACTTTTAACCCTTTAATCTTTTAGGTTCCGTTCACACTTAGGATGTGATTTCAAACTTTATGGTAAAAATTTCATAAAGTTTGACTACACGAATTGGAAGATATTAGCATTCAAATTTGAAAAAAAAAAAATTTGAACATTGGTTTGCAATTTCAAATTTGTGAGTAAGGTCATTTGTTTTGGAAATTAGATACTCATTTATGTCATTTTATGGTTTGTTTTATATAATAAACCCGAAGAAATATCATAATGTCAATTTTCCATGGTTCAATTTCCAATTCTATATATAGACACAATGGATGGCATCTAAGTCCTATTTAGTGTGTGGCTCATGTCAATATTCAAGTTAATTTGTCTTTGTATATGCATGATTTAGCTACTTAACCTCTAAAGTCCCAAGGCCATTTTGGGAACAAAACCACTTTTAACTACCACTTTTGCTATGTTCACCTACGAAATAAAATTTTAAAAATATTTTTAAAAATCTGACCGTAGGATTTTGTTCTACACTTGTCTTAGATCACGTGATAATTTTTTTTTGTGATTTTTGACCGTATAGATTGAAAGATATTAGCATTCAAAGTGAAAAAAATAAATTTCTTTCAAGAAGTTGTTATAATTGCCTACAAAACAAGAAGCTCCATAACTTTCACATCTCTAATCCAAATGGAATGAATAAAAGCTTCTCATTTACAAAAAAATATAATCTACAAGAAATAAAATATTAAAATTTTTATTTCAATTTTCTATAGATTTTTTTTTGTTGCCTAGTCTCCCCCATTTTGAGGTTATTGTGGCATAACTTTTGCTATCAGGCACTCATTGAAATAAAAATTATATTCCCCCAAAGCTCATAAGTTTATCTATCTAATCAAAAAGTTTCAAAAAGTTTCAGTAAAAATTGAGATCATAGAAGCTTGCCCAAAATCCATTTTGTCCCCTGTAGGGACACTGGGACTTTAGGGGTTCATCAAATTGCAATTTATATATTTAAAATATAATAAACTTCTAAGGATAGTATAAATTTTTTAAATAATTCTTTACATTGTTCAACATTTCTAGGCTGTAAATTAATTACTAGCCTAATTGAGAATTAATTTGTGCCCAAGAAATCCATATTTTCTATCAATGCATTGTACACTTTAGCATGAAAGGAACTGATATTTGATTCAATCTTTAGTTCAACCAATTTGACTCTAGAATGTTTGTCATGAAGAATTGTCAATTTAATTTATGAACAAGAAAATGTGCACATCCAACTGTGGTTCAAGGCTAGTCTTGGAATTTAGAATATGTGATGTACTTGGACAACTTAGTAAATGTAGATATAGGGAATTAGCTCTTATTTCCATCAATGAAATTGCTTGGCACATTGACTCCGTTACCAATTACTCCGATCGACTTGATCTAAAATGACACATTGAATTTATGCATACAACTATTGCTACAATTGAGTTTATCAAAGTATAATCCATCAATGTTTTCGCACTCACATTTCTCAAAGAATTTCTTATAGTCATTGCAATTCATCATTCTCAGTTTCAGCAAGTAGAATTATAAAATCAACTAGACCGGGTGCCTTATAATTCACAGCCAATGCTACTTACAACCAATTTGACCAACATGACTTCAAATGATCCACAACACACAATTCTCCCAGTGTTTCACACAACTTTGCAATTTACTTACACAATTTTCAGAATTGCACATGTTTACAATCAAATTGACAAAGATCCACACACAAGCACCAAACGCACAGACTGTATCTCACGACCACTCAGTCCAAATGCAGATCACACAATCAATCGCACATACTCACAAGTATTAATAATCAAATGGACTCAAATCTGAACTCGCAATATTTCCATATTTCAATTGCGACAATTGGGCCTCTCCATCTACACAAAATGATTCCATTGAATGAACCACACAACAATCACAATCACACCAGACTCTTGCTCGGTGCTTGACCGGATCGCTCCAGCAACTTCACAATCTCACCATGTCGCATCCCAGCGGCGATGTATTAAATGCATCCAAATAGTTCAAGCCCTCCTTCATGGCCAAAGTAACATTCACAATTCACACTCCATAAACACACGTAAGTTTTAACCCATTGAGGACCAGGTCGATGACAAGAAATGAAAAACTGGCTGAAACTGACATGTTTTCATTAGTAGCCAAAGTGGGATACTAATGAAAACATGTCAAAGTCACTTTTTTCACTCCATTCATCGACTTGGTCCCTAATGGGTTAACTCACAACCAATTTGTTAGATTTAGCTGCATAGAGCGCATCACTGTTCTAAGCTCATCCTCAACAATTAATTTTCTCCAGCACTTATTTGTTGAATAAACACTCTCGAATATGTACATCCTTGTACATTTATCCACTATCTACAGGTAGTTCTTAATCAGATTAGATTTAGGGTGGGTTTATACTGTGCCTAAGGCCAAATGGAAGGCTAGTTGGATTTGCCTTCAAGCCAACCTTCAATCTAGCTCCAATTTTTTCATCCAGTCCCAGTTAATGTAAATCCCTTGGGTCAGATTCTAGGGCCGAATTTCCAATTCATGTGCTCTTGAATTTTCTCAATGCTCAATTAAAAAAAAATATAAAAGCATGCATGTTTATCTTTCTTTTCTTTTCTTTTTAATTAAAAACAAAGATTTTCTTTTTCTTTTTTCTTTTTGTTCCTATATATTTTATTTCTAAAATAAAAAGAAGAAGTTTATTTATTTATTTACTTAAAAATAAATTAAAAAATTTAATATTTTGGTTTTCTTCTTATATAGAATATGCATTTGTAATCAACATATTTAACCCCTAAAGGATTTTGACTATATATTCACCAAAAATGCTCCAAAACTGCCATCTCTAGTACAAGTACCAAATTTTTGAAAAAAAAATCATTTTTGACATCTAACCATAGGATCTTATATTACTTTGGTTTAAGAAGATGTAGAAAAATTTTCAGAAATTTTCACAGTGCAAATTGCAAGATATTAGCGTTTGAAATAACAAAAGTCCTTTTTTTGTCCTTGTAAAAACCCGGGCAGTTGCACTTCTTAAGGTTAGATCATTATGAAAAAATGTTCAAAATGGTGGTCACTCTTTGGATTCATTCTTCAGGTCAAGTTGGCTACATGCTTGAAAATTTTCAAATCATTTGGAATTGTACAACATATAGGAAAAAAATAGAAAGTAGAAAAAAGTAGAAAATGATTCAAAATACAAAATTGTTAACAATTTATTTTATGAAATTGAAAAATGCCAATCCCAATGTTTTGGGTGTTTCATTATAGTCACTTAAATGATGATTTTTCTTTAAAATTAAAAAAGTACATACATAAGGGAGTTTGCTCTAAAAACATCCATGCTCTAAGAGTGATCATGATGGAGAGGTACATTTTACTTTATTGAATGTACTAGCACATTTTAGGACATGGTCACTTTTAATGACCGTTGCCTTTCAACTTAAAAAAATTCATAACTAATTACACAAAGATCTAAAAAATATGAAACAAATCAAGTCACCAAAAAAATACGAGGATAAAGGGCCTAACATGCATAACTCCAATCAATTTATGGCTTTTCAAAATCTATTCTACAATTTTTAAAATGAATCTTTAATATGATTTTTTCTCCAAGATCTAGTGTATTTGAGGCTCATTTCCAAAAGCCCTCAACACTATTAGTCAAAGATTGTGATGGACTCTCTTGTACAAAATCTTGAATAAAAGAAATCATAATCAATCATTTTGAAAATTGGATTTTTGATGCTAAAACTAAACTTAAAAAAGATTTAAAAACATATATAAACTACTAAGAATAGCAACTTGGTTAAGTTTTATTAAACTTCAAAGTATTGTTCACACCAAAATTTGATGCCTTGGACATTTAGAAATTAAGAACAACTCTATCAAATAAACATGTACCAAATTCTAAATAAAAATAAACATCTTATGTTGAGTTAGTTAAAACGATTGAACCAAATAAGCTTTAAAATCTCATATTCAGTTAAGAACAATTTTATAGAACATCTTATCAAACAAACAAGACTATATATATTATATTATAATAAGTTTTTATATTATATTATGATGAGTTTATATATTATATTATAATGAATTTATATAATGTATTATAAATTGTGTACACTTCTGTCTAAAAGCTCCCAAACTTAGTCCATTGCTCCCAATTTCAAACTAAAATATTGACAACAGATCATTTAGCAATGAATACTGGTGGAAGTTTCTTGAGCTCACAATCAACAAGCATGTACCAAAATAGAAAACAAAAGACTTCACATTTGTAGACGGTGGAGATTTGTACAATCCAATGGAGGAGACCAATTTGGTCCTAGATGGGAGTTCGGGCCACCCAAAACCTTGTCCCGATTGCTCCCTTGGGGCCAGATGGTTTGGCACCAAAACCCATGCCACCTAAGGTGACACGTAGGATGAGTTGTAGTTCCATCCAGCCCCAAGTATAAACGCCTTGGGCCGGATTTGGAGAAATTGAACACTCCTATTGGTTCAAACTTGGAGAGTTCCGGCCAACCCTCAATCCGGCCCTAAGTATAAACAAGCCCTTAGTATAGCTCTCACTAATTGCCCATTACTTGCATTCAGAGTACAAGGAGTGGACTTAACACTATACCCTGCAATTTCAACATTAAAGATTGAAGTGAAGAGCTATAACAACCTATACTAGTTTAGAATAGTAGTGGAGGTTAGTTACGTTAATTAGAAACGTAAGCAAAGCTATATGACGATGAATATTTAAATTCCGTCACCCTCTCTGGTTTAATGTAGGCAATTAGCACATTGTAAGTGAGTTCTCTTGGTGTGATCATCTGAGAAACTTCAACATGGTATCAGAGTGAGGTTAGAATATAGAAATGCAGGACTGAAAGGAAAGAACAAAAGTAGTAGAGAGATGTATGTGAGCACTATTCCAATGTCAAAAGAAGTGATCGAAAGCAATAAAGTAGAGAATACTAGCCTAGCATTCAAGGAGGGAGACAAGCTAAAAGGCTTGTCAAATTATTATGTGTGGGCTCTTAAGATGAGAGTGGTACTCAGAGCTAAAGGACAGTGGGCCATTATAGAGAGTATACAAATACTAGTAAGCTATCCAGCCACAATTGACAATGAAACATATATCAAGGTGTAGCTGAAAAAGAAGAAGATGCTCACCTGTTGGTTACTCCTATTATCAGTCGCTATCGAGCTCATTGATTTGATCGTAGAACACATGGATCCAACCCAGATTTAGAGGACATTGAAAGACCAGTTCAACTCGGGGGATCATTCACAAGTTTTGACACTCATGGGGCAGCTACAAGCACTAAAAATGACCGAAGGAAGCCCAATCGAGGACTACATCCGCAAAGCTCAAGAATTCAAGAATCGGTTGAGTAGCATAGGGGAACGACTTTCAGACCGAAACATCAATCAAATGGTTATGAACAGCCTTCCGCAAACATACGAAAACATGATCCAAACTCTCACTCACCTAGACCTTGACATGACATTTGAGAGAATGAGCACGAGCCCACTGTCAGAGTCACATAGACGAGAGCATTGAAATCAGCAACTTGGTGAGGAAGACGCCTTGGCTGCGACATTCGGGAAGGAAGGAGGAAGACAACACCCAAGTCGCGGACGTAGAGCTCTTTGACACTAGATCGCAAGAAGATGAGGATACTCAAGACAAGGTACCTTCGGGATGCCATGACCCCCACCTGGGCCGTACAGAATGGCACGCCCACCACCAGTAAATTGTACTATCACTGAGGCAATGGACTCTAGTACCTAGATAGCAGGGCAAGTAGACACATAGCAATGGACTATCAGAAATTAGATCAGTACTCCAACTCCTTCGGTATACAAATCAGTGAGATCAAAACCGGAAGAGGAGAGTCACACCCCATAAAGGGAACTAGCTCAGCCATTGTACCTACTAAGAATGGAAAAATAAAGTTGAAAATTGTTAAGTACGTGCCTAGTATGAAGAAAAACTTGATATCAGTAGGATCCCTTGCAAATGTTGAACATCAAGTTGTGTTCACTAGTCAAAAATGCTAGATTATAGACAAAGAAGATAAATTAGTAGCATCTGAACAACAAGATCCATCTAATGGACTATATTGTTTTTTGAAACAAATAATAGCTTTATCTGCCGAGTATAGCGATGCGCTTGCACTATGGCATTGACGCTTAAGACATCTAAGCTATGTAGGTCTAACCTACCTGTCTAGAGAAATGAAATTTATAGGATTGCCAAACATTACTATAGAAAAGTAAAAACATATCACTGCTCCCTAGCAGGAAACCAACATCAAGAATGATTTCCCAAATGAATCAAAATCAATGCATCAAAGACAAGAGAACAAGTGCACTCTGAAAAATTTGGACTTACTTCTTAAAGGAGAAGAGTGAAACTATCAACAAATTTTACGTTTTCAAACAAATGATTGAAGTTGAGACAAAAAATAATCTACAAATACTACAAATTGATTGAGAAGAGAATATATGTCAACAGAATTTGTAGATTTTTGCAATAAAAATGGAATCAGGCAAGAACTCACCCAAGCCAACACTTCGTAGCAAAACAACATAGCAAAAAGGCAAAACCAAACACTGATGGAAAGAGCTCGAAGCATATCAAAGGATAGCAACCTGCCTACATACTTATGGACTGAAGTTATCTTCCATGCCAACTACTTGATCAACTGCAGTCCAACACGAGCAAACTCTGCTGAGACCCCTAAAACAAAATACTCGAGTATAAGACCAGATGTTTCGAATCTAAATTTTTTGGATGTCTTGCATATCTACACATACCTAAAGAAAATAGAAACAAATTAGATAACAAAATGCAACCGTGCATTTTCCTTGGATTCGACAACGAATCTAAGGCCTATACGTTGTGTGACAACACTAGGAGAAAAGTAATCATAAGCCATGATATAGTCTTTGACGAGTCCAAGGTGGGATATCCCCATTTGAAACTTGTTGAGACAACCACTAGCATCTTTAGTCACCCAGACACCAATTCAACTGAGAGTTCTCAAGATGAAACTATAGAGAATATAGAGATGCTAGAATTGGATCCAATGACAACTAAGGAAGAACCACGGCTTACCCAGACTAAGTAGATCGAATTGCCAATCAATCCAAACGCATAGTCGGAGTCCCCCATAGATAATAAAAATACCAGAATGTCGCTACGTGTAAACAAACAAGCCAATCCTGCAACTAGACAATATCCAACTAGATATAGATCTCCATCTAAGAAACTTTGAGACTACTGAACACTATTTGTTGAACTATTCAAAGAACCAATAGATTTTTAGACAACAACTCAACGACAAGAATAGAGGGACGTAATGCAAAGTGAAATTAATTCCATTAAAAAAAACAGACTTGAAGTATCATAGATCGTCCAAGACACAAGAAGCCTATTACAGCCAATTAGTTGTTTAAGATTAAGAGGAACACAAAGGGAGAGATCAGCAAATACAAAGCAAGGATAGTCGCAAGGGGATTTCAACAAAAGAAAGGAATGGACTATCATGATGGGTTTGCCCCTGTTGTTAGATAGTTGACTATATGATTGATGCTAGCACTAGTAGTTAAATACCACTGGCCACTTTTCCAAATGGAAGTCATCATTGTTTTTTTGAATGGCAATATTGATGAAGAGATGATAATGGAAATATCCAAAGGCTTCCGGGCGTAAGTAACAACATGAAGGTCTACCGCATTAACAAAGCCTTCTATGGACTCAAGCAATCTCCAAAGGTGTGGTACAACTACATTAGTCTCTGGCTAGAAAACCGAAGACTTATTAGAAGTGAGAATGAACCAAACCTCTTCTATAAGAAGAAAGATGGAAATATATCACTACTATTACTTTATGTAGATGATCTCTTGATTATAAATAGCGATCAAGAAGAAATAGTCAAATTCAAGGCTAATCTACAAAAGGAATTTGAAATGACAAACTTAGAGGAGGCCAATGAATACCTTGGAGTAGAAATTCACAAGCATGATGATAGAATCTTCATCAGCCAGTGCGAGTATGTCATTAAGTTATAGGAGAAATTCGGGTTACAAAACCTAAACCCCACCAAGCTTCCGATGGATCCCAAAGAGACCTTGCAAGCATGTATGGGCATGGACAAGGTCGACCCCACCATCTACCAATCATTGGTAGGAAGCTTATTATATGTATGCATCACTCGTCCAGACATATGTTATGTAGTGAATTGTGTTTCTAAATACATGTAGGAATCGAAGCTTGTACACTATCGTGCTGCCAAGAAAATCCTCATGTATCTTAGTGGTACACTTGACCACGACATCTTTATGGCATCTGATGAGGATACCACCTTTCACACTTATGTAGACGTAGATTGGGGAAGAGATATTGACACCAGAAGATCAACCTCGGGTGTTCTTCATAAGCTTGGAAACTCAACCATTAGCTAGAGCAACAAAATGCAACCGATAGTCTTATTATCAAGTACTGAAGCAGAATACAAGGTGTTAACCGATGCATCAAAGGATATTATTTATTTTAGAAGGTTGCTTTAGGAGCTTGGAGTAAATATAGATGAGCCAATTACATTGCTTAGCGACAATCAATCGTGCATTAAGTTGGTCAAAAATCCAATCTTGCACGCCAGAACTAAGCATATTGACATACACCATCACTTTGTGTGTGAAGCAGCCAAGGCTAGAGCGATACATGTAAGTTACACTCCGATCCGAGAACAACATGCCGACTTCCTTACTAAACCTCTATTCCAAAAGAATTTTGCCCATAACTACTTCAATACAGGTATTATCCCTTTTCCATCGCCACACTATTGAAATTTGACACGTGCCCAATTAGGGGTCTATGCATTGTCCAACTAGAGTGCCTTCCGCGATACTTTATTCTTAAAATCCATGGCTCCAGGATTCTTTTGAATCAGACAATTGTCCCGCCACTCCTTTGAATGCTCAAGCAAGTGCTTCCAACAACTCTCCAACAACTCATTGGATCCACTCGTATTCCCGCTGACACTCTCATCACTACTACAGGCACCAGCTATGCCAAGAACTCTAAACATCTCTTGTTGATACCCAAATGTCCGCTCCTTGATTTGAGCCTCTTGTTGATTTTTGCCTTTTTGGATCAAGCACCACAGACACAGACATATCACTTGAATTCTGCAACAGAGCCAATGAACAACTATGGCAAAAATCCATAACCCTAGCAGAAACATTTGCATCTACACCAACCACAAATCAGTGATACAATCAACTACCTGATGCAAATACGTGAAAACTACACCAATGGAGATCATTAAGAGCTTACCAATGACATTTGGTCGACATACTCCTGGAAGAAATGCACAAAGAGTGGAACGTGCACCATGGAAACAATTTAGGATTTTTTTCAAGCAAGGGAGGATGCTGAATAAATGCTCTCAAATATGTACATCCCTTGTACATTCATCCACTATCTACAAGTAGTTCTTAATCAGATTAGATTTAGCATAGCTCTCACTAATTGCCCATTACTTGCATTTAGAGTACAAGGAGTGGACTTAACACTATACCCTTAGGGAGGTCACTTACAGTGTCCATTAAAAACCATGTATGAACAAAACTTTGGACCCCTATATACTTTTTGAATTTTAAATAAAATTTAAAAAAATATGAATAAATTTTTCTACTTTGAAAGTTTATGTTTTGAATTATTGATATTTTTATTTGTTAACAATAATTAGTTATAAATTTTTGAAGTAAAAAGATACACTATAGAACTGAAAAATAACTTTCACACCCCTATATTACATAAAAAAAATTGTCTAAAAAATGAACAAAAAATTCCTAAAAGTAATTCTCTATTGAAAGTTCATTTTGAGTTGAATATTGATGCAATGGTCATCTAAATGTGTTCTCTAAAAATATTTGAGTTAAAAAAACATGCCATTTCAGTGCATTTTTAACCTCTTTTAGAAAACATTCCATATTTTATTTGAATTTGAAATTTTGGGAGTAGAATCCCATAGTCATTCATAAACAATGCTCAAAATTTGAAGTTAAAATTATAGTTTATTAGAAACCACTTGTTCGCACATGGTCTGTTGTAGTAGAACTAAGTGCACCCCCCAAGAAATGGAGGACCTAGATGACGAACGTTTGCAAAACGATTTGCACATGTATTAGAGAAGTATCATGTTATGTAATGCACTTTTGGCCTTCTAGTTCAAAGCAGTGAGATGTATGTTAATGTAAAGCATAAAGTAACATACTCTATGAAAAATGTAAACTATGAACCATAAAAGGTTTATATGAAGTAAATATAAAATTTAAATATTCATTGCCATATTTCTCACACAAAGAGTAAATGATGCTTTATTAATTTGCCCCTCCCTCAATATTTGCAATTGTTAGTTTTAGATGGCGTATGAGCCAAATGCATTCTTGCATCCCCCAAGTGCAAAAATGTCGAATTTGGCAATCCTAGTTGGACAGTTCCTACAACAACATTCCGACTGGGAGGAAAAGAAAGAAAATCAAGAAAAAGAAAAAGACGAAAGAAAGAAATATAAAGATTAAAAAAATAAAGATAACATAGATTGGAAGTTACTAAACCCTTGTGACCTTTAAGAGTGGAGTAGAAAATTTTGAAATTAAAATTATTTTGTGAGGTGAAAACAATTGCATGCAATTAAGAAACAATTTTCTTCATATTCTTGTGGTTGCAATGGCCAAGTAGGATTAAATTAGAAACATTCCTATTAAAAAAGACTCCCTAAAATGAACTTATACTAAGCTTGGATAAATCCTAATTGGTTTCAAGTTCATCAACACATAGTTTTAAAGAATCTAATAAATTTGTTTGAACACAATCTTTGTTTTACAAATTTATGGTTGGTGATGCTATAAGAGTGTCATTTAAGACCTTAAATTAATTTTGCATTGGGATTGATTTTTTTTAAATCATTCATGATTCTTTGAAAATCTCAAAATTGTCCATTTTATGTATTGGGATACAAAGTTGGTTGATGCTAACATGAATTCATCCCTTGCAATTTTGAGGATGGAAGAAGATGTGGATTCCCAAAGTAAATTGGTGTCATTGAGAGGCTCTTTCCAATCATGGATGTCAAGAGACTCCCATGATTGTAAAGTTCAACACATTCTATTTGTTAAAAGTGAAGTATTTGCCCTATGCAATGTATGGTTTAAGTTTTTTTGTTTTAACTATGCATTTTGCATCCTATGTTACTTGCAAGCAAAATATATTCTTTACATCCACCCTATATTACAACTTATAAAAGATAAAGAATTTCTTGGAATTTTGCAAGCAAAATATATTCTTCACACCCACCCTATATTACAACTTATAAAAGATAAAGAATTTCTTGGACTTATAATTTAATGTAATATCATCTTGAAAAATAATAAAGAGTGTTTATATACATATGTAATGAAGAAATAGAGGATTTGAAGTGAAGGTTTGTAAAATTTTAACTACATAATCATCGATTTGTCAAAAAAGACGTGCACTTTAAAAATAGAACATTAAATTCTAACAAAGACCCCAAATTGTTTAGAATTCCATATTCATAGGTGTCATAAATTATATAATTTTGGTTCAAAAATTCCAAGATTCATTGTTCACAATTCACTACCTACTACTTATTGCTCATGAATTTGCAATTGTGCTTGGATACATCCAAAATAAAGTAAAAAATTGAATAAAAAATGAGAAATTAATTCAATTCAATCTTAAAAAGGAAAGTCATAGTTTTCTTTTGGAGGTGGCCTATAGCTATTTAAGTTGTATGTCTTGTAGTTTTAGTATATTGATTTCATGAAAGGAGTTGTAATGTTGTATCCAATGTAGATATAACAAGGTTGTAGTGTTACATCATGTTGTGATGTTAGTATGTCTGTCATATCATGATCTTTTAACCCCAATGTTTGTTAGCATAGAATGTGGATGAAAAAAAATTCAATTTGAATGGATAGGATCGTTTGACCAAATAGTTTGATAATTTCTAAAGCCATTCAACTTGATGAACAAATCATCCACCTCGATGGACAAGTTGTCCACTTCAATGGATAGGTAGTCCAAGTCGACAAACATGGAAGATGGAGCTAATGAACTTCATTGATGTTTAGATCAAATTTATTATTTTATTTGTATATATCCCAATAAATTCTTGACACATCAAGACACATCTTGATCAACATTAACAAACATCCCAACGCAAAAAACCTACATCATATTGAAATAAAAAAATCTAAGATATAAAAATATATCAAGTTAGTTTTGAAACTACCAAAAGAATGAAATAAGAGTCTCAAAACTTTTCCTCCCACTTGTAATGCATTGTTTTCATGATTGTAAATGTTCTTTTTGTTGATTCAACTTAAACTGTAGAAAGCCTCAAATCTTTCTCTATAAATTTTAATCATGTAAGCTTGATATGATCCAAGATTATATAAATAATAGTACACTGCAATTTATAAAGTTTATTTGTATTAATTCATTGTTAGCTTTGATTAAGTGGATGAATTATAAGATATATTTGAGTTAATTCACTACTAGCTTTTTTGAGGTTAGATAATGAATTGATTTGAGTTTTGATTGCATGGTTATTTTTTCTTCTTTATCTTGTGCTTTTTAAATTCTTTTTGAGTTGACCCCTTTTCATTTTCTAATTTTTCACTCATCCTTCAATCCCCAATTCCTTCTTTTGCTCAAACAATCTTGAGATTGAAATGTCTCTAATCATAGATGCTCTATTGAAAACATTAGAAACCATTTTGTTTGGAATTGCTACAGTTGAACTCTTAATTCTTCTCATTTGACACAAGCATGCTAGCTAAATTAAATTCTTGAATATTTTATTTCTTGATTGTCCATCAGCATATAATGTGGATGAAAACAATTGCAATTTGGATAGATAGGATTGTGTGGCCAAATGGTTTGACAATTTCTAAAGCCTTTCAACTCGACGGACAAATTGTCCACCTCGATGGATGGTTGTCCAAATTGATGGACAAGTTGTCTACCTTGATGGATAGGCCGTCGAAGTTGACGGACATAAAATTGAAGATGGACCTAATGAACTTTATTGTTGCTTGAATTAAATTTACTTATTTGATCTATATTTATCTAAAAGTGGTTTTGATGCATTACGACACATCTCAACTAATGATGACAAACATCCTAATGCAAAAGCCTACGTCATGTTGGAATAGAAAACCTTGAGGCATAAAAATATATCAAAATAGTTTTGGAACTACCAAAGGAATGAAGTACTTGGATCGTCCATTCAAGTAAGAGTCTCAAAAAACTCTTCCTTGCTACTTATAATGCTTTATTTTTATCATTACAAATGTTCTTTTTGTTGATTCAAGCAAAATTTTACAAAGCCTCATTGTTGAAATGTATGAAATGGTGCCCAACAAGCAATTGGATTATTATCATGACTTGAGACAAGTTGCTTTTGGTAAAAAACTTGGCCTTTGGATTGTTGTAGTTCAACAATTGATTGTTGAGATTGGCACACTACTAGAAAATTTAGTTTTTTTGTTGTTTTGGTCGCGTCAAATTTCTGTCAGATTTTGACCGGATCAACGCGACCAAAACAACAAAAAAACTAAATTTTCTAGTAGTGGCATAAACATCATGTAAATGGTTACAAGCAGAAGTTCACTACATAAAATTTATAGCATTGCATGCAAAGATTGAACATTGAGCAAGAAAAAATGGGTATTTATTTATTTTTTTTCATGTGGCTATCTTTTGGTTCAACTTCGAAACTTCAATTCTATATCTTGGATTTCTTTAAAAATTGTAGTTATGTCATTAAGGTATAAATTTATTATTGTTTCAAGAGTACATACAATTGATTTTATATCATGTATAAATTTTTATATATTCATACATGATTTTGTGATATTATTCTAAGATATAATTATTTTATTTCATTTTATTAATGATTTTATTTGTATTACATTTAAATAGTTTTTTCATGGTATTGTATATACATATATTAACATATTATTTGTTGTTAAAAATAGTTATTTGACTATAGCATGGGGGGGTCCAATTGCATTTTGTAATGACAAATTCCCACCATTGTTGCCTAGTGAATATCCAAAGTATATTTGACCAAATATCGCTACTTCCACAATTTTCTTTAGGACATGTAATGCTCGTGGAGAAATAGTGCTTGCATTTGCAAATCATAGATGGTATTGGAAATTCAAGCCAAAATACCATTTACTATACACTTGAAAAAACATCCAAAGTTCTCATATGGAATGGTATTTTATGGGTTTATGAAGTTATTGCTTGTTGTTATTTTTCAGTTGGTTACTTGGCATATGGCAATCATATTGGAGAAAATATTATTACTTATGTGGAAAGTCCACCCATTCTTATTGCTCTTGCAAATATGTTTGTTGTTATACACATCATTGGAAGTTACCAGATACTCTATTATTAATTTGAATGTTTATTTTTTCATTTAATTAATTCCAAAAGAACATAAAATGACTAGACTTGCTATATATCTTTTCATATTTTTGATTTTGATGTTTGTTTTTATAAATTTTGATGCTAATAATACTATGTGTTGGATTTTTGTAGCTTTAGGGAATGTCAATTTTTAATATGATAAAAATTTCTCTAGTCAAAGAAGCGGGGTTTGCACCTTCTCGTAAATTAAGGCTAATACCAAAATTGGCCTATGTTGGTAAGTACTCTTTAAGATATGTATAGTAAATTTATAAAAATTACTTAATTCATATTTATTTTAATTTTAATTTTTGAAAAATTAATTGAATTGAATTGAATTGTTGCTTGGCGATTATTTTTAAATAAGATAGTTCGCTTGATTCTAATATTTGAGCTTTTGTTACTATTACAATGATAACAATGATAACAATGATACAATGATACAATGATCTTTCATTGGCTTATCAATTCCATTTTAACGCATTGATGGTTTTGCTTTTGTACCAACAACTTGCTTTGTAAGGAATTTTTTCATTGGAGGATTGACTTCTATCATTAGCTATGAATTACAATTTTATGCTTAATTCCTTAATACCAATATTTTGGCAATATTTTCTTACAAGATAGAATATAGACAAGTGAAGCGTATACACTATTGTTACCAACACTAGTATTATGTGCAAGTGGAAGCTAAACATAGCATTATCTTGACCGTCACACTATTAGCATGTAGATGTTAATAGTCATCCTAGGTATTACCATCACCTTCCCAAAACTTATATATACATGTATTATGTACTCACTAAATTATTCACATTCAAAAATCATAAAATAATTTACTATTCCAACATTAATTGCATCAACATGCTCATGTACTTTAGAAGTTTTTTCAAATATTAGAACTAAGTACTAAGATTTTCAAGTCTTGTATGCTAATCATAAATTTTTTTATTAATAAGAATGAATTATATTTAATAAGTCTATATATATTATAAATGAGTTTTTAAAAATGTGAGCCTCGAATGCTATACTATGAGTAGAGTAAAGAATAAGAATAGGATAAAGAATAAGAGTAGACTACCTAATGTTCATAATATTACATTTTATCTTGTAGAATATTATAAATGAGCTTTTGTTATTATACTATAAGAAAATTGTGTTTTTTTTGGTGTCATGCCAAAAATGTTGTACGTCCAGGATAACACAATATGTCTCAGAAAACATTGGGATGTCACGTTGACGGACGCTAGAAAAGTGGAGATTTTGGTTTGATGTTGTAGAAAGCATTACTAAATTTCAGTCACAACATATTGGTGCTATAAAAAACAATGATGCAATTTAAGACATTGTTGTGGACATCAGATATTTTAAAAAATGTTTAGAAAAACATGTGTAGCCACGTCAACATCTTTGGTCAAACTTAGCTTAGAAGTTGAGACATAAATTTTTTGCGGTCAGTGGTAAAGTGACTGCCCGGGGTGATAAAGAGGATAACGAGCAGGTGGTGAGGCCAAAAAGTTGACGTGGCATCTGACATGGCATGATTATGTGGATATGGAATGTTGATGTGGCATTTAACATGGAATGCTAATGTGGTATTTGACATGGAATGCTGATGTAAAAATTGTGTAACATGGATATGGAATGTTGATGTGGCATGCCACGTCATCACATGTTCCAACCTTGGATATTTCTGTGGACGTCATACAAGACGTCTTGACGTTTTCAGGAACATCACTTCTGACATTAACATTTTTTACTTCTTGCGAATGTAACTTCAAACCACATGCTAGCCACTATGCTTTTCATGACGTTTGACTAGACGTGCAGACGTTGCAAAAGCAATTGTAGGCGTCTTCTTTGATGTCTTCTTCATAAATCAATTTTATGAAAATTTATTTTCAAAATGTTATAAGCTATATAGATTTAATTTATATAACAAATTTATATAAATTAGATGAATGGATTTGTTATGAAAAAAGGTTTATAAAATCATATCAATATTATATTATATGAAAATATTTATTTTTAATTTAAGATTTAAATTCTAAATTTTACTAATTTAGAATCATAAATTTTGCATCAAATTTTAATAATTTTTATTGCTATTTCACCTTCTTAACTTATTATTTTCAAATCATTCATATCTAATGTAGGGTGATTTTCTAGTGTTCTTGGACTTTGAGATATTTGACATCTTAACCTTTAAAGGACCAAGACCTTTTTTTGGCCAGAAAACATTGATAATTGCCATTTTTGTAGCAAAGAGTAAAAGAAATTTTAATTTTTTTCACGTCTAACCATAGGATCTTACACCTAACAAGTAAAAAAAATTGTAGAAAAAATTTCAGAATTTTTGACCGCATAAATTTAAAGTAGAAAAAACAAGTTTTTAGCACATTAAGGGATTAGATTTTTTGACTTTGAACATTTTTAACTTAAAATTTTTGCATTATAGAGTTTTGAGATTTAAATATTTATAGTAGAAAATTGAGTTGAGAGTTTAGGAAAAAAAATAAAAAATAAAAAAAACTTAAATTTCATTCTTAAGAAAATTGTTAAGTAGAAGTAGGTATGAGATAAAAGGAAAATCTAAAATATTAATATATTTTATATGGAATTAAAATGCACTAATTCCAATAATAAGATTGTTCTAGCAAGTAAACTAAACCATGTGGAATTTTTATTTTGAAAAAATTGTAAAAATTGCATTCAGAAATGCATCCAACAAGTTATTTTTTTCAAGAAGATGCCCTAATTGCCCCCAAAACAAAAATGTCCATAACTTTCTCATAACAAATCCAAATGAAATAAATAAAAGCTTTACAAATAGACAAAAATATAATCTATAAGAAAAAAAATTCAAAAAAAAAATCCAAAACTTTTCAATTTCTTTTTGCTACCCGGACTACCCCCTGTCCCTTGTTTTGAGCTTATGTGGTCATAACTTTAGTTCCCAAACATTGATCGTGAAAAAATTATATTCCCATGAAGCTAATCAATTTTTCTATCTTCAAAAAAAATTTCAAAAAATTACAACAAAAATTCAACCCATAGGTACATGTCCGAAAATACATTTGTTCCTTGAAGAAACAATGGTTAAAAGTACTAAACTTAGAATGCATCATCTATATGGTGTGAAATTAAATTAGTAAAATTGAGAATTTAAATTTTAAATTAAAATAATTGGAATTCCATGTTGGATGTATTGTTGTGTCATACTATATTGAAGTTGATGTTGCAAACAACCTTGATTTAATAAATGTGACTTTATCAATTAAATGTTCAAGGAGACATCCCCATATATGTTGAAAATGACATGCAAATGTTCATCATGACATTATAAACAACAAATAAGATTTGTAAAAAATTTAGAAATTCTTGAAGAAAATGTTTAAAACAACATTGATGTGAATGTCTAATTTCATACTACAGATGTTCTTTTGAATGTTTACAATGATGTCAAAAAAAACATAACTAAGACATGTAGTTTTGTATATCCCGTATGGTTTGTCATGCCTTCTACACCCCACTAGTATAAAAGGCTTGTCTTCTCATCAATTAATAAGTGGATTTTCAAGCCATTCAATATACTTAATAAATATAATGTATTATGTACAAATGTATGGTATATTATATATATTATATTTTGTATGGCATATTATATATACTATAATTTGTATGGTATGTTGTATATGTATTGTATGGTGTATTTTGTATGGCATGTTGTATATACTATATTTTATATGACATATTTTGTATGTTGTATTGCATATGATATACCATATATTGCATATTTTGTATTGTGTACAACATATTGCTATATTGACAATATGTCTTTTACAACATACCACATGATATAAAAAAACATACCTCATGTCATTATTGATGTTTAAAAAAACATGTGAGTATCGCATATGTTTTAAAAAACACAACTGTGCAAACGCCACATGTCCAGATGGGACATGATAAGAAGCATACAATTGTTTCACCTAATGTTATTCAAGACACTCAGACATCCACATTGATGTCTCAAAAAACATCATTAAAATTTAGAAAGACTGTTTAGGTAGCTCAAAAAAAATGCCACGTCAGCATCTATGGATGCCACATCAACCAATTTCGTCATCATTAATGTGGCATACCACGTCAGCTAATTTCATCATCATTGATGTGGCATGCCACATCATAGACGAGCAATTGATGAAAAAAATGATACTAGCTTTCCCGCGTTTATGTGGCAGCCACATGTCAACTTTTAAGAACCCCGTTGACCGATGTTTTTTGTGACGTCTGATGTTGGACGTG
Source organism: Climacium dendroides (assembly GCA_950106755.1). Classification (NCBI taxonomy): domain Eukaryota; kingdom Viridiplantae; phylum Streptophyta; class Bryopsida; order Hypnales; family Climaciaceae; genus Climacium; species Climacium dendroides. Next base: position 18,460,771 of record OX467083.1, read on the forward strand.
CGACGTTTTGCAGAACGTACCATGTTCTTGGCACATCTACCATAACGCGAATTTTTGGATGTCTGGCCAAACGTGACAAGACATCACTCATGATGTCCAGATGCAAAAACTGTGTATTAAAAAAAAAACTGTTTTCTCGTAGTGTTAGTTGGAGACTCAAAATCTATATTAGAGGTAGAATACATAAAAGAGTAGAATGCTAAATGTTATATTTTATAATTAAATACATTTAATCGGCATCATGTACTTATTTAAAGATCATAAATCACATAAATTAATACATATTTTGCATCAATATATACATGTATTTACTCACTTAACCCTTGAAGGACCTAAAAGCCCTTTGTGGATATATACTATATTATGAATTTGGTGGTACTTCCTCTGTTTCTTAAAAAAATATGGATTCATGTTATTGTTTTTGTTTCAAAAAGAACCCTAGATTCGTTCTTTCTTTGCAATTTAAGCAAGGATCAAAAGACGTTGATGATCAAGGCATGATTGTAAACAACTAGTATGGACTATTCTACAAATAAGAGTGAACAGGAGTTAGAGAGATGATTCACTATGCAATGCAAAGAGTGAATGAGCAACTGAATGTTCCCAACACACCTCCCAAAAAAGTTGTAAGATCCATTGATAAAGAAAGATTGCACATCTTCGAAAACAAGGAACTCAGAATTGTGGAAGTTTGTAATTGACGGGACAACCTTCGAGCCAAAATTCTCTATATTCTTGAAAACAGAAGTAAATGAGTCTAAATAACATTGTTGAAGTAACAAGCATCCAAAATGAGTGAGTGAAGTATACATCCAAACGGAGTAGTTTCAAAAAGTTTATTGATTTTGAATTGCCTTGTTGAGCGTTGTCTATAACATCTTGAGGACATTCGATTACCACAGGAAGTTGCCCTTTCCTTTGAAGTGGTGCCCTACTCATGTGTGGCAACTTGTAGCAGTTGCAACCACTAACACGCATTGTTTCAACCATGCACTGTTGCCACGACAAAAAACCCGCATTCAACTTGTTTTCCATGGACCAAAAGACTTGCTCTATTGCGGCAATGAGGTCATCAATTGTCTTTTGCTCTAGTTGATGTTGGAGAGCTTGAATTGCCCTCAAAAATTCCAAATCTAGAACATTCATGTCAGGACTATTCGGTGGTTGACACACCAATTGCATTTCAAAACCGTCCTTCACTAAATGGTTCTTCAAATCGAGATCATCACCGTTGACGTGTGGCTTGGCATTATCTTGCTGAATGAAGATTGTGTTGCCATTCTTTCCAAGCCAGTTACGTGGCCATTTCACTCTAATTGCAGGTAAAATGTTCTCTATGAACATTTTACGCATTTCATTTTTAGAGACTGATTGGATGGGCTTCGTCTCCAATGTACCCGTCGGACGATTCTTACTTCCACGCTTGGCAAATTCTTTGCAAATAAAAGGAAAGATTCCAATCTTGCCATGGAACAAGCAAGATCTGTACGAGTCAAATCGTGGCCTCCCCACTACAGCCATGAACATCACTTTTGTAATGAATCACTTACTTTTCCTAGTGCGATGTAGTGGCTCTTCGCCAGGCGCCAAGTAATACCTGGTATTCGTCTTTGTGATGTAGAACCACTTCTCATCTATGTAAAGACGGTCCATCATGTCATAGAATTTCCCGAGTGCTCCTAGATCTAGCATGCCAAGTAAGGCTTGATAGCATTTGTGTGCGGCATCGACTCACCTTCTCTAGTGCGGCGATGAATAGTGGTAGTAGAAACACCAAGCTGGAATGCCAAGGATCGCATGTTTTGTCGTAAATGTAGGGGAATTGCCTTCACATTGTCGCTATCTAGATCAAGCTTCTTGCAACCGACACGACCACGCTTGTGGCATGACACATCTGCGACAATATTGCCCTCCTCCCAAGATTGCACTGCTCGTTTCCAAATCACACTAATTGCCTCCGCTCTGATCCCAAACTTTTCAGCAAGGCACCGTATTTGAGTAGACCGTTCTTGTCTGACTTCTTCTGCCTAGCTAAAAGGAACTCGATGATTGCTTGGCGTTGCTCGTTTGTCAAGTTTGCCTTCTTTCGTGTGTTGATCACCACATTCACTGGAATGGGTTGCAAAGGAGCATGAGAAATCGACTCTTCACAAATGTAAGCATTGTTGATCAAGAAGGTTGTAGTGCTTCGACAACATGCTCACAATGTGAATTGCCATCATGAAGTGATTCTAGAGCCATGAAAAATCAAAGAAATGGATTGCAATAGCTACGCATAAGACTGTTCGTGATTGAGGAAGCGTTCTGCAACAAAGAATTATAAACACTCTTTGCATAACGGCCTTTCCTCTTCAAAATGTGTGTTGACTTTAAGGAAAGCGCGTTCCCTGTCACATTAGCGCATTAACTTCTTATTAAGCGTGTTACAGCTATATAATTTCCACTTTCCGCCTTAAGTCAACACTTTTTTTGAAATCTAGGTTTTTTTAAGAAACAGAGGGAGTATTTGATAAGAAAAACATTAACCAAATACTTTTCAATACAAAATAAACTAATGATCATGATAGTACATAAATAACAGTATATCACAATTCATATATTAAACTACAATTGAAGTGTTACAAGATTAAATACAAGTCGTGTATTTAATCTTGAATGGCCTTATTCGTTAAAATGAGACAATCTGCACATTTTGAGACTACAACCCTAAAAGAGTTATAGTGATTTATCCTCAAGTCGAGGATAAGATGAGCCTACAACCTTTGGGAAATCAAAGGTTTTTATATATATTAATACATTGAAATCTCAACTTACCAAATACTCTTAAAATTGAACAGTTATTATGATTTATCTTTGAGTCGAGGATAAAAATGAGACTACCAAAAGTCTCAATATAACGAATATGGCCTTTTGAGGGCCTTTCGAAGGTTAAGCATTCTATTGAACCACAATAGATATAAATTAGTCATAAGAGAGCCAACCCATTTCCAACCACTTAAGCAATTATATGTATTTGGAGCGTGGATTTCATAAGTTGGAAAATTTTTCCACGAATAGAAATAGAGTTAGGAAGGATTCCATAATTTTTTAGATTTCTCTTGTCAAAACATAATTACCATGAAATTTTTTTGTGAAGATTTTGTTCAACCCACACTCAACATATAAGTCTTTCTATTTCAAACCAAGAGTTGGTTGCAATATCAAGAAACTTGTAGCCAATCATAATGTACCACAACTACAACCAAAATTGTGCTATAATTGACCACTACTCATCTCTACCTGGACAGGAAGAAAGCACCTGTTCCCGTAACCACGAAGAAGTTTATGATGTCTAGATACCCTCACTCTCCTTACACAATAGTTTTGGAGAATTGACAATTGTGTGACATTTTGTGAGAGGCTATATATGGAATGAGTCTAATTACCTTAATTGCACTCTCTTAGAGTGAGAAATGAACTCGTCACATATTCATTGTGAATTGACATGTGCAAGTAGGCCAATCAACATGCCAAATTCTCAACTTATGCTTGGATTATGCAATTACAGTGTGCAATTAGAGAGGGTTGAATGCAGACTATGTTGACTGGTAACACACATCCGGAGAAATGGTCATCAGGAACAGGTCGGAGGAACGAAAATCACTCATGAACTTGGAGGAATGGCTGGGAAAGTGTCTAGGACTCCGCTTATTGTTCCAAGTTGATAATTTGATTGGTCAGTACACCCATATAATGGGTTCGTACTTATCCACAACCACGTCAAGTCATCAAGTGCAAAGAAAGTTGGATGTAAATCATATTGCAAAGGGAGGAATCCTTTATAAACAGTTTGTAAATAGGTGGATCCACTGAAAACGTCTACTCAGCTAGCTCTAGGAGTCTAGGCGGATACTTTTCAATTGCACGCACTCTACCGCAAACAAAATTTCGTAGAAGAAAACCTGTTAATTACACTTGGATTGAATGGTTGTGAACAAGCATTGTACACACTGATCATGCATCACCCTGTAGATACCGCCAAGAACTACAAGATATTGCGAGCTCCGAGTACTGTTGATCGAAACTTAAAAGATGTCCTCAAAAAACTCAGATGATCAATCTTTGGACGCTGAAAATGATTAGGAACTGGCTACAACAGCTTTGATGTTGGAGAGGAAAGGGTTGAATCGCAAGTTGACCTTGTGCACACTTAAGGCTACGGCGATTCTGCCTAGTCCAGCAATGTCGTCCACGGTTGCTTCTTCTGCATCAAGGAAGAAGTGTCCAGCATCTCCACCTCAGGGGAGTTGGGCATACTCAGTTGCTCATCCTCCAGGTCTAGGTCTTGAATGGGCACGCCAAATCTATCCACGTTGGACATGCTGGCAGTCAAAGTACTCTCGTTTGAGATGTCCGAGCCGAATTTCGAATCCGAGATCGACATATGGCATGCCAGCTCCGCCCAGAGGTCTTTGGAAAACGCGCTCGATTCCGTCATGGTGCTGGAATCGCTGTTGGAACGAAGAAGTCGGGGCAGATCCGCCCCCTCCGGTAACTTCGAATCAAAGTTATCAAAATCTTCCACGTCCAGGATGTCGTTGAACTCAATGATCTCATCCCTGACTTTCTCCAGATCCATCGCTTGATTGGGTTCAGTTTGGCCAGGTTGAGAGTCCACCAGCCAACTACTCGAAGACTCCGGCAAGATCGCCTCCGCTGCAAGCCTCCTTGGTGACCTGGAAACCTCAGCGACATCAGCCATCTTTCGTGGTGAACCCGAGTCTGCCGTGTCTAACCCGTCCTCGGGCGATTCAGGCGTCGTGCCTGATGCGGCACTCTGAGGCGAAACGGTCTTTTCACGATTTCCAAGGTTCGACTTCCGGTGACTTGATGTCCCGACATCCTGCGTGTAATAGGGACTACCTGCCAGACAAGCATACCGCATACCGTCTCATCCATTAGTATCCGAATCAATCTCTACGGTACTTCTATTGAACTCACAATTGAATCACCCACATCTGACTATTTTCATAATCATCTGGCTACATGTCATAGACGTTCAGTTACTGCCCTAGTAGAATTTAGCTTCGGCAACAGTAGAGTATCAACTACAGGAAATAGCACAGACGAGTAACGAGATTGCAACGACGACAGATTCAAGGATGGCATACGCATGCTGCCAGAATTGGTCACAGAAGATGACCTCACCACAGAGAACAACAAATGCTTCGCTACTGGTGACAGGTAAGCTAGAGGATTCAGAAACCGATAACCTGATCCCGTCTCCAATTGACTGAACCCTGTTACCAACAGCATTTCATCCGCTCTAATACACCCGGTGGGACTCAATTAGCAAGTTGGGATGTGAGCACGACTTGGCTAAATGTCTATGGTCACTTATCTTTGAATGGGAAATGGGGATGCCTCTTATTCCTAAGATAGTGGTCTACGCCCTCCCACGTTGAATTATTGCATGAGAAGTTCAAAAATAGTGAAACTTTTTTGATCTCTACACAGTTTGGCTCTTAGCAATACCCAAGAGAGACTACAGCGATCTCCCAATGAAAAGGACGGAAAGCGTATACCCTACCTTATGTCCAGACGAAACCACATTTCTAAAGGGAAGAGAAGAAGAGGACACAAAACCCTTAGGAACCTGGTCCCATGTCCTACTGACTGATCCCTGTCACCAACAGGGATTCATCTCTTTCAATCAACTCGTGGTCGGCCTTCAACAAGCAAGCTGGATGTAAGCATGACTCGGCTGTGCGTCTATGACAAATGATCTTTCAATGGAAATGGGGTTCTCTACAATCAGTTCTACAGGTCTACAATTTCACACCTAGAAATTCACACATATGGTGATAACCATTGATCTTAACGCTCTCGTACCCAAGCGATCTCTCCACAGCTCAATACCGATCTCTCAATGAAAGCACCAATAGAGTGCTTCGAAGGAGGCCCCTGTACATGCTCTATGGATTCATAGAAGCTATGTCCCAGGTGCAGTCGGGGGTACAGTCAGGGATAGGTCTCCTGAGCAGCACCCGTCCCGAAAACACTTACACTGGTTTAATATGCTGAAAATGACGGAGAGTATCCTTTCCCTTAATAAGTACTTCTGCAATAGCCTGGCATTTCCTAAACGAAAGGAGGAAGGAGATGGGTTCAGAAGTGTACCTGTACTAGTCGTAGAGGCTGGTGTCGACGAGCCTGCACTATTGCCCTTGTCAGGCAAGTTGAGAAGCGCATTCGAGCCATACAACACCCTGGCCGCTTCATCATACGCAAGCGCGGCTTCCTCGGCAGTGCCATAAGTTCCCAACCAAAGCCTAGAGCCCCGATTCGGCTCACGAATCTCAGCCACCCACTTGCCCCATGTCCGCTGCCTCACCCCACGGTAGCTGCATTGCGCATTCTCCGGACCCCCTTTGCCTTTCATGCACCCCTTCTTGGAGCCCTTGGCTGGGGCTTTACGGATGGTCTTACGAGGGCCATGGCTGACGCTGATATCCGGCGAAGGATCCGAAGTCGACGCTCCGGGACGACCGTTCTGGCTCGCCCACCAAGCCAGCGTCTCCGCTACGGAACTGCCATGCTGCGTGTTCGCCAGCGTCGCTCGCTTCCGACGACGCCCGCGAGTGAAGTTGATGCTGTGCAGGCCCAGCTGCTGCGGCTTGGTCCCCGCGGAATCCAGTGTGATCCAATTGTTTCGTCCCTCTACAAATTAGGTTTAGTTCCGCTGGTGGTGGAAACCACAGTACCGACGCTACTTCAATCTTTTAACAATTACTCTTACTACAAAAGTTTCTTGTAAATCTGTCTACTACATCGACCTTTCTGCACTACAGACACTTCAAGATTTGTCTACTGAATCAGTCTGTCCACACTACGCTTACTACAAAAGCTTCTCGTAAACTCGTCCAATGCGTTGATCTTGTGCTCCTATTCTGCGTGATCACATTGGCTAACCCTTACCATGCCGTGTCGAACATCCCCGATCGGCTCCCGGAAACTCCGAAAACGTTCGCTACCTAATCACTCTAACGATCAGAGTTACGAAAAAACGTTCAAGAAACCCTGAAGCTTCTCGATCAATAGTCACGTTTCGCTTCCCTCCGCTCAGAGCTCTTTTCTTGATGAGAATGTGGGAGAGCCTGGTGTAGGATTGCACTACGACGTAATGATAAAAAGGATCCGAGTTACACCTAATAATCTTCCACTCTGATTCTACTCGATCTCATTTCCAATTCCTCCCACCATGTCCTCCGAAAAACTGCCTCTTTCCTTCGATCTCCCGAAATGGTTTTCCGAAGGTCGAGGGTTTCGCCACCTCAGTCTGCAATAAAGCTCCTTCCCTGTTCCCAATTGTACTGTACTTCACCCCAATTGTCCAAACAATCTTCGCTCCTGCAATGAAAGAGAGCCCAACCCACCAACACGCAACGAGGTAAGCAACATTCTCTCTAGCCTCAACGAAATGCGGATCATTTGTACAATCACAAGACAACAAAGACCTTCAAAGGAAAACGAAACTACAAAAAACCTCAACGGAAACCTAACGGAAACCCAAGCCTCGACATTCATGAAGGAGTTCGCAACTACAACAACGCCTACACACACACACACACACACAGTCACGAACACTCCAAAGCCAGGGGAGAATCGAACTTGTTCAATTCTGAACCAAAACGAGTGCGACAAAAGCGAGGGGACCCCGTGAGAAGTGGGCAAGAGGAGAGGAAAGCTTGCAATGGCCGAGGCGAGAATTACCTGGCGTGAAGAAACGAGTCCCGAGGTGAGTCCCGCGATGAGTGAGCCAGCAAACAAGAAGCCCCCATGGGAAGGAAAGAAAGGGGGACTGCAGGAGGCGAGCGCAGGGCCATGCAGACGAGGAAGGGAGGTGGCAGCCCCACGTGTCGGCTTCTCCGTCGCTGGCACATCATTTCCACCCGGATTTCAGATTTTGATTATTGGAAGGGGCTTTCCACTCGAAGAGGAAGAGGAGTGAGGTGGAGGCTTCTCATTGGTCGGCTGGAGTAAGGGGCCCCCACACTGAAAGATTGCTAGTACGTTGGTCCACAAAATGACCAAATATTTTTCAAATATTGGGGTACGTGGTGTTGTGGCATTGGCTGTTCCATGGCACAACCCAATTATTTTTTTATTTTTTTATTTTTTTGAATTTCATTCATTTTGGATGTCATAGATAGATTACAACTAAGATAAAGATAACTTGTAACTTGTAAGAAAAGTAGGGACAATTGAAATTATTATTATTGTAGGGACTCAACTTGCCATTGGCACAAGTCAAGGCTTGATTGATTTGTTATTTTTTGGGGGGTGGATTTGCAATCAACACTTTATGAGCAAAAGAATGAAGAAAAGAAAAGAAACATTGATTGTTGTCATGTTTGTTTGATTTTAATGACATCTTTGTTTTGAATAATGTTTTTTGGCAAATTTTTGGTTAAATTTTTACTTGGAAACGGAATGAATGAGAACATTTTATCACACGTTTTAAGGTTTTGAACACATGAATTCACCAAAATGTCCATCCAAAAAACTACAAAAATTATCTCTCTACATTTTCTAGATTTTAAATAACGTTTATCCATATAAATAGCGTCTAGGGGTGGATCTTGCAATTGTTTTCAAGAGTTTTATGTGGGTGCTACATATATTTTGAAGAAAAAATCACTTTTTGTATGTTCTTTGGTAATGCGGTTGGCTTGGTCACTAGTTGCTCCATTATTCCTGTACAAGGTTCTAAACCAATTGATGTAGGAATGGGAAGGAAAGAAAAAACTACAAATATGAGACCTCCTCAAGTTGTAATTTACTTTGGCTAAAAGACTCTAAATCAAGATTCACCTCCCTCTTGAGACTTCAAAGAAGTTAAAATCTCTTAAGCATTTCAATAAATGAAATGGATTAGTTCTTGTTCATTCAATATTTGAGATATTTTCTTAAATTATTATATAGATTGAGGACTCCTTTTAGCTTTTCAAGGAGATAGTGCAAACCAATTGAATTTGTAAATATAGATTTGTATCATTTTTTAATTTTTTAATCTATTAGAAAAAAAAACTTAAGAAAAAAACTTTTGCAAAAGAGAATTAGACAAAAAGAATCTTCTATCCTTGATCCACACTTAGGAAGATAACAATTATACATTCCATTTGAATTAGTAATGTAAAAAATGTGAAGAATTTTGTTTTGAAGGTAGACAAGGAATCTCTTATAATTTGATTATACAATCTATTACTCTATCTTGAAGATTATAATCTTGGAAACGTGAAAGAAATAGGTTCTAAGATTTGATAGAAAAGTAGACATACAAATCAGTTGCAAAAGTCCTACAATATAGAAGTTGTACAAAAGATTATCAATTTGTCTACTCTACTTAGTTTTCAACTTGTGTTGTTTTGTGACAATTTTGCTCAACAACAACACTATAAATACATTTTTGAGGGCGGCAAAAGAGGATGAAAGTCTTCACAAGGAGAAGGTAGCCTATCCATATTCTACCCATGCTACAAGAACTGCTCCTACTTTTGTACCATGAATTGTTACTACAGGAATGAAAAACTGTCTAGTGATGAATTGGTGCCAATTTGGGATTCTAGTGCACAATTTAATGAGTGGTTGTGGATTTAGTTTGATTTGGAAGTAGACACAATTCCAGTGTATGAGTGGTGGGACACTTTGTACAATCTTAGGCAATTACATACACCATATTGTTCAAGTTCAAAGTTTACATGCCTTCATTTTTTAACTCCATTTGCACCATGGTTGGACAATTTTGTGACATTTAATGGCAGTACCTATGAACTTCGATAGCATCCTACTATTGTGAGTTTTAGGAAATCATATCTAATTCAATTTAAGTTCAAAAATTATGTTGTGATGGGTGTATCTTCCTCTCTTTTTCCCCTGAAAATTTGTTTAAAAAATGCTTTGATCCACACAAAAAAGATCCTAATCCAATATGCTCTTAAATGTGTGGTTTCTACACCTCCTTCCTTACTTCTTTTCAATCTTTTTTTTAAGAGATGGCTACAGGGTGCTAAAATTAAGTAAGAAACATACTACCATATTAATTGCAACAAAAGTAAATTTAATGTAAACTAGTGTGCTTTGTGTCCTTGCCATAGTCAAAACAAAAGTAAGAGTAATTTTCTAATTTTTTAGTTCATAAAAACTTCAAAATTCAATAACATTTACACCGTACATTTGAACGCCACGAAACCAAGCTGGTGCATCCCTCCTTGCTGAGGGCTTCCCGACGGTATAAGTACACGACTGGGGGATGCACAGTCTAGGAGATTTCAATGTGACAAACAACCAAAACAAAACAAACAACCAAATTTAAGGTATATACTAGTGTGCCCTGTACAGTCAAAACAAAAGTAAAAGTCATTTTCTAATTTTTTAGATTCAAAAAATACTTCAAAATTCAATAACTTTCACACCATCCATCCAAACGCCATGAAACCAAGCTAATGCACTCCTCACCGAGAGCTTTCCGACAGTACCAAGCACACAACTAAGGAATGCACGGTCAGAGAGATCTCAACATGACAAACAAAACAAAACAAACACCCAAATTTAAGGTATACATTGTACCACTCTTAAAATTGTTCAAGTTATTGGAATTTACTTAAAAGAAAAACTTGGCATTTGTATACGTTGAGTATATTCTAAAATGTAGAAGAATATTTTGCATGTTCAAATGGAATCAATTAAATGATTTTAACAATGACAATGATGGCAATAGGTACCAAAAGTAGTTATCATTTTATTTCTATGCAACTTACTACTGTCCGCTACTTTGGAGTTTATATTATATTTCAAATCTTGCTGTAAGTTGTTATTCCTTCTAACAAAATACTTTTCTCTGTCCCAAAATGATCTTTCGGTTCCCTTTAATTTTTTGGTTCCCAAATGATCTTCTGCTTGCACGTTGTGATTTGGGAGGAAGGAGGCTAGCGGCAATTCTGGAGTGACTACAATGGAAATGAATGAATGGAGCAATGGGATGAAACTCAAATTGGAATGTCATGAAAAGAGTAAGAAACTAAAGAAACATTTATTTTTTTCAACAGAAGATCATTTGGGGACAAAGGGAGTAATTACGTAAATTCATCTAATTGTTAATCGATTCTAAAATTGATCCCCTAACAAATTTTGCTTAACCCCTAAAGGATTTTAACTATGTTTTTACCAAAGTTGCTCCAAAATTACCATTTCTAGTACAAGTACCACATTTTGGAAAATAAAAAGTATTTTTGGATGCTTTTTAATTGTAGGATCTTGTAGTACATTGATGTGAAATTTTTTTCACAAACTTCCACCATACGGATTGCAAGATATTAGCATTTGAAGTAAAATGTTCAAAATGGTGGTTACTCTTTGGGTTCATTCTTCAAGGCAAGTTCACTAGATGCTTGAAAATTTTTAGATCATTTGGAATTGTACAACATATAGGAAACAAATAATAAGTAGTAATATTTAGAGAATGATTCAAAATACTAAATTGTTAACAATTTATTTATGGAATTGAAAAATGCCAATCCCAATGGTTGTAATGTTGTAAGAAACAATCTATGCCTAATGTTTTGATATTTTTCCAAAAATAGTGAAAATTGAGTTAATTAAAGGACTTCAAAGTTTATTTTAGAGTAGAGATTCTATACTACCTTCATACTACCTGCAAACTAAAACTCCTCATAACTTTCATCTCATTCATGAAAATGGATTGATTCAAAGATTTCTACATATATAATAATCTAGAAAATCAATTTCAAATTTTATTTTATTTTAAAATGATTTTTAAAGAAGTTTTTTTGTTGCCTAGGCTTCCTACCTTTTGCTCAAAACTACATATCATACGATAACTTTTTAACCATGTAGTCAAAAGTTATGAAAATTATTGGGCATTAAAAGCTACTCCTTAGGCACATGTTGTATGAAAATTTCAAAGCCCCCCCTCAAAAAAAACCCTCCATTCCTAATGAATTGCCCCAAATTGCTATGCTGCCAAGAAAATGTAATTTAAGGTTTTAGGGTTTAAAATCTAGAAAGTGTATTTCATGAGAGTTTAGGATCAATTTTCAATACAACTATTTTTAATAGTTTGAAAATTCATAATTTATTTATATGACATCCAAAATAATACATACTAATAGAATTTGGATTTCCATTTGGTTCTAATAAGATCCATCAAAAACTTAGATAGATTAATAATTGGATCTGTGCTCAATTGCTAATTTGGTTGAAAATAGTTGTTGTAATCTTGATGTGTTATGTATTATGGATAAAAATCGTAAATGACTTCTTCTTAACCCATTTTGTATTAAATAAGCTAAGAATGATACTTATAATTTAAGCTTATGGCTTAATAAAATTAATTAATTATTTTGACTTCACAACAATTGCATTGAAAAATGAATCCTTTGTGACATTGAACTAAACCCCTATAGGACAAAATGATTAATTTTCAAGATGCCACATAGGATTTGAATATACTTGTAAGTATTGACAATGTGCCATGTTACACTTTGAAGTTTTCATTTTGAATTACTTACACTCAAAACTAAAGGTATTTGAGTGACACTGCAATTTTAAACTAAAATTGTATCTAAATTTCTATGAAGTATATACCTATTCTTGAAAGTTATTTTTAGGATTTTTTGTGAGGTTATTCTAAAAGATATTTAAAGAAATGTTAAATTTTTTTGGAGTGACTAAAGTTATAAGGATTACTAACAATCCAAAATGTTATATTAGTGTGCATGATGAAATGAATGTGTATATTGTACAACTATCTATACCCTTAATTAGGCTATTTGTTTTGTTTGTTTTATTTATTACATTGAGATCTCCCAGATCATGCATCCCCTAATCACATTCTTGGTATTGTCAGAAAGCCCTCGACAAGGAAGGGTACACCAACTTGGTTTTATGGCATTTAGCATACAATGTGAAAGTTATTGAATTTTGAAGTTTTTATGAACTAAAAAATTAGAAAGTTACTTTTACTTTTGTTTTGACTACAGCATCAGCACAAGGCACACTAGTAAATTCTTACAAAGGGGACATTGTTATAAGGGACCAATAATATATGTACAAATGGAACTTGTAAGAAGGGAAAAACTCTTACAAGGGAAAAATTCTCTTGTCAATGATATTTGTGAGTGAAGACTCTTCAAAATGAATAGACATGGTTGTTTAGTCACGAAGAAATACCTCCATATCCAAGCAAGCTTATCCAATACGTTAAGTCGAAAGGAATGGACAAAACACATGATACAGGAAGTACGATGTTTGGTGTGATGACTCTGACGAAGTACAACATCGGCCAGAAAATTCGGTCATGTGTGGCGACAAATGGTCCGGAAACTGATAACCGAAACACAAGCAGCGACCACTGACGATGGAAAACGCAAAATATATGCACAACTGGGCAGAGAAAATTTAAAAATGATTTGATCAGTGAAAGAGCAGATCACCTGCCTACATTCTGATAGATGGAACTTATCGAGTGGGGCATCTGCAGATTCTAGAAAGTTTGGCAGGGGCCTCCGTCTCATTCAGAGGTTGAGCATGTCATGATGCAGCAGGACCGGACAGTCAGTCAGTGGCATTGGGGTTTATCCATAACAGAAAAGGAAAAGGACTCCACGATGAGACTAGAACGCTCCAGTATTGACCAGCAACTTCCTAATTTGACGAGCTAACAACCGGACTGGATGATACCTGGCTAACGAGCCCCCTAGCGTGGCAATCACAGAAACACACGTAGGTGTCCCAGACTCCCGGCGATATTGCCTTCGCCACCTGGCTTACGGATCCGTTCCCATGTGTGGAGCACGTGGAGCATAAGTCTTGCCACTTGTGAGGCGCTGATCCTTGACACATGTCCTCCGTTGAATTACGTTGCACGAAAATTCCCGCTTGCTCTCATCACTGGAGATCAAGATTATTTTTAAACCTGGCTGCGAATTTCAGGAGTGTGTAAATTGTCGGTAGACATTCGCCTTGCTGCAACGACCCGAAAAAAAAAGGGACGGTTTTGTTGGCATGGCCTGCTAGCGAAATCTCTCCGTTCTTGGAACTGGGGATTGCGTCAGCAAGTCCATTGAAATGTACGGCAGCCGAAGTGGGAAAAGATACCCTGCTGTTCACGGTTCATTTCGGGCTTTCGGGTAGGCAAAATGTAACTTGGTGTTGACCTGCTTACATATCATTCTTCACTCAGTAAACTCGCGACCATGGCGTCGGCTGACAGGCCTCCCCTGCTGACAACACTAGGGACAATGTTCTCGGAACCAATGGTCCGCACAAATTCCTTTAGTTCTGTGAAGCTGCAGTGTTCGCTATATGGCACCTCGTACCTGCCAATGTAGCCGTTGAGAAAAAATCAAACGGAAGATTTCTCGAAATCGAAATACTCAGGACCTCATCTTCTCCATATTACAGTGATTCCTCAGGAAAGGATCTAACAAGAGAACATGGTTAACGAGCACTAGAATCCTAACACATATAAGGCAATGAATACCGTGGGAACAAAAAGGAATGCGAGCAACAAATACGAGAGTCGTCTTTGCTTATTGCGGCAAGGTAAAAAAGGCACTATTCACAACGGACCACAGAAACGAACCGGATAATGCTGCCTTGTTGATATCGCCGACCAGGGCGACCATGAATACGTTTCTTGTCCTTCCCAAAACTCCAGCCCGTTGGTGAGAACGCAACGATAGAATTATATCGTCCCTGAAAAAATGGGTAAAACACAGCATTAAAAATGGATTGAATATCAAGTGAATTACTGCTTCGAGAAAGCAGGAAAAACAGAAGATATGCACAATTCCGGATCATTATGATCTTCGCTTGCACAAAAAGTGAACCAGAAAGTACATGGTAATGACGAGAGATTGAGCCCATGCGCTTGAAACTGGAAACGCTCCACAACGGCACCACGTGAATATGACTCTCTTGATCTTTCGTCGTCAGCCATCTCTTGTCCTCCTCGGCAAGGTCCATGCAATCTAGCAGTCGCTGCTTTGCAGCTCCAACATAGACGTACTTCTGTAGAGCTTTACCAACCTCGAGAAATATTCGCTCTTTACCTGTTGATATGCTATCAGTACTTCTATATTGTACTAAAATTGGAATGTATTCTGAATTATGATATATATAACAGCATAATAGATGAACGGACAAAACCCACAAGTCCAGACAAGAGTGCCTCGTCAAAACTGTTGTACGTGAGTGATGTTGCACAACTGCGTCTCCATCTTAACAAAGACAGCTCTGCACTAGCTATGAATAAGTGACAAGACGCTAGTATGATACGGAGTAGTTCAAAAACTCACCTATCGTGTAAGTGCCAATGAGAAAAAGAGTCTTGTTATTAAAAGCCTCCGCTTGAATTGCATCGATCACGAACTCTATGACTGCATCTTGCTTTGGAAAATCATACTACAAGACAAAAAACAGCAGATTATTATCATCAGAACAAATATAATCAAACCGCTACAATCCTCACTAGATAACAACAAAAATTATCTTTCCCATTCCTACTCCCCACTTCTTGCGGAAAGGAAGACTAATAACAAAACATATAGGGATTCGCTTCGAAGACAACTGAAAAACAATAGCACGAAACTTGCTGCTTACCTGGGGATCGCAGTAGGTTGTGTCAAGTATGAGAGTGGTTATTCGGCATGCCCTCAGAACCTCATTAGAAGCCATGTCTGAACAGAAGCGAAAATCTCCAGTGTGTAACACAGCCTTCAAGAAATCCACAAACCAAAGAAGACACGATTTGTCAGATGTTCGATCCAACTCTCATCTAGACGAGAAGAAATATACTTGTAGACATTTTTATCAACATGACTACGGCAACTACAGTTGGTTACTACAGCAGTTGTCGTTAGATGGTCAACTGAGACAATAACTGTGTCCAGAAATTATGACGACACGGTATGAATAAGTGCACGTTAAAACCGAAAAGTCAATGAAATTTTCGTCAATGAAATGTCATGTCACTTGATACAGTATGTACATCGCGGAAAGTGAATAAATTTTATATTCTATCAAACAAAATCTCGTCACAAAATCTTACCTTACCGTTAGGAGGCTCAAAGAGAATCATGACTGATCCTGGGCAGTGATTAGCATCTATAAATGTCACCCGGACACCGTCTATGAGGACCGTTTCGTTCAGAGGAAGAGCTTCAATGCGGTCCGATGGAATTCCAATGCGAAGGTGAACGAGGCGAGCTGTAATTATTGAGCAGAATATTTTGCCGTGTCTAAAGCCTCGTGTGAGTCCTTGGTAGTCTGCACCATCCATTACCTTCTCAAAATAAGTCGAATGAGCAAATATCATCTATCTCTACAAAATGATAAACTCGACACTACCTTTACTTTTTTGTAATCTAGCACGGCTGTTGAATTTAAAAACCATACTGAAAGATCTGAAAGAAAGTCTGCCGAAAGCAACATGGAGTTTAGCCCCATCGAGGCCAGACACAATCGTATAGATTAAGTGTCCTTCGTCCTCGTGTACAAAGAGTATGTCAGGCAGACTAGAGTCATGCAGCTGACAGCAATAAGGTCATCAAATAGACTTACAGAAAGATTGAATTTTCATAGGTGATGGTAATGCTAAAGCAAAGCTTGCAGAAATGCTTACGGTCAGTGTGAAAATGAGTAAGAAACCAGTTGGAGCAGTTGCCAGTTTTGTGCTTGAAAGCATCCTGCAAACCAAAACTCAGATATTCTTTAAAATGGTGAAAAGTAGTATCAGAGTAGTCACCGCAGCTACTCAAAATCCGGACAGATTAGGAGGTAGAAAATCATTTTCACTAAAATCGGCAGTGTTCATGATAGTAGCAATCAAACTGAAGAACTAATATTAGTCATCAAGGTGAAGTCTAAGGCCAAAGTGCTAGGCAAGGGCAAAACTCACCACTCTGAAGGAGGTGCCAGGAATACACATCCACGTTGGGACGTCGCTAGTCCCTGCACTACTCAAATTTCCACCAGTAGAAATAGGCCTTCCTTGACCCCTGTTTCCCGTCGATCCCCCTATAGTGCTCACGGTGCCTGGAGCTTTCGACCTTGCAAGAATACTAAGGTCTGCAGATGGAACGGGTTGCCTAGTGTTTGGAGGACGAATGAAGAAATCCGCAATGGACAGTTTCGGCCCTAACAAGACAGCAGTTGGAAAGAAATGCATATCAGTCAAGGAGTGGCAATTGATCAATATTTAGAGACAAAGTAGCCCTCGTCTTCACAAACAATGGGTGATTAAAGCATAGGTAGAGAGAGAAGTATTTGAATTCGAAGCGTCTCAAGGGGCCCACGGAAACCTTCTTCATCTCCCTTGAGCCTCAAGCAAAATGATTTTGCAAAATCACGAAATTACATTCTACGTGCTCGGTTTAATTGACAGTAATGTAGGTACTTTTGATAGTGATGTTACCTTGTAATGTATCCGCTGCGGAACTAAGAACGACAGAATCTGAGATCCTTTGGTTCTCTGGCATTGCCATTATCTTTTGTGTTGAGGAAGCAGGTTTACTTAATTGCTGAATTGCGCAGACTATCTTCCTCCTTGGTCCAAGTGCAGTGATTCCCAACGACTTTAGGTCCTACAAAATACGACGGTTGAAGCAAAGAGGACGATGTCAAACTAACGAAGGATTACTCAATGTCCAAAGCCAAGGTCTAACGCCGAACATGTGTCAAAATCTGATGGCACACGATCAATATGAAGCTCAAAATGTGATTCCTGAGAAGTGCTATCCAAATTAGGAACGGGCAATATCCAGGAACGAATAATCACAATGTCAACATTTTGGCATCATCACATATGCAGCTCTTCCGCATGTGTCTGCGACATCTATCTACCTCGGAAAAGAAGTGAATAATGACCATACCTCCTCATTGAGCCACTGCAGTGTATCCCAATCAATCTCCTCTTTAACAAAGATATCTACATACTTCCCCAGATTCAGATTTATCAACCACGTCACAACTGGATCCACGCCCGGCTTGCCTGGCGCCTCAGCAGCTTCAGCCACTTCAACTCGGCCTTCTCCTTTGGACTCATCTAAGCAGGTATTAGTGTGCTCTTCTCTCTGCACAGTGGATAATTCATCTATGCAAACCCCACAGACGGGGCATGTAAGAGTCCCGAAAATCACATTTCTTTGGAAGGTCACCGGCTGTGAACCTCCACCGGTTTCGGTGTTTCCAGCTTCACTGCCCACATAATCCCCAGGATTTGTTCTACCGTAAGGATTGTTGCCTTCTTCTAGACAGGCATTTGTGTGAACCTCTCTGTCTGCGGAGGATAATTCTTCTATGCACATCCCACAAACTGGGCATTTGAGAGTTTCCATTGTCACAGTTCGTTCGTTACTCAGCTGAACAATGTCAGTCGCTCCAGTATTTACAGCTTCTCGACCAACATAGTGCACAGGATTTGATCTTTCACACACTACATTGTCTTTCTCCAAGCAATCGCTGACGTGCTGTTCTCTGTAACTAACGGAGAGATCAACCAAGCAAATACCACAGAATGGGCACTCGAACGAATCCATGCTTTCATTGTCCTCTTCATTAAACTCGAGTCCTTCATAGTCCAATTCTGCCTGATCAACTAAAGCTTGCATTGCTGTGCCTGGGCTCTCCAACTCCTCACCATCGTCGCATTCAAACTTCTTGTCAATTATGGGATTTGAAACATTTGCGGGAACTCGGTCCGTTCTGTTATTGCCTATTAAGATATCATATATATTATGCTTCCGGTAGGGTCGGTCCTCAACAGCCTTCTTACCCATATCTAACGAAACTCTACCCAGCTCCCCTGCGGATTCACCGAATTCCAGCTCACAAGGTGCCTTGGATTGAGTACAAATAACCATGTCCTCATCAACTTCAGCCCCCGGATCACTTTCGATACCTTCTTCGTCCTCAATACTCAAGGAATCCAATTCTGCTATTCCCTCCGTTTGTTCAAATCTTTGAGTACCAGCATTCTCTGGAACTCGTGCAATCGTCTCTACTCTCTTTGTACCACCATAATGCAGGCTCCATCCAGTGTCATAGGTAGCCTTCTTCCCCATATCTAACGAAATTCTACCCAGGTCCCCTGCGGATTGACCGAATTCCAGTTCATAAGGTGCCTTAGATTGAGTACATATAACCATGACCTCATCAACTTCAGCCCCCGGATCACTTTCATCGCCCTCAATACTAAAGGAGTCTAGCCCTGCTCTTCCCTCCGTTTGTTCAAATCTTTGGATACCAGCATTCTCTGGAACTTGTGCGATCGTCTTTACTTTCTTTGTAGCACCACAATGCAGGTTCCATCCAGTGACATAGATACTCGATATTTTTTTCCTCTTCGATTCAATTCGTAAAACGTTTTCACTCTGCCCCTGCTGCTTAGAATGATCGCTAGCAACTGAACTGCCTAAGCGCTGGTATGAGCTGTCCTGCTCATTATTTAACTCCAAATTCGGAGTGCTAAGTTTCGAAAACTTCTGGAGCTTCCCCGAATTCACGTTGTTCCCATTCTCGTTCCCCTTTGACAGCACAACGGAATCAGTAAACACACGCTCCGTAGACCTTGCATTGTGATCTTTCAGGACTCTCTTGTCAGTCTTTTTAGGTTCCCTAAACCTATGCTCCCTCTCTTCCGAAACCAAACCTGTGCAGGCGGCTGTATTTTCGAGAACAACTTCCCCGACAGCATCGCAATGTATTTTCACTTCCTTTCCAGGGACGACACCTCTGTGCGCTGCGGTATCTCCAGCTTCACCACCACCTCTTCGATTCTTTGCCAACCTCAAATTATTGGGCAGAACTCTCTTCTTCACATGCTTCCTCACAGCGCAGCTCCGCAGAGCGAGTTTCTGCTTAAAAAAGACAGACGAAGACCCCATACATTGGAAATCATCATCATCATCACTATAGCAACTCCCAGCCTCGTCTTCCCCCAATGCCATCGCCAAGGCGAGGTCAGTATCGGCGTCAGCCTTCCGCGTCTGCGTGTACTTGATCTTCATCTTTCCTACGGGACCGCAAACCAAACACTTCTACATGTACCGCCAAGAAACATCAAACCACATCAATTTACCAATCATCCAACTGACCTAAGAAAAGCTTCGCGCAAGGTCAGAAAAGCCAAATAAACTGCACATCTTCTCCACGTCGAAGTAGCGCCGCCTGCCAGCAGCAGCAGATCGAATCCCTAAACTCCATTCCTCCATGACCGAACGCAAAGAAACGAAAACTGCCATGAGAGGCATCCATGAGAGCAGCTGCGGCGATGGCGATGGCGAAGGCGAAGGCGGAGCAGGTAGAATGAAGGAGAAGCTACGGAGGCAAGAACATTTTCCTATCGAGGCCAAAGTTTGAAAACCTTCGAGAATGGGGAATGGGAATAATGTGGGAAATTCAGATCCCCTGATGAACGCAGGACGAGTGGTCAATGGAAGTCCCCCAAGTCAAGGGTAAATGTAAAAAATTATCTTTAAGTCTTACTAGTTTTGCCACAGTGAAAACAAAAGTAAAAGTAATTTTCTAATTTTTTACTTATGTGCCGTTGGCCCAATTATTATCATGATTTTATTATGCTTTTGTTTTTCGTTTATTTTACTAATTTCATTCTAAAACCATACCAAGAACACAAATTTTTTTCTAATTTTCTAATTTTCCAATTTTCCAATAAAAAAATACTTCAAAATTCAATCATTTTCACACCATACGTCCAAACACCACCAAACCTAACCGATGCACCTCTTTTTCAAGGGCTTTCTAACCATACCAAGAACGCAAATCTTTTTTTTCAATTTTTCTAATTTTTCTAATTTTCTAATTTTTAGATTAAAAAAATACTTCAAAATTCAATAACTTTCTCACCATACATCCAAATGCCACAAACCAAGTCAATGCATCCCTCCTTGCCGAGAGCTTTCTGATGGTACCAAGCACGTGACAGGGGGACACACGATCTAAGAGATCTCAATATAACAACCAAAACAAAACAACCAAAATTAAGGTATGGATTTTATGGTAGTTAGTGGTTTGTAGTCTTCACCTCTCCTAATTAATTTTGAGGCCTCTGATTCCAAATTTACAAATGATAATAGTGACAAAGTGACAAATAAAAGTTTCTAGTGCTTTCCCAAGTAGAAAAAACACAAACTTATAGTAGAGTGACCACTTTAATATCATGTCTACCAAAATTATGGAGTTTAGGTTCTCATTCATCTTTTTCTTATTCATTTGGAGTTGAATCTTGAAGATGAATAATTCTATTAGGGTAGTTCCAAGGTGAGATAGGATGTCTATAAAGTGGCCATTTAAGAAATTAATTTGGAGAGTTTAAACTTCTTGAAACATTTTCAATAAATTTTTCTTGAAATACAAATGGAATTGACATCTAACCCAAGTTGTTTCATATTGGAGCTTCGTGGAATTAGTTACAACTTTTTGAAGTTGAAATGTAATAGTCTCTAAAAACGTCCACCTCCTAAAATGTACACATTGATGAAGTTGACCTTAATTACTTTGTGGCAATGTTTGGTCCAGTTTAAAGCTAGTTATATATAGGATACAACTTGAAATCTAAACCTCTATAAGATCTAAGATACTTTTCAAACTGCTTTTTTCAAAATATAGTAGATTTTTATTTTTATTCTTTTATTTATTTATAGATGAATTAGTTCTTCTAGTCTAATACATATACTAATATTGTCATTACACATGTAATACATATAATTGCCTAATTTAAATAATAATGATAGTAAAACTATGTTTATACAAAAGAATTCAAGGATAAGAACCTTTAGGGGTTAAAATGGTGTGGAAGAAGAAGGGTGAAAATGGACAATTTTGTTAAATTGGCATGATAAAATTATGCCATAAAAGTGTCAAGTTTGTAGAAATATGCCAAGTTAATGAAACATCGTTGAAAGAAGGAAATGAAAAAAAAGTTGTTGAAAAAATGGCACTTGGAATACCACCACTTTAACGAAATTTCCCTTATCATTCATTTCAAGAGGCGATTTGAGGAGCGCATACCTACCAAGCTACCAGACCCTAATGAAGCTCAACGTTGAAGTAAGGCTTACTACCACTCTACAATAGAAAACCGGCTCTCACAAGCATAATGCATCGACAGGCACCTCCATCCTTCCAGAATTTTACATAAAAGCATGATCCTACTCCTTCCATCCTGAAATAAGTGTCCTCATTGGAATCATGTTTTATTTATGTCATCATGTTTTTTTTATACCAATTTCATTGATCGTGTTGTTTAATGCATAATTCAAAAGGGTTCAAGTTTTATATCACCACAAACAACCAATCAATGAAGAACATCGTATGTGTTCATTGCAACTTGAATGAAAATTGGGCCCAAAAGAGCCTTCATACATACAATCTAGTAAAAAATACTGAAAAAAACACGAATTTCCAATGTGGACACTTATTTTGGGGGTATGTAGCAACAATGTTTATAAATTTCTGTACTGCTCCACCAACTGATATTTCCTTAAAAATGGCAATATTCCACAAGCTTGACACTTTTAGGTTCAGACCGTGCAGTGTGAGATGTATACTGCTCCTTAGGTTTCAGACCGTATGGTCTGAAATCTATACAACTCCTAGAAATTGAATGGAAAAATGGCGTATGATTACCGCCATTTTTAACGAAATATCTGTTCACCTTGCAACAGGAAATTAACCGGCTCTCACAAGCATGATTGTAAACGTACAGTACAAGCAACTTCCATCTTCACAGAATTCAATACATAAAAGTATGATCCAACACAGCCCGCAGCAGTCAGTGTCTATGAATTTAATTCTGTGCGAGTTCTCCACTGGGCAACAGAAAATTAATCAGCTCTAACAAGTATGTCACTCAGCAAATGTCCCCATGCATTCTCATGCATAGAATACTAGTACACACATCGATCTAGCACTTCATTGGTAGCCTGCAGTGTCTACGAATTTGGGTCCACTAGCTCGTTCGCTCGCTCGATCAGACGAGTTTGGTGTGATGGGAAGAGCTAAGCTTAGCTAGTGGTGAGACCTGGAGTGTCCGCTCTGGTGGTGGTGGTGGTGGTGTCGAGCCTCCTCTTTGGCCTTGTTGATGCAGTGGTGCGTGATGGGGCGTCCGGGGAGCAAGTGGTGCGGGTCGCGGTCCAGGTCGCAAGCCGACTGCAAGTAGGGCCACTGGGTGCCGTCGCCCAAGTAGCGCTGGCTCAAGTGCCACAGCGTGTCGCCCTTCTGCACGCGCCGACTGAACAGCTCGTTGCTCCAGTCTTCGTGGCCTGCAGAATTGAACCCCCATACACACATGCACACACGCATCAGTCTAGTCTGTGGAATTGAATGGACTATGGCACACGCCCAGTCGACAGACATGGGAGCGGAAACCGATGCTAAGCCGTTATATACTTCCATTGCGAAGCTCGTACTACTTAATTTCTCGTTACCAAACACAACTTCCGTTACATACGAGGTGAGCTAGCTAATTAGTTGCATCCTATTCAATCTTGCTCAATCAAGGCTCGGCACAGGTGCTCAAGCAAGGCTCTACACAGCGAGGTGCTCAGGCAAGGCTCTACACACATGCTCAAGCAAGGCTCTGCGAAGAACACCACATCAGTACATCCACAGCCAGGGTGAATGTCGTGACCTTGATGTGGATGAGAGGGGACGAAATAATTCCAAATTGAGGGAGTAAAATCAGCAGGGACTTTTTTGCGTTTCCTTGTCTCGCTTTCCCCATTGGGAGTGACAACCGAGCGACAACCCTGTGACTTTCCCCTGTGTCAAGATCCTGGATTTTGATCCTGGAAAGTCACAAATCCTGGATTTTGACACGGGAAAGTCACAAGGCTGTTGCTCCCAAAGGGAAAGTGAGACTGACTACACTCTACTTCCCTCCAATTATATATTTCTTTCTTCCATCATGACAGGGATTCATTTATCGTTCTTAAGGTACCGATCCCATTAGTGTGGAAGTATATATCTTATGAGAAACTGAACGTCGAGTTCAAGTTTCAAGGTAATTTGTGTCACTCTCTCGCTAATCACAAGGGGGTTGGAACTCGTCACTCTTCCTCTTCTTTGTGATTTCTTTGCTCAACAAAAAACATAAACCTGAGTATCGTAGATTGATGGAGACACTTGAATTACAAATGTCCCAGAACCTGCTTACTACCCCTGCAACGGGTTGGTTGTATAGTCCACAATGGTACACGGACATAATGCCACGATATCATACGAAGGCCAATGCAAGTAAACCATTATGGAACATATATAACCGCGGTATCCATACCCATTTCTTGCCTTCTTGGGTGCCACCCCTCTAAACTGTGCTACATTGGCATTCTGTAAGCCAAAGGCCACTCTGACGATTGCACAAGGAAATGCGTCATCGAGAGTAGTGCCCGGTCAAGGTATTAGAAAAGATGCGTTTGTACCGATTTTCTGAACGAAGCTATGGTCGCTGAAAACGTCAAATGCCATTGGAATCCAGAATTCGAACTGAGAAGCGAGAGATTGCTAAAATATCAATAAGACACATTGACCATGACCTGCACAGAACTCCACAGATCGAAACGGAAATTCGCATCGGGCTACGACAAATTGAGCTCTAGAATTCGAACAAACATCCTGCAAACTAGCTTTCCAACATTCAAAACTAAGCCGAGTTGACCTCAAGAAAGATTAATCAAGAGGCTTGAGATCGAGTAGAGGAAAGAATTATTTGGGAGCTAGAAGAATTACCAGTATGCGTGGGGTGGTGCACGCCATGGACATCAGTGTGCGACGGGTGGTGCGTCGTCACGGCGTGCGCTTCTCGAACCCCAATGTGCTTGCTCTTCCCCTGCCCCATGACTACGTTCTCTTCGCAATCCCACTCTGCAAACTCCCAAACGTACGCAACCAGAGCTTCAAATGCGTCCTCCTCTGAACCCCAAATCAATCGAATGGATTGCCCTTAACCTGTATATCGGATGTGATGCCAAAACCTAAACTTCGCCGAGAACGCACTGGATCCCCAGTCAGTTAATTGGACCCTTGACTTAAGATGCGCGCTGAGTGGCCGCAACACCAACGACTGATTCTTCCTGCACTCGGCCGGGTAGGGTACGAAAAGGAGACGGAACTCGTAATTAATAAGTCTAAAAATCTACCACGGCACTCACATTCATGTCTGCAATTGCCAAAAAAAAAGGAAAAAATTAAGGGAACAGGCAGCGACGACGTGCGAAATGTGCTCTCACTAGAATGGGTCCCTTCAATCGCTAGAATGGGTCCCTTCAATCGCTAGAATGGGTCCTTTCCTGCACCACACAAGGTTCTTGTTTGCGTGTATTTTTCTTATTATAGGCCGGTGTGGACTTGATCGTTGTTCCAGGGGTGATCCACCGTGGAAAATATGGGCATTTCTGCTTGGGATTCGGGCCTATCATTTCGTACTGCAGTCGTACTGACTGATGTGCTCTCGTATACATACGTAAATAGCGCGTCATGACCAAGTTGCAATTGATACTATACTATACCGCAGACATGGCAGGCAGTATAATTTGAAAAATAGAACAGAATCTGCAGTAGCAAATGAATTGATGGATTCCAAGTTTGATTTGATTTCATTTGTTTCTTCAAATCACTGGTTTATCCGACCTGATCGACTCTAGAGGCGAGTGATAGGGTCGTTCCGGATGTTTGGAATCGTGTGGGCGTATCAATGGCTTATCAGTGCTGTTTACTTACTGCAAGTTTAGACCAACGCAAGTCCCACACAAAATGCGTGTGCAGTGGAGCCCTGGAGCTGATTCGTGGGTGACTTAAGGTAGAACAGCCCATTGTGGTCAGATGACCCATAGTGGACACTTAGGGAATGACCCCATCATGGTTTATTTTCAGTATGTAAAATTTTGACCACAATGCATGTCTTCCGTGACAGTAATGGAGTGGTTGGTGACTTCATTGGGAACTTCTAACTTTTCAGTATGAATTCATTGTAAGAATGAACTTTTTAGACTTTCTATGTTAGAAAATACAATGACTGCTTTGGGTGAATAGAATGAACATGATGGATTCAGATTTTGTTGGCACTAAGGTAGTCTACAGACTCTTTTGGGCCATAATGCATAGAACACTTCAAAAATTCACAACAAATTCATACTTTGTCAAAAAAAACATAATTTCAATTGCTCTCACTATTTCTTTGACTTGTAATAATGTGGAAAAAAATTGAAAAATTTCAGCAACAACATGAGGTCAAACTCCTAATGCTGACCACAATGGGCTATTTTACCTTACTTTGTGCCTTGAAATCCGGGACGAGATGGACCGATCCCCTTGCTCATCTCCTCAAAAATAAAAATAAATTTATTTATTTTCCACACATGATAAAATTTTGCAAATTTTGAATTCATATTTGCAATTTACTTATTTAATTTAATTTTTATTAGTTAAATTATTTATTTATTACCTTTAATTAATTTAATTATTTATTTCAATCTAATTGTATGATCTTGCAATAGACTAGTACAAGAATGTGTGGAAGAAATTTTAGAAGCTTTGACTTGGTAGATAGGAAGATATTTGCTTTGGGCACTATCCTAGTTTATGGGGCTTGATATTGGACCCTTTTGAAAAAACAGGTAATAAGTAACTAAAAACATATTAGTGAGACTTTAAGTTGAGAGAGACTTTAAACATGGAGAGACTTAACAATGGTTTACAATCATACTTCTTAAAAGCCATGTAGGCTTCTAAAACATTTTTTGTCTATAAGAAATCAATCCCCTAATCATGGAAGAGACCCCTTATCATTGGAGCCCCCTACACTAGGACCATGTTTTGTTTTTAAAGTAAAAAAAAAACAAGTTTTTTTGCACCTTGATTGATTAGATTTTTAGACTTTGAATCTTCTTAGCTTAAAAAATTTGCACTGTTGGGTGGTTGTAGGAAAGACCCAACAATTTTATGGAACATTTTACCAAGATTGTAGTTTTTGTGCTCAATACTAGTACTACAAGTACTATGAAACGAAACAATCTCAACCTTTGATTTGAAAAATCAACTGTTACTAGTATTGTTGACTACTTGCAAATACTAAAAAAGTACTATTTGAAAAAAAAGATATTTTATCACAAAAAATAGGTACAACTAGGTATAAATTAATAATAATTAAAAA
Organism: Climacium dendroides; assembly: GCA_950106755.1. Classification (NCBI taxonomy): domain Eukaryota; kingdom Viridiplantae; phylum Streptophyta; class Bryopsida; order Hypnales; family Climaciaceae; genus Climacium; species Climacium dendroides. The sequence goes on from OX467083.1 coordinate 18,488,000, forward strand.
TCATGAAAAAAAAAAAACTAAAAATTTTCCATTTGTAAAGACTTGATATTGATCACATTTCACCAAAAAATGAAAGTCGAAACTATCTTCAATGCTTACATGCGTGCACGCAAGGGAGCCCTATTTGTACAAATATGGAGGCCATAAAATAATGTATTTTCAGATTTTCTTTGGAAGGCGCATATCTCCCTATTGTGGGAATAGACCACAGAAATTTCATTAATTTTCGGTACTCTTTAATACAACAAACCCCTAAATCTAACTCTAGATCATTAATTTTGGGTACTCTCTAGTACAACAACCCCCTAAATTGCAAAGTATGACAAATTAGCTAAAATAAATTTTAATTATAAAATTATTTTTTATTTTTTTGAAAAATAAGGAATTTTAATACTATCAAGTTAGCCATCTCCAATAAAAATTTTAAGTTAATCAAGTTCATGCTCCAAAAGTTATAGCAGATGATAAAAGAGTCACTCTCATTGTGATGGAAAATAGTACTAGTCTTTCTTGCAATCACCCTACTAATTTGCATTTCTAACTTTTTATCTTAAAGAATTGAGTTGAGAGTTTAAAAAATAAAATTTTCAAAAAAATACACTTAATTTTTATTCATTAATAATTTATTAAATAAAATAATTTCAAGATTGAAGGAAAAACTAAACCACTATAAAAGCTCTAAGATGAAATTGAAACACACTATCTAAACAGTGAGATTATTCTTGCAAGAGATCTTACCTTTGTGAAATTATTATTGTTATTTTTAAATTGTTGGAATTGAATTCAAAAATGAATCCTATAAATTATTCTTTAAAGAAGAAGAAGATTTTGATTGCTCAAAAGATAAAACTATCTTGTAACTTTCACATCATGAATCCAAATGGAATGAATCAATGCTTTCCATTTTTACAATATTTGAGAAATAAATTTAATTTTTTTATTTCAAGTTTTTGTGGGTTATTTTTTGCAAGCCAAACTAAAATTTGGGCTTAGTATGCCAAAAATTTTAGTCCAAGATATTTATTGAAATAAAAAATTATATTCTCAAAAAGCTATCTTCACAAAAAAATTCAAAAAATCACAACGACTATTGAGGCCATAGGATCTTGTCTAAAATCCATTTTGTCTCCCAAGGGGCCAATGGGATTTTAGTGGTTGAAGTCCCAAATTAGACATTGTTCCATGGTTTAGTGGTTATCCCCGCTACGGAGGCTTTCATGTAAATGAATATACCCTGTTTGCATAGGATTGATATGTCTGCAAAGAACCCCATGAATTAAACCTTATCTACAAAGGATGACACAAAATCCTTCTATATAAGACAAAAGTGCAAATATTCATCCTAGGAATTATATGTGAAAAAGACAAGTTTGACACAATAGTTTGACTTCTAATTAAGTGCTCTTGGATTTTTTTAAACAAAAAATTCACATGGTACTAAAAAAGATGATTTCCATGGTGATTGGTCCATCCTTCTAGGGTTAACTATTATGATGGTCATATATGTTAGATGACATATATTAAGGCTTCAAACCCAATTTTTTGAACAATAAAATAACTACATCTAATTTCAACCGCTTTCTAAAATCAATAGCTACAAATTCTTGTCTAAAATGTACTCCCTCTATTAATGAGAGTCTATGGGCAATTATAGAAACTCCAATTCTGAGCACTTTATAAATTTATAGTTTATTCATACAATGTTCAAAAAATGCATTTCAAGAGAATCTAGAATCCCCTTTTGACCACTAACAAGACCCTACAAAAAGCTTTTCAACATAATAATAGGAACCTTGCTGAATTGTTTATTTGTGCAATTTTAGGTGTAGTTTACCTTATAGTATACATGAGAACCACTTTATGGCACTCCCTCCCATATAAAGGAATACAAGTGGTCCTCCATGCACAGTATTACTAAAAAACTGTCCTAGGGTTGGTATGGATATGAGGATCTCCATAGCCATTTAACAAACATGACAATTAAATAGTTTCTTTTCACAGTTGCAAAGAATACAAAACTCTTTTAGTTTAATGTAGAAAGACATACCCATGTCTGAACAGGAAGTCCACCACAACCAAGGAGGAGTTGAGCTTGTATTGACCAGGTGTGCAAACCATCTTTGCAACATCAGCTAGAGACACCAATGTGAAGCTCTCAATATCTCCATCTGGCAATACGTATCACAGTTTTAAAAAAAACGCAGTTATAAGGTTCAATGCCAAGAAGCTGAAGAAATCGATTAAGCAGACTGAGTGAGTGATAACCTGCAAATTAACCCTTGAACGTCACAGCTAATTTTTCAGTGTATTTTCAGAAACTGTGGACAATTAAGAGTTAACTTGCCTATCATGGTCATACTGATTAAATGGTGTGTTTCAGAGCACCAATATTGTTACATTCAAGTGCATATTAGAGCTCTAAAACTAGGAGATAGATCTGAGGCTCCAGATGGGCAACTGACAAAAGTTAACAACTTGTGAAATTTGACAGTAATTTTGCCGTTTTAACGAATATGATGGTAATGGTTACAGATGTACATGCCATTGCTAAAGGGAAGGAAATCAGGTGGGAGCTCCAAGTCGTAGCAATATATCACATCCCTCTTCATCTTCATGCCGTTACACTGCTCGTAGCTCACATGGCCGCAAGATATAGCCCTGCAAATTCCAAACTTTCAATCAAGTGGAACATTCGGTGAAGGCACATGATGATTTTTTTTAAAAGAGTACTAAAGATGAGGACACTATACCACTATAAGAAACCCATATTTTAGGTGATAGATTTTAGATGACATCCAATGCAACAACTCGTGTTTTTATGCTACCTTGCACATCAAGATGTTACGTTGGATGTCACTATTAATGTCACTGTTCACATCTATAATGTCCAATGTAACATAAAACATGAGCTGTTACATTGGATGTCACCTAAAATCTATCACCTAGAACACAGTGTATACTACATATGTTAAGAACATACCCATCTTCTACACTCACCCTAATTACCCACACCAAAACATCTATTTCATATACTTGACTGGCCTTCAATTTGCAAGTTGCCTTCCACATGCAAGTTAGGTACTTTGCTAAATTACTGTCAATGGCCACTATATATTTAATGAAAATGAGGATATCGACTATCCCTTCAAATAGTGGTCATACAACCGTCCACTTTGATATGACGCAAAAAAAATCCACTCGTAATGATAAATTTGATCTCACTCCTCACTAGTGATCTCCCCAAAATCAAACGCCTGCATCTGTTAAATTCTTGAAAAGATGCGAATAGTATCCTCTACCTTCATCATTCCCCCGGCGAGTATATATATATGCAAGGCAAAAGTTTTTGTGTTTACATCTGATGGAGCAGATATCATGTGTTTCAAGGTTGAAAAGAGAAAGCAGAAAACGAATTGAAAAGGTGATATCTACAGAAACGTAGTTGTACTATACATTGAGAACAAATTGTTCCATGTTACTACAGAAATGAACCATAACTTACTTCTCAGAAATGTGAGCAGGTATATTGGCTTTCTCATAAGCTTTCTTGATTAGATTCTCCTTGCAGTTCCCTCCTGCAGGCTGAACTCGCTCACTTGTCAAATGACTCACACATCATACGTGGCAACCATTCAATACGCGACGTCATATTAAGGTAGAGGACACCATTTAAACAAGTCATGCTTACATCAACTTGCTAATTGAGGGCCACATAAGTCTATTGCAAGAGATGAGTTGTCGCTTGGTATCAGGGGTCAGTATTGGAGACAAGACCAAGTGGCTACGGTAGTGGTTTTAGTACCCTCCACCAAATTCCTTTCATGTCGAATACCGATTCCATTGCATTAAAGAATCTAATGAAAAGACTCTCATGATCAGGTATCCACAAACCTGGCCAGCAGCGACCATATTGTCCATGATACCGGCAAATGACTTCTTCTTCTTACTCCGTTTCGAAATCCACAAGAAGTCCTTTCCATTCTTTCGAACAAATCCATTCAAGTGTAAGCAGTAGCACTGTCACAGGGAAATCGAAACTTATTAAAAGTCACAGCTAGTTTAATGCTGCACAATTATCATTCACATCCAAGTAGAATACTCTGGTCCTAAGAAGAGCGGTGTATGAAAAGTTGTAACTAATCTATGTGGATAGCAGATATAAAGTGCTCCATAGGTGCCTCTTTTAGATTGCAGACTCTAAGGCACAGACTTGTATCCAGTGACTAATACGTAGTATGTAGTAGCCAATACTATACCTAGGAATTGTTTACAAAGAAGTGGTAGTCATAATAGCTAAAACAAATAAAAAGCAGAAATTCTCACCTTTACTCCAAAGAAGGGCAGGGCTGCTCGCTCCAAGGAGAAATAAGGATGCGCGTCAAACCTCGTCACAACTGGGCATAGCTGCAACCTGGTAGACCGTCAGAGAGGGTTCAAAGCATTTGTCAAAGTATAACTCAAAAAGATGATCTAGGATGGGTCTACACCGCTTATTACCACAGTGGTCTCAATGAGAAGGGGAAAATAAATTTGATATGGTCTCCTAAATAAGATGTTTCCATTCTTTTTCATAAACAGTGACACTATTCTTCTCAACAGTGCCCCTTCCCATTTAGCCTACTCTCTCTGTTTCTGAAAAAGACCCGTGTTTCCTTTGTGTTTAGGCTTTTTCAGAAACAGAGGTAGTACTACATTACTCAGTAGTGTCGTTAATATTCTCAATAGTAGTTCAACAATTACGCCATTCAATAATGAGGCGAACTCCACACCATTCACATAATCTAATGAGGAGAACTCGTAACCAAAATCACCCATATTCTCCTGCAAGGTTGTAAATGGCAAAGTTTCCTGGAAAATTAGTTTAATTTATTATCCAACTAAATGAGTAAATGAAAGTTTATTTAATGTAGTGTAGGCAACCCAACCTCATTGCGCCAGTCAGTGATAATCTTTTCTCTCTCAAGAAGACGCAATAGTAAGTCTATCTGTCTGGTGCGTTCGCCTGTGGAATTGCAGGTGGGATGCAGGGTGATCCAACCATTCTCCGTGCCTGTCCTTAAATCCCCTGGATCGACGAAGAAAACTTTTGTGAAGGTTTTCAGGTGTTCCCAAAACCTGCAAACGTGTTGGAACATGGTCATATTAGTTGAATTCGTGTGTTTCAGACCACCAAAATTGAGACATTCAAGTGCACAAAGCTCAAAAAACTTCGACATCTGAGATTTCAAACCGGCCCCTGGAAAAATTTAAAAGCCAATCTCTTGAAAATCTGCCATTTTAACTAATATGAAGGCGGTGAACACTGATCTTGGAAACCAGAGCTTGTTCTTAGACTCAAAATAGCACCCGAAGAGAATGACTTTGCGGCCAAACCTTCCCACAATATACTCTTGTTTCACAATGAAATCTTCAGAGAAAGGTACCGATTCTAAACCTGCATGAGCTCTTAGTGAGCATGTTTACCTTCAAATTTGAGAATTGGAATCAACAACATTCTGTGACATAACTGGCTCAAGATTGCATGGCTTTCTAACTCTTAATTTTATTAAGCATTTTTCTGCTCCCAGACAGCTCCTGTTGACTCTTTACTAAGTTATTTACGGCAAGATAGCAAGCTCACTCTACCAGAAAGCATATACCACATGCAAGTAAATCATATTTTGTACCTGGGATGGATGTAGCCGAGAATCTCACCCTCTAGCTTGAAGGGAGTGAAAAACTTTTTTTGTTCCTGCAATGCCAGTTCAAAGCTTCTCAGTTTCATATAACAATATATACCAGTTGTGACGATCCGGCAACGCTTAGATAATATGCAGAGAAAAGAATTAACCAGAACAAGGACAATAAACATGCATGAAATGTGAATAGTCTCTATAAGCACATTGTGACAATCACGACAATGCATACTGTACTTGGTAGCAAAATCAAAGAGACGTGACACTCACAAACAAATTCAAATACAGAGTGCCAATGGTTGCTCGAGTGAGGGAAGATGCTGAGTTACCCGGCCAACATTGCAGTTGTGAATCACTGTCTCCCAGTAAGGTGCGAGACTTTCGATGGCGGGATCAGGCATTGTAGCGAAGAAGAGCCTCCCTGCAAATCGCTCCTGTGGTTTGGTTTAGGGTTTAGGGTGAAGGAAAGTGGGTATGGAGGAGAACAGTCAACTGAGTATGACGATTTGAACTCTAAAGGTCACACACCTTATCGCCTACAAAACAACCCTTCAGAATTCCGGATTTAGTGTGGATGCGGAAACGTCTAGGTCGCAAACTAGGTCGCTTGCTGCCACACCAGGGCTACATTGGCATGGTTGACATGTTTGATTGTAATTTCTTGATCACTGTTCAGCATCTGCAAACGTAGGTGATTCTAAGGTGAAGTGCTTGGTTACCAAATTGGTAATCCTAAGTCTCACGACGAAGTCTAAAAAACTGTATGAACAATGGTACGAAAACCTAAATTTGGCCTCCGAGACAGACTTTGAAGCTTGAGACCCTCGAAACAATTTCAAGTCGTGTGCAAATGGATATGATCCCAGGAGAGGAGTTCTCCAAGCTCTTCTTCATAAATGTTACATGGATGAAGGGCTTAGGGTTTTTAGGGTTTAGGGTTCTATGCAGATTGCAGGCATCATTTTGTTCCTCCGAATTCGAAGAAACATGCAGTCTCGAGGAGGGCATTAGCTGCTTGAGGTTGATATCAGTCAATTAGAAATTGAAATTTGAGTGGGCTTTCGCAGTGCGAGTTCAATATAGGAGCCAAAGTTTAGAAGTTATCAAGAGGACGTGAGTGGTGATCGAATCGAAGCAGAGCTGCCACTATGTCTCGCATCAGCACGGCCATTGCGTCGTCTTCGACCTTCACGCAGGCAGTTGTGCGTCCCTCCTTTCGGACAGAGAATGTTGTGCGCCTGCTGCAACGGAGAGCATGGCCCGTGATGCCTCATCACCGAGACCCTGTGCCAGTCGCTAGCATTGGGAGGGTAAGTGTTCAGAATCAAATTCAGCTTTCAGCGACCGAAAATTGCAAATCTTTCAGTCCATTGCACAGCGACGATCGTAGCTGTCTGCGATGTTTTGACAGAAGTTTCTCTGTGAGTGCAGGGTTCTGAAAGTGAACGGGAACCTCCTTACATCACTAGAAACAATGACGATGACGAAATTGCACAAGATGCGGGATATGATGGAAAGGTGGAGAGACAGTTGCAGGCGGAGAAGGAAGCTCGCTGGCAGGCCCGAGAGGTAATGTAAACATAGAAATCAGACTTGTGTGCCCACAAAGTCAAATTTGAGTTCCATTCTTTGTTCAGGCAAAATCTCTTTGTTTCTAAACAATTTTGTAAGCTGCATGAACTCATTCTCAAATTCTGACCCTTCTATCCCTTGTTGTATACTTCAAACATTTGAATTGATAGGTTTGAATATGTCATCAAATGCACTCATTTCTATTAGATCAAAGTAAAACTAAGAATGGAAAATTTCTTTGTTGTTATGAATCTGTGTTTGTTGCACACTCGGTGCACTCTCCAAGTGTTGTCTAGCTTGTCGATGCTGTGTATGTTTGCATAATCCTAAGGCGCTCTGTGTTTTCCACATTGTTGAAACAATGGCAGGCACGAGTGGTGCCCAATACGCACAGGGATTTGCTAGAATTTTTTTTGACCACCGAAGAACAGGAGATGGAATTTGAGGTGGCACGGTGTCGTCCTCGGTATGTCTAACCTTGGCTGTTCATGAAAACCATTGCTCTCCAAAGGTGTCTGTCTGAGAGAAGCACCCCTGTGAGGAGGAGCAAGATTTTTGTATGTATTATGCATGTTTTAGATGTCGCAAGGTGAATGTGACTTAGTGAAGCTGGCCTGCTTGCAGGAATAGGGATCTTTTTTGTACCTTTTTTGTATTCTCTCGCTTAGATTCATATGGAATTTTTGATAGATTCTCATAATAAGTTGGAAGAAGGCCATCTACTAAGTCAATTCAAGGAAGAATTAGGGAACCCAGGATGATACAATTTTCTAACATCTTCTTTCTTTGATACGCATTCTCTTGCATCTTGAGTTTACGAATATATTTGGGAGAAGTAAGCTTGTGACATCACTCCGATAGCTCCCAGAGTGGTATCACACCATTCTCAGCCATTTTGATTGAATCCAAGTCATATCGTGTCAAATGAACAATACGAGGCATCCTGTTGTAGAACACTTTCGGACTCTCTGTTGCAGAAACGAGACGCTATAACCCTCCAGTTATTTTATGTTGATGATCGGCTTGTGCCTATTGAATGCTTGTGACTTCAAATGACGACGTTGATGGATAAATGCAAGGTTGACAAAAGATTTTTTTGCGTTCCTGGAGTCTGAGCTTGGCAGCCTAAGATTGGCTGAAAACGAGACAGCGGTATGCACATCACCTTGAGCTCAGCCAGAATTTTCTTTGAGCTGCGAGCTAGGAAACCAAGCCGTTCTAAATTTGTTCAACCTCTTTGGCACTACGCTTATTCTCTTTGATGGGCACTTCCTGATGACAAAATTTTGATATTGTAAAGTTTATCCTTCGTTTTCATTATCAGGGATTGTACATCTTGATCTGGTACATAATAGTGAAGTAGGTACCTTGATAGTCAGATGGTGACTTCTTGCAATGGTTCAGGTGGAAGACATGATGGCAGAGCTAGAGGTTCTGGAGAAAGTTTTGCGAGAAGGCATTGGTACTTCGCAATGCTTATATCTCCACATCTTTACACAATTCAAGAAGAAATATAACTTGGGAAAAGGATGCAATGGTTTTACCCAGACGAATGTATTTTTTTTAATTTACTCATGCCTTGTGGTTGCATGGTTGTTGTAGAAGCCTATGACAAGTTGACCGCCGATCTTCCGGGCGCTAAGGAGAGGTTGTTACGCATTTTCTGCTCCAGGAACAAGAGCAAAACAGTAAGTTCAACAGTGTGACTTACTCCTGAATCTTTATCTTGCTTTTACCCAGCAATTGGTCTGGTGTTTATAACACAGTAACCAATGTTTTCCACTTATTTTTTTAATATCTGTGTGGCTGGAGCAAAAATTGAATTGTGTAAGAAGCAGACTCCAAAATCAAATGATTAGATAGTACACTGATTTATCTTATTAAGCGGGGTTACACTAATTTACCGTAGTCACACTATTTTAATTAGTGCAAGTTGAAATGTTACTGTATTGTACTAAATTCTACAAAAAAATAGTTGTATAGTGACATTAATTTTGCTCACTAATTGGATAAATGAGCGTTGTTCCTTAACTAAAAATCTATCTGAAAAATAACTAATCCTAATCCTTTTTCAAAAGGTGCTTCTAAAGTAATGTCTCCCCATCTTTAGCTTGGATTTAACAATTTGGTTCAATTTCCATTAAAAACACAGTTTCTTTTCATTCTACCTAGTTTTGAGAATAATAAGCCGCGTTATAAGAAAAACAGTTGATAGAAGAATGTTTTCTTACATCCCTTGGGCGTTGTTTGGTTCACACTTCTTGGCAGTTGCTGGAGATGGCAGCTAATAACGACATTGACAGACCCCTTTTGGCCCTTCTAGACGAGAACATAAATGCAGCCATAAAAGCTAATGAGGTATGGTCTCTTTCACAATTGCTGTCATTTGATTCCATTCTGTTTGAGCGACCATGAAACTATTTCTCTGTAACTGCACTGCATTGGGGTACAAGTGGCACTATAAGAAACCACTTATGTTTTTTTTACACAATTTTAGGTGACATCCACCTGTTTTTATGTTAACAATAATATTAAATGTAACATCTTGATTTTACGTTTGATTTTATTGTTAACATAAAAGTAGATGGATGCCACCTAAAATTGCAGCAAGAAAAACATGGATTTCTTGTAGTGTGGGCTTTGAAATCCACTTGAACATGTGTTGACAACTTGAACTACGGAAGATGCTCAATCAGATTTCTATACAACATGAGAGATTCTCAAGGTATACTCTCATGAGTGCAATTTACGGAGTGTGCAATGTACGGAGTGTGCAATTAGAGACTGAGGGTTGAGTTTGTATCCACTAACAATGCTTTCTTGACACTAATTGCAGCTCCTTTTCTTTTTCACAGTCAAAATTTGATTCCATTCCATCAATTACACTTGCAAAGCTGTCTTTGTTAAACATGGTGAGTTTTAACATATACAAGTTAAAACTCAGATTTGCTTTTGTTATGAGTGTAGGAGCAAGCTGCCGTGTTCATGGAGGAGATTCGTGTCGCTGTTGTGAAGTACATTGCCCTTTAATTAGGTGCTCAGTGACCTTAAGTTCTGATCCATTGCCCAGAGTTTTTGTTCTTGCAAGTAGAAGATTAAAAACTTAGCAGGAACATTGTTAAATTCGCAACATACAGTATTTTTGGCAGAGACCTTTAGTGAGAATGTGGGCATTCAAATAATGCAAAGAATTCAACAGCAATTTCTTGCAGATAACTATTGTTGGAATTGCTCTTTGTGTCTCTCTTTGCATGTGCACTTTCAAAGTAGGGAATGAGCATGGAGTGTGAAGCTTAGAGCATAGAGCTTAAGTTTGGTGAGCTGAGAGCTTATTTTAGAGGTTATTCTTTAAAATGTAGGTATCCTTGGGAGGTGTAAGTAGGTATCCTATAACCATTGAAGGTATCCTATAATAGAAGGCACCTTATAGATAATATTATATGTATCTATAACATAGATATCCTACAACCACTGAAGGTGGTCTATGCTCCATGTTCTTGCTCTCCACTCATGTGGCAAGCTTTATTCCTTTCAAAACATCCTATCAACTCAAGCTCTTACAAACTCTAACAAAATTTGCATCAGAATTATGCAATTTCATAGGAACCTCTCCAAGAGGTTTATTAAACAAATTATCTAGTATGTCCATTTTCATCCAACTCTACCTTTGCACATTCCATTCTTGATTCATGAGGGTATTAATAGACTTGAGTAAAAAATCTGAGTAGATTTTGGATTCACCAAAGTTTCAATTTACAAACTTATAAATATTGATATCTAATTCATTGTACCTCCAAAATTTAGGATATATAAATGTATCCATTTGTATTTTGCTTTATAAGCGTTTGCTAGTGCACATAATTCTACCATTTTCATCATTTTTCATATCATAGGGTAACATATAAAAGGGCTTAAAATGTGCATATTTGGTCACTACCATCTAGATTTGAGTGTCACATTGTGGTACAATATAGGTGTCACATTCTAAACAATGATTATGCATCCAAAATTACATATGTCTTGTGTTCTATGTCTTGTCTTCTATGGATATGATATATGATGTATAATGTATAGATATGAATACATGTATATATTGATATTAATGTATTATACTTGTATTGATACAATTATGAATACAAATACGAGTAATGCCTCGTTATCCCATAGTTTTTGCCTCATTATGCAATATGATATATATGGTAATATTTTTCTATTCAGATAATAGGTAGATGATACCTAGGTATTAATAATATTTTTTTTAATAAAAAAATGACATGGGACATGTGCACATGTTGACACAATGCATGTGTGAATACTTTTTGGTTGCATTTGATGGAATTATAGTAGAAGTACCTATTTCAAACAACCCCTATGATGGCTTTATAGGGTGACCTATTTGTAAGCAATAGTTAAATGTACTATTCATTGAAAAAAGATTTCTCTTTTAGTCTATTTATCTCTCTCTCTTCCCTCTTTGCTTAGGGAAAAGTGCCAAAGCTAACTCTTGTAGGTGTGTCTATGAGATTGAAACAAATCCAAATAAAAAATCTCACATTTATATTGAATAGAATATTCAGTCTTAGGGAAAAAAAATCATCTTTTAAAATTTCATTCTTCCTCATCCTTGTGTGAGCCCAATTTCTCAACGAATTTCCCATATCCTACATGCCCTTCCCCTAAGAAAGAAAGTCGAGGTGATGAATACCTGACCCCTTTCGACGAATGTGTACTCCTCCGGATGAACAGAACTGAACAACGGATGAATATTTCATGGGCATCACTAGTGGTTCTTTCCCGCATGGATCGTCTCTCTGATCTCTCCGGGGTTAGGGCTTCCCTTCGTCTCCTCCGCGCACCATCGCCGATCGCATCTCCAAATTCGCCGTCTCCATGCCTACCATGGGCTAACAATTCTCCAATTCGCTGTCGACTCTCTCTCCTCCTGCAAACCCATTCTGCCATGCACGGCATCGAAACTTTCTGCGCCTTGGTGCCCATCCGTCCCGACCTGACCACGGAATTGCTACACGAGCCCTCCGAAGTCCCATTGCTAATGCCACAGGATGGGCCGCCCCTGGCCAGGGAAGACGCCATCGTCGAATTGCCGACCTCTCTTCTCCCCGAGGACGCGGTCGCCACCGCCACAGGAACCGAGGGCAAGGGCCGCATCATCCCGGAGGAAGAGTGGACGGAGGTTCTCGCATCGGATTCCGTCATGGAAGGATTAGCAGTCGAGGGGACGATGAACGTCGGGACTCACGATGTGCCTCGACCGAAAGACCTCGCGGGGAAGGACAGCGAAGAAGGGTTTGCGAAAAGACCCGTGAACCCGGCGATTGCGAAGACCAGCTTGTGTTCTTATTTTCGGAAGAAAGGGTGTAATCACGGGGAGAGCTGTAAATTCGCGCATGGGGAGAGTGAGCTGCAGCAGAGGCCGGATGGGACGTGGGATCCAACGTCGGAGAGGTGTAAGAAGAGCGCGGGGGTGGAGAAGGAGGGGGAGGACGCAGGGGTAGAGAGCCGGTATCGGAAGTGTCTGGTGAATGTGCCGATGAATTGGAGTCAGCAGAAGTTGAAGTCGTTCCTGGACGAAAATGTAGGGTCTCTCAATTTTGCAAGAATTTTGGTGCCATGTCTACGGAATCAAGCTCCATGATACGAGTGTTAGATACAGGTGTTTTCAGTAGAGAATTGAGAATGCTATGGTTGATTGTGGACTTTGTGGTGTTGATCCGGTAGCTAGTGCGGGCACTAAGTAGAGTATGGTAACCAAGGTTTAGGATTGTGTTTCCGTTAGCAGATCAGTATTGAGTTGTGGAGAGATCACGTTGGACATTACAAGAGCAGATTCCCTTGGGATTGAATTTTTATGACTGTGTATGGATTTTTACATGCAATTTTAATGGGGGAGGTTGTGAGGGTAGACAAACCCGTTACCATGCAAAGAGCAGTGGCCTTAGAGATTTAGACAAGTCATGATTGCACCCCCAACTTCAAGGGCAACCTAGTTTTTGAAAGATGAGTTGCTATTGGGAAAAAGGGTCAGTATAGGAGACTGGATCAGGTCGCTGCCAGTTTGTGTCATCTACCTCACGTCCCATGAGAAAGGTGTACTTATCTGCATGCTCTTGAAAGTGTCATCAACGAGCTAAACGTTTTCTGTATTGTGCGCGCAGGGTGTTTCATACACGAGTGCACAGAAGAGGAAGTCCATGAAGGTGTGCTTTCTGGGATTTCGTTCTCAAGAGGAACTGACGAAGTCGGCTGAGGTATGTCTCTTCGTTGCAGATTTCAGCTTCTTCAATTCTAAATGGCTTCCTTCTATCCGTTCTTTTGTTTCACAACACTAAATACAGCACATATTGTAGACCACAGTATTACGGGAGGCTACAGTAGCGTATATTTTTCTAATTTAGTGTTGCGCTTTTGACCACCTTGAGAGCTGCAAATGTAGCTTCAAGCCTCCTTCGACATGATAGTGGAACGGGTATGATGTAATTATTGTGCAATATGGTTAAATTTACTAACAATTGTCCTCAGCAAGTACATCACTCTTCCTTCTCACTGTTACCTCTTACTGTAAGTGTGGAGTGAGGTGTAACTTTGCAATAGGATTTTTGAAAGCGTTGTCATCAAGTGATCAGCTTCTAAACATGTGGATACTAGATGGCCATCTAGTAACGCTGTTTGTTTGAAGTAGTGTAAGCAACACTACATTGAATAAAGGGTGTACATTGCAATTTACACATAACTGCCCTTGTTCTGCTGACGATGATAGAACGAAGGTAATGTTTTGACAATTTTTATGTCCTCTTGTTTTCTCCTGGTCTGAGTAGATCCTGGACGGAATGTCCGTGAGTAACAAGAGGTTGAAGCTTGCGGATGTACTACCTCGTGCATGGGAGCAAAAGGCTGTCGGAGTGACGGAGGCGGCTCTTGCTGGTGATAAAGATGAGGATAATGATGGGGAAGACCATGCAATGGCAGGGGATGTCTCGGGGGATGAAAGTGAGAAAAAATCCTTGGAACCTTACAGGAATGTGACCCAGGTGGTGACTCCTCTTGCGCACTTGCCGTACGAAGAACAGTTGGGAAAAAAGAAAGAAGAGATAGTTCAAGTTCTCAAGCGCCTTGTAAGTCCTCATACAGTGTCTCAAAAGAACTTCGCACAGGTCTTGCACTTGATTCGGCTTCATGAAAATCTGAATCTCTGTATACATCTCTGCCTTCTCAGTTTGACTTTGATGTCTTATTTTGGGCATTCTGAAGCCGAGTGTTCCTGTGTACTCCCTCCGTCCCATAATACTAGTCCCTTTTGTTTTTTTCATTTGTCCCAAGTTACTTATCACTTTTAAGGTAGAATTGCCTAATACCACCATCCACCCAATTCCATCACCTACAGGATCCTCCCAATTTCGTCAGGGGCCCATCTATTACTGCAATCTTTACAACCCATTATCATGATGGCAGTACTTGGGGAGTTGACACATCGACCCACCCTTTAACAAGGGTCTGCTCATGCTTCAACAAGGGTCTATTCATAGTTTAACATTTTGCTTTGAAAAGTCAGTCTTTCTTTTTGCAATTGACTTCTCTCAAACTTTTCAATCTCTGAAAAATATAGGAGCTCAGCTAACAAATAACTTCTCCAAATACCTAGATGGCTATGACTTCTCTCAAACTTTTCAATCTCTGGAAAATATGGGAGCTCAGCTAACAAATAGCTTCTCCAAATACCTAGATGGCAAATCTGTATGGTAATGGGCAGTTCTACCTTACTTCAGACCTGATTTTAGGGTTGAATATGATTTCTTTCTTTTGTTTTTACGTTCACTGATGAAATGAAGGACAAGAAGTCCAAGTCCAGTTTACTATCCACTTTACAAATTCAAAAATTCAAAAAATTGAAGTTTTTACAGTAATTTGACTGGGTCAAAAAATAAAAGACATTGAACTTTTGACTGAATTTATTTAATACCCAAGTTCACTTATTTTGCACTTTTGCACTTGAGAGGACATGTTGCACATTCACTATAGAATAGAATCATTTGATCATAACATAACATGCATTAATAAAATGCTGCCAAATTCTTAGTACTTTCATTACTAAAGAAAAGGACTACAAAAAAGGACTAAAAAAGGACTAGTATCATGGGACGGATGGGACGGAGGGAGTATTTCTCAGCGGGCTGCATTTTGCATTTCAGATGATTTTGAGGAGACTGTCTCTAGGCTGTTATGATATAAATTATTTTGCAGGCCCGGAACATCAGGAAAGGATGTCCGTCTGGGATGCTTTTACCAGACTGGTTGGCAGCTGCGAAGGACCGAGGTATGTGCTCAGTTCTGGTTAACTTCTTTCTTTCTCGTTCCTGTTAATGTGGAAGCGCGTTTCCTGATATGTGGAAGGTGTTGTCGGCCTTGCAGAAGGCCTACCTTGCGAGTTTGAAGGGATATTGCCATCTCCTGTTGTGGATGGTTATCGCAATAAATGTGAATTTGCCATTGGGTTGGGGCCGGATGGAAAGCAGCGTGTCGTTGGATTTCAGCTTGGTTCGTTCAGGTCGGATTTTGCTTCACCAGTTCATGTCCACTATTGAATACCGGGTATTGAATGTCTTCAGAGCTATTTTGCACATCGTTTACTAAATGTGCTCCCTAAATTAAATATCTGGACTTCAGATGTCATTTTGTCTTCTCGTCATTTCATTTACAATTCTGACTTATATGTAGAGTCGTCAAGCGCGGTTCTAAGGTTGAGTACCGTATGTGGATCAAACAGAGAGGGTATCAATGCAATTGCTGAACCAGGGGATTGCCGCAATGTATCGAAAGTTGCACTAAGCTTTGTAGCAGCATTTCAGACTTTCATACGAGCATCAAAGCTTCCTGTCTGGAATAAAACAGATAATACTGGTTTCTGGCGTATGCTCTCTGTAAGCGACTTCTGCATGTCGATGTCAGTTCTAGTGGTTTGTTAACAATTGCTTAAATTAGATGTCTGGTGCACACATGCAAGGCACTTGACTTCAAGATTTTTACACGAGAATTATAGAAGAGGGGAAATTGTACGAAGGACTAGAGCTGCAATTTTTTGGTTGTTGCTGCTTATTGTCATACCGAGCTGCTTTATCACGTAGTCTGGTGATGGACTATAGATCGTAAAGGTTTACTGGCTATCATGTTTTGAAGAGAGTACAGTTCTTGTCATGAGGCATATGAGGTTATCAGTCGTTCACATTGCGCTGGTGCCGTGTGCAGATTCGAGAAGGCAGAGAACCTGGATCTGTTGATGAAGTAGGCAAGGAGATCGCCGAAGTCATGCTAGTAGTACAGGTGAGACATCTTTTTTTGACAGGAATCGTAGGGCTACTTGAGAGATCTTTCTAAATGCCTAAACTAGGTCAGAAGTTGAATGAACCTCTGACCTGAGGTTGTGTGCAAGATATTTTTAAATGAATAAGCTTACGGCTACCTTTTCGGTTATTATTGCTCACAATTGACGAATGTTCTTTGGATTGTGATAGTCCTTCGTTTTTAGAATCGTATTACTGCCGCTTGCGTTTATGAAACTGGTGAACGACTATTATCTTAGCATCAATGGGCACTTCCGCTTACCTTCTTTTTTCACAGGTGTGTCCAACAGGCGTTCCAGAAGACCGAGCGTCAGAAGAGTACAAACAAATGGCAAAAGTGCTTGTTGAGGCTGCAACTTCGGCTAGTCCTCGATTACCCTTGACTGCTCTTCTTGTCCAGGTGTGTGCTCAAACTTAAATTCCTTCTATTACCGTCCTCGTCATGGATGAACACTATGGCTTGACCTATTATGAACCTGTTGTTAACCTGTCAGGACCACGTGGGCGTATCAAATTCAGCACCTGCGGATTGCCCTTTACATGCTTTACCATTGCCTAGTTTGGAGGAATCCCACAATTCAGGAAATTCTGTCGATGAACCTCTAGCTCATATTCACGACTATATTGGTATTTCGAAATTCAGGATATCACCAACTGCTTTCTTTCAGGTTTGTCTCCGCTACCATATTACCTAGTGTATTGAATGGGAGGACCTATTTACTTAGGTCCTGGCAAAATTTTAATCCATTAAGATGTTTTTTGTTCCCCTAATGTCGTCCCTTATCCGTAATAATTGTCCTGTATATTGTGCAAGTTATAATGAATACAATGTCACGTACCCGGTTTGTTTTATCTGAAGTTTTTGTTGTATGAAGATCTGGATTAATATAAGGAACGTTTGTACCATTTTGTATGGCAGGTAAATTCAGCTGGTGCTGAGAAGCTTTATTCTCTCGCTGGCGATTGGGCTGGGCTTGGTCCGGACACCTTGCTATTTGATGTGTGCTGTGGGACAGGTGCTATCGGGTTGACACTCGCCAAACGAGTTGGAATGGTATGCTGCAACTCCTTCCGTCTTATGAAGTGAAAGATGAAGTTTTGCTGGTCAAAAGCAGTGTACAAATGGCCTAATTTTCCTTTAGATGCATCATTGGCATCAATGATTTATTTGGTTTGGGGAACTTTTCAGGTAGTTGGAATTGAGATGAACGCTTCAGCGATTGCCGATGCTCAACTTAATGCCGATTTGAACGGGATAAAAAATTGCAGGTTCATCTGTGGCAAGGTACGTAGATGCACAATTTGCTGTGTTTTGTTGTAGGCTGTTTCGTTTCTAGAATACTGGTTGAGGATTTTTAGTAGCTTTACCGATTGTGTACAAATGAGCGTAAACAACCATTCTAAGAACGATTATGGTTTGTCAAATGAGCAGGCAGAAGACGTGATCAGCAACTTGTTGAAGGAGTATGCAATAGACGTCCTAGATAGCGAAAAGAATTCTGAACCTGTAGTTGGGAAAGATGGAGAAGGTAGTCAGGGACAAGTAACTACTGCTGTTGATAGTGCTGAGAGGCAGCAAGAGGACAAGAGACAGGGATTCAAAAATATTGTGGCTATAGTTGATCCACCCCGTGTTGGACTTCATCATGTGGTAAGGATAGTTTTCTGGTAATATCATTCCAGGTGTTTGAGCATTTGTCAAAATTCTCATTATCCGCCAAACATTGTCAATCTAGTATTTGAGGTTTGATTGCAAAGAAAATAATGAGTCTTAAGCGTTGGATTCTTAATTCTGAGCAAATGTTCATGCATAAAGATATGTTTTCCTTCTTATTGGTGTCCTTAACTGCATTGTAATCGAGTGGGCTTTGGCTATGTGGCAGGTCTTAAGAACGTTGAGGCTACACAAGAAGCTCAAGCGTCTTGTGTAAGTACTTCATCTTGTTCATTATGCCGGTCATTCTTGACTTTTGCATTGGTAGTTCCTTAGATCATTGCAGTCTCGAACCTTCCATAGTTTTTGGCTGCTGCTATATCTTCATTGGAAGTGTTGTTCTGCAGGTGTCGATTTTATTATGTACTTTCTTTTTCATTTGTTTTGGGCCAAGTGTATCTAGTTACGTTACATCCAACATTCTTAGCTGTTGCTGCAAATTTCTTTAAACTATGAACCCTCTCTGTCATGTCTTGTGCAGGTATATTTCCTGCAACCCTGATAGCCTGCTCGCCAATGCTGTGGAGTTGTGTATGCCTATCAAGGAAGGTCCTGTTGAGAAGCAGAAGAGCAGAGGAGGGTTCAGAGGGTCTAACCTAGGACACGCACGACGCAGAGTGAAGACGCTGCCTCCATCTGAGCCTTTTCATCCTGTAAAAGCGTGCGCAGTGGACCTTTTCCCGCACACAAAACATTGTGAGATGGTTATGCTGTTTGAGAGGTAGCAGCTGCTCTAGGTGTTGACTCATTTTTGTACGCCACTCCAGAGATTTGAGAGTTACCAGTATATCATACTAAAGAACCCTCAGAATTAGTTTGGCGAGAGATTCTGCGTATGAGCTACCATACCCATTGGACTTTCCAAACAGATTACACACCAAGTACTCGTTAATATTTGCTACTCGAATTCATGTACAAGTAATGAAACCTCAGAATCACTTCGTTTAGAATCTGTTTTGTAGTGTGATATTCTGCAATGCTGCGTTTCCTTGACTCTGAATTTCTCTTCGGAGGTTTGTCTCTCATGCGGACATGGACAGGAGTTTGTGTAATTTAGGGGCACATGTAGGAGTTTGTGTAAGTTTCTATTTTAGGAGTAAGGGACATCATACTGAAACGGGGAGCAGATCCCACGGTCAAGTCTATAGGAGTGCAACAAGCTTCCTGCGGAGGCCCGTGTTTTACCCCTGGGGAAAACGCAGGACCTTTTATTTGCTGAGCAAATTTTCTTCCTGCAAATTTTGAGTTTATATTTGCAATCAGAGGCCCCAAGTTAGCTAGGGGTTAACAGTAAAATTAAAACAGGGGTCTCTTTTTTTTACATTCACCCTTGGTTGGACCTCTAGAAGAGGCTCCTTGCACTACTATAGACTTGGATCCCACTTGATCCCAACAGCTACTAGCAATTGCTGCTACTAATATATCCTTTGATCTATATATGATTAATAGAAAAACTTGGATATGAGAAAATGACAATAATCAAAGTTACTCCCAAAGTCCCCCAATGATGGATTTTCTTGTTGTCCCAAATTTTTTATTCCATAATGATCTTTGTGGTGCACTTTGTGATGTTGAAAATTGGTCAAATTTGGCTTTTGATTGCTATCTTTTGATTGTTTTTATTTTTTGCATCTCTTTGAATATTGCCTCATTGAAGGAGATGAAGCTTTAGGAGGTGGTACAAAGGTCCACACATGGTCTTGGGCCCATATGAATACAAATATGGATATGAGTACGAGTATGAATATGGATACAAAAGACTTATATAGATACATATTACAAATACAAACAAGGGGTACAAAATCCCATATCAATTGTAGAATCCCAGATCAATTTGAAATTACAAATTGGAAGGGGATAGGGTTGTGAAATTACAAATTGGAAGGGGATAGGGTTGGGATATGGGTTGGGATTGGGAATTTTTTTAAATATTTAATTTGGGTTAGGTTGATGGACCAAGGGACTAAAAAAATTTAATTGAGGCAGAGGTATACATGTAACCTCTACCTTTACTATGTGTTCAAAAGATAGGAATCCAAAACTTTTCATGAGCTTGTTATGTGATTGAAACTTATTGAAAGATGAAGTGGAAATTGAATCAAGAATGAAAAACTCAAAACCAAACCAAAGAGATAATAATCAAGATTGGTTTAACATAGCAATGAAAATCATATATACCATGAGAGCAAATTGAAAGGCTATGATTAATTCTAAATACACCTATAATAAATATTTAAATTTTCATAAATTTTTAATACAATTTCTAAAACTTATGTACTAACTTGCATTAGAAGTTTGGAACCTTTGTCAAAAAGGACACTAAACTATACACTCACAAGAGGCAATAACTCCATGTACTCAAAAGAGGTCACTATGTATAAATTAATTGACCCCCTTCAAATAAAAGATATATAATATGGGGTATGAAATGATAGGCATATTCTAAAATAATAATTCATAAATTTGAAATATTTTAGAGATTATTCTAGGAATATTATGAAATCATTCCCTAAATAATTTTTTTGAGGCTATATTGGAACTACACAACTTTTTAAGTGGTTCATTTTCTTAAGTTCTTGAACAAAAAAGACCCTATTTTTCTTCTCATATGTTTTTCCTATTCACCTAAAAGATGCATTCACCTCTTGTTCCTAAAGTCCCCCCTTCCCTGGTGAAAAAACCACAATGGTTGAACTTTTTACAAAAAATGCCCCAATTCACTCCCTTTGATCAAATGATGAAGTGAAAAAAAGGTAGCCATTGATTGGTTGTTGAAGAGACAATCTGGATTGTCAAACAATTAGGTTTTAGTACTTTGGAATATGAAATATAGATATAGAATACAGATATAGATATGGAAGTCAAAACTCATAATGCATACAAAATAAAAAATACATATGAAAATATATGGAATATGTATGTATCCACGTGAATTCATAAGTACATGTATGAAATACATACATATCCACACAAATTTATATAGATATATATAAAATACATATGGCAATTGATATCCCATATGGATTGCAACCCAAACAAGTTTTAAAAAATACAAATATGGAGGTGGGGTGGACTTTGAGAAGCACATTTCATGAATTTATATCATAAATGTTTATCACAATGAGCTCAAATTTTACAACCAGTAGAAAAATTACATGTGTATCAAGTCTTTTTTTTCATTTTTTATAAATTGCCAAAGTAGGGATATAAAAGTTTTTAGTGGTG
Source organism: Climacium dendroides (assembly GCA_950106755.1). Lineage (NCBI taxonomy): Eukaryota > Viridiplantae > Streptophyta > Bryopsida > Hypnales > Climaciaceae > Climacium > Climacium dendroides. The sequence continues at coordinate 18,509,542 of OX467083.1, forward strand.
CTCCAATTTTTTAGCCAAATTATTATTTTTGGTGCAATCTATCACTAAAAAGACAAAAATAAAAGCCATGATGTATACCCCTTACATAATTTTTATAAAAGCTTAGCAACCAATGGGAGAATGACATGTGTACCCCTTTTGCTTTTCATGTGTGAAATGGAGGAAAAGCAACATGTTTATCACTATGCCTATGCACCAAGAAGATGTAATCTTTCCTCTTACATGGTTTTATTATTTATGCACACAATCCTTCTCATATATATATATATATATATATATATATATATATATATATATATATATATATATATATAATTTTATTTATTTTTAAACAAAAAAAACTTGTAATATGAGTACAGATTTGCCATATTGTTTTTCATATTAGAATTATTGTGTTTCAATTCCATCTTAAAGCTATTAATGATTTAGTTTTTCTTTCAATCTTGTACTTACTTCTACATAATAAATTTTTAATAATGAAAATCAAGTGTTTTCTTTTTGAATTTTTTTCCCCACTCTCAATTCCATCCCTCAACATAAAAAATCAGAAAATCAAAATTACTAGTGCAAAAAGTTTAAGTAAAAGCAAATTCAAAGCTAAAATAAGGTAAAACAGCCCAATGTGGTCAAAATTTGGAGTTTGGCCTCATGCTATTGTTGAAATTTTTCCCAATTTTTTTTCCACTTGAAGACAAATGTGAGATACAGCAAGTGCAATTGAAATAATATTTTTTTGACAAAGTATGAATTTTCTAAGAATTTTTTAAGTGTTCAATGCATCATGGCTCAAAAGAGTCTTTAGACTACCCCATAACCAACAAAATCTAAATCCATAATGCTCATCTTACTATCTAATGCAATTACAATATTTTCTATCATGAAAGGCCTAAAAAGTCAATTTTTACAATGAATTTCACACAAAAAAGTTAGAAGTTCCTAATGAGGTCACTGTTCACTTCATTGTTGTCATATAAAACATGCATTGTGGCCAAATCTCACATAAGGAAGAAACACCCAAAAATTGCACCTATTCCTATTCTTTGTTCTTAGATTCACCCAATTATGTTCCTAGACTTTGGTGAGTGTATCCTCCACATGCTTAACATTGATTGGCCAACACATTTTAAGGACATATATTTGACTGTGATTTGTTGACAACTGATTTTTGTAGGGGTTAGTTTGGGAAGCACCTATAGGATAGTTTTAGTGGTTTAGGCAACTGATACTTTGAAAAATTATAGAAATTACAAACAATGTTTGAAAAATCTTGTTTTTTGGAATATTCATGATTTTCACTTGCATATATTACAAAAATATTATTTTTAGAAAATATGCCTACAACTATTCTGAATTACTTAAAGTAACGGTAATGGATGTTTCTACCTTATTGCAAAAAATCACAATGGCGTCATTTCCTAGGTGACCACTATGGGTCATTTGACTGCAATGGGCTGTTTTACTTTGTACAATTGATCAAGGTGCAAAAAACTTGTTTTCTTCACTTTAAATGCAAATATTTTTCAAGATCAAAGTTCATGAAATTTCTTCAACAACTAAATTATGCTTTAATTGCTTATTTCGACAATTTTGGATGTTTTAACTTCAAGATCCATTTAACCCAAAAGTGACAAGGGAGCCATTTGTGGCTTTTGGATGAATATTTCTTGATTTGTAGAGAACTAGGAAGCAATTTTTCATCCACTTCTTTCTTATTGACCTTCTATGTTGGGTTATGAAAAGAATCTAGTTGAGTTTGGAGTCATGCTATTGTTTGTCTTCACATAAATGAGAAGTTACTAAAAAAACAAATCACAAAATATGCTATTTTAGTGTATTTTAGAAAGTTGTTGCTCCTTGCTTTAAATCTAAAATTTCTCTACAAAAATGATATTTTTTGAATTTAAGACCAACTAACAAAATAAAGTTCATTCACTCTAGTTTCTACTCCAATTTGAATTTTGAAAAAAATTCCTAATATTCAATTTTTTTTTATTGCAATTTGAACTTGGAATATATTTTCAATGTCTACTACGTTCTAATTATAGAATGGCACGGAAATTGAATTTACACCATGCTGTTCATCACTATAATATGCACACATGGTGAAATTTTCAGATTTTTTGAAATAATTTTCTATTTGATATGATTTTTCTTCATTATATCTTCAAAAATCCACAAAAAAAAAATCAGTTATTCACGAAAAAAAAATTTAAATTTGGGTGAAACAAAGAAGACATGTTATTTCATCTCTGAAAAATAAATTTAAAAATTTTCATCCATATCTTGTTGCAAAATGGCAACATTTTGAGTGATGACAGTGAGGCTTGAAATCAGCAGTCATAGGTCCGTCATTTAGGGATTAGTTGCTTTCTACCTGACCATGTGAGCTGACAAAGCCGCCAGCCAGTCACTGGCAGAAGCGGTCCATAATTCCGTCCAGACCACCATGGCCTGTCATAGCGGCACCCATTAATATTATTGGGAGAGCCCTTAATTGGGTTGGTGTAAATTAAGAGTTTGTTCGTGCTGGGTCCCACATCACACAACACATTCACTAATCAGGCATTAAAGATTTAATATGTTTTTTCAGTGGTAGCAGCAAATAAGCACAAGACTACCACTGAAAAAACTAGTTTAGGTGTAGTTACCTTAAACCTACTTACTTTTAAGGTAACTACACCTAAAATTGCACAAATAAGCAATTCAGCATGGTTGTCATTATTACTAGTGTACCTTGTGCTATTGCCACAAGCAAAGTAAAAGTAAAAGTATTTTTTTTCTAATCTTCTAATTCCTAAAAACTTCAAAAATTGCTAAATTTCACATCAGAAGTTGAAACACCACAAAATAAAGCCTGTGCACCCTTCCTTGTTGAGAGCTTTCTAATGGTACAAAGCATGCAACGAAGGGACGCACGGTCTGGGAGATCTCAACATAACAAACAAAACAAAACAAACAACCAAATTCAAGGTATTGATATTAAAAAACTTTTGGTAGGATCACTGAAAGAAAACTATGTCACAATCAACAAAATCTAGCTAACATTTTTTTATGTTTTGCAATCACTACAACATAGTTTTAAAAAATATGTGTTCATTGCAACACAGTTTTTAGAAAATGTCATCTAACTTTTGTTGACTATGAACACAATTTTCTACTAGTGGATCTTTTAAGAATGCATTTTTTGGACACCATATGAATAATCTATACATTTCTAAAATGCTAAAAATAGGATTTACATAACCAAACATAGGTTCTCATGAATAGTAGAAGTATGTTTTAGAAGAATTTAGATTTTGTGGTTAGTTTAGTAAATGTGTAATCTAAGGTGTAGTTACCTTAACAAATCATCCAATTTTATTCATTTATCCATCTCTTACATACTTTCATTTGTAATGTGACCTAAAATTAATAAACTTCATCTAAATTTGGACAAATTTTATATGTCTCAAAGATTCTTTTTACAATTTTAGGCACTTTTTCTTTTCTCTTTCTAATGTGAATGTAGCCACCACCAAAGATTTTGGTGAAAATTTAGGTAAGAAAAAAATTGGTCCATTGTTAAGCATTGAAATATTTGCACCTAGTCGTAAGCTCTTTCTAAAACCAACCCTATAAATTATTGCGTAAAATGTATGATCTTCTATTCATGAAAGTGAGCCCTATGGTTGCTTTTGGGCATATTCATTTTTATCACTTTAGAAAATTCAAAGTTTATTCATACATTGTCCTAAAAAAGTTTAATCACTGAATGATCAAGAATGGTCCATAATTATTGAAATTTTGTAGTTTGGGGCAAGTCACTATAAATTCCAAAAAAATATTTTCAAATTATTTTTAGGATAAAATGAGTCATGTTATTAACTTTGTAACGCACTAATTTGTGCTTAATTTGAAAAGGTAGTTGAAGAATTATGAGGTGAAATGTACTTTTAATCTCAACCCAAGCAGCTAAAAAATATTTTATTTCTCTTAGTTTTCTAATCTAGTAGTAAAATCCTACATCCAACTCACTGAAATAGATTGTGTTAAAATTTCAAAGTGAAAAAAAATTAATTATAAGATATTTGTGTTGAGATTTTGTAAAAAAATTATTTTCCATGACTTTGCACTTGCAAAGTTCATCCTTCGATCTTTTGTAGAAAAATCTATGTGTCTCACAACTTATTGAAGTTAACACCAGGTTTCTTCAATGAAATTTAGTTGGAAATCCATGAAAAATTCAAGATAAAAAACTCAAATACAAAAGGGTTTTCTCATTGTCCAACTTGCCCAAATTGAAAACAAAAAGCTAAATTGGATTTAACTTTGTATCCGTTATTCCAAATTCTATGAAGTTAGTCTTGCATTAAAAACAATCCTTGCACTTCAAATAGATAAAAAGTCCAAAAACGCACTTCATTCATAAAAGGTTAAAAAGAAAATATAGAATACCAATACAATTTTGACTTCCAACAAGATCCAAATAGTATGTTCAATTGCTTATTTAGACATATTTAAGTGTAAGGGTAGAAGGTCTAAAAATTGCTCAAGCTCTAAAAACAACCTTTAACACAAAAGGACATATTGCATTTTAAAAATCTACCAATTACTTTCTTCTATCAATACTAACAATGAATAGAGAGAGAGAGGAGTAGGTGCTTCAAGAGCCTTATGTAATTTCTACTTTAAATTCATAATAAATTCTACAAAGATCCTATGAATAAATAATAAATAAAGTGGCTTAGGTATGGCTTCCACTTATCCTTAACCCCTAACCTAAAGTTCTATGTTTAGAGGCCCCCGAAGTTCTATATTTACAATTGCTTCAAAATGCTCATACCCAAAGCAAGGCTAAAATCTTCATCTACATTTATTTTTTACTACCTTACCTTCCCAGAAGCTTGATCAGAAAATAAATAATTAAAAGGGTGTCCAAATTTTTAGAAAATCATTGACCTAGTTTGTCCAATATATAAAAAGATTGCCTAATTCGTAGGAATTCAACTTGCTCCACACAATTTTGTATCTCTTCTTTGTCAATAGATGTAAACATACATTGCAAAGTTTTTTGCCTCATCATTTTAACAGTAAAGCAAAATCACTCACAAAAAAACCCATATCTCTTACACACATTAAATCCCGACACTTAAAAGAACCTTGATATATAAGGTAGAGAGTTTAGTTTGTGGAGGTCAAAACAAGGATTTAGGTAAATGCATCCACCTTAGATGAAAGTAGCAACAAAGTAGGCTTTTACTAGCTTTCCAAAAAGAGAAGTTTTGACTTTCAACATTTTAAGAAAAAATACATATGTCCTACAACTTATGCATTGTAGTAGACAATATTTGGAAGATGGATTCAAGATATTTGTAAAAAACTTTGACCAAAAAAACTTCATATTCATTTTTAAAATATTATAAAAAGCAAGGTGGTATTAAATGAAAGAAAAACATAAATCACTAATAACTTTTACAAGAATTTGAGAATTGTTAATCTCAATATTGAAATAGTTCTAATAAAAAATTGTTATTTTTTTAAAGTTTGAAAACTTCCGAAATTGAATCCAAAATATGACTTTATACGCTTTTCCTACCTTCATTATCCTCAAATAAACTCCTCACAACTTTCATTCCACTATTTGGAATTAAATAGTTCAAATCTTTTTGAGTAGATATCAATCTAAAAAATCCAATAAAATCAATTAGTTAATTATTAGAATGCATTTTTAGCTATTTGGTTTGACATTGAAAAAAATCCCTTCTAACTTTCGTAATATTTATTGAAAATATGCGAAACAAAGATTCATAAGTAGATTAGGATGATTAGCTTCTATTATAAAAAAAAGTTCATCCAAAAATTGTAGACTTCGTAACCTACAATTTTGGGGGGATGGACATTGATTTCAAGGACCATTGCTTGACATACTAGGATTGAGTGTCAAGAAAACATTTTGAGGGGCTTGGAACACTTATCATCTACATTTGAGTACATAAAGGAATAAGAACTTTGCACCTTTCTAGTCTCTAACATCTCCATCCCCATCACGGAAAACTGTAATGGGTTGTTTGATACATGTCTGCATCACGGAAAACTGTAATGGGTTGTTTGATAGATGTCTGCATCACGGAAAACTATAATGGGTTGTTTGATAGATGTCTGTATTAGGGAGTTTGCCTGTCATGGGCTGGTTTACCTTATGAGGTGTCAGGACTTTGAGTTGCAGGGATCTCTACTTCTCATGCATGCCTCACACGCCAATAAGTTGGAAGGGCCACTTTTCGTCAGCTCCGAGGGCCAAAATTTAAAGGACCATAGGGGATGCTCTACCTTAATGATGCCTCTTTCCAGAGGACTCCATTTCTTTTATCAGGAAGCCTGCGCATTTCAGAATAATCAGTCGATCGTTGCGAAGAAGACGCCTCGCATGCTGTGAAGATGCTCGTTGCCCCCCTCAATTCTTTGCCTGCTTGCGGGATTGCACGGCGGCCTCTGCTCTTTTCAAATTCCAGTCTCAGTCAATCCGCTATCTTCACGAACTTAAGTTAGTACTTCCTCTTCCTCTTCATTCTCACAGTACATTACACCTCTGTTCACTCGATTTCTCCACTGAAATTCCACCTTTCTCATACTTTGCTCCACCAAGCACAGTCTCTTTTAGTTGTGATTTGATGCGAGCGTGGGAATTTGGGGTGCAGGAAGCTCACAGTCGCATTGCTCTGGTAGAGGAGTACCGAGGGTAGGTAGCTACCTTGGGAGAAAAAGCTGAACGGGATTGGCATTGTTGGATTAGTTTGGAATTTTGTTTGGTGGGGCAAGCATTAAGACAGGTGTTAGGAAGGGGCTTTGACTGTCTGTGTGGGAAGAATTTAAGAGTTATTGTTTGGTGAGGTGAGCGTTGGACCACGTTGGTGGGAAAGCGGAATTTATTTTTGTGCTGGTGGTGATTTTGGAGTGGAGCAAAGGGTTTTCTGAATGTGGGAGTAAGCCGCAGCATTGGAGGCACCATGCCGCGTTTTATGCCCGTGCAATGCCACAAGTGCTCCGTGCTGCAGGTTCACTTCCTTTCCTACTTTGCTTTTGAAATGATTCCAAGTAATGTGTGTTTTGGGATATGAGAATTTAGGGGTCGACCCAAATTGAATACCTCTTGTCTTAGACGATAGGTACCTATGGATTAGAAGGGTACTAAGTACATAGACATCTGTTCAAGTGTTAGTGGTGTTTCTAGGTCATCGATTAATAAAACTTTGAACCTTCATAACTTTTGAATTCCTTATGCCAAAGAAGGCATTCTTTGGTGCATTGGAACGTAGATTTACCGTAGGAGCTTGAACCTTCTTAAATTTTGCATACAGTATCCAAATAATGCATTCGATGGTGAGCAAAATTTGAAGTTCCATTAGTTTTGCAATGCTTATGGTATCCATGCGACGCATTCTTTGCTGCGTTGGAACATAGACTGATTGAAACTTCATAACTTCTGCTTACAGTATTGAAATAATGCTCATTCTTTGGTGGTGAAACTTTGGACTTCCATTACTTTTGCAATGCATATGGTACCCAGATGACGTATTCTTTTGCTGCATTGGAACATAGACTGACCATAGTGACTTGAATATCCTGATGTAGATCAAACCGGCCCAAAAGCTGGGACTTCAATGGTGCTGTAGCATGTGTCGTCCGAAGACGGAGATCAAAGGGACCCCTGCCTCTCCTGGAGCTTCAGCTAATTCGGGGCCTCATGTGGTCGTATCGGATGTGAGTCTGTTTGTGGAGGAGCTGAATCGGCCTCTGGAAGAGGCCGAAGAAATGGGCGCTGTGGCTAATACCTTCCGAGGCGTGGAGTGTCTGGACGGTGCCTCCAACTGGGAAGGCTTGTATTACCAGTCTTCCAAGGTGCAGCAGCAGCAGGCTCTTCAGTGGAGGCGCAGCGTCAACCCCATTCAGGTGCGCCGAATTCTAGTTTTTTTTTGAAACAGCAATCTTTTAGTGTTTGCTTTTTCACGTAAGCCATTGTTCAGCATCCATCATCTTTGCAATGTCAGGTTAATTTCAACCTACATATCAATTCTTGAACATTCTCGACGTAGTTGGAAGACCGTCAGTTCTGGGAGTAAGCTTAATGTGGATTCATATGAATCATGGAAATAATAGTGAAGATGGTAGAGCAATCGAATAACTAAGGTTATTAGAAAAGCATGTTTCTGGTGGGCTTGAGCTTGAAGAAGTAGGGTTCCAAGAATGAGCTTACACTACACTTGAACTAAGAGTATTGCATTTATGATGTATCTCATGAAATAAGTATTCTTGTGTGCAAACAAGATACGGAGTACATCTAGAAACTTGTGTTAGAGCTGTTGAAGAATGTTTCGTAATCCTTGCAATTTGAAGTATTTGAAACCTGATTTTGGTGATGCTATATTTTCTTTGTGCAGATATGTGAGGATGGTTTTACAAAAGTTGCTGAAGTTGAAGATAACAATTTTAGTAATAGGAACTGGGAGACGGGACAGAAGCGAGGAGGGCAATTTCTGAGCTCTCTGTGGGGACGATGGCACCAGAAAGCAGCAAAGAAGGATGTGGTGGAGCTGATGGAGTTCGCAGGGGGGTTGGGGAATGAAGAGAATTTGCCTCCACGGTCTTAGCGTTTTGTAGGGAGTAGTTCATTCATTCTTTGTACATAAACATTGGAATTATTCAGTCTAATTGCATACCTGTGAATGCCATCAGTCATACTGGACTAAAATATCACCTGATTTTCATATATTTCTCGAAATCTAAAGACCAGCGTTTAGGAATTTTAAGGAAAAAAATGCAATTACTTTTGCCATATTTCAACAAAATTTATTGCGAAAAAGCTAGAAATTGTATCGTAGCTATAACAAAAACATTGTGTCAAATTTTCCAGAATTCATATCTTCAACCAAATTCTTGAAGGGCCGCCCCAGCGGAAGGCTGGATATAAGGTGAATGTTACAAAGCAATGAAGGTAAACAGATTTACAAAAAAAGGTTTGTGGAACACAATGCTGACCCATAGCTTTGTATTGATGGTCCAAACATGAAGGTAGGAGGTCCATAAACAATGCGGGCTCTAAATACCTAGGAAAGAGTGACACGGTCCTTGAAATGTATGTTCCAAGAGACCGTTCATGGACCTCCTACCTTATCACTCCAAATTAGCAGCATACTTAATAAATTAGCAACTGGCCCTGCAATTGATTCTAAGGTAGTCTGCCCGTGTTCTAAATGAGACCCCTATCTACTACTGTCAACGATGAATTAGGTCGCTTTAAGAGCAGACTACCTTAAGCATAAAAGTCGTCAACATCCTCGTTCAGCAGTGCCTCCATGTCGTCTGTTACGTTCCCCCAACCTGCCATCTTTGCAGCTGCAGCTACTCCCTCTGCAGCCTTGGGCTCTTCTGCCTCTTCATGAGGTGGTGATGGTGATGGTGATGGTGAGAGTAGGTCCCAATTTGCCATCCTTACGCCATCAGGGGCCTTTGGACCCTCTGGAGGTGGTGATGGAGGTCGAGGTTGGGACTGGGGTAAACGTGGTTCCAGTCCTTGAGGTGCAGATGGTAAGGGTTGTGAAGGGGGTGCACGTCGGGGTTGGAGTGTCTGCTCCTGCTCCTGTTGAGGTGGTGACGGCTGTGGTTGCGGCTGCGGTTGAGACCGAGGCTGGGATCGTGGCTGGGGCGGTTGTTCATGTTGCGGAATTGATTTCTGCTGCTGCTTAGGTGCGGATCCTTGTGGGAGATCTGTGTTTGCAGGGAATACCTGCGCATAGGAAGATTCACGGTAGTGAGGACAAAGTTTGATCTACAGCTAAGTGACCTTTTCAATGATTTTCCAGAGAAAGCACTCCTATGTTGGTTAAAAGCTTATCTCTGGAAGGACGCTGAGGCCTAAAAAGGCCGATGGGTGGCTTTAAGGTTACTGTAACCATGAATTTGTAGTGTTAGAGGCTCTTGGAGCCTCTATTACACTAGATCTTGGGAGGAAAATCACACTAGAAATTCATTTAGAAAAATTGTAGAGTAGATTTTGAGAAGTTGTAAATCAATACATGTTACGTCCTTTAACCTCATATTTTTTTATGACCTCACGTTCAGAATTGATATGTGAAAAGAGTATTGAAAGACTTCAAACCACTTTCATAGTTTGTAACATCTTTTTGATCAAGCGTTATAATCTATCAATTTATAAATGATATTGTAGTGTTTTCCTTTCCTATGTGATCCATAACACATCTACTTTGAATTTGTACAGCTACAATGTTTTATAAATTGATAAGACTTATCAAAGCTTGGGCTTTTAGTTTAGTTTAGGCAAGCTCCAAGACGCTCAAAAAAGGTCTCGGGCATTTAGGGGTTAAAATTATTAAAATTAGAGCATTTTAGCTCATTTTAACTTTTAAGTTAAATTTGACTAATTTATCATTGCTTAAATAGTAATCTCAATCTTAGTAACAGTTGGAGAATTTCTACGAAGCTGAAAGGAAGTATGACAAAGGTCTTTGCAAATCTAAAAGCTGCGTCAGTTGTCTTGCGTAAGACGATTCAAACCTGTACAACATTACTGATAGTGATGTTCAGATAGTGTGCTGACGGGCTGAAAACGGCGACCTGCAGAACCAACACATGAGATTATTAGAATTTGTTTTAGGGATCAGTAAGCAAGAAGCCGTTTTCTGCTGGAGGATGTAATACGACCGCAGTCGATCTCGTATCTATAATCCTCTGAAGGACCATCAAGATATCTCCGATGACAAATATTCTATCAGCGAGAGAGAACCTTATACAACCCACGTCTCATCCGAAGTTAAAAAAAGGAGTTAGTACAAGGGACGTAGTTACAAAGAAATAGTAGAGATTCGCTGGCAAGGATCGTACAACAAGTCACCCACACAAAGATTCCACAGACGAGAAATTACCTGTTTCAGAACGATGACAGCTCCTGGGGAGATGGTCCTTGCGTAATCCGTGTTCGAGAAGACCTTGTTATTCATCATCCCTGCCACCGTTCCTGTTGGATCCTGCACAAATCTGGCCGCCACTCACTGTCTGCATGATATGGCTTAACTCAAAATCAGTAGAGAAAATCCGAAAGACTCTAATCGCTAGTAGAACATCTGTAAAGATTAGCTTAATCTGATGTGACGTTTCTCGACAAGAGATTGAAGAGTTTAGTTTAACAGAAGGACTTCCAACAGCTGGATTCTGAACTCTTTACTCCTACATTGTAGAACAACTTCAAAATTCGAACCGCTCTTACAACATCGCTTGGCACACCCAATGAGCACTATAAATTCTCTGGAACAGGACTAGTGCAGAGGACCCGCCATGCAGACCCAGCATTCTATAGAGTATGGAAGGCGATGAAGTCCTACATCTGAAGTATAAGGTGACCCGATTGTATTTATAAAAACCAAGTGGTTATGTCTTACAATAGAAATAGTGGTTACTAACCTTCAATATAACCGCTGCATCGCCGAAGACATTAGGTGTCAACTCCTTGATGACAGCTACGAACTGCAGCACAGACATCCAAATTTTTCTTTTCAATCCAAATTCCGATAGCAAGGACACAATTCGAAGTACCTCAGACGAACCATAAGACTGGAATTAATCTCCCTGTAAATGGGCCAAAAAATGCAGAACTTTATCGAACTCCTTTTCACTGACTACTGAAGCAAGAAGTTGACAAGAAAATTGCAAAACGACATGTACAAAATTCTTACATGCGGAACTTTTTGTGTGCGTGAGGTTCCGATGCTGCTTGCCGTCATCTTCAGAATCGCATACCTTGCTACTTCAAACCAATAGTCAATGTTTCAGTTCGAGAAAAATGTGATATAGTTGCATGAAGCACCCTAATCCCCACAGAAAGGTAGGCTCACTAGTAATCTCATTCACCGACTGAGTTTCCAAGGCCGATGCTCAGGGAGAAAATGGTCCATGACAAGCACATAAAGAGCAGAAAGATAAAGAGCAGCAGTCAACCTGGATCAAACTCTTCCACATTAAGGCTGTGCAAGGCCCTAATCCAGGCGCCTTTGCGAAATATCCTATCATTGAACTTATCTTCTCCAGATCCAAAAGTCGCATTGCCATCTCCATCCACAATATCCCCTTCACAAGCTTGATCCTTCCGAAATAGCTCCCCCACTGGACCAGGAATTCGAGGCTTCTTCCTTGAAGCGCCCTCCCCTGCTCCTGAGGATGAGCCTCTTTGAGTGAAGTACTTTCGAATGTCAACAACTGGCGCCTTCTCTCTGAGATTAGGATTACGCAATACTGGCGCTTGCAATCGTTCCAAGTCCGGCGTGGGTAAGGGCACCTCTCTGGGAATGACAGGCTGAAACGACGGCAACGGAGGCAGCCGTTGCCTGGATTCAGCTTGCAAATGCTGTGTAGCTAAGGGCACCGCAGCAACACCACCACGAGAAACATAAGGCTCCGCAGACAGGCTCGCTACTTGCGTTGGCGCATTGGCAACGTCTGCATTCAGCACCACATTCTCGGATTGCAATCGTGTAATCCCATTCTCGTCCTCTAACCCTAAAACCCTCACCTCGGGCTCAATTCCTAAAACTGCAGTCTCCGACTGAATGGCAAGTTGCGTCGGTGCTTGAAATGGGAACGCGAGATCGTCGTCTTTCTCCTCTTCTGGTGCATTCTGTTGCGTCCCTATCTGCACAGGCTTGCTTCCAGCTGCCCAGATATCCGAGAGGTCCAAATCTAACTCGTCTTCCCAGGTCCCCATGGTGGCAAGCCTTTCATAACCTCCCCATCAAGTTAGAGAGTGCAGTCATTCCCGTCCTCATAAATCCATGGCGAAATAGCAATCCCTTGAGTTGAAAATGCAGAGTTTGAAAGGTTCAAGCTACCTCGTCTTCCCAGAAACGCATGGAACCCTCGTTTCAGCACCTCGCCGTTACTGATTGCACTCCTTCCCGTTGTCGAAAACCCACCATCGACAGTGGTTGAAACTCCCCAGCACCATGGCAATCCCTTGACATGGAATTCCAGGGAAAGCAAAAAAATTCTAGGGGTTGGGGGTTAAGCTTGGAGTGAACACGACACGACGAATTTCTCATTGTGAAGGAGTTGCTAGGTGGGCCAACATTGACAATTGGCGAAATGACAACGCAATGTGTGAGGCGTGAGGAACACAGTTGCAGTGAGTGCTTCATCCAACCAACGGAAGCTGCACCATTCATTCAATTCAGAGCCAGAAACTGCATTTGGCCACTCTAAAAACAGGGTACCGAGCAGTGATCCCAGAACTAAGGTAGAAACACCCAAAACCGTTACTTTAAGCAATTCACACACCATAGTTGGAGGCATATTTTTCTTAAAATAAATATTTTTGTAGTATATGCAAGTGAAAATCATGAATATTAAATAAATAAATAAAGTTTGGACGTTGTGTGTAATTTCTATGATTTTTCAAAGTGTTGGTTGCCTACACCACTGAAATTATCCCATAGGTGCCTCCAAAACTAAACCCTGTAAAGTAAAGAAATTCATTTTCGATTTTGGCAAAGCATGCAAATGTGCTCTCAATCTCTTAATGATCAAACATGAATTTGGATTTTCAAATTGTAGAAATGTATTTATAAAATGCAACTTAGAAGAAGAATTTAATGATGAGAGTCAAACAAAAATTGTAAAATATAATCTATAGATTGCATTCATGCAATTAGATCAAATACCACACTAATCAATATTTTTCAAATAGAATTTGAAGCCAAAAATTGGAGATTCCTTCCAAAATTGATTATAGATTGAATATTTGTAATTTTCACAAGATTTTTGTTCCTTCAGTTCAAAATTTTGTGTTCAAATTGTGGTGATTTTTGAAGATTTGTATGCTGCTTATTAATTGAAATTGTTTTAGAAAATACATTTTTTATTTAGAAAATAAAAGAGAACTACCCCAAGAATCTACAAATATTATTGTGCTTGGAACATCTTTTCATTCATCTCTAGTGTTACAACATGGCTATTCAACTTAATTCCTTAACCCCAAAGGATCTACAATAAAAAGATTAAAAAATAAATTATATATATATATGGTAATTTGGAAATAGACACTTAAGTACTTAGAGTTAAATTTGTTTTTATGTCTTACTAGAATAATGTCCCCATATTGAAATTGAATATCAATTTTGTATGTAGTTTTTTATATTGTCCACTAATTTTTAGGGTGACTAATATAGGTAATTAGCTCTTTAATTGATTGTGTGTGTTGAACATGACAAGCACCAATTATAGTCCTTAAAGTTAATGTATTTGTGGATATTGTAATTGATTACTATTAAATTCAATTCAATTTTATCATGAAGCACATTCTCCTAATAAGTCTAAAATCCAATATTGGAAGGAGTCAAAACAAATCTCAATCAAAAATTTGAATCACGAACTTCATCCCATTTCTTTGCACTTCATCCATATTTTCTTTTCTCAAAAATTGAAGAGTTAGGTAGTGAGTATTCATGCATCTTCTATCCCTATTTCTTCATCTTTTTTTCATCATCTCCAAAGCTTTACAAAATAAGTTTCGTTCAATTCATTGACATGATACTAATTAGAAGATTTTGCAAAGGCTACTCTACCATTCATTGAGATAGTCTTTAGAACATGGAAAATAAAGAGTACACAAAACCTGCATTTTGTATTTGATTTGCTACAAAAATTGATTATTAATCCAAATTTATACATATTCAACCAAGATTTGGCAATGGCATTTCATTTTTTTCAATTTTGTTTGGATAAATTTGGCGATATCATCTACATAAAATTGATCCCCTCTAAAATATCCCATTGATTTGTTGAAAATCACCACTTTGCAATATATCGCCAAAAATATATCACCACATGAGTAAAGGATACATGTTTGAGTTTGAATGCATGATCATTGACTTTGCTCTTTAGCTTAGATTATTGAGCGAATTGTTAGGATTCAATGGTATCTTTGAAACATTCTTTAGCCAAGCAACAACAACGGCAACATATCACATCTAAGGTGCACTTGACACTGTAAAATCATCCATGTACCCCAATTGAGATGGTGAGAACCAAAAAGTAATTTAAATTAAGGTATCAATATCTATCATAGACCCCTTGTCAACCCAAGTGTATCCTATCTACATTTGTACAACATTTCAAGAGTCAAAATGTTGAAAAAATGTAGATAGAGGCATGATTAGTTTGAAGGTCCATGTTGGATATGCATACCCTAGTTGAAAAGATGTTGATCTAAGTGGCAACATAAGAAGATGGTTCCATCCAAAGGCTCATTTGAATGAGCATTAAATAGAATACTCAAAAATGGGCTTTGAAACCATGTTTTTGCAATGTAGCTTGGTGTCTCACCACTTCCTTTGTAGTATTAAGGTAAGTAATCCCATTGTGTCAATGGATAAAATTACAATATAATATTAGTAGTGTACATTTAAGAACTTGAATGTATACCACTGTTACAATTTTGCCCACAATGGGCTCAGTTACCTTACTTTTTATCAGTTAACCAAGCTCTTGCATTGAATATTGCCCTTTTGTTTGTAGAACTACAGGATTCAAAATCTGCTCAAATTTTAACTCAAATCCCAAACCCTAAGGCAAGTTCAACAGAGTTCTATTATCCTTGCAATTGTCAAATATTTAGTGATTATCTCAAACCAACAATTGATTTTTCTATGAAGTTTTCTAGAATATAGGAGAATGTCCTATACATGTTGAAAATGGAAAATATCGACAATATGGTAGTGTGCTGTAAAACAGACCATCTCCTTCAAATGGACCCTAACTTTAGGGACATAATGGAGATGAGTTGATCCTTAAATGGACCACTTTAGCAATTGAATGCATTTAGGAAAAATTATTTTTCTATTGCAAGAGCCAATCAAAATCTTTGAATCTTCACATCGTTGGAAGTGGACAGATTTTGGGAGACCTACAATCACAAATAGGTGCCTATATCCTGAATCTTTGAAAATTTATAAATACTAATTAAAAAATACTTGGAAAAATACAAAACCACTTGTGTTAAATTCCATGTCTATTTTTCTTTCTCTGAAAAATGATCTAAATATACTTTTGTCCACGGAAACCTATGAAAAAGGCAGACCAGCCCTTCAATGGTCGCTTTTAGAGCATACTACCATATCAATTAAAATTCCTTTTCTGACAAGCACTTTATTCGTTGAATTCGCCCTGGAAATCACTGACTACGAACTCCTGATTGTTCCAAATTCCAAAAATTTGTATCACAATGCACAATGAATGCATCAAAAAGAGGAGGAAATTGTTTAAAAGAAAGAAAGAAAAAACAAGAAAAGAGGAGGAGGAAGTGCAGCGCATACCTTCACACCACCCTGTTCTGCCCTGCTCACACAATGAATGCATCAAAAAGAGGAGGAAACTGTTTAAAAGAAAGAAAGAAAAACCAAAAAAACAGAGGAGGAAGTGCAGTGCAGCTTACCAACCTTCACACCACCCTGTTCTGCCTTGCTCCACTGGTCCTCTGCGCGCATGAGATGTGAAAGAGGGCAGCGCTGTCTGTGGAATGATGTCAGGCCCAAGTCGAGGAGGGCTGGACGGAAGAGTGGACAAGCAGCTCCCGTATCCTGCAGTGGACGCAACTTCTTGTGAACTTCACACACTCAAGTTTTAAAATCCATCGCATGCCGAAAACAGTACAACAGGGGAATCAGCTGCAGCTTGCCAGAAATCTCTCAGCCTGGCAAACGATCAGGCCGAAATCTTTCACACACTTCTAGCTCATGGGCCAGCCCTAATAATCACGGTCAAGCCGTAAGTGACTTAGGGTTTGTTCACACTTGGTGTTAGGGGTCATGTTTGGGATGTGAATCAGGTCCAGAAGTAGGTGTAAATTCGTTCCTAAGATCCTCAAGAACAACACTCTTTAACAACACCAAGTGAGAACATACCTTTAGGGTAAGTTAATAGGGTTGGTTTCCACAAGGAGTCGAGGCTTGGGAAGCCCACTCATCAATCAATAACTAAGGTAGGAGCCTAGGAGGTCTATAAATCACTGATCCATCTAAGGGTGCTGAAATTGAATTTGAGGGAGGTGAAGCTTCTTGAAATAATTTTTCAGTAAATTTCCTTGTAAGACAAGTGGAGTTGGCATCCAACCCAAGTAGTTTCCTAATTTTTGGAGCTTTGTGGAATTAGTTACGAAATTTAGAAGTTGGAATGGGAGTTTGATTTTTGTACAATTAGTGGGACAGGAGTTTGGTTTTTCCAGAGTCACCACTCCACTATGGATTGGTGGGTTTCACCGGCCCCAACTCCACATGGAAGCCAGCCCTAATTTGTGTCAGTACTGCAAATTTGTATTGTTTCGTTTCCATATTGAACTGTTTATTCAAGTATCAAGTCTATTTTTTAATCTATTTTTTTTACTCCAAACAGACATTCAAGAGATTTTTTTCACAAATTTTTTTTCAAGATGTTTTCAAATTGCAATTGTTTCTTTTTTCCCCAATTCCCCCAGCCTAACAATGACCTAGCCAGCTGGGATTCAAATACACACATTGTAATTGGACATTCTATGCATATTTCAAAAATCACTTACGCTGTGTTCAAATTTCATAGGACAATTTCATATGAAGACTGTATACTGTAGTTGTGAACATTTGTCATGTTTTCTTAGAAAATTGTTTTGTTTCCTCAAGACTGCAATTGGAGAGGGTTAAATATCCCATAGCGTTCTATCTGATTTCACCTTTCAATAATTCCATAAATGGAAAAAAATGATGAAAGAAAAGAAAAAATGTTAGTGAATGTTGAAAATCTTGAATGAGTGGTATATGGTAAACTTTAAGAAAACCCCACCTTGGATATGCAACCCCAAAATGTACAATTTGAATGAAACCATTCATTAATATTTCACTAGATACATCAACAATGAATTCTGCAGGTATCTCAAACAAGTAAAAAATTTGATGTGTTCAATTACAACACTGAGTTATCTTACCTGCAATTTCATCTTCTGCACAAATTACACAGCATGTTTCAGGAAAAATAGAAGAGAAAAACACAGACTCAAAAAACTAAGTTTTTATGGAGTATTATTATGTGGACATTTGCGTAGAGCATCTGATAAGCTTACATTGTGCGCTTCTAATAAAGTCACTGCAAATCAGAGTTGTTGGAACTGAACTTACTTGTGGCCATTGCTACCACAGAGGACAGACTTTCAAGAATGTGGAGAAACCCTAAATTAATTGGGTCAATTTCATTTCTTTCACAAGCTCTAACTCACCCTAACTAACCCTCTACAGCTTTCCATTTCACCAAGTGTTACAATTGGACTCTCCATAAGCGTAGGAGCACCCAATAGTGTGAGTGTATTCAATGGCATGACTTTCTACACATAACAGTCATTTCAGAACTTAAATATAGATAAACTATAGATAGTTTATTTTTATTGATTGAAATAATAAGTTATCTAAAGTCTACCTACATTTACATTCTAAAATCATTACCTTATCTAAAAAGTCACGCTATTAGGTGCTCCTACCTTAATATCTCCAACCCCATTAGGGCTTGATCTGATCTTCATCAACAATAAAAATTTAAAAAGTTTTAAAAATTATGATTTGGTGAGGTGAAAGGAATCCAATCTTGCTTGAATTGTTCCAAATTTGAGTTAAGCTTACAATGCCCTCCCATCAAGTGGTAAAAATTGTATCAAGAGTTACAAGCTCTTGCTCACTTTGATAATGTATGTTTTTTATAAAGATATGTTTACATCACAAACATCATCCCTAATACCAAGTAAGAACATATCCTAAGACATGGACAAACTAGAATTTGAGTTAAGCTTACAATGCCCTCCCATCAAGTGGTAAAAATTGTATCAAGAGTTACAAGCTCTTGCTCACTTTGATAATGCATGTTTTTGATAAAGGTATGTTTACATCACAAACATCATCCCTAATACCAAGTAAGAACATATCCTAAGACATGGACAAACCTAGTTTACTCTTTGGGGAGTGATAGTGACCTTATTGCACTTATGTCCCATATTAGAGATCCCACAACATTTAGCAAAAAAACAAAAGGTGATGCTCTTTTCCAAGCTATTCCTCCCCTACACAATTAATATAGGGTGAGTGCTTTTCTTCAGAAAAATTATAGTAAATTTGATGTATAGAGATGTTCAAAGAGCAAAGCTTCAAAGAATATGGGACAATGCATGTTTGTGAAATCCATACCCATATCTATTCATGGTATCCTATATCCGTATAGCATATATTGTATCCATATTGCAACACAAATGTCAAATAAAAGAGGTGGTACACTAGGGTGCAAGTAATTTTGGAGTCACAGTTATAGCAGTATAAATAACATTCTAGGATTCTAGTATAGAAGCCCAACAATATTTTAACCTAATTCTTTAAGACAAATATCATAAGTAATAAAGTCTTTCTTCTACATAAGGCAACAAGGATAGTAGTCTTTGTAATGTGATGCATATAGTAGAACTATCCAAATTGTTTATGCACACATGTCTTTTTCAATTAAAAAAATACAATAGAGAACAAAAATTGCATCCATATTTGAAAATGCATTTCAAGCACATGTTTTTAAATGGAAAATTATGCAATAGAATCACATTCTCTTATATAAGTCATCGCAAGGGAATATTGAAGTGTTATTCTTCATAGCATCCTTTTGTGTCTATAGCCCTTTCTCATAATCCTTCATCTTTGAAGAAAATAACATCATTACAACTTAGCCAGGATACCACTATTACATCTTCGAAAATGATGTTTCAAACAAGTAGCAATGTGTGTAGGGTTTTGACAATACAATTGTCTTTTTGCATGGCTAATAAGGATTGATTGCTCTTTTCTTGCATTCTTGAATTATTATAAAAATTTATTAAAATTAGATTTGTTTTGCCTTCTATTTTTAAATAATATTGTAATTAAGGATCATGCCACCGAAGGACGACAAAGATCTCCCACAAAATCAATCACCTCTTCCGCAAGGCTACCCTCCACCCGGATATCCAGGTCCACCTCAACAAGATTATTATGCACAAAATCAATATGGTCCACCGCCTGCTTATGGTTACCCTAGTCCACCAGGTATTATTATACTTCTTAAAATTGCAAAATCAATGACATTGAAATATATAGTCTTTAATTGTATTAAAAAAATCATGACATGCTATAATTTAATTTACAAAAAACTATTTCATTTCAAAATTCTCGAGGAACTCAATCAACACTCTTCCAAACAAAAAACCCATGTTCTTTTTGTGCACAATCTTGAGCTCGTGTTAAGAAAAAAAAGTACCAAAATGACAAGAATTGAAGAAACACGCAACCGACTCAATGATTGAGCACCATGCCAAACCATATTCTCTACAACAAATGTCAAATTTTGAGTTTAATTTTCTTTTGACAACAAAATTTGAATTCCTTCTTTGCTTAAACATCTAATTGATTTTTAACCTTTAAATTTATTTATTTTATTGCCAAAGACACAACTGCTGAATGTTTTGATTGTGTGGATTATAGGGTATGGTTATCCTCCACAGCAGCAACAACAAGGCTATTACGGCCAGCCGCATTATTACCAAGGTGGGGTCATGGCTCCGCCTCCCCAACAAGGATATTATGGCCAGCAGCAGCAACAACAAAATGGGTTCATGGGTATGCTTCAAGGATGGTAAATACTTTTAAAAGAAAAATCTCTAATCAATAATCAAGGGAGGAAGCTAGGCATCCATTGTTAAATAAATAGAATGTTAATAGCCAATGTTTGGGGAGAACCACTAGTTGATTCATTGTTAGCCAGTGGAATTGGGAAAAAAAAATAATGGCTGCAATTTGAAAGCATACTGAAGGAAGCAGAAAGCAGTGAAAAAATCTACAAAATTTCTACTTTGAGTAGAAAATAGAGAAATCATTTAGACTCAATACTTCAATGATGGTAAATACTTAAAAAGAACAATCTCTAATCCAGGGAGGAAGCTAGGCATCCATTGTTAAATAAATAGAATGTCAATAACCAATGTTTGGGGAGAACCACTAGTTGATTCATTGCTAGCCAGTGGAATTGGGAAAAAAATAATGGCTGCAATTTGAAAGCATATTGAAGAAAGCATAAAGTAGTGAAAAAATCTACAAAATTTCTACTTCAAATAGAAAATAGTGAAATCATTTAGACTCAATACTTGAAAAAATGGTTCCACATGGGAATTAAAAGCAAAAAAAGCTAGTAAAACTTTAAAAAATATTCCAAACCCTCACTGTTAATAACATAGGCCTACTGTTATTAGTGTGGGGATGCGTACCGTATGAATGATCTAGCACCTTGTGCTTAACTTCTGTTTTGAATGTGCAGTTTGACAGCCTTATGCTGCTGCTGCATGATGGACGAATGCTTTGGTAAGCTAATTTTCTTGACTCAGATTTAGGGTTAGATATTTAACTACCATATGAGGAATTTTAGGGTTGGGGTGTTGGACCCCAACCTCATATGGATAGTAAAGTTTTTGCAAAATTAATGGGCATTTATTGTGCATTGTGTGTTCATTTTATTCATTTCTATTCATTCTTTCGTATTCACTCATGTTTGTTTTTGATACGTTATTCTCTTGGACAACCTCTTGATTTACAATTTGGTAACCCAAATGGGATTTGTAGTATGATAATTGATCACTGCTGGCATAACAAACAAAGTATGTTTCCAGTTTTGGACAAACCTTCAGCATTTTGCCAACAATAGGAGGAGCCTGTTTTATATAATCTTATTCCACAATACGTATCGTAGTTCAGAAAACTTTTCCAAGTTTTAGCAGTTAATTTCCTTCAATTCTCATATTGAACAAGTTTTTGAAGAATTGAGTCCGGTTATTTTTTCTATTTTTGATTCAAAATAGAAATTTTATAGTTCTCTGTCGATGTTTTCAAATTGCAACTGTTCTATTTCCCAATTCCTCCGGCTAACTTTGAACTAGCCGCCGATTTTTCCCGAACACTTATACGTATTCCACAATAGTCTTGATATTGTATTATTAGCACAATAGGTTCAAAAAAAATAGAATAGTTGATAAGGAGTTGCATAGTAATGGCTTCAATTGCTTGCCATTTACTTCGCTACTAACTTAAAGTAGATAGACACACCTTAAATCACACACTCTCCAAAACCACACAAGCTAGACTCTTACCTGAAGTGTACTTCCATTCTTCATGAGAGTCAGTCTGTAGTTGGTTACTCTAAACCCTATTTTTCAGTACTTCCAAAATATGTAGTTTATTCATATAGTGTTCAAAAAATGCATCCTCAAAGAATCTAAAATCCCCCTTTTGACTTCCAACCAAGATCCCACCCAATATAATAATGGCAACCCTGCACAATTCCTTATTTATTTGTGCAATTTTAGGTGTAAGTTAGTGACCTTATTTGAACTTATGAGTTGTGTTATGAAGTTGATGAGTGTGTTACTTTATGAGTTGCATTATGAAGTTGATGAATGTGTTTTTGAACGTGACTTAACTTAAGCTTACTTTGTTTGTGTCATCTAGATGCATTATGAGGTTGAAGGCTGAGTTGTAAGATTGGGCAGAGCTGAGCAGCAGGATCTCCAACCACTGATTTCCATATCTCCAACCCTGCCAGTTTGTCAGGGTCTAGAATTCTGGAAAACCCTTGAATCTTGACTTACTTCCAGTTGTTTGTAGTCTATTAAATTACAAATTGTAAATTAATGTGAGTAACGAACTGAAAAGGTTCAAGTGTTCAATAACAAAAGGATCGAAGTTATGATTTTGAACCACTAATCTCGTAGTAAGGTAGGTGGCTCTTAAACCGACCCTTTAAGAGCTGATTGCATTTTTGGGACAGCTAAACATCTCAAAACAATTTTCAATGAATTTCGGTAGGAAGAAAAAAGGAATAGGCATCTAATCCAAGTCGTTTCATATTTTTTGGACCTTTGTGGAATTAGTTACAAATTTTTGAAGTTGAAATGCAGTGATTTCTAAAGCTGACCCTCTTCTGAAATGTACGCAGTTAGTACATTTCAGAAGTAAAATGTACCAGATCGGTTTTAGAACCAGGTCGGTTTAAGAGCCACCTACCTCAAGGTAAGGTAAAGCAGCCCATTACGGTCAAAAGACCTGTTGCGGTCACCTAGGAAATGACCCATTGTGGGTTTTTTTCAATACGTGAGATTTGGGCCACAATGCATGTCTTACATGACAGCAATGGAGTGAACGCTAACCTCATTAAGAACTTCTGATTTTCAGTGTGAAATTCATTGTAAAAATTGACTTTTTTGGCCTTCCATAATAGGAAATATTTTGACTGCATTAGGTAGTAAGATGAGCATTATGCATTCAGATTTTATTGGTTTTAAGGTAGTCTACAGACTCTTTTGGGTTGAACACTTCAAGAATTCCTAATGAATTCATACTTTGTCAAAAAAATATAATTTCAATTGCACTTGTTGTTTCTCACACTTGTACTAATGTGGGGAAAAAATTGAAAAAATTTAGCAACAAGATGATGTCAAACTCCTCATTCTGACCAACAATGGACTAGTCTACCTTAACTTGTAATTGATGGATTTTTTTCTTTTTGAAATTTTGCCCAATGAGTTGTTTTAGTTTGTACTAGAGTGCCCTATGGCGTTGCCACAATCAAAACGAAAGTAAAAGTAATTTTCTAATTTTTTTTAGAACCAAAAACAACTCAAAAATCCATAACTTTCTCACCGTGAGTCGGAACGCCACAAAACCAAGCCCGTGCACCCTTCTTCGTTGAGGGCGTTCCGACAGTACCAAAATCGCGACCAAAATATAAGAAAAAGTAATTTTCTAATTTTCCAGAACAAAAAATAACTTGAAAATGCACAACTTTCACACCATATGTCTGAACGCCATGAAACCAAGCCGGTGCACCCCTCCTCGCCGAGGGCTTTCCGACAGTACCAAGCACGCGACCGGGGGATACACGGTCCGGGAGATCTCAACGTGACAAACAAAACAAAACAAACCGCCTGTCTTAATAGAAGAGAGTTTGCAGTCAATTTCAATTTGCCATGTTATCGGTGGACAGAAAGGGTATCCGTATTGATTTTGTGTGTTTGGTTAATTTTAGTTGCATTAGAATTGACACTCAG
Organism: Climacium dendroides; assembly: GCA_950106755.1. Classification (NCBI taxonomy): domain Eukaryota; kingdom Viridiplantae; phylum Streptophyta; class Bryopsida; order Hypnales; family Climaciaceae; genus Climacium; species Climacium dendroides. The sequence goes on from OX467083.1 coordinate 18,533,705, forward strand.
ACCTTTTTTTTTAAAACACATGGACATTTTTCATTGATACAGGGAAAAATGTACACAAAAGCAAAGGAACAAGTCCCCGGTGAAAATATTTATATTTTTCAAACTCATACCTCTTTGATGTGCATGATTAAGCTAAACCAACCAATAACAGGCATAATGATTGGTTTGCCATGTTGGCATTGTTGATTTTTTTTTAAAAATCCACATAAAGATAAATGTGAAAAAATGTGAAAACAATTGAAAAGCAACCCAAGGTGAAAGCAAAAGTCCAAGGGGTTGTGTGGGTAGATTGAGATAAGGTAGAACAATCCATCATGACCAGAACGAGGAGTCTGCCCTCATGTCATCGGTAAAAAAAATCTCATGTGAAAACAAGTGTGAAAAATAGTGAGAACATGGCCACAAAATGAAGGCTTGCACAAGTCATTTCTTGTAACAAATATACATTTAAGAGGTGGAAGTTCCTGCTGTAGTCATTAATCACTCTAGTAGTGTCACCTAAGACATTGATTATGACAACTAACTCAATCTAGTGTAGTGCAAATCTCATTTATTGAAAAAAGTATGTCATGGGTCATTTCTTTGATGTCTCAAATGGATCTTTTGTCCATAATGGGTTGTTCTACAACTTATAAGTCATCAAAAACATTATGAAGTCCCTAGACCAACTAATGCACCTTCTTTTATTGGTTGCACATAATCTGAATCTAAATGCTAAGGCCATTTTTCACTAAGGGAAAAAATACAAAAATTATTTATTTAATATTATACTAGCGGTTGGCACTTGCTATGCTACGCATTCATCATTAGAATTTAATAAGAATTTTTATGTATTAGATAGAACGTAGAACAAAAATTTCAATAAATCTTCAAATAAAATGACTAAAGTCTTTGTATAATTTTTTTTATAAGTAAGCATATATTGAAATGTAAAATAAAAATTTATTGAATGATGAATGAAACATATGCAATGGTAAATACTATAAAAGATACACAGACATTAGAATGCATTAGAAATTTGACTCCATTGTTACAAAAAATGGCAACCCAAATTAAAGAATTGAAAAAATAAACTTATAAATCTCAAAAACTTTGTGAACAACTTAATTGTTGTGGAATCCAAAATCACTTCACTTAAGTAAATTTCTCAAAATCATTTGGTAGTCGCAATAGAAAATTGAAATCATGAAAGCTCAAAGCTCATAAAAGCACAAAATCATAGAAGTGCAAAGAAGTGTAAAGCTAAGAGGAGCAATGGATTTGCTACCTCTATAATATCACCCTGTGGATCCTCTTTAATATCACCTCAATTGCAACGACTATATTATTTTTATAATATCACCCTTTGTAAAAAGTAATATTACAAAGGTGATTGTAAACTGTTACTCTATTTCTGTAATATCACATTGTATGAAAATATAATTTCTATGTATGCATGATTGAAAATATTTTTACAAAATATTTTAAATAATTATTTTAAAGACTTATGGAAATCATTATCATGCATTTTATTCAAATATATCAAAATTTTACTAATATGTGATACAATGAATGCGTAACATAGCAAGCACGAGCCCCTAGTATTAATGGTAGCATTTGTGATATTACAGAGGGACTTATGATTTTAGTAGTATGATAAGGTGATAAAATGTGGAAAATTTGAATCAATGATTGAATCAAAGACCCCAAACTAGAATAAGGAGCTCACAAAATACATAACTAGCTACTCCAAAATAGGGAGCAAGTTTTTACATTTAACCCTTGTAATTAAAATTTTTGAGATTTTGGCCCTCAACTTTTTGATTCAATGTGACTAGTACAAGGAGGCATCCAATACAATGTAGAAGGATTATCTATTAAACTAGTGTGGATATAGTTTGAGGAGGGCATAAGATTCAAAACTCTACACTAAACTCTTGATCAAATTGCATTTGTTGTTTCTAATATAAGGAAAATCCTATGTGAAACTCCAAAAGAAACTAATTGAGCACTCAACAATAGTCTCCAATAGTTAGTGACGTACAAATGAAAAAAAAAATTTAATTATGTTAAGCTAGCTAGAATTGGAGGCCTTGGGATACAACTTCACTTAATTGTGAGTTTGGGTTGTAAAATAATCCCTAAAAAATCTTCCAATTGTCCAAACAATCCTATACAAGATAAGACAATCTAATGATAGAAATAATTTTAATATTCTTACTTTAGTTGAGTACTTTTTATTGGAATTGGTGTCCTAAACCCTAAACTAACTAACACGTGAGTTATTTGGTACATTTTGCCCTAAATCCTAAACCCTAGACATGGATTATATAAGATTCACACAATCAAAATACAAGAGTTTAGAAGCCCCTTGTGTTGATTATTGGTTGCCTTATATACAAAACTTTGAAATTTCATCATGTATTCATATGAAGTCCAAACAATGCATATCAAAGTATGTTGAAATTTTCTTTCACTTACCAATTATATGATCTATTAAGTATAGTTTAAGTTCAATAACACTAAATAGAGTTGGAAACAAATAAATCCATTCACCATTGAGACACTTCTCAAAGTTAATATTTCACCAAATATTATAACTATTTACATATTTTAAAGCTTTTAAAAAAAGACAAAAGGCTTCAATTATGAGGTGTGTCAAATAAAGAAAAATAATACTAAAAAAAAATTTAGAATTTATAAATTACCTCTAAAGTTCCTTGACTATGTTTTCACTAAAAAAAACCCACCTAAACTACAATTTCTAGTACAAGTACCAAAATTTAGAAAAAAAAAAAAAGTCTAGACACATGTAATTCTAAGATCTTATAGTATGCCAGTTTAAAAAAATGTTTCTAAAATTTCAAAAATCCCCACCATCATGGTGTCAATTGCATTTGAAGTGACAAAAAACTTTTTGGGGGCTTTGTGAAAAATTTGTAAATAGTAGCTGCACTTTACAAGGTTACATTTGTATGAAAAAATGTCCATGCTAGTGGTGCTTCTTTGGATTCATTCTTCAAGTCAAGTTGGCTACATGCTTTGGAAATTTTCAAATCATTGAAAATTGTACAACATATAAAAAAATAGTAAATAAAAAGAAGTAGAGAATGATTCAAAATAAAAAATTGTTAAGAATTTAGTTATAGATTTGAAAAATGTTAATTCCAATGTTTGTAATGTTGTAATAAAAAAATTTACATCCTATGATTTTATTTTTTTATTAATAATGAAAATTGAATTACATAAAGGACTTCAAATTTTATTTTAGAGTAGAAAATCTATAATAGCTTGCAAACTAAAATTCTTCATAACTTTCATCTCATTAATCAAAATGGGAAAAAATTAAAAAATCCATTTGTAGTGAGCTACCTCCGATTGTTATCTTACCAAGAAATGTAGTTTGGTCCTTTAGGGGTTAAAATCAAGTTTAGAAGGCTCGAAAAGTTGATTTAAATCCAATAATAATCTTCTACTAATTATATACTAACCCATCCTCAATTTAGAAGTTGTTGCTTGTTTTGAGGCTTTTAGATCCTAAAGAACAATCTGGAGTTGAAACAATGTCATTGAATGTTGATGAGCATGGCAAGTTCTTTGAGAGTTATAGGTGCAAAATTGTGCTTGATGGGGGATAAACGTACGGTAAGGCAATTGCATATACCTTAAATTTTAATACATTTCTTCCTCTTTTTTCAACTTTCTAAATACACATTGTAACTTCCTAGTAGCTTAGTTAGCAAATAAGAAATAAAAAAGGTGCCTAAATTTTTGGAAAATTATTGACCTAGTTTGTAAAAAGATTTCCTAATTCACATAAATTCAACTTGCTCTATACAATAACACATCTCTTCTTTGTCAGTTACTATAAACATACATTGCAAAGTTTTTTTGCATCACCACTTCGACCATTCTTAAGCACAATCTCTCACATACAAATCCTAACATACAAGGTAGAGAATTTAGGGTTTGGAAGTCAAGCAAGGATTTAAGTAAACATAGCCACCTTAATTGAAAGTTAAAGCAACCCTCTAAAAATTGTAAGAACAACTTGGAAGAATGCCTCACTTATTTTTATTATATTTTAAAATTGCCTAATCATACTTATTTATTTTTTGGAATTATTTTTTATTTTATTTCACTTCAATTAATTATTAGATAAAAAGTCGTGTAAAGTACTAAAAAGCTACAATAGTCAGTTTTAAATTTGATGGAAAAGTGATTCCATGGAAAAGGTCCACATGAGAAATAAACTTTCTTTTATCTACATCTGTGTGCTTACTTTCTATTAATATTAATTCAAAGTGCACTTATTGTAGATATTAAGTCATGCTCATTGCTATAGTTTTGAAGATTATCAAATAATATCAAAGTAATTACTTCTAATAATTCATTTGTTAACTCCTAATCTACTAAGGAGTCTACTTTGGTGGTTTTTGAATGCTCGGGCAACCTCTATTGACTTCATAATTTGAAAATTTTGCATGAAATTTCAAGATTGGATTCCAATCATCCTAATCTACATGCAAAGTTTTATTTCATGTCATTCCAATGAATATTGCAAAAGTTATAAGTTACAAAAAAATCATTGTCAAAGTGGGGAGATAAAAACATATTCAAGGCCATATTTGTTATATTGAGACTTTTTGCAAATTTTGAGACAAAATTCTAAATGTTATAAATTTATTTACAAAAATAATATTTGAAACCAAGAATAAATAATTCTCAAATAGTGATTCTAAAATGAAGTTTTAAAAGTTGGTATTGTTACCTATATTTTTTTTTAAACTAATAAAGCAATGTATGGAAAGAACCGGCAGCTAATGTAAGATGAGTCAATCAAAATTATAACTTGAACAGTTGACATTCAAATCATGAAGCAATAAAAATGGTTTAAATAAAAAGAAAGCATAAATTAATCAAGCAATAAAAAACTAGGTAGGAAATTAGCTCCACTACTTTGCAACAGGACAAAAATTCATTGTTTGGAAGTAAGGAAAATCAGATATTAGAGGATCTCTCGAGGGTATGCCCGGCTTTCATTTGAAGCACCTCCAAATAGTTGGTTATCAATAGTAGGATCAATTTACAGCATCGAGATTAGGGTAGTCACCAACGGCTATACTCTCCACCTTCGTGAATTCTCGCCTACTTGTTGCTCCCTGTTTTGCTCGTTGTTTCCGCTCTTGCTCATTGCTCCCTCTCCTACTCGTTGCTCCTGCTTGCCGCTTTCTATTGCTCGCTTCTCCGCTCTTGCTAAGGTTCATGCTTGCTACTCTGTTGCCACTATTCACCTCTCCACTTCTGCTTGCCTCTTGCCTCTTCCTCTTTTGCTTCTTTGCCCATGTTCTCCCACCTCTCCGTTCTTGTTGTGAAGATGAAGAGGCACATGCTCGTTTTGCTCTCCACTCACGTATTTTTATTGTGAAGATATTTAGTTGATGTTGAATTACCGATCGAGAGGTGGCTAGTTCTTAGAGATCAAAATAGTTACAAAAAGATCTTTTCAATCAAACTCTTTCAAGGTAAGTTCATTCAAAGCTATTCCAATCATCAAGATTCCTTTGCCATTGCTATCAAATCTCACATTCATATATATGATCACTGTATTGTTCATGATAATGAGAATTTGAAATCAATAACTTTTAAGATTGTGTTGGCAATTTTCATGTGAGTCTTTTGGTTTGTTGTTTAGAGTAAGAAATGTCATGTTTGTAGTATCCTTGAGATGAATCTTTTCTTTTGAAGTTCTCATGAGGGTTTTTTTGCTTTTAGTTTTTACCTCTCTTTATTTCAAACCTTGTTGGATACTCTTGCTCTCTGCCTTCCAACTCATGTTCTTGCTCACAAAAAGATCCTCTCACTACAAAGGTAAGTTCAATTAACTGAATAGCTTTCTACTGATGGACTCTATGCTTTTCTATTATAGATTCCATTATGTTATGAAAAGTTAGTTTATTTTTTTAGTAGAACTTATACAATGAAAATGCTTACTAAGATGTGCATTGGTAAATTTTGCAGGAAGTTCACTATTGAGAGATTGAGTGGTGACCTCATAAGGTGAATTTAGAGATTTGATTCAACAGTTTTCAACTTCCCTTTATATTGATTGTGGAGTAATTTCTGGGATTTTCTCCTTCCTTCATACTTCGTGTGAAGTGACTTTTGTGTATTTTTAAGGATGTACTCTTTTCCTTCACTCTTACTTGTATAGTTATTTAAATATTTGTTTTTAAAATTTAATATTTTTTTACTGTGATTTTATTTTATTTTATTTGTTCAACATTTTAAAAGTATTTTTAAACAATTTATAATCTAATCATGGCTAAGCATCAAAGGACCATCAAAAATATGTTGCTATACATTTGGAAAGGAAAATGATTCGGCCTTAATTGAAGCATCACAATCTACTACTTTATCTAACAACAATAAAACTTTAAATTCTATTGAATTAGCATCAAAATTATGGAAAGATATATGGTATACACAATTTGATTAGATTGAATTTGACACCTCATTAAGTAAGGTTTTTTATAAGACATGTAAAAAAAAAGGTGGAAAATCTGTTTTTGCAAAACAAAGCTCAATAAACATAAAAGTCTCATCTTTTCAAGATCATGCAAGATCTAATGAATATAGGAGGTTAACTTGGGCCACCCAATCTGGTCAAAAAATCATAGAGAAGGTCATTATAGAATCTAATAAAACATGTGATGATGCTATTCTTGCTCTTTTCAAGGCAACTTACTTCATTGGTAAGGAGACATTGTCTTTTTGTAAGTTCTCTAGTTTGTGTAAATTACTTGTGTCTTTAAAAGCATGCATTACTAAAGAGTTGTATCATGATGAAAAATCATGCTCTGACCTAATTTTTTTAATATCAAGTGTAATTCAAAAAATAATAATTGATAGAATTAAAGACTCTAAATACTTTAGCATTATGATAGATGAATCAACAGATATATTTGTCAGAGGTCATATGGTTGATTTTACAACTTTTATAGAAGGGAGAATGCTTGTATGCGTGTTTTAAGACTCGATAGAATGTGTATGTAGAAAAAAAGATGCTACTTTCATATGTAATATTCTAATATCTACTTTGAAGGATTGAGGATTGGATTTCAACAAATTTTTAGACTTTGGATCAGATGGAGCATCTGTAATGGTGGGATCCAAATCTAGAGTTGCAACGCAATTGAAAAACAAGGTAAATCGTCATTTGATTGTTGTGCATTATGTTGCTCATAGAACAAATTGGCCTTTTGAAAGGCAGCTAAAGGAAATGGTTGTTCTTTGTTGTCTAATGAAATAGATAACCTTATTAATTCAGTGGTTGCACATTTTTTAAAATATATAAAAAGAAAGTCTTCTTTGAAAATTAAAAAAAAAGAATTATTTGACTCTCAAAAAACTCTTTAAAAATTCCATAAAATCTGGTGGTTGTCTAGGTGGCAAACAATTTTAGCTCTTTGTGATAGTTTAAAAAGTGGTTTGGTATATTTTCATGACACACCACCACCAAAAGATGATGGTACTAGCCCAATCTTGTTCAATAAGTTGAGGTCTTTCAAAATTATTTATGTTTTACACTTTTTGGCTGATTTTTGCATAGTTTGTTTCTTCTTAGTAAAAATTTTCAACACAAATTTGTTAATGTCTCTTGTATTAGGTCTTTAATTAAAACTGAAATTGCACAAATTCAAATGTTGTTTGTGGATGATTCTACTAATTTGAATGCTGTCACCTTTAATGAAAATACTGGTTATTACGTTTTTCCAGATTTTGGTTCATTTGGAAGTTAGATGAGAAGATTGCAATCTAAAATTCATAGTTCTATGTATCATGGTGTAGAAATGATTAGGGATAGGATAGGGGTAGATTTAGAATCTGTCCTTGCCTTTCAAAAAAATTATGTTCAAAATGTTTGTTTTGCTTTAGAGAGTTGTTTTGCAGATAATGGAATTATAGGTGCTTTTAAAATTTTGAATCCTTCTAACATGCCTATTAGGCAAGTAAGTTTAGTTAGTTGGGGCATTTTAGAATTGGATGTATTGTGTAGTCATTATAGGCAGGATTTAGAAATTTGAAACTTTAATTAATCCCTTAGTGGCAAAGAGAGAATTTTTTGCTTTTAAACTTCAAGCAACCACTAAATGGTTGGACAAGGGTTTTGGTGATTTATAGAGTCATATTTCTTGGAGCCCTTCACTTCAACTTAAGTATCCTAACCTACTTATTCTTTCTGAAATCGCTAGAATTCAATGTGTTAGTACTGCCACATGTAAAAGGGATTTTTCTGTTCAAAATTCTATCAAGTCTAAGGTAAGGAATCATTTGAAAACTAAAAATCTTGAAAGTGTCATGCGTGTTGCTTTAGAAGGCCTAAATAGTATTAATGCAATTTTACTTGAGGCCATTGTTTTGTGGAAAAATTCTCGAAAATTTAGGCACGTATATTCAAGACCAAAATTGCATCTTGTTGGTGTAAGTGAAGGTGAGGCACCACAAGGTAACATTGATATTGGTGATTTTCAATTTTGATTATTATGATGCATATAGTAGATAGGAGCCCTTCAAAAATACAAAGCCCCATTTTTCTTAAGAATGTAAGCTTTGTATTTTAGTAAGGCTATGTCTTTGGTGTTCAACCAATTGAGGGGTTTCCAGGTTCAACTTTTACCAAAGACATTTCTATTTTGATAAGGTTTATGCATGTACATGTATGAATTTTTGTACATAATAAATTTTAGGTATTGAACAGTTTAAATTAGTTGTGAAAGGAAATTTAGCTGATTCATTGGGCTATACAAGAAGAAAACTAGCTTATTCATGTATAAGATGAGAGGAATATTAGCCGGTTCAAATTTACTACCAAAAGAAAATGATTGCTATCATTAGATGGAAAAAGGCAAGAGTCGAACAAAATCAAGACTTGGCCGAGCCTACTTTTTACCATCTAGCTTTTGACCTAAATTTTCAAAATATTTCCCAGACGCTGTAATAAAGATGTGAATAAAGAGATAAAGCAGTTTATCTTCCAGTCAAAGATAAAAATGAGATTGTGAAAAGTCTCAATATAACAAATATGGCCATATTTTAGAAAAATATTGATTAATTCTATTTGATTGTATTGATTTTGATACTTGCTCAAAAATATTTGAACCATTCAATTTCACATAATGAGGTAAAAGTTATAAGGAGTTTTATTTGGTGGACAATGTGTGGAGAAAAAACATATATAGTTAATTTTTGAACTCAATTTTGTAGATTTCCAAATATAACAAACAAACATAGGATACCATTTACTAAAACATATTCACTATTGACATTTACAAGTTCCAATTTCATCCTTATAAAGTTATTAGCAATTTAGTGTTTTTTTCATCTAATATCCCTTTTTATTTTATAATTTATTTTAAGATGAATACAAAAGTTTTTGGTTAAGTTTTTTATACAATCTCAATTCATTTTTTGTATATTAGTATTGACTAAAGGTGTAGGGCAAGTGTGAGGACAAGGTGTAGAATATATATATTTTTCCTTAAATTTTTGAAAGACAAAACTAAAGGAGGATCAATAATAACTACTTTGACACTACAACAGAACTAGTATTTTATGACTACATTTTATGACTGTAGTAAGTCATAAAATAGAAAAATATGATTTATGCAAAAATCATTGTAGATGATTTGTGACATGACTGTGTTCAGTCATGACCAACAATTTGCTTCAAATACAAGTCATATTGGCACTTATATGGATTCAGGGATAATATTAGCCATAATTAGCCATATTTTTGCCAACATGGCATATACATTGACTATCTTTGAAGGCTTGACTTTTTCTTTAGTTGCTTGGGTAAAGGAAAAAAATCCTACATGGCATATGACTCCTTGTAGTCATATTTTTTGTTTGATGTGAAATATAACTAGAGTAAGTCATATTTTTGTTTGATGTGGAATACCACTACAATGAATCATATTTTGGCTAACATGGCATATGATTTTGTACAATTATATTTTTGAATGATGTGGAATATGACCCTCGTGAGTCATATTTTAGAATGATGTGGAATATGACTTTTGTGAGTTATATTTTTGAATGATGTAGAATATGATTCTTGTGAGTCATATATTTTATTGATGTGAAATATAACTCTTATGAGTCATATTTATGGTTTATGTGGTAGTTCACGTGGATTTCATTGATAATTTTATAATTGATTGTAGTCATGTTTTTTAAAGTGCAAAGTCACATTTTGGTGTGTATAACTATGAGTATTACATGACTATAGCTATTCAATGTCTAGATTTTGTACAAAAGAAATATAAATGAAGATTTTAAACTTGCTTTGGATACAAGTATTTAAAGTAGTTTGGGGCTTCAAAATACCACAATAAATTAGAAGTTAAAGTACATGTCTCAAAGTTCCGATTTGAACAAGTTTAGTGTTCTTTAGTAAAACTCTAAGTCAACATATTTTTTTTAGCTTAATGTTCTCATAGATTATTGACCACAACAAAAGATCAATCCCTTAAAGTTATTTATTATTAAAATAAAAAAATAATTTATCATAAGATGTCTTTTTAAAATGTTGCAGCATTGTATTTATTAATTATTATATAAAAAATAAAGAAAAATATGATAATTGAATACTAAGTATTGAATTGCATATATAATATACAATATATATTATATATTATATTATATCATCTATTTTATTTTTATAATATTATCAACTATGTTGGCTAAATTTTGGTATTATAAGAGTAATGTTTGAAACTATTTACATGCTATTTAATTGAGTATAGTTTAGAAAAATGATTTAGAACTAGTCAATTACTCTTAATTCTATTGCATGTTTAACCAAAAATTCATTTGAGGAAAATGAAAGTTTTGACCATATAAACACTTTCTACTTTTTATGCTTCACATTGTCTTCTTTGATGCGAATTTTGAAAAAGCTAAAAAACTTATATTTTATAACACATTTGTGTTTTGTCCAAATTCCTTTGGCTTTTAGGGGGTAAGATTTGTTGTACAAATTCAAGATTATTATATTCAATGTTGAACAAAATTAGTAAAAAGACTTATCTAAAAGGAAGTTGATTAAACTTTCAATTTAATTTTTTGCAATCCAATAGAGTTTCTTAACATTCAAGAATTTTGTTCGTTTCTTACCTTGTGTTTTTGATTTATGTTCGTAAAGTGAATATATTTGACAGGGGGTCATAGGGTGGTCCCTTAGAAAGTTGGATGATTCCATACACATGGTGCCATTATTATTTACTTGGCAACTCAAATTTTATAACTTTAAATTAAAATTAGGGAATTCAATAATCTTATAAAAGAATATTTTAAAATATTTCTATTTCAATCATGTTATTTGAATCCCTTACAAAAGAAAATTTACACATGATTATGCTTTATAGGATCTAAAATATTTTTGTCTTTCAATCTATGTTGGAAAATACTCCCTTACAAACTCAAATCCCATTCAAATTGATCTTTGGAGTTCCACAACAAGAGATATAGAGGCTTGAAGATGAAATCAATTTTGTAATTTTTTTCCACATTTTAAACATTAGTATCATTGCAAACATAAATGAGTGAATTACAACCAACACAATTGACTAAGTCCTTAAAAATTGGCTCAAATCTTTCATCTAATCTTGCATTGGAGATATCCACTACAAAGTATGAAGGTTGAAAGATCATGAGGTCAATTTCTATTCAAACAAATCATTTGATGTTTCATTAATATTACTTCTCATTTATTGAAGGTATAGTATTGTTTGTATGTTATACAACAACCTTTTCTTATAACTAATTTTGATGGTAAAGTAAATTTTTTATAAATATATAAAGGAAAGAATATACAAAAACACACTCAAAGATTTAGGCAATCATGGATTCAGGTAATAGAAACTATCTTGTGGTTACTATGAGAACCTCGTGTTTTATGTGACGTTTTATAATTTTTGTAAATGGATTTTAGATGACGTCAAATAAAACAACTTGTATTTTTATGTCAATAATAACATCCAATATAACATTTAGATTTGAGGAACTTGGCAAATTGTCATGACAATTGGAAACAAATTTAACATAGAAACAACTATTATTGTTTATTTAAGCTAGTGTATATAGATGTAGTGAAAATCACAATTAGTTGTTATTTCTATCCAATAGACAAATTGAAATAAATCATATTTATAAATAAATAAAATTTGGAGAATTTTGGATTTTCTTTGGATTTTCAAATTCATTGGGAAGAAACTTCAAAGTGCTCAATATTGGTGCATGTTTGAAGTGCTTTGAAAACAAGACCCCAAATCATTCTCTAAAAGTTTATTACTTTACAACTGTAAAGTAAAAATATAAGCCATTCAAAGTGAATGGTTTGAGGTCATATTCATGATACTTCAATAGACACCTATTTGACAAAAATGAGGGGTGTGAATGGTGAAGGATATAACTCCCTTACATTTCTAAATCCATGCCTTGAAGTACTATACAATACTCCTTCCATATGGCATAGTAGATATTAGTTTGTGGTTCTTATATACATTAAAATGAAGATACCATTTATAAATACTATGTTTTAAGTTGAAATATGCAAATTGTGAATTTCTTGGAGAGCCAAAATGGCTATAGTAAAGTGGGTCATTTAAAAAATATAATATCTTGAAATATACAACAAGAATGCATCCAACATAGTTTATTTGGTAGATTCTAGGAATGTAGTCTTTATCTCAATGGGATTAGTGTCTCATGTACCATTGCCACAACCATATATATATATATATATATATATATATATATATATATATATATATATATATATATATACTTCAAAATTCAATATCTTACAATTTTTAAAGCCATGTATCCCTCTTTGCAAAAGGATTTCCGATGGTACCAAGAATGTGATTGAGGAGCACATGGTCCCAAAGATCTCACTGTAACAAACAAAGAAAACAAAGAAAACAACATAATTTAAGATATCGATTGTTTTTCAAATGGCCCTACTCATGGCCTTGTATTTGGAAGATGAACTAGTGGGTCCCTACTAGTCAAATAAACGAGTTAGAGCATCCTTAGTCCAATTGGTATATTGGACCTTTACAAGTATTTATAACTTTTGACTCATTGTATATAATTAAAATTTGAAATTATTATTATTGGAAGCGCATCCAAAAGTACTTTGAATAGACATAAAAATTTCAAATTTAGACATGGGACAACCACTTCTAAAGTGAGCTAGAAGTCAAAATCATAAAGGCTTTCGTAAATCACTCTTACCAAAACAAAATTTGGCAAATTGTATGTTATAGTTGGAGTGCAATTGGCCAATTTTGCTTTAAGTAAATATGATTTGCCAAAGTTTCTATCAATTTATGACTTGTAGCTTATTTTTGAAGTAGTTGTCCAATGTCTAAATTTGAATTTTCTTATGTCTATTCAAAGTATTTTTGGATGCACTTTCAACAATAGTAATATAAAATTTTAATTGTATACAATGAGTCAAAAGTTATAAATACTTGTGGAGGTCTAATATACCATTTGGAGTAGAGTCGTGCAAAGATAAAAAAAAAAAGCTAGGAGGAGGAAGAAGGTGAGTAGTAGTCAAGGATGTAGAGCATATGCAATTTGAGGCTTGATAAACAAGCTATATATATAATGGCAAATGGTAGAGCATTCCATGATGTTCACAAAATGCTAATTTTGTTTTTGACAAGGGCGCCTCAATGCATAGCCAACATTCTTCTATAATCTTACAAAAATTATTCAAATTAGCTTACATTCAAGAGAATAAACATGGAGTGAAATATTGCAATTTGGACATGATGATGACTAGTGTGCATTCCAAGGCCAACTTCAAGACTATGGAAATTAAAAGACTTGATTTGAAGCCTAGATGGAAGACATGTTTATAAACTTGTAATATATATTTAGAAGCAAAGTTGTTGTCATGATGTTAGAATATCAACTTACGAAGATGCTTCAAGGTACAAGTAAAAGACTAAAAATGTTGGTCCTATGTAGTCACATACTAAAGCCGTGAAACTATAACTCCCCATAATAGTTGCATTAGAATGCTCATTTAACCCCTAAAGTCCCAATGCAAGGCCTTTTTTTCCATCAAAACCTACTCAAAATTGCCATTTCTATTGCCCGTTCTATTGCAAAGAGCAAAAACTTTAAATATTGTTTCTTTTACATATCTAACCACAAGACCTTGTACTACACTAGTATAAGAATGTGTGGAAAAAATTCAGAAACTTTGACTGTGTAGATTGCAAGATATTTGCATTCAAAGTGAAGAAAATAATTTTTTTCTTACACCTTGATTGGCTAGATTTTTGGCTTTGAATCTTCTTAACTTAAAGTTTTTGCACTACTAGTTTTGATTTTCTAATATTATATGTTGAAGAATTGAGTTGAGAATTTAGGAAAAAAATTTGACAACAAACACTTAATTTTCACTCATTCAAAAATTGTTAAGTAAAAGTAGATTCAAGATCGAGGGGATAACTAAACCATTAATAGCTCTAAGATGAAATTGAAACACAATAATTCCAATGGTAAGATTGTTCTACCAAGCACACTTAACCTTGACTAACAATTTTTTTGAAAAATTGTTAAAATTGCATACAAAAATGAAGTTTGTAAGTTATTTTTTCAAGAAGATGCTTAGTTTGTCCATAACTTTCTCATTACTAGTCCAAATGGAATGAATCAAAGCTTCAAATGTAGACAAAAGTATAATCTTTGAGGGAAAAAAACTTAATTTTAAAAAGTTTTGATTTTTTTTGAGCTGCTCCTCGAGTTTTTGGACTCATGGTGGCATAATTTTTGTTTCTGAGCATTGATTGAAATAAAAATTATATGCCTAGAAAACTTATCTAATTTCCTATTTTCAAAAAGAAATTCAAAAAATCATGTCAAAAATTGAGATCACATGAGCCTACTTGAAATCCTAAGAGTCCCTTGTAGGGACTTTGGGACTTTAGGGGTTAATTCCAAACCACTTTAATTTCCAAATGACACAATGTAGTTACTGCCTTGGATGCCTAGAGCATTGTAGATGCTATTAGCTATGTCACTTGTCTAGTATTAGCTCATTGGGTGATTGTGTGGAATGCAAGCTAGTATTATAGTCAATTGGTTGGGCGGGCCAATTAAATTTAATTTATAGTGGTTACTTATTTAGAGATAGAGTGTGGATGTACTTTGGCTAGAGTGAGAATTGCTACCCAAATTAAACATTGTCAAATCAACTCACTATAATTTCAAATTTGTACTAGGCACACCTTCCAACTTCTTGTTTCCAACCTATTCACCAAATATATTCTATAAATAGAAAACTGAACAATCACAAGTAGATTGGAACAAAAAGTCAATTAAATTTAGATTTGGTGTGTATATCCTTGGCAAGATAGGATGGGAAATTTGAAGAAAATTTTGAGGGTCTTGAAGCACTTCGTGTCTAATTTGACCATTTGTCAAAGATAGCCTTGTTGGGTGGAGATCTCATGCATTTGATTGGGACGCATTACCTTTGCTTATTAATGAAACAATGAGAGGACTATCTCATGACAATAAAAGGTACCAATTTTGGTAGGAATGGCCAACAATTTGTTTTTTCCCAATGAAAGTGACATGACCTATTAGAATGTTGAAAAAGGTGGAAGTTGAAATGTTGTGGAGTTTTTAATTGTGGTGAAATGTAGGTCTGACATTGTGTACGTTTTGTGTTGGGAGCAAGTGAGCAAGTCTTAAGAAAGCTTTCATGTGGAACTCCACTATATCATGCTATGAGCCTTCATTGGAAGGGCAAAACTTTGAAGCTCCACTCCAACTTCTTACCACAGGGAGAATGTAGGAACAAAATATTTGCTATGCATGATAACATTTGAATTCACATTTGAAATTTGAGGTTTAGAACGTGGTTGGAGAGGTCATAAAATACAAAATTAATTGCTCAAAATAGGAGACATTTTTTTAATTCCATGAACAAGCACTGGAAAAAAATGAAATTCTCAATGCCCCTAAAAAGGGCTAGGGAGGACTGATCCATGTATTGGACATTGTTTTACCTTGCAAATAACTTTGAATTTTTTTATTTTTCACATATGATAAAATTTGCAAATTCTGAATTCATATTTGCAATCAGGGGGGCCCCAAATTAGCTAGAAGAGGTGATGAAATACAAAGTTTAAGCGGCACAGAATAGGGAGCAATTTTTACATTTACGTAGGGGCAATACATCAATCCTCCCTGGCCCCTGGGCAGGCTCGTAAGTAAGCACGGTTTGGAGAACTCCATCCATGCGCGCGGCCGTGGCGCTTCCTGGTTTTGTTGTCGGCGTTGTTGCTGTTTTCTGGTGGGATATTCTGCATTCAAACTCATTTGCTTACTTCCCTGTTTCTAGGATCTACGATAGGTCGGCTATTGTGGTCTTCTGTCCTGAGGCGATGTAAGTTAGTGTGTGTGTTCTGCAACAGCCCTATGGTGTGAACTTAGCTTAGCTTTGTCAGTTTAGAGAACTCTCCAGTCCAGTCCCGCTGTATCTTCCCCGCCATAGCCAGGATCGCATACCATGGACTCTCTCGACATTGCAGTAAGAAGGAAACGATCGCTTGTAGAGATATCCGGCATCAACAAGCGATATGGAAGACCTCTTTTGGAAACAAATAAACCCGTTGTTCGGTCTCTTTTGCTATAGGTCAGTTGGATAGGCCGTTTCTCTCAATTTTCTGGAGTCTTCTCTCTTCAGTGTACTGGCATTGATCTTTCGGTTTGAGGTTTGCTCTCTGCTGTGGCTCTGCTGAAGGACGATGCTGGACGAAGAGATTTTCTGGATAGTATACTCTGGATGAAACTTTGTTCTATTGTTTCTCCAGCATTGACTTCTTGATTAGGAGGCGAAGGAAATGCTCGTTTCAATAGTATATGCAGTCGTTTAACTTACGAGACCAGTAGTCACATGGTCTGCTTTCTACCTTCGCGGTAATTTGGTGATAGTCAACTCGTGTGGTGGTTTCTTTCTGGCGATGCAAGCCTGGGACTATGGCCAGTAAGTAGCAGTCTCTCCACATTTAATGGCATTTATTGGCTCTTGTTGTAGGCTGTATCGCAAAAAAGAAGCCGTGGAAGCTGTGTTTGGTGGCTATTTAGCTTAGATACTCTGCCGTTGCGGCGTTTTCTCGTACGGAATTGCAATGCAGAGCTGTGTGGTGCAGGCTGACGGTCTTCCGCCACTCTTTTTCTCCGTAACTTTATTTTTTTGATCTCGAAGTGTTTCTGCGGATATTTCTAGGACACGAAGTAATGTACGTGCACCATGTGGGGCTTAGCTTTTGCGGATATTTTCTCGGAGAGCTGAAATTAAAACAGCACTGTCACTAGGCATTGTCGCTCTCTTTGCTTTTTTTCCCCATTACACTGGTTCCGTTTTAACTGATGTAGGTAGGAGGGAATCAAGAACTAGTTTTGTATTGATGTTTCTCGCTGCTACTGAACGTTTACCTTTACATTGTTGGCTTCTCATCATTTTTAACTTCGGCTTCTTCAATTTCGTTCGCTCTTACGCAAGTGTCACGGGAGTTAGATTTTCTGCTTCTCATCTACCAGTTTTATATGTAAACTTGCAGGGGTGTAGGCATGACATAACAAATTTCAGCCGTGAACAGGGATTATGTAGTGGAGAAAGTTACTGCTGAAGGATCACTGACACCAGCTGTCTGAATCGCTCATGTTTTAACCAACTAAAGCTGAAGTCATGGCGAGGGGAATTTCTTCCTCCGAATTGTGGAGATCTTCAATACATATTAATTTCGAGGCGGATGTCTGTTTTTATCCTTGAAATCTCGTCTCATAACGTGGTGTTTCTGGACTATCAAGATGGCCGATCCAGTTATGGACCGGTCTTTCAATATATTTCCGGTGGACTTTCCTTCGATAGACCATGCCGGCATGTCATTTCCTGAGGTGCGTGGAGTCTGTCTTCTTTATCCTCTAGAGTGTGTGCGCCAAACTGAGATTGACCTTATACACCACTGAGCGAGCCAGAAAGTAATGCATGCCTGAGGTTCCATTTGATCGAGTGCGAATCTCCATCCTTCGAAACCATTTCAAGAATTGGTGCAGTAGTGTAATGTTTCTGACTTTTGAATGTTTTAGTGTATGCAATTCTACGATCGCTTAAAAGATCACGTGTAGCCGAGCAGATTGTATCACTGCTATAGGCTAGTTCATCACGTTAATGACGAATTATTTATTTATTTGGATGGAAGCTTTTCATTAAGATTATTTGACAATTCCTCAGATTTCTTCATTAGTTGAATAATGCATTAGAAATAAGTAACTTCATACAAAATTGTTGAAAATATCATTGCAATGCACTTTGTTTGTTGCCTCAAGGTCAAAGTTTTGATTTTTTAAAAGTTCGTCCTAAGGTCTGTGAGACTCTGCAGATTTTCAATTTTTCATTTTATAATTAATTATTGACGAATGAGGGGCACTGCTAGGTATTCGCGAATAGATAAAATATTTATATGGGATTCTTTTGATGCCGCTGTTCTTGTCATGTTCAGGTGAAAGCAGCCATTACTTCTCTGAAGTTTATCGAAGATTTAATTATGCCACCGGATGTATTTTGGACACCTGATATGGATATGTTGGACTGGCTTGGTAGCTTCTTTGGTTTTCAGGTGTACACTCTTTACCCTCACTCCATTATATCTGTGTTGATGTTGATCTAATTCTTTACTTTTGAACATTGAAACTATGAAATACAAATGCAGTTAAGGCATATAGTAGAGCGTAACCATTCAATAGATCTCCCTTGTCTGGTACTTGTCTTTGAGGCATGCTAAACTAACTTAGCATTCATATCGATTCGTGAACAGGCAGACAATGTGAGGAATCAGCGAGAACATCTTGTGCTGCTTCTTGCTAATGGAATGATGCAGTTGTACCCTGCACCTACTTTCGATTCAGTATGTACTGTCTCTTTTAAGCATTATGAAGCATTACCAGTCTTTTGCGTTGTCCTGTTACCCTGAAAGAAACCAATATCATAGGCTTTCAGAAATATCGTTACGTACATGCTGCGGTTGTTTAGTGACTGCTTACTCTGGAACGATGTATCGCTAGACGCTTATGTGAGTGGGATAATGCCCGGGATCGATATGCATTTTCATCTAATGCTGTTTATTTTGTGCAAACTTGCTGGTTTCGTCAATGTCAACGATTCCCTGATTTTTTCCTTTCAGATGTGGATGAAATCTTTGGGCATTGCTTGGTCAGCATTTATACTTCTATGTCGTTCAGAAGTCATGTATCCCTAAATTTTCGCTGATTGTTGCAGCTGGAAGCGACTGTAGTTAAAAAGACTCGAAGGAAGGTCACAGAAAATTATGTTTCTTGGTGCAAATTTATTGGGCGCAAAAGCCACTTGAAGTAAGGCCTCGAAAGAGAAGACCGTTAAGGCAATCTGTCAAAATTCTGAGTTTATTTGCATAATAGTAGGTTTAGGTCAATTTCCTTTACAGATTTTTGAGGGGTCTCGTGCTGAATAAAGTTGTGATTAATCTTTTCAATGGAATGTGTCCATTAGTGAGAAATAACAGTTCTAAATTTTCTTGTCCAGAGCAAGCATCGACATGTCCAGATCTTTGCTGCAGCTTATCAGAGTTGCGTTTCAGTGGAGTGAAATAGCAGAACTGGTTGTCAGCATAAGATTTACGATGTAAAGAGAGTTAAACTAAAGGGTTTGTGGATGTTCAAAGGTTGCTAGAGGGTAAGCAGGTACAATTTGACGAACGGCGGGAGTTGATCTATATCTGTTTATATCTCCTCATATGGGGAGAGGCAGCAAACCTGAGGTTTATGCCTGAATGTCTATGTTACATATACCACCACGTCAGTACCCTGCGCTAATTCTAGTCAACTTTCTTGCTATTACTTCTACCTTCAAATTTCTGTTTTAATGCTCTATGCTAGTTAGCTTTTATTTTTAAGTTTCAAGAATCTCAGTCTTGAATTGTTTGAGGTGGAGATGCAAATATACGTTCATGGCTTTTATACATGCCACAAATTCACCAATAGGGTGTGAACATCCCGCGTGTGCATTGAATCTTCAGTGTAATGCTTAACCTGCCTTGATGACTGGCGCCTTTCTTAGGATCACGTCGTTTGGGCCTGGGCATTTATCAAGTAATGATCAAGCGGGCTTTGTGTTTGGGGATTTGTGGTGCAGATGCTCGGCGAACTCAATACGTTGTTAGATAGACCAATGGGTGGTGCTGACATGCGTGCAGTGATGCCTGCCTACACAGGACATAATGGGTTTCTAAATCACGTTGTTGAACCAATTTATAGTATCCTGAAAGCGGTAAGTTTTGGTGCACTCATTCTTGAGCAGGGTGTTCTTCTTGCTGCAGATGCTTTAGGATTACATCAGATACGATGCCCCCCAAGAATGGCAGGATATAGGATGTCTTTGATTACTTGTTCAATCTGCAAGAAGCTGTGCGGATCATACATTTATGGCAGTCAAACTGTACTTGCTACACTGACTCGAGCTTGCGTTTCCCGGGCTTTAATCTCAGTGCAGCCCGGCTTTCGTTATAGTGCTTTTTGAGAAGAGAACAGGATCAATCCGGTTGCCAATACCTCAATACAACTTCCGTCTACATGATTTTTTCACGCTGCATTCAGCTAGTCTGTGGCTTTGGAGAAGTTTGAAGCTGTGGTTGCTTTGGATTTACAGGAAGCGGATTCTAATAATGGTGGGACAGCCCCTCACTCTTCATGGCGAAATTATGATGACCTGAACGAGTACTTTTGGTATGTATATTAAGTATGACTGGTCTTAACTGTCATAATTTGGCTAACATTGGTTTTGTTTGCCTTCTTGTCGATGATTTCTGTTCCAAAAGTCAGTCTTTTGGGCTGCCTTGTTAACGTACTCGAAAATCAAAAGGTTGTTCAAGGTGCTGAAATGCTTCAATAATGAGCTTTCTCGTGTCTTACATCTGATAGATTCTCTTATTGGGTTCACTCCTGTTCAATCGATTGCAGGACCACACGTTGTTTCAAACAGCTACAATGGCCTCTGCGGAGAGACTGTTTTTACTTCGTGGAGCCTAAGAGGGAGAAGGGTTACCTTGTAAGCGCCCTCACAAGTGATTCCGCACTTGATTTAACTAGCTAGTGGTGTTCTTTTGGACAGTGTCAAGACTTGATAGTGTCCAGGAGCGTATGCTATATTCATTGGAAATTAGTATCTACATTGCGTTTTTGTGAATCCCCCGGAAATCTTACCAGGTATGGTCTTCCTTGTAGAATCGAGGAAGGAAACCACAACGTGAGAAGGTGGGGAAAACTGGATTCGTTGAACAGCGCTCATTTTGGTACATCATCCGCAGTTTCGACAAATTGTGGACAGGCTATCTTCTGGTCCTGCAGGTTAGATCCTCAAGAGTGTTCTGGATCATTTTCAAATCTTCATGACAGATCGGCAATTTCTATGAATGAAAATTACTCTGTGCACCTTTCCTGGGTAATAAAATTCTCCATGTAGAATCACTTCCTATATGTGAATTCGCTGTTCCAAAGTTGCATAGTGAGCATTCTTTAGATGCAAGACGATGCTAGACTTCATCATCGCATCATGGCTTCGCTGCTTCCTTATGTCGGTCTCAATGAAAGTCTCGTTGTATTTACGTATACTGTAGTTTACCATACCGTTTCTATAATTCTTGGATGTTTCAAAGTATATCCCTTATACCATTGTCGAAGTAGTGTTCTTAATTCAGTTTGCCTGTTAGGCTTCTGTTGTGTTACTGTGGCATAATGGAGGGCCTCCATGGATTGAATTACAAAAGCCAGACCCCTTGGCCCGTTTCTTGAGTATTTTCATCAGTTGGTCTCTTCTACGGTTCATACAAGGTATTTTTACGAAATTTTTACTTGACTCTTCACTTCAAAGAACTTAGTAGATAGAAGCATCTTCTCCCATATTTGAGGTGTTTAACACAAAGTGGTAATGTTTTGAATCATCATCTGTTTTAGAGACTCATCTGAACCTACGAGCATATTCATTACAAGTCATCTTTTGCTGAGTGGTGGAATATTTCTCACGCAAACTAGAGTTGCGAGTTTAAGGGATTCAGAAGCTAGTCAATGAAAGTAGTTTCTATTTGTTGGATGGAGGGTATCCGTGCTGATGTTCAATTCAGGTTATGAGTGGTGAGGAACACGCCGAAATGTGTCGCGGGCCCAATCTTTTACATGGGGTTGAAAATGTTGACTTTTTTTGCTCTCAAACTGCAGGATTGCTTGATGTGGGAAGCCAGTATAGTCTTGTCACGAAGGATACGGTGCTTACTGGTGTACGTATGTTGCTCAAGCTTCTGGTAGCTGCAACATGGGCTACCCTTTTCATCATCTATTACAGGTTCTAAAAAGCCTGATCTCTTCATTTGGTTTGACATATGAATGGGTTTCATCTGGACTATGTGCTTTAACAATAAAAAACCTGGGTCAACTGGGTGCAAGCCCAAACTTGGTAACTATTCTGTCCCTGCAAAATATGCTACCAACTTTTTCTACTAAGTAATGTTGAACCCCCTAGTTTCAGGAGGTTCTTACTGACCAATTCTCCATATGTGACATTGACTTCTATGTGCATTTAACCTGCAGATGCTGCAACTTTCTGGAAACATTAACCCTATGTTGTTGATGTTTGTGCAGAAGGATGTGGTGGCAACGGAATGTCGATCAGTACTGGACATTAGCTGCAAACCAGAAATTGTACGAGTTCTTGTACATAGCTGCGGCTTTTATTGCTCCAGAGGTTCTTGCCAGCACATTGTTTATTGTGCCATGGTTGCGTAATTTCGTTGAGACTTCAAGCTGGAGAATATTTCATCTCTTGACTTGGTGGTTCCAGGTAGGGTTCTTAAACCCTTCGATTGGACCATTTGGATGCAAGTACAGCTTACCCCTTCAATTTATTATTGTTTCTAATAGTTTGAGAAGATCTTTGTCTTTTCAATATTGGAACAAATACATTGCTACTTGTACTTTTGTGCCAATTACAGCTGATTTATTCATTCAGTTGAGTAGACCCATCCTGGACATGACTTATTTGATCTGAGTTTAAGATTAATTTATGTATGGGGACATTTCACTTGTAGCATCCAATACCTTATTACCTTATTTGCCTTATGTGCTGCATAAGATATCTTAATTTCCAGATAATCAAAGAATCATTATTGTGGTATGTATTCTTGTGCGAACAAACTCTAGCGAAGGAGGTGTAAGTATAATATTTATTGCAAGTTCTATGTTTACGGCGCAGACACGTGGTTATGTTGGCCGGGGCCTTCGTGAAGGTATCGTGGATAATGTGAAGTAAGTACTATTCATTACTGAAAGTCCACCTCGGAAAGGAATGCATCACGGGTTGCACTCGCTATCTAGATCCATGTGGCTTAATCAGTAGAACTATCCTTATAGGCTTTTTATCCTGGTTGGTTTCAGGCTTAGAATTCCTTCATTATCATCAATTGTTTTGCTATTCTCTTCGGGCTGTGAGTGTCAGGTATGCGGTTGTTGCAATTTGTGTGGAACCTGAGTCATCGGACATCTTGTGTTCCCAGATATACTCTATTCTGGGCATGTGTTCTTGCGTCGAAATTCTCCTTCAGCTATTGGCTTCAGGTACTCTTAGATGTGATACCAGAATGGGTATTTGACATCATTCATCTGTTCTGGAACCCGATAATTTGTGTTTCCAGTAGTCATCCAACATCTTTGTATAGATGCTTTTAAAAAAATTCCCGAAAATTTAGTTACGAGACACTCTGATCTTTTGTTTTGGTCCTGATCCGTTAATATATACAGATTAGACCTCTGATTGCACCAACTAAGCAGATTCTTGCGGCCACCAATGTCAAATACGAGTGGCATGAGTTTTTCCCAAAAGGTATGTCAATTTTGATTTACCACAGTTTTTTGGCATATCTTACTTCTGACCTGTGAACTTTTCGAACCCATTTAACACTACCAATGTGATTTCTGACCTGTGGGGCGCGTTTTAATGTCAACTTGTGCCCCTACTCGATTATTGCATTCGATCAGGATTTTACTGTATTTAGCTCCTGCATCTCATATTACTTTTTGTCTTGTAGGTAATCGGGCTGCGGTAGCTGCATTGTGGACTCCAGTGGTCCTGGTGAGTTGATGTTCGATTGTGATAGACGGTTCTGCTCATTCACATGTGTCCACTGCTTTCACAGTACATTGTGAAAGAGTTTTTATGCCATCTGTGAACTTTTTCTGTTTTTTTTTTATCAATCTAACAGCAGAAGCAATGCAACAAGCTGACAGTGTTCTTCGAAGTCTGCTTTTTGCTTACATTTATCGGGTAATGCACCACTATAAGTGACGCAGATAATTGGACAACAGATTGATTCAATTGAATTTACTAACAAGTGGACAATTGTCTCTAGATATACTTCATGGATACTCAAATCTGGTACTCGATCTGGTCCTCGGTTATCGGAGCGTTTGTTGGCCTTCTTCAGCATCTTGGAGAGGTTTCCTTTCAATCACTTGTTCGTTGTAGAAACTTAAAGCATTTTTTCTTTGACTACGAGCTTTTCTCATCCTGTAAACTCTGTTGGGAAATCCTTACTGTCTCGTCATTCCACTCTGATGTTCTTATCATTCTAAGTATCTGATGTATTGTGTTTAAGTGATCTCTTGAGCACCACGTCCAATTAAATTGTGAAATTTAAGCACTTTTGAATACATGTCGTGCAATGTGTCTTACTTGTCCGATTTGTATAATCTATCAACCCTGCTATCTAGTTATCTTACATTCAGCTGAGTACCTGACACCAGGGTTTTATTCATCACTCTCCAGATTCGGAACGTGGAGCAGCTCAGACTGAGATTTCAGATCTTCCCGAGTGCATTTCAATTTAGTTTAATGCCAATGGATGACTCAGTACACAGGACGTAAGACCTCTACCATCTTTGGCAGTACAATCCGTTTTGTTTCTAAATTTTTTAAAAAGTGGTCTCATTTTGCACTTTCTCGCCGAGTAGTATGGTTCAATTTAGGAGTAGCAAAATTCACTTGAATTAGTCTTTTAATACGTAATCTTTCTGAAGTCTTCTGACGGTGTTCGAACTCGTTCAAAGATTAATTTCAAACGCCGAGAAAATCATAATCAGGACAGAATTGTTAGCTAAAATCTCGGTCAATTCCCCCCCTTGAACGGTGTAAATAAGGTCTACTCAGGTCTGTTCGTGTTAAGATCTGCCATTCTTCAATTTCTTGAACTTCTTGAGCAAATTGCGTGCATTTTGTATCTAAGAGTTGACGAGTTGTTTCAGTCTAGAGCTGACTATATCTCCTTCCAGGGGCACCCTTTTCTAATGTTTTGGTCATCTATGAATGATGCATTAGTGTATGGGCAGGTGTAAAGGATTTGCTTAAGCGACTTAGCTTGAGATACGGGTTGTCATCTGTATATGAGAAGGTAAATCCGAAGTCTAGTTTTATTGAGCCTTTCTACTTCTGGTTGTTGTGCTGATGCAATTCTTACGTTGTTGATCAGGAATCACTGAAACTGTCAATCATAGTTGATGAAATTGTCTTGGTCTGTGCTTATAACGAGGCCAAATCTTGTTATCTTCGTTTAGTTGAATTAATTTAATTCTCAGGCTCCGTCACACGTTTTTACTAAAGCATCTGTGACGTTTCTGGTACTAATGACAGGTGGAGTGGGGCCAAATTGAAGGTGGGCGTTTTGCACACGTTTGGAACATGATTATTCAAACCTTTCGCGAAGAAGACCTCATAAGTGACAGGTTAGCTTGAGGCCTTTCTAGTCATACTTAGTTATCCAACTGAACAATTCAGATATCCATCGCTATCTAGGTCCCGTGGCCTAGTTAGTAGAGCTATCCCAAACAGACTCTTCATTCCCGCGGCCCGGGGTCGGAGTTATTCTTGTTCTTCTAGATATAAAGTCTCTTCAAGTCTACCAGTTTGTCATCAAGTTGTCCGACAGATTTTATTTATTTCGGTTCATAATTTTGAGATTTTCGATTAAAAATAATTCAATGTCTACTTCCGTTGCTGAACACGGGTAACTCTGGTTGTTTTGAAAATTTGAATTCAGAGAGGTAGAGCTTATGGAGATTCCTAGAGGAGCATGGAGGCTCAGCGTCTTTCAGTGGCCTTCAACCTTGTTGGCTAATCAAGTGCGAACCCCCTTCCAACTTCTGTCACATATGAAGAGCCGTGAAAGCAATTGCAATTTCAAAATTTTGTGTGACTGCATCAGTCTTGTTGTTTTGTGGATACAATTTGATTTATTAATACACCTTTCAAATTATAATTTTTTTGATGTCCAGCAGAAATTTACTGTTGAACATACTTCAGTGGCTCAGAATATTGTGTAGGGGGATCAGATAGTTCACCATCCTCGGAATTTCGTGGTCCCTGCAGATCCTCCTTGCTCTTCACAGCGTTCAGTATCATCGTGGAGATGATAGATCTGTCTGGAACATAATATGTAAAAGCGAGTATAGAAGGTGTGCAATCATCGAGACCTACGAGAGCGTGAAGCATGTAATCAGGAAGATTCTCAAAGAGGGTTCTGATGAATTAGAAATTTTCTTAGCCATTTTGGAAGAGATAGATCGCGCAATTATTCAAGGACGATTCACAACAACTTTCATGCTCCCAGAGTTGTTAACGATCCATTCCCGGGTTGCGGACTTGATTAGCCTTCTTCTGACTCGCCCTACTCAGAGACAAATCCAGAAGGTTATATGACTTTCAGTTTATTCTTCTCTGCTTCAACATTGCTCGCTGATTATTTGCCTAGAATCCTTCCTGATTTTGGCTTTATACTATGTACTGCCTTCTAATATATGTTAAATGACGTGAGTTTCTCAACCAAATTAGGGGGGCATCTTAATGGAACTTCATGTAGAAGAGGATCTGAACTGGGAAATTTGGTTTTGAACTGCTCAGGTAGTCGATTCCCTTCAGAACTTATATGAAGGTCTAGTACATGACTTTCCAAGAGACTTTGGCGTTCGGGAAAGTATCAAGGCACGCACTTCTTATCACAAGGATAATGTGGATAGTGAGCTGTTCATGGACGCTGTTGAACTCCCAGAAACTGACGACGAATCTTTCTTCAAGAATTTAAAGAGGCTGCACACAACCCTGAGTACCAAGGATCCGTTATTGAACGTTCCAAAGGGACTTGAAGCCAAGCGACGCATTGCATTTTTCAGTAACTCTCTGTTCATGACCATGCCACGAGCACCACAGGTATTTAACTGAACTCCAAACCATCAATAAGCGTCTACTTCCCTGTGTTCCATAATACAGCTGGATTCTATGTCCCATTTCGGGCAAATTGTTAACAGATGCTGGGTTTCCGGAGTTCACATCCTAATTTCATCTTGTTTCTGTGCATGTCCTAAGAGATTATCTTCTTAATCTAAAAAATGAACTTTTGCATTTTTTATAAATGGCACAGATTCCTTTTAATTCTCTCCGCCTGTTTTTGAGCATTAGGTGGAAAGGATGTTGGCTTTTAGTGTGCTGACACCTTACTACAATGAAGAAGTCATTTTCAGTAAGCATCAGTTGAAAGAGGAAAACGAGGATGGGGTCACCATTCTCTTCTACCTTCAACGGATCTTCCCAGGTAATATTGAAGTGTCCTCTGTTGCATTTCAAAGAGGATTAGCTAAATTAGCTGATGATTTACTTAAGACTATTTTATGTAGTCTATCTCGTAAGAATTGCATCCAAAGTTGACTATTCAAGTTTCTTACTAGTCCAATCATATCCAGGTTGATGGTGTAAATTATAAAATTCTTCTAGAGTTGATATGCCATTAAGGATGCTCTAATATATGCAACTTGTCAATTTCAGAGGACTGGTTGAACTTCCTGGAGAGGATGAGGAAACGAGACCTTTCTGAGGCTCAATTATGGGAATTGGATGACGCTTACGAAATAAGACTTTGGGCTTCCTTTAGAGGACAGACGCTTGCACGAACTGTACGAGGAATGATGTATTATGAAAGGTATGTTCTGATTTATTATAATTGATACTTCGATGATTGAAGATTTACTAACTGGAGTTACAGTTTTTCAGCTTGGCCATTAGACATCTTTGTGCTTCTGATTTTTTAATTTTCGGTAATTCAGCTCAATTTTACGTTGCTTCTTTCGGCATTGCCCCTTTCAGAGACCAGCGAGTGTTGTGTATTCTTGTAAGAACCCATCCCAAATTCTTGTCTTGATATGCTCGTTTCTCATTTGTGTGCTCTGAAATCGTTTTCGCTGGCAGGGCATTAGAATTACAGGCCTTTCTGGACACATCAAATGAAGTAGAGTTACTTGGCATTAAGGAACTCTTGGAACGAGGATCTAGTACAAACGGTAGGGGTTCTACGCGATCCATGGGTTCCATGGGTTCCATGGGCTCTATTGGCTCCGAGCATGAAGTGGCGGAGTTTAACCGAGTTCACAAGGAAGAGCAGGAACTTGCAAAAGCTGCAATGAAGTTCACTTATGTGGTGACCTGTCAAATTTACGGAGCTCAAAAGGTCGCTAAGGATGTTCGAGCAGGAGATATACTGCAATTAATGAAGACATATTCAGGACTACGGATTGCCTATGTGGATGAGATAAATTGCCCATCGAATGAAAAGAGCGCTAAAGAATATTATTCGGTTCTCGTCAAGTATGATCCAATTGAAGAGAAGGAAGTTGAGATTTACCGAATTAAACTGCCAGGTCCTCTGAAGTTAGGAGAAGGAAAACCGGAAAACCAGAATCATGCCCTTGTTTTCACAAGAGGTGATGCAGTTCAAACTATAGACATGAATCAGGTTCGATCTCAATAATAGCCTTTCAAGACATTTTTGCTGCTACTTATTGGAATTGAGGAAGTTCTCGCTATGGTTGTTCCGTCCCTGTCGATTTATAATTTTCTTGCTAATTACTCTTGTTGTGTGATCGTTCTTGAACCGTGAATTGATCAAGGTCACTTAAACTGCACTGGATTGGTTTGCATTCAGGAAATGTACTTTGAGGAGGCAATAAAGATGAGGAACTTGCTCCAAGAATTCACAGTGCGTCATGGAACCCGAAAACCCACAATCTTGGGAGTGCGAGAGCATGTCTTCACTGGTTCAGTTTCATCTCTGGCCTGGTTCATGTCCGCTCAAGAGACTGTGTTTGTCACCCTTAGCCAACGCGTACTCGCGAATCCTCTGAAGATTCGGATGCACTATGGACATCCTGATGTATTTGATCGTTTGTGGTTTCTCACTCGGGGTGGTATCAGCAAAGCATCCCGGACGATCAACATCAGTGAAGATATCTTTGCTGGATTTAATTGTACATTGAGAGGTGGCAATGTGACTCACCATGAGTACATCCAGGTATTGATCTCTAACCTTTGCTAGAATTGCTTGTTTATTGAAGCTTAATCCTGAGTAATAGGTTTCCTTTGGTGTAGGTACTATTTAAGATGTACATGCGGAGCTATAGTATCAAATACCTTTACTTTGTTGTCTGTGGATGTCTGCGTCTTTTGCAACATTGCGCTACCATCATTGAAGTGGTGTCATTCTCATCTCTCTAAAGTCAGTTATGGATAGGCCGTAATTCTAACGAGAGTCATAACGATTTTCTGAACTGAAAATTGATATTTAACGCATTTTGATTGTTGATCTGGAAATTTATAGTTAAAGTTTACTCATCGTTGACCTGGATTTTTAGTAGTTAACGATCACTTTTTTTCTAAGGGACGCAAGTGCAAGAGGAAGTTTTATTAAGCTTAAAGTACTTTGTTGGTGAAAAGAAGTTGGCACTTCTAAGATATTCTCTTTCGGTTGGATCGTGCAGGCTGGGAAAGGTAGAGATGTCGGGCTGAACCAAATCGCAATGTTCGAAGCGAAAGTGGCCAGCGGGAATGGTGAACAGATTCTGAGTCGTGATGTATATCGTCTTGGTCATCACTTAGATTTCTTTCGCATGCTCTCCTTCTATTATACCACGGTTGGATTTTTCGTGAGCAACATGATGGTAGTCCTTACTGTGTATACCTTTCTCTGGGGCCGTGTCTACTTGGCCTTAAGTGGCATTGAAGCATCATTAACAGGTGGATCAGCGGCACTTGCAAATGCTGCCCTTACAGCCACTTTGAACCAGCAGCTTGTTGTGCAACTGGGGTTGCTGACTGCTCTTCCCATGCTTGTGGAGGATGCTTTAGAGCACGGGTTTACTACAGCGTTGTGGGATATGATTACCATGCAGCTACAACTTGCTTCTATCTTTTTTACCTTCTCAATGGGCACTCGTTGTCACTATTTTGGTCGGACGCTTTTACATGGTGGCGCCAAGGTAGCTCTACCATCCAACTCCGTCTTCTTTTCTAATTCTGTATCGATATTGGTGTGGAATGTTTTTTTATTACATTATTATCTCAATTTCCAACGCTACATGTTTGGATTGCTCAATACCTTATGACGCAGTCTTAAAAATAAATCTGTAAGAAACTGAAGTAATTATTATTTTCATCTATGTATGTACAACTGCATTCACATCATTTGCTTTGAAAGATGGTATAATAGAGAGACTGTAGTGACTAGTTTTTCTGATTCAGTTTTATGAATGGCCCTTAGAATAGAATAAGATTGAAACTATTTCATTGTTGATGTGCAGTATCGAGCAACTGGGCGTGGCTTTGTGGTGAAGCATGAAAAATTTGCGGAAAACTACCGACTTTATTCGAGAAGTCATTTCGTTAAGGGGATCGAGCTTCTATTGCTACTTCTTTGCTATTTGGCATACGGCGAAACGAGCTCATCCGCCACATACATTCTTGTGAACATCTCCAGCTGGTTTTTAACCTTGACATGGATTATGGGGCCCTTTATTTTCAATCCCTCTGGATTCGATTGGTTGAAGACTGTTGAAGATTTTGGGGACTTCATGCAATGGTTATGGTTCAGGGGTGATGTTTTCGTCAAAGTTGAGCAAAGTTGGGAGATATGGTGGGAGGAGGAGCAAGCTCATTTTAGAACTACGGGCCTCTGGGGTAAGTTTCTAGAGATTATACTGGATTTGCGGTTCTTCATTTTTCAATACGGAATTGTATACCACCTGGGGATCACTGGGGCCAATACGAGTATCTCCGTCTACATACTGTCGTGGAGCTACATGCTGTTCGCTGCGGTCGTTCACATCATACTCTCGAGTGCTAATGAGCGGTTTGCTGCCAACAATCATGGTCTGTACCGCGCTATCCAAGCTCTAACGATTGCTGTCATTGCGGCGTTAGTTGTTGTACTGTGGATCAAAACAAACTTCATGTTTCTGGACATAGTGGCGAGTTTTCTTGCGTTCTTACCAACAGGCTGGGGAATCATTCAGATCTGCCTTGTTTTGAGACGTCCATTTCTGGAGAATTCCCCGTTATGGGGAACCATTGTAGCTGTTGCCCGCTTATACGATCTTGCCATGGGCTTGATCGTCATGACCCCAGTTGCTGTCCTCTCATGGTTGCCAGGATTTCAGGCTATGCAGACCAGAATTCTTTATAACGAGGCCTTCAGCAGAGGCCTCCAAATCCAGCGACTGCTGGCTGGGAAGAGAAATCGAAATATTGACTAAGTTAATCACTATCCCTTAGATTTGTATTGAGCAAAGGGTGTAAATTTTGACACTAACGGCCTTATGTGTAGCACACTGATTTTGTAGCGTAGCAGTACTGTGGGCAGTTCAGGATAGCCGTGTAAGAACTCACAATTGCCGAGGAAGTCCATACTACAGTCTGTATATGACCAGGAACTCACTTTGTTTATTCAGTTGGGCATAGTCCCAATAATTTTGTATTGATGAGATTTTATACCAAGGGACGGTTTGACAGGCATTTCTAAGATCTTTGTGAGAAAGTTGAATATCGACCCAACAGAGAATTAGAAGGTAAACTTTTAAAAGCAAACTTTATTTCAATGGTCTCGCGTACAAGACTTGTTTTCTGCTACATGTATTGAAAGAATATGCCGGTGTACCACAACGGCAAGGGCGAATTGACACCCTCATTACCCCGCCTTCGGATGGAGGGGTCTTTTGTTCGTCCAGACACCCCTGCCTCTGACCACCTCCCCTGCGACTTCCTCCCTTCCTCCCTGCGACCTCCCGCTCAAGATTCTGAAGATCAAGCTTGATTACTGCGTGGATTGTGTTTTTGATGCTACTGAAAATACGCACATCATGTGTAATAAGAACAAGCTTGATTACTGTTGTTTCGATGCTACCGAGGCCAGCTGTTTTTGTAATAAGCTCCGTGAAAGTCGGATCTGCACTAAGTTTCATTGGTATTGCCTTGTTATTCTTGGTTGTGTGTGTAAGCTCCATCAAAATCGACTGTTGCTCCTTAAAATAGTGTGTGTGAATGAGCATCCACGAAGTTCATAGCTGTGAAAATGAATACTGATACAACTATCGGTGTTAGTCTAGAGAACAAATCATCCTGAATTTGAGAAGTAATATCTCTTATTCAAAACAGTTGCTTATAAACGACATACGTTGGAATCACCGAAAACCGTCCCTGTGCACACCCATTCGTGCACAGTAGATTTCCCTTGAAGTGTCCCCCAAGCATGACATCATGAACATTGCCACTGTCAACAATAAGTAGCATATAATTAATAAAATGTGAGGAGTAGCTTACCGAGCCTCCGTATAAGCACCAGAGCTGCACAAGGCCTGAAACAACACCCAAGTACTTCAGGAGAAAGTACAGGCCCAAGAGGTATCACCGCCACGTAACCATAGAACATTAAGGCTGCACACGAGACTTTGTTCACGTCGTAATGCCAAGACGCGGCGTTAGTAGATAAGTATGCTGCTGTTACAAACACCAGCGTAGAGCAGATCCAAAACGGTCCATAACCTGTGCCGAAAGATAGAGCTGATAGTCAGGTGCAGATTCCTCAAGTTCAATAAACTTGCACTCATGATTGGTAGCAAAAAATTCAAGATGATTCAATTGTTAGATACCATACAAACATGACATAAAGAGAAAAAAAACACGGAGAAACACAAGCTCACATGTCCGGATTGTGACTGGTTTTCTCAATAAAATCACCGTTGAAGGGGAAGAGAGAATCCCGAACACGCCCTAGAACATCCGAAGAGTCTACATTAAAGTAGGGTCGATAAGAAACAACGCTGAAGTAGCTCTGCCACCCTGAAGCCGCTGAAGATTCACCATTCCCTCCTTGACTTCCAGAGCCGGGATTTGAAAATGAACCTGCTTGTAAAATGGATTCATGGTGAGGAAAAAGAATACAGGAGACACAGTAGAAGCACGATTTCCAAAATGCATGTAACTGAAAATGAAATAACGACAAGGTGCATGATAAGGGATAAGTAGTATGAGAATATAGATTCAAATAAAACAGTAGCTTTGACAACGATACTCAAGATCTTACGCATGAAGTACATCACCAGAGTTGTCAGGAATACATAGTTACACATTTTCTCCAAGAAATAATTAGGACACTTGAAGCACCGAGTGTCACTAGAAACTTCAGTTGCAATAGAACATACTTGACACGCAAAGCAAGACCCACGCTCTGAGTAGCATACCCGATCAACATGACAGTGCTTAGAGAGCATACATTCTCAGGCGCAAAAGTCTCAATCTTCATTATCGATGTTAGAGGTTCACATGTTGCTTTAGCACTCACCCTTTCGAGGCATCTTGATGCTCTAGAATCGTAAACAGATTCATTTCGCGATAAAATTATTCAGGATTTATAATTTATTCTGCATATTCCTTTCTCCTTCCACCCATTCTTATCCATCACTGAGCCACCTCAACTAATAACATGCTTGAGGTAACCGATGTATAGCCCGTTGAATAAGACAAAGATGTATGGTGAAAACACTATATGATTGGAAAAAACAGCAGAGAGGAAATTTGATCGACATTCTAAGAAAATTAAAAAAAGGGATAGAGTCCACTTACCATCAGCATCCCGGGGAGCTGAAATGATCCGATGACGTATCATTCGGGGGAAAAGTTTGTAGATTAGATTCAGCAAAATTAAGAAACAACGACCATATTCAGTCATCATGCTTTGGCATTTTCACTTTTCTACTGAAAGATTGAGTAGACTTCGTACAATCAAACTCAGCTTACATACAAAATTCTAAGAATTCCGCATCAGTTTCACACCCTGAATAAACGTATCCTTCAGACAGAAATCCTCGAGCTAAGCGTGAAATTTCTTCACCTTGAAACTGCAACACTCGATCCGAACTTGCGGCCACTGGACGACTTCTATATTGAACGATATATAAGGAAAATAGGGACAAAAGGAGGAAAGGTACTCAAGTCCAACAATTTGTAGTCCGAAATAGTAAATGAAGCAAAGGAACACATTGAAATACTGAAGGCTGAAAATCACGTCATACACATAGCAAATAAATGCAGGACAACCGCCTCTAAAACAATTGACGATACTAAATGCAAAGAATTGGTCGACTGTGACCTAAGACATTGGCCTCAGCCCCTGTCACGCATGCATACTTCCCACCTGGTCGAAGGACGCGTTTGACCTGCCCCAAATCCAAAACGACACCAACATCACCACCCATATTCATAAGAGTGATGGTATCTTTTGCCTACATTCTCATCATGCAAGTGGCCTGCAACGTCATGTGGACTGCAGAGACCTACTCTTCCCGCTACTCTTGCAGAAGCGGAGCTATTTTTCAACCTTCTACCGAACCAGGGGTCTTCTAGAGCATCAAGATAAATCTGGATAGTTTAAAAGGATAGCATTTACGCGATCTGCAAATTCATCTTGATGTAGATCATTGGATTGAGAAAAATCATGCAAGTTTGGAGAAAAATTAATAGTCACACGAAGCACAAGCCGAATCACTTTGGAGAACAGGAAGGTCATGATCACACAGTAATCACTGTCTACGGTACATACCACAAACTACCAAAGCATATTCTCTTGAAACAAATCCTTCGAAGGACCATATACATTTGAGATCTGTATTCACTACAGTGTCACGACACGAATTGTCCAAGCAAAAGTGGGAATTTTTGGGATATTCTATTTCCAATAAAATAAAATTGTACTTGGAGTAGAGATTTGCATCACTGACGTGTTCTAGACAACGATTGGAACCTCTTTGGCCGCTCGCTCCGCACAGGCTTGGGCCCATGCTTTAGCTCTTTCAGCACCTTCTTTCCATCTCTTTCTTCGAGCAGTATCACGAGCAGTTATGGCTACTTTCTTCTGCTCCCGTTGAACGTGTGCCTGCATCTGTGTTTGAAAAACAGCACATACCCGAGTTCAAAAACATCACAAAAGAACCCCCATAAGATTGACAAAGCGTTCTCAATGTTAAGATAGTAGGTATTAAATTCATATAGTCCTCATGTTGAGTTAAAGCTAAGTTATCGTAAATGTAATGCCCATAGCAAAATATTGAAAACTCAATGTTGGTGTGATTTTACTGTCCTTGCCATTAACTTGACGTTGTATTATTAAGCTAATGTGAAGTCAACACGCACAAGGAATTAATGTAACATTACCTTAACAATGATCTGATGGAATCAAACTAGAGACCAATTGATAAATCGGTGTATATAATAGGGGGATCCCTTTGAGATGGAACCATGGAAGATCCCCAACTTTCCCTACTGAAAGACAATTAAAAAGAAACGCAATTTTTAATGCTCGGCCATCCCAATTGCAAGCGTACCTTAGCAAACTCCATGCGCTGTGCCATACGCTTCTGGTGATTCCGATTTTTAACGCTCCCCTTATTAGGTCGTGAGTCAGGAATCTCTTCTCCTTCGGGAGGTATAGGCAGCATTGCATAGGGAGCTGCATTCAAAAAATCCAAAACAAATTCTTCAAGCTGACGAGAAAGACCTCAATCGCATTGACCACCAATGGAACTTTTAGGGTTTAGGGTTTATCATAAGATGAACTTCCTGGCGAGGAAAGGCCACTCCTACCTCCTTGCCATTTCTTCGCCCTCTTTGCGTAATGGCGAACGCTCCCCAGAAGAATCGGCGCGAGAAATGGTGCTCTAGCCAGATTCCTCAACTCCTCATGCGGAGCAGACGCTGTGGACAGGGCATTCAAAAAACCTCGGGAAGGAGCCGATCCTGAACCAGAACTGACGTTCGAAGAAGGTAACGACGCAGAACGCAATCCTGTCGACGACGACCTCGCCGTAGCTCGCATCAGTGCCGTGGCCAAAGCTCTGTAGGCCGCCATAGCCCAGCTTCGAAACTACGGAGTAAGAAACTAGAAAACACTTGCGCTTCCAAATGCAGAGCCACACTGCCACACGAGCACAAGCCGAATCACTTTGGAGAACAGGAAGGTCACGACCAGGTAGTAATCACTGTCTACGGTACATTTCACAAACTATCAAAGCATATTCTCTTGAAACAAATCCTTCGAAGGACCATATGCACTTGAAATCCGTATTCACTACAGTCGTCCAATATAGAAGTCGTCCAGCGGCCACTACCAAAGTCGTCCAATGTAAGTAAGTTATTTAAAGCAACTCCAATCTTCTATTAAGCCTCGACTCTTGTTGTAACATACAAGAGATGAACTTTGCAATCGCATTGTAAGATGAAAATCTCAGCATCAGGAAGGATCACACCACCGATACCAAATCTCGTTCCATGAAAAATTCAATTAGGAAGAAAAGTATATTTTAGTGGCATCTGAATTAATTCCGGAGCACAGAAGGGGAAGACGATACTATTGTAACAGAAACTCAAAACCGCATCAGAGAGATGAAAATTTCACACGGTTGTCTGCAACCTTAACACACGTGGACAATCAACGGCAGAGTCATGTAGTGGTGCAAAGGAGCCATATCCTACATATCCAACGTACAGATCCAAAGTCCCTAACCGCATTTTAACGACTAAGAGAAGTGCAGCAACTCTGAATTCTCTTCAACTTCGATTCTTGTCGGTACGTTAAAGAACTAATTTAAACAATCAAATTGCAAGAGAGAAGACTTACATTACAAGAATAAAACCAATACAGGACTGCCCACACGACAAATCGCAAATCTCATCCCTCGACCTAAGAAAAAGATGTGCTCGACGTACCGCAGGAAAATTTCACCAGGAAGAAAAGTAAACCCGAGATGGCAGAAAATGGCAGATTGGAAACGGGGAAGACTATACTGACGGAAACTCAAAAATCTTTCCAATGCGCGTAAAGAGATGCTGACGGAGTCACAGGCGTCAACAACCTTAACACCACGCGGGACGATCGACAACAGCACTCTGCAAAGAAGCCATCCTGCGAACTCTGACTCGCGCTTCCTCGAGTTTAACCCTTAACCCTTAAATGACGGACCTATGACCACTGATTTCAAGCCTCATTGTCATCACTCAGTTTGTTGCCATTTTGCAACAAGATATGTATGAAAAAATTTTAATTTATTTTTCAGAGATGAAACAAAATGCCTTCTTTGTTGCACCAAAATTTTAGATTTTTTTGTAAATATTTGTTTTTTTTGTGAATTTTTGTAGATATAATGAAGAAAAATCATATCAAATAGAAAATTATTTCAAAAAATCTGAAAATTTCACCATGTGTGCATATTATAGTGATGAACAACATGGTGTAAACTCATTTTCCGTGCCATTCTATAATTATAACGTAGTAGACATTGAAAATACATCCAAAGTTCAAACTGCAATGAAAAATTGATTATTAGGAATTTTTTCAAAATTCAAATTGGAGTAGAAACCAGAGTGAATGAACTTTATTTTGTTAGTTGGGCTTAAATTCAAAAAATATCATTTTTGTAGAGAAATTTCAGATTTAAAGCAAGGAACAACAACTTTCTAAAATACACTAAAATAGCATATTTTGTGATCCGTTTTTTTTAAGTAACTTCTCATTTATGTGAAGACAAACAATAGCATAACTCCAAACTCAACTAGATTATCTTCATAACCCAACATGGAAGGTCAACAAGAAAGAAGTGGATGAAAAACTGCTTCCCAACTCTCTACAGTTCAAGAAACATTCATCCAAAAGCCACAAAATGGCCTTGTCGTCGTTTCTGGGTTAAAAGGACCTTTGGAAATTATGACTGTGAAGCATTGGCTTAAAAAATTGTAAAAGCACTCATTGCAAGACAAACTACACTAAATAGTATATTTAATGTTAGCAACACTATTTACGAACCATGACACTAAATATCATTAACCCTACTAAAATAAGTAACATTAAATCTAATTTCTAACACTAAATGTACTTTATGGTAAATCTGAAATCTGAAAAGGTTTACATTTAGTGTTAGAACACATTAAAGGCCAGGGAAGCCCAGAAAAGGCCAGGGAAGGCGACGCAGTCAAGTTTAGCACTACATTAATTCCTCCAAAGTTGAGATTTAGTGTTGTGTGGAGTAGGGTGGTAATTACACTAAACGTAATCCAACACTAAATATACTATTTAGTATACTATACAAGACCTCCCCTTTTCTTGCAAAATTCTGAGGATGAATAGTTGCACTTCTGTCCTACATAGAGAGATCCTCTGTCATGCACAGACGCAAAATGTTCACTTCAACTTTAAGGGTTAACCCAACAAGTACTTCATCCTAATTTTTCAATTTTTTTTAAATTTTAAAGTGGGTTAGAATTAAGGGACATTTAACAAATTCTGGAATTTTTAAATTCC
This sequence comes from Climacium dendroides, assembly GCA_950106755.1. Lineage (NCBI taxonomy): Eukaryota > Viridiplantae > Streptophyta > Bryopsida > Hypnales > Climaciaceae > Climacium > Climacium dendroides. Next base: position 18,572,521 of record OX467083.1, read on the forward strand.
ATAAATATGAATTCTGAAATTTAGGGTTTAGGTGGTTATCAATTTTCGTTGGTCACTACTGACCAACTACAGCATAACTGTCTTATAAACCTATACTTTTCTACCATGTATACTACATAATAGTACCTGTATGTTGGCTACCCACCGATACTTGTGTTGATGTCTTCAGGTTTCAATCAAGGCTTTTGGCAATGTCTTCAAAATGTTTTTTTGGTCCATAAGTCCTAAATAACTCCATAATTTGTTAAATAGCTGATAATTTCAACTTGTTTAGCTTCATTTTCTTAGTTTAAGACACATACCAATAATGGACATTTGGTTTTGCTACATCTCCATTAGGGCTGTTTTTTTTGGCAAAATTTTGCCAAACTGTCATAAATCTGACCTCTGAGACTTTGTCCTTCCCAAAACTAGCCTTTGTAGTAAGGCCAACAAGGGGGACATTGGTCCAAAAAAAAAAGCCCTAATCTCCATATGCCAAAAATAGAGCCAACAACTAGTACACAATCATGCATTTGGATTGATGTACCAGCTACTTCCCTTTTTTTCCGGCTTTTTGGTGGCAAATTGCACCAAAAAAAATAATTTGGCTAAAAAATACCAGAAAACTTGGATGAAATCGCCAAATAGTAGATGAAAACCGAATTATAGATATGTACTGCTAATGTGATATTTTCTATCCAATATGTGGATGAATGTCAAAATTTGGAGCACCACTATAACATTTTATATCACCACTTTTGCACTTCTTAAAAAATGAAAAAAAGCACCCTGGCATCCAGTCTGTATGTATCTATTTTGACGAGCTCCATCTTATAACTTAGGACAAGTCCTGGTCAATAGTCTGGACAACATTCTCATCCTTAAATGTATGTTTCCTGTGTTCCCACGTAAAGAACCAGAGTTGATTTTCAATTCAATTGCTTCATGTGAATACTGCACATGTGATAATGATCACGAGATATACTTGAAAGCGGAGTAAATCAATCCAAATAGAATGGCACAATAGTCTGGACCTTCAATTCTAAGTCTCACAAGGATTTGTAGCCTAAGTATGATAGAACCACCCATTCCCAACTAGGGATCCATATCCAATCTCTACGGTGCAGCTATTTCCAACCAAGGCTGCAACAAATTTCCAACCAAAGCTTCTCCTTTTCAAGGTTGGGACTAATAAGGTCATGACACAAATCCCGAAGTAGTGAGCACGAAAGTAGGAAGTAGTGAGAAGAAAAGTAGTTCTAGAAATGATCGGAAATAGAAGACTCTATACATTGAGTATGGATCCAAACCAACTTTTGGCTTCCAAAACTCATAGTGATTTCAACTCAAGGCATAAAATTTCGAAAAAAATTGCAATCCCCGTGAGTTCTGCCTTCCTACATGGCAGGAAATGTACCTTTTATTGCTCCAGAATCACTTAACTGGTTGACTATGGGTTGTTCTACCATAGAAAACAAAGAAGACTGCGCTTCCCACACCTTGGCACCACACCGGAGTTGATCTTGATACAGCGGAAAAATGCATCGGTCCTGCGATGATCGACTGCACCCAAATCTAAAAGAAAATTTCATATAATTAAACCACTCCATTCGATACTGACGCCCCGACCTCTCTTCAATTCTCCAACACATGATCGCTCCAACAGAACTCTCACAACCCAGATTCACAGCAACCTAAACCAGAGAGAAAACGTAGAAAAAATCCCTGCCCCTTGTAAACGAGTAAGTCCATAAAAGCACCTCAACAAAGATGCCGAAACAAAAAATAAAACTAAACATACGCGGCCAGTGACTCAGTCAAGAAGCCATCCACGAGAAGTTGTAACTGAACATGTCTTTCATATATACAGAGAGAATTAAAGACTAGAAACATGGCTGCTCGTATTCAGGTTCAATAAAGCCTCTAACTTATATACAAAATCTATATAGCTATATCCACTAGAAATGTCTGTCTCCTAATTTTGTCTGTCTCGGCTAAGACCAAGGAGCCATCTCCATATCATCCTCTTCCTCTTGCCACTCATTCCAATCCCTGACGGTACGTTGATCCTCCTCCATCAAGTCTTTTTGGAACGAAACGCGGGCCGGAGGTGGCACTGGATGAATCACCAAACGAGATGGTCAAGCTGGCATTGGAGGAAGAACACTGGCCAAGCTGCATCGGGGCTACAGGCTTGGAATGGGCCATATCCATAAGCCTGGAGTATGCTGCGGCAGCTTCCAGGTAGTTCAGCTCGATGAATCTACAATTGTGTCATTGCTTCAGGAGTGTGGTTCAGCTAGTGCAACTGTCTCCACCAACAGAGTACCGGACACAACCTCGGGATTGGAAGTGAAGTCGAGTCCATATTCGTCATATTCTTCGAGACCATTTCAGCGTCATCAAACTCACCGGCCCTCACACCGATCTCAATGAGTTCGAAATGTATTAAGTCTGCATCATTGTCACTCCAAGGAAGCAAGCTGTCGTTGACATTGGCAGTAGAAGAGAAGGTATCAACTTTGGAAGCCTCATTCCTGTCTATCAAGAAACCGGCCTCAAGGAAAGTCAGAAATTCCGTGTTCCCAGTTGCACTCAAAGCCCGAGGCAACCCATTGTCCTCATTGAAGGTACAAATGACGGGATCAACGTTGGGAGCCTCCTTAGTCTCGTTTGTCAATGACTCGAACTCAAAGAGAGCTAGAAGCTCCGCTTCCTCATTGTCAGCATTGGCATTACAAGAGATGGGGATAACCATTCGGCGACTCATTAGCGTCTGTCAACTCGGCCTCCAGTAAAGATGCATAGTACACATCCTCCTTACAACTCTCCGGAAGCAACCTCGAGCTGGGCTCAAGTGGCATGACTAGATCGAGAGGCATTGGCATCAGGAAGGATCCATCTGATGGTTGGTAACTCTCTTCCCCAAAGCTCGAAGCATTCATGCATACTGCTCCTAGCTTCTTGCAGCGGCCAATGGCATGTCTGTAATTGCACGAGGTGTGCACCAGAAGCATTTCATCCCTAGTGCCCATCAAGGTGTGGAATTGCTTCCCACAGCTTCCGCATTCGAAGCGCGGTTGCAAGCGGTTGTTATTATAGTACTTGAAGAGCGCATTGTCGACCACGCCACAATGGCGACAGTGGCGCCACAAGCTCTTCAGCTGTGCAGGGTCCTCATTACGCTTCTTGGCGTAGGTCTTGCCCTACGGACGACCATGCAAACCCAAGGTGATGAGTTTGTGGGACTGGTGGCATTGGTGCCGCGGTTGGTCCACCTTCTTATTGTCGAAGTACTTGAAAGAGTTGTCGGTGGACTTAAATTGGCAGTAGTAGCAATGGTAGAGGGCTAGAGCAAGGAATGAATCGGATCGGATGTCATCGTAAGTGAAAAAAGCAATATACGTATCACGAGTATGAAAGAAGGAACAATAGATTACCTGAGCATTAAGATTCCACTATTTCTCAAGGCTGCCGTATGACGACGTGAGTCCCATGACAACGTGAGCCCCAAAGCCGCTGAGGAGAGAAAAATATTGGGAAAATAGGAGGTGGGGAGATGGGCAAGGAGACTCTGGCCAGCGTTCTTACTGGACGCAGCTTTTTGCAATGGCTTTCGATTGGGCCGAAAATATTTCTATTTGCTATTTGCGGCTTGAAATGCACCCATGAACCTTATTGGACGGTGAGGGTCAGGGCAATCCGAACTACCAGGACGACCGACAACAATTCTGGGAGTGCCACTCATTGGCCAGGGTGAACTGACCCCCTCATTGCCCCGTTTTACCCTTGGGGAAAACGCTGTGGAATTTCTCCCTGGCCCCACTCTCATTCCCCTTCATATCCTTGGCTTTCACCCAAAACAAATTATCTCGATCATTTGTGACTTCATACTGCAGAGTCTTTGGGTAGACCTCCTTACATACTTGTAAAAAAGTCGGAGTTCGATGAAGCCATAGCTTGCTTCCAATCCTTGTTTAGAAATTGCAAGCTGCCCATTCTTTCCATAGGAAGAAGAGTAAACATTAAGTGCAATAGCTCACGAGGAAGATGAGGCACGGTTTTAACGTCCTCCACCTCAATCTCTGTCAATTCAGAAGCTCCATCTCCCACACCTGCTTTTGCCTCGCAAACTTTCCTGTGACGTACAAGCTATCTGATGAGGGTTTCAACGAAGCATCCTGATTTGCATCGATTATATTAGAAACAAACTTGACCGAACAACACGAGATTTCTAGTAATCCTACCCTTAGAACATGAGCAAGAAAACTTGCATCAGCCAACGTGATATGGGAATTCAAAAATTGTCTCTGGTCTTGGAGAGCAAAGCAAGTCTCCACAGATTGTCACTCTTCACCTCCAATTGTGCTCCTACTCGCAGCACAGTAACTCAATTGGACATTCGATGCGAAAAATTATTGGGTCATAGGTACCATCACCAACCACCATGTACTTATATAAACGTGAACATAATAATAGGTGTTAGTACTTGTCTGTCCTTAATAGAACTAAACGACTCAAAACACTTACGTAAGCTGAAGGTATAGACTCCAGAACAAGTTCACTGGAATTTTGTAAAATTTTTATTATTCTTGGATTGATTTACAAAGAATGAAGTCATTTGACTTGGACATGGATCTTTTCTCTATTTGATGTCTGAGCATGCCCTGGGTCCAGCAGGTTCCCTCAAACACTCTCCAATTGCGTTAACTGCAGCCTCGATGGAAGCATCCTCACCCTGTTCGTGCAATAGAAGATCAGATTAGCAATGGATTAGCAACAGCAAGAAAGAAACTAACTACAAGACCAAACAAGAACAAGAATAGTGCTAAGTTCTTCCCCGACTGTCTCCGAGTGGTTGGAGCGATTGGAGCACCGACGACAGCTAAGTAAATCGTCGAATGAAAAGCTTACCATCTCTTGCCAGTAGAATTTGTTGCCGTACTTCCCTGCTAACCGTTTCCAAAAACTTCGAGGAATGCTGAGATCTACACCGGCTCCCACATTAAAGTTTAGGATGTTCCCTGCGACCAGAAAATAGAGCTTTCGTTAGCACAATCGATACTGAAAAGTCATGAACCCAGAGCTAACCCAAAATACTGCACGTAACTGAAATGTTTTCACGACTTCGGTATATTGCCAAGAAATTTCAACTCAGAATCGCGACTTTGGTACTCCAGAAACATACCAAGGCTGGGATCAGCCACAAATACAACGGTGTTCTCATCTACGCTCCAGAAGTCGCGCACTGCGAGACCTGCAAAATAAGACCATCAACACTTGTCATTCTATAAGTCAATGAATAGGTAAATTGGCCAAAAAAATGACTTACCTCGTTGCAAAAGTTATTCAGAAGGATAAATTCGTCGATGCTTAGACATTAAAAAAATTCACACAGCCCTCGGGACCGGTGTCCTTGGCAATCAAATGTGGATACATTAGATTAAAAATCTAAATCCTTGAAAGTAGAGAGCAAGGGATCTTGAACCTGGTGTGGTAGGGTAATTTTGAGCAAGAACCCGCAACTTGTATCCTGTATCTTGTTCAAGGGTAGCGACTGCATCCTTTATCCGATCTTCCTAAATACCCCACCAGTAGAGTACTATCAGCATTTGATCTTTACTGTCACCGACTCTAATGACCTTACAATAGTCGACTCTATATGAATGCCCAGAACATTGAGATAGCGTCACTTTATCCTCATCACATGCAACCAAGACATAAAATAAAGACTACACTAAGTAGTACCCCAGCATAAGTGATCTCCGCAGACAACACCTCTAGAATTTAGAAATAAGCTGCCCTGCAGAGGGGAAAAGGTGTGCTCAACCAACGTCAGAGAATAGCAGAATACCTGCCCGGCCGACAAGAATCCAGCCACATCAATAACCGTAGTGAATTCTTTTGGCAGTAACTCCGGTTTATTGACACCCTCAAGTCTTTTAGCCTCCGCAATATCGGCCCCTGCGACGGATTATTAATTCAAACATATCAGCAACTCTATCTGCAAAGTCGCAGGTATTAGTAGTGTAAAAAGACAGATCGCCATAGAACATGCAATTCGAAGAAACACCACATTTTAAGGAAGCAGAACGCTCGAGGTTCCCCAGCCTGCGCCTAAATCACCCAAGTATACTGCTTTCAAGATACTGAGAATCACAGCTTTCTATTAAATAATTCGACATTCAAAGCTTCCCAGCTGCAATTACAAACATGCAGATCGTGCCTAGTCTTTGCAAAGTGCGTAAATTCCATCTGACTTTTAAAGAGCAAAAGGTGCGCGCACAGGATAAACTCAATATTGCTTTTAATTCGGCCTGGGAATGCGATTCTAAAGATTACCACATGTTTTGCACCCCTCAAAAAACCTACAGAAAAAAAGAAATGCATAACATTTGCATCAGCTTCAACGTGTTCAGCACAGCGATCCTGGAACACGGAATCTTCCGTTTCATTCCATTTTTTAATTGCGTTTCGATTGCCTTGGACTCCGTTTTCTTCGATTCTATATTCCAAGACTTTATTCTAAGCTGTAAGTACTCTTCAAAGACTGAAAAACGGTTTAGAGCATTCAAATTATTACTATCGAAGGACGGAATAAAACGATTTTCTCCATTTCCCCGTAACGTGGATTCAGCATCACAATTAGCCCTCGTCAAGATAAGGAGAGGCAAACTAACAGCGTCTTCAGATGATGCCAGGCGAAAGGAGCGCGCACAGGAGAATCTCAATGTTGTTTTTGATTCGGCGTGGGAATACGAGATTCTGGGTATTATCACATGTTTTGTACTTCAATCACCTAAAAAAGGAAGGAAAAGCTGTTTTAGGGTGATGTCCGAATTTCGAGAGCTAGGGATTGATTGGAGAAAACAGGCTTCTCGATTTGTACTATTCAAGTACATTCCACATATGCGTCATTGTCTTATTACGCACAATCGAATTAGTTGAAAACGTTCTTAAACCTTACCTTTAACAATCCAGCATTCAAAGATATTAAGATGAACACTTCCATTCTTAATTCTAAAGGCTCTATCACACAAATCCACGCCATTCTAATTACTTCCTTTGAAAGTTTTTTTAATTCCAATTCAAAGCCAAAAATCTCATTATTGCACATGATAGATGTTCACATTCTGCACTTTCCAAAGATAACAAAAAAAAATTGGAATTCCTGTCTCACGATGCCAACGTTTGAAAAATTATTAATGTGTAGCCATCTACTATACCTTCTCTAGTACCGATCAGCTATCCTCCGCTCGCCAAGATACGACCTATTCAGGTGATGAAAGGAAAACGAACCTCCAATCGAGAGTGATAGACCGAGTGCCAAAGCAACCACCGCCTTCTGTGCAAAAAGGAAAACATTTCCCGCCGAGTCGCGGCAGCTTTCAACAACTTCTTCACCCCGAGCCAGCGTCACGGTCACCACTCCTCTCCCGTTAGCCCGTAGACTGGCCCCCGTCTTCTTACAACTCGCATCCCGAGGCTTCCACCACTGTGCATCTCTGCCATTGCCGCTGGAGCTCACGGAGCTAGGGAAACCATGAATCCACGCACATTGCACCACGGCAGCCATTCTTCTCCTGCGTCAATTTCTCTGCCAATGCCACCACGTCACTCCAAATCCTCCAGTTCTCCACGAATACAAAATCAGTGTCGACGAATTATGGAAAATTTCTTAAAAACTTTGAGCAACTGAAAATCTGTTCTCTAAAGAAAGACGGCTACGGATCAAAAAAACTACGGTGATTGCGAGCTGGAATCGAATGGAGGACGCAGAAGAACAGAACAGAGACCGGGGACGCGGGTAAAGGGGTTGGATTTCCTTCACTTATCTGCAAGCGCGGTCATGGTACCCTACCACCGCTCCTTTTATGTGAGTTTCAGTTAACGGTATGAGCTGTAATCCGGGTATGTGTTGGGCGTGGTGTCACTGAGATCCGGGTATCAACCGGGTGTCAACCGGGTATCGTCTCGGTTCTGAATACTGTTATTCCAACACCGTACCTCAAATTTATCATACTACTTTGATTGATCTTTCGTACAAGTGTTGCAATAGTAACATTTAATTGAAGTACCAAGGTTATTAATCACTCTTGGGAGGGGGTCAATTTTCTTTAACTTCATACCATTACTATGAGTGCAATTCAAAAGTATCATTTAACGGAGTTCAAGAACTTGGAATTTGCTAGTAGCTATAGTAGTAGTAGTTCTAAATACAACCGTTGCAATTTCATAAATTCCAATCGGAGTAGAAGAATTGCAATAAGTAAAATTAATTTCTAAAATACATAGGTTCTAGAAAAGCACAAGCTCATGGAATTCATTTTTTTTTGGTAGCGTTGAGTTGTGTTCAATTGTTGGGCTATATATGCAACAATTAGAATTTTGTAATTTGTTCATATATTAATTTGAGTGCTAACATGTATGAGTCGCCAACCCTTTAAGACCCAAGCAACCATTTTTTGGTCATTGTTCCTCTTTTTAGAGCTTTCTGTTATCAAATTTTTGAATTTTTTATAATATAAAATATTTTTAGAAAATAGATTGTGTTACAAATTCAATGGCGGTAGTTTCATCAAATTCCAAGTTAAACCTCACCTTGTCAAATTTTTCAAAGTTGAGTGGTATTGTATAGTTCACAATTCATTTGATGAGGTTTGATTTGGACATGGACTAAAAAGCCAGTCAATCTATGTTATTTTTCCCCACTTCAAAAGGGTAGATCCAAGGAACTCAAAGAGAAGACAAGTGAGCCCATTCTTCTTTTCTTACAAACACTACTCTCATTTTAGGGACTATTGTGCATTGCAAGCTCCACCATGAATTGAAAAATGCTTTCAATGTTATGAAATTTTAGATGAACACTAGCGGTTGGCACTTGCTATGCTACGCATTCACCATTAGAATTTCATAAGAATTTTTATGTATTAGATAGAATGTAAAGCAAGAATTTCAATAAATCTTCAGATAAAAATTACTAAAATCTTCATATAATTTTTTTAATAAATAAGTATATACTAAAATAAACAATAGAAATTTAATGAATGATGAATGAAATACATGCAATGATGAATACAGTAAAAGATACACATATGTTAAAATGCATTAGAAATTTGACTCAATTGTTACAAACAATGGCAACCCAAATAGAAGAATGTAAAGGAAAAACTTGTAAATCTCAAAAGCTTCATAAACAATTTAATTGTTGTAAAATCCAAAATCAGTTCAAATCTAATAAATTTCTCAAATCATTTGGTAGTAGCAATAGAAAATTGAAATCAGAAGCTCAAAGCTCACAAAAGCACAAAATAATAGAAATGCAAAAGAAGTATGTATAAAGCTAAGAAAAGCAATGGAATTGCTACCTTTGTAATATCACCATATTGATCCTCTTTAATATCACCTCAATTGCAATGACTATACTATTTTTATAATATCAGCCTTTGTAAAAAGTGATATTACAGAGGTGATTGTGAACTGCTACTCTATTTCAATAATATCACATTGTATGAAAATATGATTTCTATGTATGCATGATTGGAAATATTTTTATAAATTATTTAAAATAATTATTTTAAAGACTTATCAAAATCATTATCATGCATTCTATTCAAATACATCAAAATTTTACTAATATGTAATACAATGAAATACAATGAATGCGTAGCATAGCAAGCATGAGCCCCTAGTATTAATGATAGCATTTGTGATATTACAAAGGGACTTATGATTTTAGTAGTATGATTTTGACTCTCTTGTCTTTCATTGAGAAATATTCTCACTATGATATGCTCTTTCAAAGTGTGATACCCTATTTTTTCATTAACCCAAATAAAACTTCAAACTTAAATATTTTCTAAACAAAGTGGTCAAAGAATCTGAAATTCTTTGTGGTGCTCAATTTCAATGTGAAATTCAAGATACTATGGTTACATTCTATGCAATCTAAAGAAAAAATGAACAAACAAATTGCTCAATTTTTTTCAATTTTAGCCCATTTTGAAAGCCCTTCCTTGAGGTCATGTAGAATTAGAAAATATCCATCAACCATTCAACAATCGGGTAGTCTTTGGCTTATACCATTGGACATACAAGTCTAGTATGCATTTTTAAAAGTTGAAATTCATAACAATACATTGATATCTATAAGACATTCTTAATGTTATTGATATGTTTCTTTCTTTGTTCAAATACATTTTGAAACCAATAATTTCAAGCTCAATGATACCCATTGGAAACAAATATCATTACCCGTTTGGTATCTCTAACACCCTACCAACCCATGTCCAACACTAGTCAAAGCCATGTGGATGAGTTATTGCTCATCAAATAGGCCACAAAGGTTGGTTTCATGACACAACCAAGTGGAAGATTGAAGGGGGGGGGGGATTTTAGTTTTTTATTTTATTTTATTTCATGTAATGAAGAGTAATTTTTGTCTAATTAAAGGAACTTAAATTCATTACCAAATTAATGCCAATATGTTTAACCAAGGTCAGTGTCATTTTCAATGACTTCACTTGAGACTATAGGATGGACCAAATAAAAAAAAGTTCATCCCATTTTTTTAAAAGTTGCTTTAGTACATTTCAATGAATAGTATTGCAAATTCCCTTATTATGGTATTATTGACTTTTCTAAAGAAGAAGATGCTTAATCCACGAATCACTCTTGTAGTGCATTTTGACCATTTTTTATTATTTATTCTTAATGTGAATTTTAGCCATGAAACGATATTTCTTGAAATTTGAATCCAACTAATGTAATGAAGTTTATCAAGTGCAACTTGAAATAGGGGCAAGCAAGATCATTTCCCCCCACTTTCCCATATAGAAGTCTACTATTACTTTATCCAACCTCACATGTCTACTATTACTTTATCCAACCTCGCATGTCTACTATTACTTTATCCAACTTCACATGTCTACTATTACTTTATCCAAAGTAGTCGCATTCAAATGAAGTCATTCATTGTCGCATTCTTCATTTTTCCATTGAAAATGAAGTCATTCATTTGACAATTTTGGTCCTCAACATCCTTTAACCCTTACATGATGTTACCACATAAATCATTTGCTTAAAAATTGACAAAACCACTCATTGAAAGTCAAACTACTTTAGAAGACCTCTTTTCACAACAAAATTCAGAGGATGAATAGTTGCACTTGTGTCCTTTCTTTGTCATCCTTTCTGGGTGCTGGACGTGGGGATTGCCAGCTGCACTCCAGTGATTCTCCTCAAATGACATCCACAGAATTCATCATAACTTACTGCCGGGCTTGATATTTTGACCGAGTTTCCTTCAACCCTGAGAGAATTCCTCTGTGTCGGCTACGCTCATTTAACTTCCCCAATTAGTGCAGGCAGAAACATGACTGCATTGTACTAGCTTCCACAAACTTCCAGAAAAAGAAAATTTTGTATTGACACTAATTTTGAACCCTCACCAATAAGATTAAAAAAAACTCACTGTAGTCAAGCACTTGGGCTTCTGCAGACACGGCGTGACCCTCGGGGTCTTCTCTCTCACTAATGCCGAGCCGGCGAGCCCTATGCCGAGCTAGCTCCGTCTCCTCACTTTGAATGGCAAGCTGCCGAGCTTTCGAAGTTATCCGCCTCGAGCTCACCAATCCCTTTTCATACAAATTTATGTGCATATGCTCGCCACTCACACTAGATCCGTACATTTCACGTGCATGCACTTCCTTCTCCAACAAGTGACAAGTAGAATTCAAAAATATCTTACTCGTGAATCTGATCACCAGGAATAGTGGCCCCACAACACGTCATTGGAAATTGAACTCCACCCAGAATAACAGTTTTGAATTGCCAAGTCACGGCTCGATTAAGAGAGCAGCAGATATGCTGAGCACTTCGTAGAATTCCTCCTGTAGGTGAACACCCCGTGAAAACCATGTTTATCAGATATATAATAATATAAGTAAACCACAACATCTTGTAGGTAAAACAGCTTTGCAAAAAGGGATGAACTGATCAAATTCCAGATTTTTTAGTTGCTTTTACATCGGGAGGGACCACCATGGAGTGGCAAATCATACGGAAAGTGCTTCAGAAATTGTACTTGGAAAGCGAGCGAGCGAGCTTGGCTCAGTTGTACACAATGATGCACCAGTAATAAGTATATACCCCAAACCAGCAACAAATTTAAGAAAACTGAGATTATGAACTAGAATCCCGCACTTCAGGACACAACCAAAGTGCTGTACTGTACAGTCAGTTTTGGGTACACTGTTGGTTTGGGGTTTGCTTACCGTACCTTACAAAGTCACTCCCCCATCTGCGAAGTTAGTTGTGCCCAGAGAGCATCACTTGAAATGAAGTGGTGCAACTTTCTGGAGTTTTTTTCAGGAAGTTCACAATTCTCAGTCTAGAAAGAAGGGAGTAAATCAGAGCACGATTCAATCACGAACACATCCTAATGACCCTACAATCATCCACTTCAGAGCACTTGTAAAATTTCCGCCAACAGATACCAAGCACACCAAAAAATTCCAAACACAAAAATGAGGAAGAGGGTATCATAGAATACAAGGATCAAAAATTGAAAAATAATTGGGAGACAGTATGGTACACTAATGGGGCACTCTCATGCGTGCGTGCACGCACGCACTTGCACCAGTGAACTAACCATTTGAGTTCAAATTCGAAATTCCAAGTCCACCTCGGAGGCAGCTCCGTCACCGGGCAGTTGTGAATCCTGGGACGCCAACATACTGGGGAGAACCATCTTCTTCATGTTCAGTGAATTAAGGTTTTGCTGCGTGCATCTTCAAGGGCTCCTGCCCTGACAAAATCTCTCTTACAACGATGCCGAAGGAACATACGGCAAGCTTCGGAGTGACGATGCCCGTGAAAGAAGATACTCAAGCCCCTTCTGGTCGTCATGAGAAATACAAATTCCAAAGCCCACCACCTCGGAGGAAGCTCCGTCAGTCACCTCGCAGTCATGAAATCTTTGGACGCTGTGAACTTTCCGTTGCTTGCTTGCCATGAAGATGGCCGTGATCGCATCGGGAAGCAACGCCTTCTTCATCTCGGAGGGATTAGGGTTTGGCTGCTGCATCTTCACAGGCTCTTGCAAGAACAAAATCTTTTAACAACGAGACACCGAAGGCAAACGAGTCGATGTTCGGATGAGACGATGCCGATGGGCGAATAATACTCGGGGCGCCATGTACGTGCCCATGGGAAATTTCAAATCCTAGTCAAAGAAATTGAAAGTCCGAGTCCATCCTCCCCTTTGTCACCTCGCAGTGAGCGTGCACGTCATGAAATCCTTGGACGCCAACATGCTGTCCTCCCACTGCTTGCTCGCCATGTAAATCTGCTCCAGGCTGAGCGAAACATTCCTCATCGGCGGTCGATCATCGGGATTCGCGTCCACGCACTTCTTCGCCAGCATCGCAGCTCGACAGGCGCAGTCCAACGGAAACGCGTCTCGCAGCAACGGATCGATCCACGACCTCACTCTCGCCCTGGGCTCGCTGTCGGCGAAGATGGCCGCGATCACATCAGAGAGCACCGTCTTCTTCATGTCTGCAGAATAAGGTTTTTGCGGCTGCATCTTCACAGCCTCTTGCCCGGAGAGAATCTCTAACAACACAATCCCGAAGGAAAACACGTCGAGCTTGAGGGTCACAATTCCCGTGACCGAATACTCGGGCGCCATGTAGCCGTGCGTGCCCGTGATCTTGACGCTGCGCGAGCGCCGCAGCGAGCGGCCCAGGGACTGCATTCCGGGGTGGGAGGATTGATGCTCCCCCAAGGAGGAATTATTACGGTTTAGCTCCCTTTCTTTCCCGCTGGCGGAGCTGCTGAGAAACAATTTTGGGTCCGCCGCGGACTCCCCTCGCATCCTCGCCAATCCGACGTTGGCGATTCGGGCGTGGAGGTCGTTGTCAAGAAGGATGCTGGTACTTTTGATATATTTATGTACAAAAGGCGGGGAAGCATGATCATGCAGATACTCCAACCCCTTCGCAACGTCTAACGCCACGCGAAGGCGCGTCGTCCATGATTTTAGGGTTGTGAAACCCGGAGCAACAGGACTGCGCAGGCACTGGCGCAAATTGGCACCCGAGATGTGCTCATACACCAAATAGAATTGATCGCCGCTGATGCAACCCCCGATGAGCTTCACCAGACTCGAGTGATGCAAATTGCAGATGCTCTTGACCTCCGTGACGAAGTCGACGCCCGCGCTCAATCGCTTCTCAACCACTACAGTCACGTTCCGTCCTGCTATCGTCCCACGGAAGGTCCCGCTCCCGAGCTTCCTCCCACTGCTGAAATGCTCCGTGGCCTTGACGATGTCTTTGTACGTGAAGATCTGGGCGCCATCAGAGAGCATCCCCTTCAAGCTCGCCAAAGAAATCGCGCTCCCTGTCGAGGTTTGCGAGTTTCGAGAGCCACGAGACTCCTTCGAGAGAGACTGGCTGATGGTGTAGCTTGTGCTTAAATCCAAGCTGCTGTCCTCTAGGGGTTTCCGGTAGCGAGGTCTGACGATTGGTGTCGGCGGGTGCGACTGTGCTAGAGGGGGATACTCGGCCTGCTTTGGCATCTTACGCCGAAACAGACACATGCTGAGAGAGAGAGTCACCGGAGTTGCGTCCACCTGGATAGCTCGAGCTCTGAATTCGGGTTCATAATGGGTCAAACAAAACAAAATGGCGTTCCCAAGTATGAAGCCTGTCCTGTGATCTAACTCGTTCCTGCCCCCATCAATTGACACATACAGAGCAGCCCGAGAAAGCTCCAAGCAAAAATCTCCCTACAGTGCCCTCTCTTCTTGCGACCCATACTGCACTCAATTTCTTCCATCAAGGCCTGCAAACCAATTTCGCCAGTATTAGATTCCTCGCAATGAGCTTCATCTACAATGCAGGGCTCACGTTAGTATTCATAACGATGCAGGAAGCTCATAACTCCGCCGTAAAAACTGCACTGCAAAGCTCAATTGGAGACGCCCAGTGGAATTTCATCTTCCAGAAGGCTAACCTGACAAATTCAAAACCCTCGAAAACCCGCTCTTGTACGTCAACAGCACTTCCGCAAAACCCAAAATCAGCCTCTATCACAGGAAAACTCTGCTCTCCCTCACAATCTCCACAAAAAGGGGCAAAACCCACTAGCCCTCATAAACACCAAGTGTGTCACTGGGTCAATAAATAAAAAATTCATCTCCAACGCAAAATTCAAGAAAACTATCCATTCACGCAGCACAAAACTCCAACAATCAAAACGAAGTGAGCGAACTCTACCTCCACGAACCCAAACCGTCCAAGAACCCCAAAAAACACGATATTGTACCATTTTCAAATCCATCTCCACTACCATGGCAAAGAAGGCGAATCCCACCTTCTCACACGAAAGAGTAACAACAAAAACCTTCCGAAAGACGCACCGATCGTACACAGTCACTTCCAGATCAACCAGCAGGCTCCCGAATGCGAAAATGCGCGAGTATAAACCGAAGCACGCTCCAGCCACTAAAAAGGGAAGCAAGCTACATTAACTCAGTTCAACACACACAAGCTACCATCACTCCAACTAAACAAAAGCTTCTAGCAAAGGGGCGCAAACCGCGAAAGCTATACACCACAAATGCTTCCCCTTCTTCTTCCTCCTCTTCCACTTCCACTTCCTCTTCCTCCTCTTCCTCTTCCTCTTCCTCCTCTTCTAAGGTTCACCACTTACCACTACTGTACCACTTCTTCTATTCCTTTCCCTTCTCGTTCCCTGCTGGACATCAGCAATCATGCACACTACGGTAGTCAGCAGCTTCTGCGCGCAATCGAGCGAGAAGACGACTTCGTTACTGGTAAGCTGATTACTGGCAGGCAGTACTCAAGCAGGGAAGGCAGGGTAGAAGCGGCCAAGGAGGCCTCTCCTGCTCGTCAGCTCCTGCTTGAAAAGGGCAACGGGCTTTCCCCTTTGCAACTCTGACGACGTCACCCACGTGTCACCGGAGTTGTCGCCGTGTTCCCTGAACAGTGCCTCATCTTCTGTTGGGGGCCCTTTTTTATTATTTCTTCATGTTTTTTGGGGAAGAGGGGAGTGTACTAATAAAGGGGTACATCTTTTTGGATGCGAGTGGAAAAGGGTTTAGGGGGAAGGTAGGTAGGTAGGTAGGAAATGAAGTGGAAAGAAAAAGAGTAATGTTGGTCGGAAGAGAGCGTGTAACCACCCATATTAAATATTTATTTATTTATTCACGAGTCATCTCCTCCAACCAAACCCTACCTACGTCTTCTTTGTCTTGCTTGCAATGTAAATGTGGTTGTAGATAGGATTTGGAAACTGAGATTCAGATATCAGAGTTGATGCTATTGCCTTTGTCCAAAGGACAAAATCAAAGTCAATATAGAAGTGTTTGTTGAGATAGTTTAATCTTTGTAACATTTTTTTAGGGTATGTTTGGATTGAGGGGGGAATATCTTAGTCTTCGAAAAATATTCCACCTATACTTTCTACTCCAATTTCAATCATTTTTGTGGTGTAGTGTAGTGTGGTGGTGGAGGACTTTATCTTTATAAGTGCTAATATGTTCCTCTTTGGTGTGAATGTATTCTTTGGTGTTGTCCATGTCTCATTTTTCATATTATAGGGGGGAGGGGAAAAAGTGACCTTTTTGTTTTATCAATGGGGGCAATTTGAAAATAAGAATTGAATGGTTCATGGAGGAAGAGTACTTGGAGACAAGATTATGGGGCTTATAATTTTATAGGTCCAAGTTTGAAAAGATACATTAAAACCTTGTTGTAAACATCACAAGGTTTTGACATTCTATATGAAGAAGAAGATTGAAACTTATAAAAATAAATGCAATGTAAGCATCAATGTATATAAGTGGTTATAGAACCTAGAAAGAATGTTATTTAAGAAATTATATATAGAAAGATGTGCAATACCTCCTTGGTTAAAGATTGTGATGTTTTTTTAACAAACATCCATTAGTATCTAAAAGTAAATAAAAAATATATATATATCTAATGACAATGATGGATAAGAGTTGGAATCAAATTGGTTACTTTTTACTATCATTCATTATTATGTGTTATTATGCATTATCTTGCACCTCCAAAAAATTAATCCTCAACTATTTGGGACAAAAGACATATACATCATGTTTATGCCATTAAGCATCCATTTGCTTTCTTTCATTTGGAAGCTATTCCAAAATTAAAATATAGTATCCTTAATTAATTCACATAGTTCTTTCATATTCAAAGGCTTCATAATACTTGTATCCAAAGCAAGGCCAAAATCCTCATCTATTTTTATCTTTTAACAATGTGTCTCTACTTCAAAATATAGGCTTATCTAGTCCTTCTCCAAAGTGATTTTTTTAACATTCTTTTTACATTTTGGTCAATGTATTGGAAAATGGGTTGAGAACATTTGTAAAAATAATTTAATGATAAAAACTTTCATCTTCATCTTTAAAAAAATTATAAAATGTAAGTTGGTATTGAATGAAAAAAAAGACTGAAACACTAATGACTTTTATAAGGAATTCTACATACCAAAATGAGGTTTAAAATTATACTTTGAATATAATTCCACTATGTTTGGACAATGAACGGATATGCTCTCATCTTCAAATTATTCCATACCCTTTGAGGATTCATGGTAGACAATGAACTTCATTATGAAAACAACCTTTCTACTCAATCTAAATGTCAATGAAGTGATTTCTTCAATTCACCACTAAATTTTTTCTTGATGGCAAGGTGTACAACTTGTTTCCAACAATGTTAAATGTTTTGTATATATCTGATTGAGCAATGGTGGAGGGAATAGTTTTCTTTGGTTAAGGAATAGAAATATTGAAGACAACACTATTTTTTTGCTAATTTTTCATCTAATTTGGAATTAATAAAAATTAAGAAAGTATAGATTATGATTTGACTTGTTCACAATATATAGGCAAACCTATTTCCAAGAAGCTCAAAATTGAAAATTGGCCTTAGCAACTTCATTAGGTGTCAAATCAATGTGTTATTCATCATACAATAATGAAGTTTCAGAAACCACATCATACTCCCCTCATTCATGAAAATCCATCACCCTATCTTGCGCAAATGAAGCCCTCATCTAAAACATGTCCTATACCTCAAATGGTCAAATGACATATTGACATCCAAGTAGTATTGAATGCCTACAATTGTACTTGACTTTGGACTTTATTTTAGCCATATTTTGGACTTTCCAACTAACATAGGACAAGTATTTTTTCAACAACTTGGTCATTTAATTCTTGTTGACTTCGACAGTTTATCTTCTTCATTTTATTTCTTTTTTGACTTTCTCTAAAAGAATTACTTTCAACCAACCTTGCCCTACAGCTATAGTACTAATTATTAAGTTTTCATACTTATAATTTGAGCATATGATACCCAAATTCACGTATGTTTATCAAAATTTGTAGAGAAGGTGGATTTTTGACGAAAAATGTCTTATATTCATGTGACAAAGTCCATTCTATGACTCATGTATTTTCTACACTAAGGTATTATGCTCTTGAAGCAACCATTTAAGAGCTAATTGCCTTTGGGGTGAAGCTAAACTCCTTGAAACAATTGTCATTAAATTTTTGTAAGAAGGCAAATAGAATTGGTATTTAACCCAAGTCATCTCATATTTTGTGGACCTTCATGGAAATAGTTACAAATTTTTGAAGTTGAAACACAATGGTCAATAAAAGCAACCACCTCTTGAAATGAAATGTACACTATTGGTACATTGAAGGAAAAAAAATGTACCCCAATGCTATGATTGCTTTCAGAGTACAAGCATGTTTAGAGCAAACTACCTTACGCTACTAACATATTAGCAGACCTATTTTCAACCACCACCCATTTCCAATCTATAGAATGCTTTCTTTTAGTGAGTTGTGATGCAATTTGAGGAGCAATTGGGACACAATATGTTTGGCTACAAGGCTATTAATATTGCAACCAACCCTTGGTCGATTTTGCAAATCAGCTTATGCTTAGAAATAGAAAAGTCTAGATCACCATTATAGGTCAAAAAAATTTCTTCCACTAAAAAAATCATAGTAATTATATTTTGTGTAAATAAAATTATGGAAAATATGCAATCCTTCCAAACTCTATTTTTGTACATGGGAAAAATTCCGCACTCTAAAAAAATTGCGCTCCAAATATGCATATTATTTATTGCTTTAAGTGGTTGGAAATGGGCCGGATACCATACCTCACAGACAAATTCAATACCAATACACTAAAATTGGTAAATAGTGTTGGCTACACTAATTGTCAACAATAACACTAATTGTGATTTGCAAGGTTAGTGTTAGAACATTATTTACTAACACTATTTTAGCTCTATAGTAAAATTTGTTCATTTCAACATTTCTACGAGAGTGCATTTAGTGTTAGATGGGAACAAAATATAGAAGTTGGAATGATAATATAATAAGTTAAGGCTACGATCCAGTTCACTACAACACTAATTATCACCCAACACTATTTACCAATTCTAGTGTATTCAGGTCTGATTTGTGCCCCTTGGCTAAATCATGTGTGATTCTTTGAATGATCTCATCAAATATAAGTTAGAATGAGAAAGAGAAGCAAATAATTATACGACTCCATCAAGCAATGCAACTCCCAAAATTGTGCAGAAGTTGTCAATATAGAAACTTATTTTGAGAGGCACAAAATCTGTTTCTTCCACACGGAATCCCATGTGACCAGTACTTTCATTTGTGCCTGGAGCAGAGCACATCCAGAATCCCATAAAATAGACAAATGGCACCCTACAACTTAAAAAAATCCATTACTATTTGAAAAGTTTCCACAACAAACAATTCCACATAATCTAGGAATTGGGGATGTGATATATGATCCAAGGAATGGAGGGGCTTTCGAACAATGTTTGGGGAGAATTGCTGGTTAGTTCATTGTTAGACGATGCCTTTGGGAAAATAAGCACTTGGAGTGGGAAAAGGAAGATTCAAAATTGAATTAAAAAAATTAGTAGGATGGGCAACCAATTGAAGTGCAAAAATAGAAGGTGAATAAATTTATCCACCACTTTTACGAAATTGCTAGATTTTAGATGCTTGGCATTTCAAATTCAAGGATACTATCAAGGTTATTGGAGGTGTTTTTGAAGCATTGCCACCCATTCCCCTCCCCCCCAAAGGCTAGGAAATGGGGTGGCCCGAGCCTTGCAACTCTTGGGGTGCTTTTGTCCTCCACTCATTTTTGGGAAAGTAAACATGTTAAAACAAGATAATCTCATACATTAATGACTTGTTAGAATCAAAAGCCAACTAAAATGCCAGTTGATTAAAAAAATGTGAGAAATGGCCCGAAAAAATAATAAACTTGCAAGATCTAGTATGAATCAATAAGTGTGGCGGGGATGCTCTCCTAGTTTGGAGAGAGAATTGTACCATGACCAATTTTCTTTTGTCACTGGTTAGGTTTGTGGTAGACCACTTTTTTCTCACTAGTCACACCCAAGTCTAGCCCAAGGAACTTCCTAGTGAATGAATGGCAATGCTCCTAGATAAGACAAGGATTGCATTAGAGTTAGCTATTGAGGGGCTTGGAGTGCTCATAGAAGGCATGGGCAGATATTGCTTTAGAGATGGTTGTGGCAACTAGTCCTTACTCCATCATTCATACAAGCTTGATGTAATGAAATTTAGAAGTTTAGTTTCAAAACCAACATATCTTTGAAAGATTGTAGCCTTTGCTAATTTAAAGTTGAAGGAAAGTGCCCAGTAAGAATTCAATCCTAAAAGATATGAACCGGGAGATTTTGATAAGAAGACGATGCAACTAGTGCCCTAAGAACACACATATGTCCCCCCCCCCCCCTCCAACTCCTCCTATTCAGAAGAGGTAGATTACTAGGGGAGCTTTGAAAACTTCCACAATGCTATTTTGAAATGTTAATGGTTGCTTACAATCATTGTATAAGGTGGCACACAAAATATGCCATTGATCCTAAACCATCTTCACTTTATACACAATGCTAAAATGAATGATATATTTATGTTTTAGAACCAATACTTTGTTCTTTCACAACTTTAGCATGTGGTATCCAAAGGTCACGTTCTTTGGTGCGTTGAAACCTCCTTTCAAGTGTAGACAATAAAATATGAAAATTTGACCAATCTACTAAAGTAAACTATCCCATTACGGACAAAATGGGAGCAAACCCATTATAAGTTGAATTGTAATGATGACGTACATTCAAGTTCTAAAATATACACCACTAACATAATTCAACCCACAATGAGCTTGCTCTCATTCTATCCATAAATGGATAGTTTACCTTAATAGTAATTACACACAGAAGCAAAAAGTGTTGTTCCCAATTCTGTATACCCACCTTAATTATCAAGAACCAATGGTTCACATGAAATTGAGACTTTACGAGGGGTCCTATGTCCAGCCAAGACAGGTTTGAGCGTATTTATCGAGTAAGGGCAGGCTTCCGTATGGAGTCAGGGTCTGGTAGAGTTTGCTGATTGCTGGTCAAATGGGTGCTCCTGGAAAACAGGAACACCCATTTCACCGATGATCAGCAAGCTCCACCGGCCCTGAAAGCCTGCTCTGACAGTACTTGATTAAAACCGACTGATATACAGTCAAGGCATCCAGTTTAGATAGACATTACAAATTCTAAAAAAAACATATTAAAATTTTAAATTTGGGATGGTTGTAAGTAAATCAATTTGTAAGATATTGTAAATTTACAATTTGTACAGTCAGCATAAATCATTGTAAATTTAATTGTGCATCAACTTACAAAATGATTTGCTTTTTAAATTTGGAATCTTAAATTTGGAATGGCTGTCTATTTGTTTATTTTTTATTTTTTATTTTTTATAAATATATCTTTTTTAAATTATAAATTTGAATGCACAAATTTTATTTTAATTATTAGCATTCCCAAATTGGAAATCATTCTCTTAGTTTAAGGTTGAGGCACTAATTTTCAACCACACCCAATACCCAACTTGTAGGGTACATTATTTCTAACCTTAGGTTGGAACTCAAGCTTGGAATTTGTTTATTTTGTTTTTTTCAAGGTTTCGACTGATGAGGTTATGACACATGTCTCGAAGTAGTGAACAAGAAAGTAGGGAGTGGTGAGTGGCAAAGTAGTTTCTTGAATGATCGGAATTGGAAGACTCTAAACATTAGCTATGGGACAAATGTACTTTTGGGGAATTTAGAATAATTTCAATACAAATTCACAATAATTTCAATTTTAGGAATACAATTATGAAAATTTTGTTATCTCCATATTGCCTATCTTCCTACATAGAAAAAATTTCCACCATCTCATACTCCTTACTATTTGCTCCAAAGTCGCTTAAATGATTAACTATTTGTGCCTCAACCTTAAAGCAAATTTTTTAAAATTGTAAATCAAGGTTCATGAAAAAAAACATTTGAAATTCATGTACTTTGTGACTCCAAGTTTGAATGCATATGCCTCTAGCTCTTAACACTAGAAAACCAAGTTTTTGCAATAAACCTCCTTGTACAAAAACTTGAATAGAAAGTTATAATTTTTTTCCAAAGTAGTTTTTAATCCTTGGGTTGACTTAAATGTTTAAAACTAAAGTAATCAGTTGGTAAGACTTTATTTAATTTCAAAGTTTTGTCAATATCAAATTATAGTGTGGTAGGCATGTAGGGATTTAAGAACTCCATATTAAATAAAAGATTATTGAAATCATTAGAGACTTAATTTTGCCTCCCATATGAACCAATACTACCAATATAACAATTCCATTTGTCCAAATATTTGAATGACCTTTTTCAATAAGTTATATATATATATATATATATATATATATATATATATATATATATATATATATATATATTCCTTAAAAACAATGACACGCGAAAACCAACATATTATAATTCAACTTGATTCATCATTCATCGTTTACAATTTTAGCTTTCTTCATCACTCCTTATCACTCTTCTCAAAACCACAAATAAAAATGTAACCACCAAGGAATTGAACTTGCATGTGCATCCTACAACAATGGGTGCCTTCCAAATTGGAGAAAAGAGACTTAAAAGGACTTGTCACCAACCGGCTCAACCACCAATTCGGAAATTACTATCCATGACAACTCCAACCTTGATTTCCACATCTATCAAATTGGCAAGACCTTTCCTACTTGAAAATTTAGATTTATACTTAGGAGTGTCAAAAGAATCAATTATCCAAAATTTATAACTCCAAATTATTTGGTAGAAACACCACTTTCAAACTCCAAATTGGTAGAAACACCACTTTCAAACTCCAAATTGATAGAAACACCACTTTCAAATTCCAAATTGGTAGAAACACCACTTTCAAACTCCAAATTGGTAGAAACACCGCTTTCAAACTCCAAATTGGTAGACTTTCAAACCCCAAATTGGAAATTTGCCTGAATATTAGAAAATAATAAATTTGTCCACACCATGCAAGACTTCTTCTCAAGTCACTACATTATTTAACCCTTAAACGTTGAGGCGAACGTATTGCGTCTTATAGTTGACAAAGAATTCTCCTATATAAGACAGAAACACAACTATTTATCCTCGAAATTAGGGATGAAAAGGAGAAATCTTCTACAACAGTTCGATTCCCAATGATTATTTTTTTATTTTTTTAAACTAGATGATGTCACACAATTCCAAAAGGGCTGATTTCCATGGTCACGATGTTTAAGGGTTTACTTACTTGTCTTCCCGAGAGCACATACCATGTTTCCCAATGAGGCAAGGGTGCCCTTACTTTTGGATCTTTACAAAGACACTGCCCCCCACACTGAACCAAACAATCTCCTATGGCTCTTCAGCCCACCCAATCCTTGAATTCACTGATAAGTCCCTCCCAAGCATCCAGCAAAGCACAATACTCATGTCACTCTTCCCAGCATGTGGGAGGACCATTGCCTGGTTATACAATGTTATAGTTATACAATGTTACGGGAGGATTCACTCAAGATGTGACCCAACTCATACTCAAGTATGAGTTGGATCACATCTCGAGTGAATCAGCCTGTATAACATTCCATGACCGTATATGACCCCACTCATACTCAATTTCGTACACCATGACTGAACTCGCACCGTCGTGTACAGCAACAATGGCCAATGGACAATTAAATTTTTTTTTTTTTTTTCAGAAACAGACAATTGCGTAAGGCATTGGAGAGCAGATCTTGCTAGAGGGACCATAAAAGATTTGTCTACTGTTGGAATTTAATAATATTAGCTAGAACACAAATGAAATTGATCTAATAAGGAGCTCAACCTGTAGTCACCATGAGTCCATGACACTTTGTTTTTTTGGGGAGGGATAAGCCAACCTCGCTCAAGCCTTTGTAACAAGTGTATAGGAAATTTGGGGCTTTTTTTTTCCAAAAACTCCATCCAGGGAGGGTTAGAAATTTGCCTAATCTTTCTTATTGTAGTAAACTATGAAACAAAAACAAAAAAAATTGAGTTTATCGTACAATCTATCGTCACATGAGTGACGTGGTTGGAGGCCAAAAAGTTTAAGGTAAACCAACTTATGATAGGCTAACCATCTATAGCACCTACAACAAATACGTAGGGAATGTCGCTCATTATAGTCTTGCATCAATCTATGACATATTTTTTTTCAATAAAATTAGATTTGGGCTAGCTTTGGATGATGGTGATTACAATAGGAGCTTCCACCTTGACTGTAAATTCATCTTGAAAAGTGACATTTTTAGGCCTTGGTATAGTGATCATCATTACAAAGTTTAGACCCTACAATTTGTCAACAATTATCATGTGATTATCATTGTTTCATGGGTTTGCATGTTAATTATAATTTATCGCATCATTGCGATACATTACTTTGCATTGTTATGATGTAGTTGCAAGTAATACATTGTAACGATGTGATAATGATGTGAAGTAATGCACTGTAATGATGCAAGAAACTATAATTAACGTGCGAACTCTAAACTTCGTAATGATGCTAGAAACTATTGTGACTACTTTAGGTGAGTAAGATGACCACTATGGATACACTTTTTTTTCCGTTGGTTTTAGGATAGCACACTTCCATTCATTATTCCAACAATTCCAACCAGGCAAACCAATCACTTTGCTTTTCACAAGCTAGTTGCCTTCCATTGGTCCTTTGACACGCTACATGTTAATGGCTGGGGTGAACTACCCCCCTTACTTGTCCCCAAGAATAAATATTGAATTTTTTATTTGCCATACATGATAAAATTTGCAAATTTTGAATTCATATTTGCAACTAAGGACCCTTGATTAGTGAGAAGAAGTATAGAAAATAAATTAATCAAGCTCAAAAACTAGGGTCATTTTTTTTTTACATACACCTCTGGAATGAATTTTTTCTTTTCTTGAAACACATGGATGAATTCCATGGATAAAAAAGGAACAAGTACACAGAACCAAAAGACCAATTCTCCGGTGGAGATTTTTTCATTTTCTAAAACAATATCCTTTTTTTTTAAAGTACAAAACCAAAAACCAAACCCCCCTTGCCTGTTTTTATTAACACATTAATAAAGTGGAAGGTAGGAATAAGCGGAGGGGGGTAGCTAGAATAGAATAGAAAAATAAAAAGCATCTATTTT
Organism: Climacium dendroides; assembly: GCA_950106755.1. Taxonomy (NCBI): domain Eukaryota; kingdom Viridiplantae; phylum Streptophyta; class Bryopsida; order Hypnales; family Climaciaceae; genus Climacium; species Climacium dendroides. Next base: position 18,598,175 of record OX467083.1, read on the forward strand.
CTTCCAGTGATATCACAATTGTCGGTATTGAGGAGTAATGGTAGCGGGCCATTTACTGAGACTGCTGGACTTGCCCCTTTGAAATCAACCCTGAATCCCCAGGACACTCTACTGAAGTTTATTTTTTTGTGATATGTCTTCAGTTCTAACATGAAGTTTTTTTTTTATATGTCGTCAGTTCTAACATAAAGAAACAAATACCCTGATGTCCCTCCAAATATAATGCAATGGCATGCTGCCAGGAACACAAGTTTTATAGTAAAAAAAAAATGATTCTCTACTCCTCTACCAAATTATAAATTTGTTGTGCATTACTGAATTTTGTTGCCCAAATAGCCCCAAAGAATCATTAGAATCCCAAAATCTACATCTAGCATATCGTTAATAGTGATGTTATTCACTTGAAATGACTGTAGTACTCCTTCCGTTCCTGAATGATGATCTTTTGTGGTTTCCTTTAAGGTTTTTGTTCCCCATTGATCTTTTGGTTGCTCAAAATGATCATTTTTGTTCTTGAAGATTTCATCATAAGATAACGACTTCCTTGAAATACTTAGAAACATGTTGAAATTATAATGCTATTTTCAACCATAATCTTGAATATTTGATTCAACCGGAAGATCATTAATTGGGGGATGGATAGAGAGCAATTTTGAAATTGCCATTGTTTATTTTATTTAAATAATATCTTATAGTAATGGTTTTAAACTTGAACAATATTAATTCTCATTGATGTCAATTAACTCGCTAGGCCATCCCATTTCTATTGCCAAATGCTACAACTTGTGACCAATATTTATCTTATTGTTGCCTAAAATCTAAGTTATTCAAAATGACTTCTTTAGGGTGAATACATGAATGTAATTTGGCCATTCCTATCTAGATCAAATGCAATAAATGTTTGGAATGCACTTTTCTATATTAAGGTAGAAGTACCTCTTCCTAATAACTTAAGCATTTTAGCCTATAAGATATGGGAAGTTTGTTGAGAAATTGAGCTCTATATATGCAAACACAAGGATGAGAAAAAATGGAAAAAAGGCCCAAAATGAATATTTTATTGAATATAAATGTGAATTTTTCATTGGGATCCATTCCAGTCTCATAGACTCACCTATGGTGGTTAACTTTGGCACTTCTCTCTAAGCAATGAGGAAAAAGAGAGGAGTGGAAGAGAATGTACAAACATAGAATATTTTTCAATGAGTAGTGCATCCAACTAGTGTCCACAATAGGTCAACCTAAAAAGCCATGATTGGAGGTTTGTCCAAAATAGGTACATTTAATTTAACCCCAAGGCCTTTTGGGATTCAAAAACATCATTGCTTTTGAAGTGCTATAGATCTAAATCTCAACCATATAATCTTGTCATGTACATGTTGTAGATGATGTGAATCAAATGTGGAGTCATGTGGCCACATAGATTACAAGATTATAATGTTTTAGATTTGAAAAAATGATGCTGAAATTTTCTTGGCAACACATTTGGAAGTGAAATTTGATTTCTAAACCTACTCAAATGAAAAAACTTTAAACTTTAAAGTGAAAGAAAATATCATTGGTTTAAAACCAATATACAAATATGCAAACACATTGGTGAAAGAAAATATCATTCAATTGACTCATTGTGTCTATAAAATGGCTTTTAAATGGCAAAAAATAATAAGGAAAAAATCATTTTAGTTTGAACCTCCTACTAAAATGCTTCTCAATTACTCATTACTTCTTGGATTAATCTAAAAATTTAGCCATGCAAACTAGACTAGTATGCTCAATTTTTTTAAAATATTATTGAAAACAGACACTCTATGAAGAAGAAACAAGCCACTGAAGTTCAATGAAATCCAAAAATGTTGAGATTTTGAACTTCGAATTCCTCCTCAACATTCAAAACAACTTAGATTGCCGTGAAAATTTTATCACAATAACTAGACTTCAAGGGGAACATAATCAAACAAATTTTATTGAAAATAAACATTGGATGAAAGACATACAAGCCCCCAAAGTTGCAACCATCAAACACAATTTAGTGAATACAAATTGAATCTCTAAACTTCAAATGGCTTACAAAAAATCAATATATCTTGGATTGATCTAAAACTTTTATCACACAAACTAGAAGAGACTGAGAGCACAAAATTACCAACAAGTTTTATTGACTTCAGACATCAAATGCAAAAGTTATAACACTTTAAATTGGACTTAAAAACTATATGAGACACTTTTGGTTAATGCCTACGAAGATCCAAGCAAGGTGGAATGTCCAATTATTGAATCAAACTTGAATCTACAAAATGGTTATTCAAATTTCGAATGTTTTATTCTTTTTTTGGTTAGAAATAAGTAAAATGTCAAATAAATTAAAGATTGATGTGATTGTAGGTAGAACTAGTGTGCCTTGTGCCATTGCCACAGTCAAAACAAAAGTGAAAGTAATTTTCTAATACTTAGTTCATAAAAACTTCAAAATTCAATGACTTTCTCATTGTAGGTTCAAACACCACGAATCCAAGCATGTGCATCCCTCCTTGCCAAGAGCTTTCCAACAGTATTAAGTATGTGACTAGGGGACGCATGGTCCAAGAGATCTCAACGTAACAAACAAAATAAACAACCAAACTTAAGGTATGGATAGGAAAGTAACAAGCTTTCTTGAAGAATTCTCAGATTTAAAAGAAACTTTGAAAAAACTTTGCACTCTACTTTTGAACAAAAATGGGTGTAAATATGTCCCAAACACATAAAAGTTTTTTTAATCTATTGAATTGTTTGTAGATTTCGATCTTAATTCTCTTATATTTGTATAGTATAGATTTTAAAAATAATTTTTACAAATATGGTTCAAGTAGTATGAGCATGGCTCACATAAATCCCTATGACCGATATTTTAGCTCAAAAAAATTTCCTAGCTCATTTTTTAAAGAAAAAATCTCTTAAAAATAATAGAAAATTATTATAATTAAAAATTTTCTCTCTATATATATAATACTAAAATTTACAAATTTTCAGTCCACAATTAATTTAAAAAGGGATTTTGAACTTTTGGTTTTGATCTTATTGATAAGTATTGTTAAGTGCAACAATAGATCCAACCATAAAAATAATCTCTATCAATTCCAATTATTTTTTGTTGTTGTTTTGTCACAAATGAAAACGAAAAGACAAAATACAAGACCTGCCAACCACAAGTGTCCTAGCAAAGGAAGAACAATACCACGGACAAAACAACAACCACTCGATTTAAACACTACATGCAAGGCACAGAAATGGGCCTTGAGGCTTCTATCTCACAGCTTGCCACTTCAAAATCACAACATTTAGACCCTATGGTTTGTCAACAATTATCATGTGGTTATCATTGTTTCATAGGTTTGCACGTTAATTACAATTTATCGCATCATTACAATGCATTACTTCGCATCGTTATGATGCAGTTGCAAGTAATGCATTATAACGATGCAATAACAAGGCAAAATAATGCATTGTAATGATGCAATAAATTGTAATTAACGTGTGAACTTATGAAACAATGATTACCACATGATAATTGTTGAAAAACTGTAGGGTTTAAACTTTGTGATGAAGCTACCACATAGTCCATGCATAACGAAGAAGAAGTTTACAGTGGCTCAAAAATAAAGCCTCCTCTCGGTCTAAGGAAGCCGATCCATTTCTGACCACTTAAGCAATTTTCCATATCTGGAGTGCTGTTTTCTTGAGTGGAGAAATTTTCCCATGTACAGAAATAGAGTTTTGAAGGATTCTATATTTTTTTCACAAAACATTATATTTCTCAAAACATAATTACTACAAATTTTTTAGTTGAAGATCTTGTTTGACACATTCTTGTCATATAAGTCCTCCTATTTTCAACCATAGATTGGTTGTAAAATCAACCAAGACTGCAGCCAATCGTAATGTGCCACGACTGCATTGGAGATTGTGCCACAATTAATGTCCTACTTTCCCTTGCTGATTGGAAAGAGTGTAGTCTATATGATGGGAATGGGTCCCTGGTCAGGAATAGGTTGCCTCCCTTAGGAATAGATTCATTCCACCAAGGTTGTCCATCAATCATCTTGGCAAAGAAATCAAAGAAACCTCTACTTAAGGAACAATGTCATTTAATTTTAGAGCTACGGTGACACTTGCTAGTCACGTTGGTCCATTTGGCATATACAAAATGAAACTTATCAACGTTCTTGAGTCTACATGAGATTGTTGAAAACCAAATCATTCCACTGAATCCACAACGTCCATAAGATGATAGTATAAACCTTGAGCCATAAGTGCTTACTTGAAGATACCCACCAAAAAGATGTCATGCCACCATGTAACAGGGGTTGCCAGGGCTCTTCATCATAATGTTTAAACCCTACGGTTTGGCAACAATTATCCTACGGTTATTATTGTTTCATGGGTTTGTATGTTAATTGCATTGTTATCGCATCATTACGGTGCATTGCTTTGCACCATTACTGCATCTTTACAATGCATTACTTGTAACTGCATTGTAACGATGCGAAGCAATGCATTGTAATGATGAGATAACAATGCGATTAACGTGTGAACCCATGAAACAACGATAAGCGCACGATAACTATTGCCAAACCTTAGGGTCTAAACTTTGTGATGTTGTGCTTCCCATCCTTCCAATATTGCATTCATGATATGAATGTCCCATTGCCATGCATATCTAGCCAAGATGCATTCCTTGAAGTGAAGGATGTAGATTCCAGTTTGCAAATTTTGTTTACAAGTCATTGTTCAAATATTTTTGTAAATTAAAAATTTCAATACATCTTCACATTCTTGAAAATTGGACTGTTTTTAATTTTCAACCTCAAAATAGTCAAAAAGACAAAAATTAAGTATCCAATTAATTTTGTAGTCACTATATAATAGGTATATTATATGGAACTTTTATATACAATCTCAAGGATTTCTTAAAGCTTGAGAGTGACTAGTAGAATGGATGATATAGATCTAAAGCTTTTGAGGCAATAATAAATTATGACTTGATAAGAATTATAACATAAAAATTTATTATTGCAATATTTTCCTCTTCTATCCATCAAGACAAAATTGATATAATACCTTGCATAAAAATGTGAAGCATTGAGTAATCAAGTTAGTAATTGTGTTAATGTAGTTTCTGCATCTTTTGAGCTCATTGCTTAGTGTGACAAACTATCACAATGAGCTCAAAAAAATTATTTGAATTAACTTTTTATACACCTCCCATTGAGTTCAAAAAGATTTTAATAAACTTTTTTACACACAACTACCTTGGTAAGCTCAAAAAAACAATTTAAAATAATTTTTCATTGTCCCACCCCCATCCCACCCCTTTGTAGTTTCTAAGTGGGGGTGGGGGTGCCAATCGATATGGGATATATCGTGAGGGTTGTATCCATATCCATATAACATTCTAGGTCCATGTCCTTCATCCATATTTGTATCTCATATCCCTTATCCATATCTCATATCCCTGATCCGTATCCATATCTCATATCCTTGATCTATATCCATATCTCATATCCCTGATCCGTATCTCATATATCATATCTCATATCTTGTATCCCATAATCCGTGTTTTGTATTTTTTAAGATCAATGGCATTGGAGGGGGAGGGATTTTTTCTTTAATAAAAATCAATGGCTTGTGATATTTGGAGGAGGAGGGGGAAGGAAATGGCAATTTTTGCATCTTTTTGTCTCATTGTCATTGTTACATCAATCAAAATAGATTGAAATCATTTCCTGATCATATTGAATGTACTTCATTCATGTCATCAAGCTTGTATGGTAAGCTCTTAAACATTCATCAAAGTGTCCTTCCAAAGTTAAGATATTTCTCCATAGTGTGAATGTACCCTTAAGATTAACCTTGTACCATAAATTGATGAGGACAGAAAATTTATGATGAGTAAATTTTGAATTCTTGTAGGAACAAATAATGCAATAAATTCGTCAAATATTTGGATCATTTAAAAAAAATCTAGTTGACTACCTTGGTAGTATGCTTAATTTTTTAAGCTCTATGATTAATCCTAGATAGATGTAAATCAAATTTTTGACCTTGGTGCCAAAGATAATTTTCAGATTTTTAGGATGAATAAGCACATTTATCATTCCTATATTGTCCTTAAATGCCATTTCATTGGTCACTTCAAGGCTAGGTTTACACTAGATCCAAAAGGTGATGACCCAAAAAAAAATTTAATGTTTTAATTGGTTGAAATCAAGTTTTTTTTTGAAAATGGGTTTATACCATAAAATCGGAGGCCATGTCCTAAAAACATCCAATGATTACATAAAGTGCATGTTTTTCCTGTATAAAAGAAAATTCTTCAAATTTTGAGCCTTATAGAAATATTGTCAAGATCCACTTCAAAAGAAGTGGATCTAATTCAAATTCCATGGGGCCTCTTTGAAAAGCACTATTCTTAAATTTTTAAATTAAATGATTTTTCCATATGATGCCCTCTTTGATGGTTTATACCAATGCAATGGTTATAAACTCTAAAGGGGGACTTTTCAAAATTGCTTGGGGTGGGCTTTGAGAAGGAGACTTCTTAATTTTTGCAGATCACTTATTTTTTGATATAAACCGGGCCTATGTCCTTAGTGTCTGAAGTAGGTTAAGAACCTGTTTCCATTGGGCATTTGGAGTTCGTGTAACCGAAGGGGACTAGAAGAACATGGACTTTCCAAGTGGGACAACTTCTTTCCATTGGGCAAACTTGTAAGCAGTACAACTTCCAAATTCTTCAACATGGCTTCTCAATTGCCTAGTACAACTTCCAGATTCAAGCGACGCAACAACTTGGATGGAACTACATTAAGATTTTTGTTTTCTTCTTAAACTTAGGTCCCTCTAGCTGTCCATCCAAGCCCTTTAGCTTTGTATGGGAGAAAAACAAGGAGTGGAAGTTGGAGGAGGATGAAGACTTGGCTAGAGCTCTAGTCACAATGAAAAGCACTTGTGTGTTTAATTTCAAGAGCTTCAACACATCAATGGAAATGCACTCCAAGGGGTTACATCTTATGTTCTTTTTTTTTTTTTTTTTGAACAAGTGGAAGAACCATTGCATTAAAAAAAAAAACATACAAAACAACTAAGCCAAAGGCTTTACATTGAAGAGAAATGAGCACAGTCGGAAAAAGAGATAGAACAAAGCTACAAAAATGAGTTGGGAGGGGATGGGCTCTTGGTTCAATTGATATGAGCTCCATCCCTACATGCGAGGATAGAAGAGTGAAGCCAATTACTACCAAAATTCCACCATGTAGCTCTAGCTTGTTGAGAATGATGACATGTTGCCAAGTGCACCTTCAATTGTGCCACACATCATGAGTCCAAAAAAGTTTTTCAGAGAGCTTTTCAAGAAAATCCAAATGCCATCTCTATTGATTGAAAACCTTGACATTTCAAGAGATTTAAATAATCCACGAAGAGGATCCCTTCAAATACTCTCAATGCTTTGAAAACAACCGGGAATCACTTATCCAAAAACAAAATGGGTGAAATTGAATCTAACATGAAGACCTATAAGTTAGGAAGTTCTAAAAGCGCACAAGCTCTAAAACCACCCACCTCCTCAAATGTATGCTATTTGTACATGTTTTGTTTTCGATAGCCTTCAGCAATGTACAAAAAATATACATTTTAGGGGGTGGGCGATTTTAGAGCCGCATGCCATTTTTACTTCAAGCTTTCATAGCCAATTCCACAAAGCTCCAAAAAATATGAAACAACTTGGGTTAGATGCCAGTTCCACTCGTCTTTCCAAGGAAAATGTACTGAATTTTTTTTGAGAAGCTTCACCTCCCCCAAATCCAGTTTTCAGCCCTTAGGTGGGCAGCAATTGATGGACCTCCTACCTTATTCATTGAATTGAATTTCCTTGGATATGATGGAGAATAGATTGGGCGTACTCCCATATCTCATGGGCACCTGGATAAAGGTCTCATGTTTGGAGTTTTTGTCGCACCGGATAAACCAACTTTTAACTTTTTTTAACTTTTTTAAAATTTTAAAATTTTAATGTACCCAAACAAAGAGTGACCTTTGCTGTACTGATGAATAAATCAGCTTTCAAAAGTGACAGATGTAGCCCTGCAAGAGGTTAAAATCCCAAGCAGGTACCAGAAAATTAATTGAAGGAGGTTGGGAACTGAAGCCCGGGCGCATGGAAATATCCAAAGAGCAAGTCGTAAAATTCTCGGTCAAAATTATCAGCTTAATGACTTTATTACAGAGGCCCAGTCACCCTCACCCACCGAGGCCTACCTACCTTTTACAGGGCACGCGTGGAGATTGCCTTGACAGAATCGCTACAGTATGCAGTTCTGCGGCCCCCTCTTTTTCCTCGACCCCACTGTAAGTAAGTTAGACCCACGCATGCCGTCCACTTATTGGAGCCCTGTACTTTTTTCAACGGGGTAATAAATGAAAGCCATACAGGACAGTACCGGTAATCGAGCCATTTTAACTTTCTTTTAAATTTTTTCTTTGGACACAAGCATGTTGAACTGCAAGGGGTTCCATCGTGTAAGGTGAAGGCACCCCAAAACCGTCAAAATAAGGAATTCACCATAGTTAGTTGAAGGCCTATTTTCTCAAAACTATTATTTTTGTAGTATTAGCAAGAGAAAATCATGAATATTAAAAATTAAAAAAAATTGATGTGACATATAATTTTTATGATTTTTCAAAGTGGCGGGTCTCTAGACCACTGGAACTATCCCATAGGTGCACCTAAATCTGAACTACGCAAAAGTCAGTTGTCAACAAATCAGAGTTTAGTATGTGTCCTTCAAGTGCATCAGCAAATCAAAATTAAACATGTGTAAGACACTTACACTTTAAACACTTTAAGGGCACTCTGTGGAACAAAGATTAGATACATGGATGGAATTAGATGTTTCTACCTTGGAGAGGTTGATTTCGTACTAGATAAATAATAACCTGTCACTGTCAGGTATCGAATCCCCAACCACGTCATTTGATTTGGGTACCATTCTACCATCGTCCGGTAGTATCATGGTTGTCATATTGGACAAGTTACTATTCATTTCTTGTCTTGTAGGACGAGTTACTATTCATCAAATGTACCTCTCAAGTACATTTGATGAATAGTAACTCGTCCTACAAGATGAAAAATGAATAGTAATTTGTCCAGTATGACAACCATGCGGTAGTTTAGGGTCATCTTGGACCTGATCGAGTCATTTCGGCACTCTTGGTTTGTCGAGAAGTTCCTCCTAAAGCCGTTCTCTTGGCCCACTTTCTTTTATTATTTTGTCTTGTGTTGATCCACCTAGAATTCTATTGTACATTTTTATGTGAAAATTACAAATATTCAACCTTTAATTTGTTCCAAGAAAGAAATATGGAGTACCGTAACTTTCTAATTCCTAAACCCCACATTCCTGAGGCCACTTTTCAAAAATTGTGACCAAGTATATTGCAAAATGTTTGCATTTAAAGTGAAGAAAAAATAGGGTTTTTCTCACCTTGTTGTACTAGATTATATTCTTTATAGATCCTCGATTTTCTAAATTTGCTTGTTTCAAATTAAATTTGATGTTTCAATGGTTTATGGAAATGAGAAATGTTGGGTTGGCGTGCTTGATGGTGTCAACCAAGCAATGTAGAGTAACCAACAATTTGAAGTTGAATCTTTATTCAAAGTTGATCGAACTTGAATCCCAAAAGTTGATTATAGTGTAAACTCATGAGCTTATTGAAGAACCTTGACAGAAGCTAATTAAAGTTGAATTGTAGTTTAAACATAGACTTTTTGAAGAATGCTCATTGAAGTTGAATCACAAATTCTTATCACAATTGAATCACATGAGCTTATCAAAGCTGATTGAAAGGAATTGATCACAGTTGTATAATGGAAGCTGATCAAATTGAATTACAGGATGTGATCAAAGTTGAAAGCACAAGTGCTAATTGAAGTTCTTTAAACTAGAATCGGTAGCAAAATGATCAAAATTCATTGTGTTGGAATTGTTAATAAAATAAGAGAAATTGACAATTTTATAGCCTATTTTCAAGATGGTCTGCTTGACTTTTGACTTCAAAACGTTCATGTCTATTGGGGTTGATTATAAACTACAATAATTACACATTCCCGTCCAAATAGGAACACCTACATGTTAATCTAGCCTTTTCAAAGAAACCTCAAATTTATTTTGAGATAGGGAGTAAGACTTAGAATCGTCTTAACTTACAATTTATGGGCAATAGATTTTGAATATAAATTTTTATATAAAAGACATTTGAATTGAACAATTAGGGAGAAAACAAATTCAAAATCAACTTAATTGCTTTTCTTCAAAGGATTGTTAACAGAAATAGATATGTTCTAGATTGAAGGAAATACTAAAATTGATAATTGTTTTGAGTACTATACTTGAAGTTCACTATTCCAATGGTAATATTGTTTTTACAAACAAACTAACCCTTGTGCAATTTTTTTAAATTGTAAAATATGAGGTTAAAAAATGGATTTAGTGTCTTACTTTTCTAAAAAGATGCTACAATTGCCCACAAAACAAGATGCTCCATACCTTTCACAACACAATCCAAATGAAATGAATCAATCTATATAGAGAGAGACAAAAACATGATCTATAAAAAATAGACTTTCAAATTTTATTTCAATTTTTTGTGAATCTTTTTTGCCTAAGCTAGATTACTTGAAATTGTCCTAGGTGACTTGGCATTTGGGACTTTTAGGGGTTACGAGGTTAATCAAAACAAAATGAATTGAAAGGTTTTTGAACAAACATCAATCCATCTAATAAAATAGGAAAATTAGAGAATTTTAAAAATCAAATTTATGAAAATGTCCACGTTATGAATTTCAAAGAATCTTATTATGATTTTTTAATAATTTCCTTCGATTGCTTTTGTTTAGAATTGTGAAGAAACTATTATTATATACTAGAGAGCTTTGTTGAAAAAGCAAAATATAAACTTCAACTATGATCACTTCCAATGAAACCTATATTATCCATTGGAATAATTATATCATCAACTCACATTCATGATCATTGTGGTTTTTAGTTCATGTTTTAATTGTTGTTCCACTACATATTAGTAGTTATTTTCTATGAGAAGGCAACCTATTTTGATGATTATTCTTACTAGGTTTCTACATCCATGTCACCATATTCATGACAAAGTTTTGCTATTAAGGTCTTCTAAGCTGAAAATAGACCTGAAATTTTCATTCTTCAAAGGGCATTACTAGTAGCATGAAGAGTATTATAGCCCTAATTTTTATTAAAATATACTCAAAATACAAAATAATTTTAATATATACAATTATAAGTGAAGGGATATACAAATTATTTGAATTTATGAAACAAATTATGAATTAATTTGTGCCTAAACATGGCTCCACTTTCAAAGGTCTCTTTATGACTAGTGCATCCTATATTCATACACAATACAAAAATATGCATATCAACATATATTAGCTAAATCAATTCCAACCTAAAAGTAATTACAAGAATTTGTTTTGTGTATTGTATTTTATTGTCAATGGTAAAAATGTTTTAGAAAGACTATTGAGAATGAGAATGCTTTAGTATGGCTAACTAATCATTAGTGCTTAGAATTTGCAATTGGAAAAAATTTAATGTTGAAATGAATTAAGTATTTCAATGTTCCAAATACTCTATATATTTAAATGTATAATTTGTTAATTATTTTTGAATTGAATATTGAAATGTTAACTATAATCTATGAGAAATTGAGGTTCCATTGTTCTTCACACTACTAGTGATGCCCATTAAAGATCAAAGGATTCAGTGGCCCATTTCTAGCTTGGAAGATCTTAGCAATGGAAAATCATCCATTACACAAGAATCTGGAAAAGTGTTCCTATTAATTTTTGAAAGAATAGAAACCAAATTTTTCTTTAGGATTTTTTCATAAATTCTCAACTCAATTCTTCAATATGATTCTTTGGAAGATTTCAAAATCCATTGTGTAAAAATTTTAAAGTTAAAAAGGATTTGCATTCTTATATAATTTAGTGTAAAAAGGTGCAAAAAAAACTTGTTTTATTTTCCTTAAATGCAAATATTTTGCATTTCACTTAGTCAAACTTTCAAAACTTTCTTCCATATATTTTCATACAAGTCTAATAAAAGGTCTTGCAACTAGAAATGCAAAAAAACAAAATATTTAGAAACTTTGCTATATGCATTGGAAATTAAAATTTTGATGATTTTGACCAAAAAATTAGCATTGGGACTTTAGGAATTAAAGACATGGGTGTATTTTCATATTTCTTTTCAAAATGAATTATAGGTTCAATATTTGTACTATTCATACCAAAATATTGAATTATTTATAACATTTCATGATAATGTTCAAAACACAAAATTTTCAACTATAACTTAAGCCTTTCTCATTGTGTGTCATTGGTAGCATGGAAAGTAGCGGAGTTCTAGTTAAATTTTCTAATTTTCTTCAAGGGATATTAATTTTGTATTTTCACTAATAGTATAAGTTAATTCAACTCCCATTGGAACACATCTTTCAAGTTCTATCATCATTGCTCATATATTTTATTTATTTTTCTCAAGTTATAACAATAAAATCCATGACATAGCCCATTTTGAAAAAAAATCATTTTCATTTATGTTCACGTACTTTTTATTATTCAATGTTGATGTTATAATTTTTATTAATGATAATTTTTCTTTAAAGTAGGTACACCCAAAACCGCCACTTTTTGCTATTGAGCCTATTTTCTATTATTAGACTAATCAAATTTTCATATGTTCTTGTTGGCAAGTGAAAGGAAGTTCCAATGCACCAGAGAACGTGGCATTTGGATACTATATGCAAAAGTTATTAAGGAACAAACTTTGGTTCTAAAAGCGTTTCTTTCTCATAGGTATAGAACTGATTTTGGAGATGTACATGCAATATAGATGGCAGTTTAAGGTTAGTGGTACATTTGGGTGTACCTACCATAGTTGGCATAAAAAATGTTTTTGCAAGTATCTACCCTAAAGTCTAGACATTTATAGAAAATATTTTAGTAAAAATTATTTATTTTGCTCATATTACAAAGCAGATCCAAGTCAACAATTCCAAATATTTCACCTCTATGAAAAAATGTAAAATTAGACCTTCATTTGTGTTTGATTAATTTTGTATTTTTCAACCTCCATCAACAAATTTAAGATCAATAAATCAAATTTGATCTCTTCATGGAAATCAAATTTCAACATTTTCTATTTCAACATTTTTTTGAAGAAGATTGTTTTGGATTTGTGTACCTTGAGTCCACTTTTTAAGATGAATATTATCATGAGTTGTAAAGCATTTGATCATGATTCCCTTACAAGGTGGTATTAGCTTTTGTGTGAATACACTATGAAGTTTTAAAGTGTTCATTATAAGTGTCCCCATATTGAAGTCAACTTGTATTTTCTTGTTTGGAAGTTGATTATAATTTTTGACATTTTGTTTGATATAGGGTTACTTTAATCCTTTCAAGGGTAGAGACACAAGTTCATCCTATAAAGATAAATCTATGACAAAAGTAGCAAACCAAAAATTGATTTAAGTGTTGAATGAATAGATGCATTTTATTTTAGGATTTAGTCAACCTAAAAATCATTCATTAAACACTCTTTGCGCTTCTAACCATTATATAATTAATTTATGAAAACCTACGACCTCTCTTTCCTAAAAACTCATTCAATATTGCCATTTCTAATACATTGAATTAATAAAACAAAAAGATTAATTTTTTGAAAATCTAACCATGAAATCTTGCATTGCACTTCATCACAAAGTTTAGACCCTACGGTTTGTCAATTATCATGTGGTTATCGTTGTTTCATGGGTTTGCACGTTAAGTACAATTTATTGCATCATTACAATGCATTACTTACAACTGCATTGTAATGATGCAGAGTAACGCATTATAATGATGCGATAAATTGTAATTAATGTGCAAACCCATGAAACAACGATAACCACATGATAATTGTTGACAAATTGGAGGGTCTAAACTTTGTGATGTTGTGTGCAAATATATAGTAATTTTTTTAAAGCTTAATTGCATGAATTGCAAGATGTAAGCATTTGAAGTTATATAAACAAGTTTTCTTGGATCCTTACAAGGAATTTAAAATGACTATGACCACTATTTGTGGCAAATATTTGCACTATGGATTTTGAATTCAAGAATCTAACACATTAAAGATCATGTTTTGCATACTATACTAATTCTAAAGACTAAATAAGTCAAGGAACATATCCAATAAAATCTTGCATCACGATCATGTTCAAAGAATTGACAATATGCTACAATTTATTGCAAACACATTCTTTGTCACATTTTTTCAAAAATAAAAATTCTAATGGTGGATCAAAATATATTTCTTATTCTTTACAAGTAAAATCTATTAACATCAACTTTTAAATTTTCAAATCTCCTTCTAGACATACTTTTATGCTTATAAACATTATTGAGGATTTGTACTTGAATAGATGAAAAACAAAGAACTAGGGCGAAATACAATTGTTATGCATCTTTAGATAAAATCAACTAACTTTAGTTGATTAAACATTTAAAGGTTAACCCATAAAGCACCAAACTGTATTTTTTGGCAACATAGCAATTTGGGGCAACTTACTATAAACAAAAAATTTATTTATTTTCTTTGGAATTTTCAGACAATATGTGCCCAAGGAGTAGCTTTAAGGTGCAACAATTTTCATAACTTTTGTCTACATGGCTAAAAAGTTATTGTATGATATATAATTTTTAATGCCAAGTCGATAGCTTAGAAAAATCACTATTAAAAAAATAAAATATGAACTTGTTTACCTAGATTTATATATAGATGGAATGCTTTAAATCATTGCATTTTGATTAACAAAATGAAAGTTATGAGGAATTTTAGTTTACGGATAGTTATGGATTCTCTACTTTAAAATAAACCTTGAAGTCTTTTATTAAATTCAATTTTAAATGTTTTTTGAAAAACAAATATAATCATAGGATGTAGATTGTTTATTACAACATTACAACCATTGAGATTGGCATTTTTCAATTCCATAACTAAATTCTTAACAATTCAGTATTTTGAATCATTTTCTACTTCTTTCCAATTACTATTCATTTCCTATATGTTGTACAATTCCAAATGTTCTAAAATTTTTCAAGCATGTAGCCAACTTGCCTTGAAGAATGAATTCAAAGAAGCATCACTATTTTGGACATTTTTTCATAATGATTTGACCTTGTGAAGCACAATTGATTGTTATTTTGTAGGACCAAGAAAAGGATTTTTGTCAATTAAAATGCTAATATTTTGCAATCTATACGGTGAAAATTTCTGAATTTTTTTCCATATCTTTTCAAACTAGTGTATTACAAGATCCTATGGTTACATGTGTCCAAAAAAAAATTCTTTCTAAAATTTGGTACCTGTACTAGAAATGACAATTTTGAAGCATTTTTGGTGAATACATAGTAAAAAACCTTTATGGGTTCAAGAAATGAGAATACATGAAGTAGAATGTAGTGCTAGAGCATCTAGTAAAACTATATTAACTTGTTTGCATTTAGATGATGAAAAGAACCTTTGGCTTCCATTAAGAAAAGAAAAATATATTTTTGTCCTCTTTATTACTCCCTCCATCCCAAAATGATCTTCTAACAAATGGTCTTAATATTTTGTCTCAAAATGATCTTCCAACAGATGGTCTTAATATTTTGTTCCAAAATGATCTTTGTTGCACTTTGTAATGTTGCAAATCAAACAAATTTGGTTTTTGGTTGCTATTTGGAACTAATAAAACAACTCTAAATAGTATTTCCTCCTCCATCCATGCAACCATCATTCACAAAACAAATGAAATGACTAAAGGGGTCAATCAACATTGTTCATTCTTATTTTTTGCATCTTTTAAGTATTGTCTCATTGAAGGTGATGAATCTTTAGGAAGTGAAACAAAGGGCCACACATAGTCTTGGGCATATATGAAATGTTTACAAAATGTTGACCTTATACTCAACAATTAATTGACTAGAGGTGCTCCTCAAAACTGCCTAAAAAAAATCTATTTTTCAATATTCCCAAACTACATTTTGAAAGGGGCTCTAAAACTCAAAGTTTCTAGAATGCTTGGGCCTAGGAGTGCACCAAATTCTATTTACAACACCAAATTGGGTTTTAAAATGTTGTTTTTAGACTAAATCCCAAACATTTTGTTCAACAAGAAAATCATTTTGGAATGGAGGGAATATAATATATTTGTTTATTCTCATGGCTTAAATGCATGTCTAGAAGTCAAATTTGATTTTAACCAAATATATGATTCAAACTTGAAAGTTTGAAACCAATTGGAAAGCCTTCATGCAAATAAACTCTTAACCACTTCAATTACAATTTTATAAATTGGCAATACAACCTGTTATAAAGGCCAATAAATGCTAGTAATGTTAGAAAGATTTGTCCTAGTTGTATACTTGTATCATATAAAAGATTCTTATATTAGTGGAATGATGCAAGTATGAGGTGAATGAGTAGTACACAATGTTTTCTATACATTTTTCAACCAATGACTTTGGACATGTCTAATGTTGACAAAAACAAGACATAAGTTGGAGCAATTGCAAAATCTCTATGCTCCTCGGAAGATCAATATTAAACATTGGATAAGGAGAAGTAATCAAAATGCTAAATATTCTATAACATATCAATGTGGTAGTTACCATGTATTGATGAGAATTTGTGATTCATACCATTTCCACAATGAATTTAATCATGTTAACCCCTAAACGATCGCCATGCATTTTTTGGTTGTATAGAAATTTTGGGCATGTACATGTGACTAGATATTTTCATATTTTAGGCTGAAATTTTAATAGAAGGTGGGGGAAAATAATATCTTTTATATGCACCAAATTTCAAGACATTTGGATGTACAAATCAAAAGTCATGGCCAAATTTGTTACTTTTTTCATCGGCCGGGCAATATGGGCAGATAAGAAAAAATTACTTTTTTGGAAAACAAAAGTTTGAAATTGATTTTTGAGAGTTATATATACATGGAAAGCTTTTAATCATTCCGTTTTGATCAATGAGATGAAAGTTATGAGCAATTTTTGTTTGCAGGTAGTTATGGATTCTTTACTCTGAAATAAACTTTGAAGTCCTTTATCTAACTCAATTTTCAATATTTTATGAAAAAAATAAAATCATAGGATGTAGATTGTTTATAACAACATTTCAACCATTGGGATTGGCATTTTTTAATTCCATAATTAAATCCTTAACAATTTAGTATTTTGAATTATTCCCTACTATTGTCTATTTACTGTTATTTTCCTATATGTTGTACAATTTCAAATGATGTGAAAATTATCAAGCATGTGACCAACTTGTCTAGGAAGAAGAATTTAAAGAGTAACCACCATTTTGGACATTTTTTAATAGGAAAGTGAGCTTGTGAAGTGCAATTGCCATGTTTGTTTGCAAGGCTAAAAAAATGATTTCAGTGAATTTGAATGCTTATATCTTGCAATCCCACAGTGGAGGTTTCAAATTTTTTTTGAACACGTGTTCTCAAGTCAACATACTACAAGATCCTACAGTTACATGTGTTAAAAAAAAGTTATTTTTCAAAAATTTGGTACTTGTAACAAAAATGGCATTTTTGGAGCATTTTTGGTGAAAATATAGTGAAGGCTGGAACTTTATGGGTTAATGTATGTCACTTTGTATTTTTTTATGAGAGCTAAAATGAAAAAAAATACCATTGTAATCCTAAGACAATTGTGAAAAAGAAGCATAAAAAAAGTTCAACTAAATAAACTACATATACCTAAATAATAAATGTTATTGTGGTATTTCCATTTAGAGATAGATTTTTTTTTTGAACAAATGGGAGACCCATTGCATTAAAAAAAACTCCAATACAAAACAGCCAAACTTGAAGGTTGGACAAAAGAAAAAAGAGCGAGGACATACAAAAAAGAGAAAAGAACACGAGAGCAAGAAGAGCTAATAGAATTGACAAACTAGAGGACCACTATCAATCCATCTAATGTAATCTCCGTCCCAAGAGGCAAGGACTGGAGAGGTAAGCCATTCAGAAATAGATTTAAGGCATTGTACAACACAATATTCATACGTAACACCACATTATGAAGGTGAGTTCTCATTGTATGAATGATAAATTGACTTTTATTTATTTATTTTTATTTTGGGGACTTATAAGAAAGAAAACTTAATCTAATAGACATAATACCTTCTAAATACTACATAGGACACACTAAAGATACTAAAATGAAAAAGGAACCAAATATTTCTTATCATTCCTATAGCATTGTAGCTATTTGTTCATATCACCCAATGTCATACTTTCACTTCATTGCCATTACTCAATAAAGTGAGTTCTCATTGTATTGAGTAGTTTTTATGTAGTATAGCTATTAGGATTTCAAAGAAGAAATACTTGAATGTAACAAAATACAATAGAAATCAAGATTTCAGAAATTAGAATAGACAAGGCTTTCAAATGTGTCACAATTAAATCAACCACTTAAAAATATCCATAATAGGTGATAGTATCTTATACTAAAATTGAATCCAAACTTATCCAATTCTATTAGACATGCAATCTAGCCAATTAACTTGTACAAGCATTAACTACACAAAATAGTGAAATTTGGTTGCCTTACCCCAATATTGTTACTTTTAAAGCTAACAACATCAAAAAATAAGGTAGGAGGTCCTTAAATCAATTGGGTTATAAATGTATCAATACAAGAGAAAGGAGTGTTTTAAGTAGTCTTAGACATACAATGACTCCAAAAATTGAGTCTATATAGTGAACAAGCACTTTAAGAGCCACTTTACAAAGAAACAATGACATCTTTAGTAGATGTAAAAGTTGGAATTAAAAGAACTATAAGTTGACTTTGAGATGATGTCATGATGACATCATCAAACTTAATAGGGTTTAGGTGAGAGAGAAGAAACGTTGATCATGCACAGACTCAATTTTTGCGGCGCTCATAGCTGTCTTCTTCGACGACTCGTATGTCGTTGTTTCTTCATCGATTTTGGTCATTTTTTCTTGAAGGTTTTGTTGTATTGTATTGAGTAATTTTTGTGGATTTGTAGAGGTTGTGAGGGAAAATGAGGCCAATTTCTCGAGGGAAAGAACAAAACATTGTAGTTTTGATAGAAAAAGACAGAAGTAGTAGAGAGATTGCAGACATTGTGGGTTTATCGCAAAGTACAGTTAATAGAGTGAGAAAGCGAGTTTCTCACAACCTAGAATTGTCTAAAGGAGGCCGTCCTAAGGCCCTCATAAAGTGGGAGAAGTGATATGCTTCACGTGATGGTTTAGAAATTGCAACAAAGGTAGCAAAAGTGCTTCGAAGAGAGACGGGTGTAGAAATGTGTGACAATACCTTGAGGAATGCATTGAGAGAGAGGATTATCTTCTTTTCCGAAGGTTAAGAAGCCTATGTTGAGTTAAAAGAACATCAAGGAGAAATTTTGTTTTGCTGAAACCTACAAAGATTGGACAGTGAGTGATTGGGAGCGAATGGGGTTTAGTGATGAGATGAAAATAAGTCATTTCAACTCAGATGGGAGGACTCGGTGTTGGATTGAGGACAAAGAGAACACTCATGAGCGTGTAGTAAACCAAACTATTAAGCATGGTGGTGGCAGCATAATGCTTTGGAGTTGTTTGACTTGTAGAGGATTGGGGTCATTGCACAATATACAAGGGCATTTGAATACTAGAGGTTACATTGCAATTTTAGAACAAGATTTGTATACTACATTATATGGATTTGAGTTCAATCTTGAAAAAGTGATTTTTCAACAAGACAATGCTGGTGTGCATATAACAAAGATTGTTCAAGATTGGTTTGAGAAGCAATCATTTTGTGTTTTAGAGTAGCCAACACAATCTCCGAACCGAAATCCTATTGAACATATATGGACTTCACTCAAACGGCAATTAAACTCCTATTCTACTCCTCTTAGTGGTATCCTTCAATTATAGAAGCGAGTGCAAGAAGTTTTCTTCTCTATTAGTTTAGAAGAGTATAAGAGATTGTATGCTAGCATGCCTAATCGAATTGCAACAGTTTTAGCTACAAAAGGACGATGGACAAACTTTTAAGTGGCTTCTAAGATGTAGTACAAAAACTAAGTCAATGTATATACTTTGCTTCAATCATCTTTGTTGTTTTGATGTAATTCAAATCATCTTTTTCTTGTTGTGGTATTATGCAACACTTTATATTCTACATTTTTTTGTTTTTACAACTTTTGATTTCAATCATTTTTGTTTGCAGCATTGTCATTTGAATGTGTTCAATCCTCATATAGGCTTAGTTTTGGGGGTCAAATATTTTCAATAAAAATTTACTTGAAATACATATGTGTTTAGTAAATTTTTACTAAAAACACTCTTTTAAGATCATTACTTAAAGGACTATATGTTTAGAACTATAGTTAAAACACCCTTT
The DNA here is from genome assembly GCA_950106755.1 of Climacium dendroides. Lineage (NCBI taxonomy): Eukaryota > Viridiplantae > Streptophyta > Bryopsida > Hypnales > Climaciaceae > Climacium > Climacium dendroides. The sequence continues at coordinate 18,618,732 of OX467083.1, forward strand.
TTTTGTAGTGATCCCTTATTTAAAAAAAGATAATATACTCTTTGAAATATCTATTATTATCATTAATAAGGTAGGTAGATTTATATGGATAATTTATCCCGGGGGGTGTACTACTAAGGAAGTTCGTGGTACAAGAGCGACCAAATTTTGAACCCCCTATATTATATTCTAAATTTTTTTTTTTCTAAAAAAAATATATGAATAGATTTTCCTACTTTGAAAGTTTATGTTCTGAATTATTGGTATTTCTTTATGTAAATAATAATTAGTTACAAATTTTAGAAAAAAAAAATACACTGTAAAGCTAAAAATAACTTTCATATCCCTATATTATATAAGAAAAAAAAATAAAAAAACGAAAAAATAAATTTATAAAATAAATTTATTTTGACTAAATATTGCTACAATAGTCATCTTCATGTGATCTCTATAAATACTTTAGTCAAAAAACATGCCATTTTAATTTATTTTTCAATTCTTTTTAAATAATGTATCACATGTTATTTAGGATTGAAATTTTTGACAATAGAAACCTATAAACATTGTTAAACAGAGCTCAAAATTGTAGGTTGAAATTATAGTTTATTAAAAAATAATTAAGAAAAGTAGAAATGGATAGTTAAGGTTTGGTTACTCCTCACCCATAAACTTCCTTTGTAGTGCACATCCCGTGCAATTTATAAACCTTCAACTTACTTTTACAAATATTTCCATTTGTACGCATGGAGGTTCATGAATCTCAATTACACTACCACCTAATTCAAAAGGATTGCATTCTTATACAATAACAATATAAAATATTTATTTAGGGTCAAATGTTGAGAAATTAGTGTGGGACAACCTAATTTCACTATTTTGTATAGAAGAATTTATCAAGAGCAAAAACAAACAAATAGTGACACAAATAGGGTGGCATTTGAATTGTGGCACAAATAGGGCTCCTACCTTACATTCATGCAAACTTTCATCTACTAGCACAAACTGTGTGCTTCAGCGCAGCATAAACCACATGCACTTTGATAGTAAGCCCGAGATCCGAAACTTGGACCCAGATGCTCTGCAGCTTGCTGTCTACATTCTCAAACCTAGCAGCATTTTGTACAGACACAGCATCTAACAAATTCATCTTACACATTTCCCTTACACATTGCTCATGCATACAAATCTAATTCTATACACTCATCAAAACTTGTAAGTGAAAAGACCTCGTAAAAGCAAAGTAGCCACCGACAATTCACTGCCACAAGCTTTGATCGTACCTAACTTACCTCTGTTCTTTTCCATAACAAACCTGCCCTCGCCGACCACAGAAAGCACCTATTACAAATTTTTTGCAGGGCAGATTAAGGCCTGTCCTGCAACAAATTGCCAACATAACTGGAGCTTCATCAGTCTCACAGGCCCCAGGGCGGGCGTCAGAGCTCTGACCTTGACATCGACCATTTCACATCACCCTTCAACAAAATCCACCGCGCAAGGTCTTAGATAGTTTACGTGTCAATAAGAGGAGTGAGCTATTTGATCCCCATTCATCCCCATTTCCACATGAAGTGACTCCTTCCATATTCTTAAATACTGCCTGATGCAAAGGAGCAAAAGCGTTTGTGAATTACGATCATTTGAACTGAATCCATTGTTGCGACACACTTTTTTTTGTACACGTGCCTACCTTATACCAGCACAGGTGACTGGTTTAAATTGAACTTTCTTTTTGCGACTCTCCAAATATCCGATCAGTTACAAAACAGAGCTTTGATTGACCTGTCTCTCTGCAGTACAAACTGCAAAGTAAGTCTCCTGTGTTGATCCATACAGACCAGACGGTCCAACAGGCAAATGCAAAACTTGAACTAGATTGCGTACTGAACACAACTTAAACTCCTTGCAGGTGAACGACACCATCAGCCGACCTCTTCCCTAGGATAACAAAGACTACCAGAGGGGAGCGTTGCATGTAAGGTTAAATACGGTGAACTCCACTGGTTTGTCCTATTAGTGCGTGTGACTACTTTACCAGTCACATTATTTGTAAAGTAATTAAATTAGCTTGTTCAGAATTGTTACTCCATTGCACTACTTTCCTCAAATATAAAATTTTATACAAAAATTAATTATGCACCCTTACTAATAATACAAATCAGTGTAGTGAAGGGTACAGTACCTTGCTCTCCAAATCATCAAGACTGAAGAAAACAGTACTCTTTAAATGGAAATGGGGTAGTCCATAACCTCCCACTTTGAAATTGCATAAGAATGATATGCAATGATACAAATATTAAAAAAAATTTGCTCTTATATCCTCTCAACAGCTCAATATATGCCCCCAAAATCACGCTCCTGCATGTGTTAATGTATAAAGTGACGCAAAGAGCACTTCCTACCTTAAAGATGAAACAGACTTGCAAACATGTGAACCACTTGTGTATAACCTTAAGTTTTACTTTCTACCTGGACAAAATGGGCAGCTGAGATTTTCAACTTCAATAAAAATCCGGGTGATTCTTATGCAAAGATGAAGTGCAAAGATGAAGTGCAAAGATGGGATGCAAATTTCTGCCGCTGCAACAAAGGATAACGGATGAACAGCAGCACATTGGCAAGTTGTGGGAAGAGAGGTTGATTGCTAGCATTAGAAAAATTTCAATAGCCATTTGGCCAGGATGTGTTTACAATAGCACAATCCTGGAGAACCCTAAACCGCATGCTTGCGTAGAGTTTGAATCTTGAAAAGTGTGGAAGTTCGACTTCTTAAAACTGAAATTTTGGAATTCAGTGATCAATTCTGCAAAAATTTCTTCTAATTGACATGGTTTTTTGATAGCTTACATACTGTATACTCTCCTCAAGTCCTCGCCATTGCCGATCTTGTAGATGCTCGTCCTTTGCACTACTCCAGCGACCCCCAAATCTGGCTGCAGCATCAAAAACGGCATACACCCTCTCAAAATGAAGAAAGGTTCACCAACCATGATTGCGTGCGAACCCAAACTAGTGCTTGAGCAATTCACCTTTGACTGCTTGTCATCGTCACTGCTTTTGGAGAGAGTAGACACAAATATGTGGTTCAATGGTAATGACTGTCATTTGAAAGTCAATATGCCTCGAAGATATGAAGAATAGGTCTGGAAAGAGTCTCAACGCAAGAGGGGAGAAGGATATTCACAGGCCAGAGAGTTTCAGGCTTCAAATACATTTCGAACAATAAAAGAAACGACCTATAAGACTACAGCTACGCAAATTGCGCCCTAGGATTTTAGGTTTTCTACAAGCTCTGGTGAAATTAGGAAACTAGGGTTTGGGCAGCAGTAGATCTTTTCTCTTTCTTGTCGTTCTTTTCTTTCTTCTTCAAAGAGTCCATATGTGCCTTCAAAACTGTCGCATATGAGGTTTGAAATCTCAAGTGATTCTTGGCTGTGAGCTGCAAACAGTCAAACCAACATCTGTCAAACCTCCAAGGTCATAAAAGTTGAACCCCAAACCACTGCAATAATGACAAGTTGCATACAAACAGGGAATGAAAAAAAACAGAATTGTTGTGATACTGAAGCAGGTCGTTCGAAGATGACAGCAGATTCAAAACAGGAGAACTTACGGAGCAGCTAATTTTTTGCTTGCCATCCGTAGCACGCACTAGACATCGTAATTCTGAAGGTTCGAGAATCTGAATAGGTGCTTCTTCAACTATCTTCCTCGTCTTCTGGCGCTGAAGAGTTGCTATACAGCCACACAAACATGAGCAAGAAAATAATATGTACCCGAAAACATCTCAAATCTTCAAGGAATACCAAATTATTCTCAGCTGCAGTGACACTATTTTCAAGCATGAAGCAACACTCTGAAACAGGGGAAAGAGTAATGTAGAAGACCAGCTGTGCAGACCCGGCATTCTATAGGGTAGCAAAGCATGAACTTCGAGGAAGAAAACCTATAGAATGCTGAATTTCTTCCTCCGGGTTCAGCACAAACTAGCCCTGACACGAGCTCTAGGATATCAAAAAAACTCTTCAGAGCTATCAAGTTACAAGCACGAGTGTTTGGCGGTTCTGAAGTGTCTGCTAACACGCCTATTCATGCAAAAACAAGAGGCTCTTTCGAAAAGGACATAAAGTTCTGAGCTCCCTTGATTAGGTCAAACGGTGTTCTTGAAAATTATAAGAGCTGCTGAATTAAAAGGGCAGAGTGCGCATACATCGCTTAAGAGTCACCCATATCGTGCCCGAATTCTTCGACTGCTCGTACATTCTTGTTAGCGCACTCAAGAACGGATCCAATTCCAAAAGAACCTGCCAAGTCAGGATCGTCAACAGCTCTTAAAAATCTGTACAGCATGCCAGTTTGCCAACGAAATGTGAACGCTCTATTGCAGGGTCACCGAAAACGAAATCTTTCACCTTATTCCATTTTACTAATTGCACTTTAGGCTACATTTATTCTGGTTCTGTTATTCAAGACTCAATTCATACAGTAAACTCGAAGTACAAAAACAAACACAAATAGAACAGGAGACACGGCACTTTAAAAATAAAATTCACTTGTGTAGAAATCTTGATTCTGGTTTTAAAGACTCCGCAAGTACACATCCAAAATTCGAGTCAAATTAATACTAAACTCGAAATCGGAGAACAGTGTTTTCCGATTACCGTACCCTACTCAAACGTCGGATTCTTCAGGCACAGAGAAACCCTCAACTGGGACAACATCACTTCAAACGAATGCACACAGACACACACTAAGTTATATGAAGGACTGAACACATAGAAATTTGCGAATGTAATATCTTCACGAGAAATGCAAGTAAGGAAGACGAGTTACCCACTAACCATGATCGTCAGTTCGTCACTTGTCGATGGAGCCTAAACCCATGATCGTCAGTTCGTCACTTGTTGATGGAGCTAAACCCATGATCGTCAGCTCGTCACCTAAGTTTGCTGGGGCTTCAAAACCCTAAAACAGCTGATGTCTGTAAACAGAAAAGAGAACTTGTGCTACCGATGACCAATCCTTCCCACTTGCTTGCAATAATTATGCAAGTACTTTAACTATTCTGAATTTAAAACAAAACAGGAATTGCGAGGAAACTTACAACGAGAATCAATGCAAGTTCAGTTAAGTTATGGACAATCCAGCTGTAAGTACGTGGAAGCTTGGGAGGGGATTGGGGGAAAGGAGAGACTTTGATGTCAAGCTAGGCCAGGGTTTTCAAGCTAGGGTTTAGGGTTTAGGGTTTCAGGCGAGTAGCTGGGCACAACAGTGATGACGCCAGCATTCAGTGTTTTAAAAGGTTTTATTAATTTTAAAATCTCTCAACTTGAACTTGAAGGCTGGTTGTCCATTATTAACCCCTAAATGACGAACCCATGACCACTGATTTCAAGCTTCACTGCCCATCACTCAATTTGCTGCCATTTTGCAACTAGATGTGTAAAAAAAATTTAATTTATTTTTCAGAGATGAAAATACATGTCTTCTTTACTTCACAAAAAAATTTGATTTTTTGGTGGAAAATTGATTTTTTAGAGAATTTTTGAAGAAAAATTCAAGAAAAATCACATCAAGTACAAAAATATTTCAAAAAATCTGAGAATTTCACCATATGTGTATATTACAATGACAAACATTATAGTGTAAACTTAATTTCCATGTCATTCTATAATTGTAATTCAATACACATTGATAATGCATCCAAAGTTCAAATTGCAAAAAAATATTCAATATTAGGAATTTGTTCAAAATTCAAATTTGAGTTGAAGCTAGAGTAGATGACCTTTGTCTTGTTAGTTGGGATCAAACTCAAAAAAATATTATTTTTATGAAGAAATCTCAAATTTAGATTAAAGAGCGACAAATTCTCCAAATATACTAAAACAACATATTTTGTGATCCATTTTTTTCCAATAATTTCCCATTTACGTAAAGAGAAACACTAGCAAGAGTACAAACTCAATTGGATACTCTTCATAACTCAACATGAAAGGTCAACAAGGAAAAGGGAATGAGAAATACTTCCAATAGCTTAACAAACCATTGGATTGTCATCCAAGTGCCACATAATGGCATTGACAGCATTCTAAAGTTAACCCCTAAAATGTTGTAAGTTAATTTAGGTTAAAAAAAATGTATGACAAATGGTTTGCATAGACAAATAGTGCACCTAAGGTGTGTGCACCTAAAAGTGACACTCTCCTAATTGCAACACCTAAGCAATTCCATCCATGTTCTGGACCAATATGAGATAATGTAAATTTTCTCCCTAATAGAAAGATAGAAATTACGGGGATTGCAAATTTTTTGGTAATTATATGCCTTGAATTGAAATTACTATGAATTTTGAAAGTCAAAAGTTGGTTTAAATCCATATCCAATGTATAGAGTCTTCCAATTCCAATCATTAAAGAAATACTTTGCCACTCACACTTCCTACTTTCTTGCTCACTACTTTGAGACATGTTTCATAACCTTATTAGTCCCAACCTTAAAAAGGTGTAAAAAACATATTAAAAAATTTGGTTGGAAAACTATTCCAGCTTTGGTTGGAAACGGTTGCACCTTACAAGTTGGGTATGGGGCCCCTAGTAAAAAATGGGTGGTTCTACCATATCTACAATTGTTTAAGATTTCAAGTTTAGAATCTTGGACATCTATAGATAGAGATCACAATTAGGAGAGTATCACTTTTAGGTGCACATACCTTATCCCAATCTGGGATATTGATAATTTTTGACCAACTGTCTCAATGATAAGCCTCATCTTTTTTAGGTTACATTAAGATAGAATCCTAGAAGCAACTTATTTTATCTCAAACCAATTCTTTTAAATAGGGGGCATGAGATAAAGGAATATAACTTAGAGTTGAATTTTTTAATAATTTTTGGAATGGATGCTAACAATTAGTACAATATAGAACAATAACTCTCAAAACATTTATACACTTCAAAACTCTTGGAACTAATAGAGATATTAGAAATTTTCAACTATTTGAGATATATTGAGGTGCAAATAGTGTATTGTGCATAGAATTGAGTTAAAAAGTTTAAAAACAATTGAATTTAGATTCTATTTTGTGAAAGACTTCTATACCTTCTATTTCCATAATACCTTTGTAAATAATAAAATACAAGAGTTAAAACATCAATAAATTCACCAAATTTTTTAAAAAGTTTTTTTTCTACCATCAATATGGTAGATTGTTACATTAATTGTTGGTATAATATATTAATCATATCCTAATACCCAGAAGCTATTGCATCTTTTGTATGCATAGTAACAACGAACTCAAAAAATGTTTTAATTATTTATTATATGTTTTAATCCCCCTATTGTCACAAGTTTTCATTTAAATTAGGATTATTATGTGTTTTAATTCCCCCCTGCGTTCTAGAAAGTAGTTCCAATGTAATCAATATGGAATATATCAATTCTCAAATTCTATATTTGTACCCGTATCTATACCATATTATTTGTCTATATCTGTACATGTGTACCATATTATATATCCATATCTTCATCTGTATTTTGTATTCATATTTGGATGCCCAAAATCATCTGTTCGGCATCCAAGGCTTTGATTTTTCTAGAAGATTGATGGCATTAGGAAGGATGGGGAATTTTCCTGAACTCAAATCAATGGATGTTAATTTTTCCGGAAAGGGGGAGAAATTGCCCATGGAACATCATGTTTCCATTTTTGGAGTACATAGTTGTATTAAAACAATGTAAATAAGGAATATTTTTTAATTTTAGACAAGAGTTTTGAAATATATTTTTTATAGTCTAAAAGATGAATAATTGTCCCATTGCCTTCAAGTGCCGAGAACAATTTCTCATTAGTGTTTTAGAATTACAAATAAAATTTTTGAAGCCAGAACACTCAATGATTTCTAGAAAAATCATCCCATTTCAATCACGTACTGAAATTACATTCCTAGATTTGTAACAGAAATGTTCATTCCAAATTTGATTAGCTTGAACAAATAAGTCACAAGTTAAACCACCTCTTTGAAGATTTTTTAGAGTAAAGGAATACTTCCAACATACAAACATATTTGCAATAGTCTAATGATTAGTAATTTTTTTATCTTGTTTAAAATTCCCATTATGCTAACTACTATTGTCATAATAAAACCTTAATCCTACTACCCTATCATCCTTGTAATAACAACAAATGAAATGCTATATGAAAAGTATTTTTTTTGTACATAGAGGTATACATTGTTGTTTTCAAGTGTATCGGTGAAAATAACATACAAGAACCTTATCCCATTTCAACCTGAAAATTCACAATAAATTCCACAAGAATTCAAAAAATATAAATAAATGTAGATTAGATGTTGCTTCTATTTTGACCCAATTTTTCTTGTCAAATATGGAAAAATTGAATGGAAAATGCTCAAAATGAGATTTTTTTAAAAGGGTAAATTAATCCTCAAAGGATGCTTTGTAACTTACTTGCAATCTAGTCACATTTAGTTGCATTATTTCTAACTTTTCGGGTTTCATAGGAAGGCATTATATTTTATATAAAGTTTTCATTTGTGCATTTGAGGAATCAAACATGTACACATACCAATCTAACAATACACATGTGTACATTGCATGAAATTACATATTGTAACTAAAAAACTTCATTACATTCATAACGAATAATGAATATTTTCCAAAACATATAGTCAATCATTTAGAACATTTTTAAACCATTATGCATGAAAAAAGTATAACAACCATTTTTGGTGTGTCGAGCATGGAGAACAAAAACTAAAGAATGGATTTATTTGCAAAGTTGGATGGAGTAAAACAACATAGTTTGGGAACCCAATGAGACAAGCTAGAGCTCTTGATGCCATATCAAACATGCTGGAATTCTTGAAGATGTCACACAAGTGGGGTGAAAGAAGCATATGACTAGGGTGAAATAGCATGTGGTTGAGATGAAAAATCCTTTAAAATTTTTTCTTTGTGTCCTTTCTTTACTACCAAAGGAGAAGAATGGTCTTTCACAATTCTTGAAGAATGGGAGCTTGTGAAGCTATGGACAATCAACAAGAGAGTGCCACATCTCCATTCTCTAAGAGTTGAGAATGGGGTGAAGAAAGTGTTACTACACCTAATGTTCAAATGGATGAAAATCTTGACAAAAAAAAAGAATACCATCTTATTCACTTCTAAAAATATCGATAGATTTGCCATTTGGCCATTTACCCTAAGCCAATGTTTTTTTTGTGCACAATTTTTTGCCACTTGGCTACGACCAAATAATCTTGGCTATTTTTTGTAATGAAAATTTTAATTTTTTTGGGGGAGAATAGCCAGAACATTACTTCATTTAAAGACTAATAGCCAAATTTTACCCAAGTATCACCTAATTTTCATATAGATATCACCAAGTATCACCCAAGTATTACATGAGTATTGAAGAACCAATGGGCTCCTTCTCAAAAATGGAAAAAAAACAACACTGCCCCGAGCTAAAATAAAAAGGCATTGAAGAATGCTCACGGAATCTCCGGTATGGACCTCACCAGGATATAAATAGACAAAGACACCCCCAGAGGCGGGTATGAACATAAATACCAAAAGCGCAGCAGTATAAAAAAATCGGAGTTCCCTTTTACATATTTGCGTTTTTGAGGCCCCATGCTTCCATCTTGCTTCTCGGATACTGCCTTCTTCAGCTCCAGCTCTCAGGTCAGTGCCCTTGCCCTTCCCAAAGGTTTTGCATCTCCCCACTTTCATTCCCCGCATCGTCTTCTTTGGTAAGCTTTAGCACACTCTCTGTTTCCCGATCTACACAACAATGCTCGCATGTTTGAAGCTTAATAGACCAGGTTTTGATAGGTAGGGGTAGCTTGTTTGGGGGGAATGGTGCGAGCTTTGGGCTTGGAGTCTACGGTTTCTGCATGCATCTATCTGTGCACTAACCTTGAAGAAGAAAAAGATGCTGGTGTTTTGAAGCTCGAGTAGCTTTTGTTTCGTGTAGCGGGTTTCGGGGAAGCTTTGTTCGTGGTTTGAGCGTGGCTCTACAGTGTACAGTCGTTTCTGCTTGCATCTGTGTTGTGACCTTGGCATGTGGAGAAGAAGGAGAGATCGGGTTTGGATTGTTCCCAAGAAGTCGGGGTTTGAGTTTTGCGAGTAGTGTGGTCTGCGAAAAGCTTCAAGCTTTGAGTTTCTCTCAGTCCATGCACCGTGTGCACTCGTTTCTGGTTGCATCTATGCACTAACCTTGGCATGTGAAGAAGAGGAGAAAGATCGTTTCTGAAGCTCAAGTGTCCAGGTTTTCATTGGTTTCGTGTAGCGTATTCGGTTCAAGTTTCGTGTTCTTAGGCTCTGCGCACTGTGTATAGTCTTTTCTGCTTGCAACTGTGTTATAACCTCGGCATGCAGGAGGATAGAAAGCTTCTCTACCGGCCTTGATGGAAACAGAGGCCTTGTACATTTTTGTTTCCGGTGTTGCCATTGTTTCGAAATCTGCGATTGTTCTTCTTTTGAGGGGTATGAGTGAATACCACTGACTCTGTGTACGCTTGTTTGTGGTTGTTGTTGTTTTTTCAGATCTGAGGACGGAGCTTTTTCGGATTTCCAGATCTGACGAGGTTGTAGCAACAACCCCAAGATGGCGCCCACCACGCGCGGTCCGCTGTTGAAGGATGAGCTGGACATCGTGATCCCGACAATCCGCGACCTGGGATTTCTGGAGCAATGGAGGCCGTACTTGAGCCCCTACCATTTGATCATCGTGCAAGACGGCGACCCCACGAAGAAGATCACGGTGCCCGAAGGCTATGACTACGAGCTCTACAACCGCAACGACATCAACCGCATCCTGGGACCCAAAGCCTCCTGCATCTCCTTCAAGGATAGCGCCTGCCGGTGTTTCGGATTCATGATGTCCAAGAAGAAGTACATCTTCACCATCGACGACGACTGCTGGGTAAGGAAGCGGGTTCCATCGTCCAATGCTCGCAAACCCTCTTTCAATGTTGTCATCTGACGGTGACCCCAACACTTGTAACACTCAGAATGCTGTGTCTACGAGTTTTCTCAAGTTTCTTATCGTGAGAGTTCTGTGACATCATGGGAGAGGGGACATTGTAAGCGGGTTTCGTCAATACTTGCAGAATTTCTTTCAATCTCGCCATGTGATTGCGACTCAATTCTTGAATCAGTGTGAGGATTGTGTCCACGAGTTTTCGCGAGTTTCTGATCGTGGGAGAGGTGAGATTGGTGGGATATTGATATGATGGATGGGTTCCACTTGCCCACTCCCATATCACCAACATTGTCCAATATTCGCAAACCTTCTTCCGATGTCTCTATCTGCAAGTGACTCAATAAGACTAGTTTGAACACCTTGTCCCCGAGTTTACGCAATTTTCTGATCACGGGAGAGGTGACATTGTGGGGATTAATGTGATGGGTGGGTTCCACTTGGTCTCCCGTGTTCCCAGCCTTGTCCAATTCTCGCGAACCCTCTTTCCATCCCTCCATCTGCATCCGACCCAATATTCCAAACTGTTTCAGGTCTGTCTCCCCGAATTTTGGCGCGTTTCTGATCACAAGAGCGGTGACATTGTGGGAAATGCCGCGATTGATGTTAATGAGGGTTAGCTGTTGTTTTGATCGCAGGTGGCCAAAGATCCCTCGGGTCACGAGATCAACGCCTTGGAGCAGCACATCACCAACTTGCTCTCCCCTTCCACGCCCTTCTTCTTCAACACGTTGTACGACCCTTATAGGTCCGGCGCGGACTTCGTACGCGGCTACCCTTTTAGTCTGCGTGAGGGTGTTTCCACTGCGATCTCCCACGGCCTGTGGTTGAATGTGCCTGATTACGATGCGCCCACGCAGCTGGTGAAACCCTCCGAGAAGAACACGCGGTTCGTGGACGCCGTGATGACTATTCCGAAGGGGACGCTGTTTCCTATGTGCGGGATGAACTTGGCGTTCGATCGGGAGATGATCGGACCGGCCATGTACTTCGGACTCATGGGAGATGGACAGCCGATTGGACGCTACGACGACATGTGGGCCGGGTGGTGCTGCAAGGTGCGCTTGCGAATTGCCACCTTTCGCTTTGAATTTGTTTCTTGAGTTTTTGCTGTAATGTTGATAAATATACATTTCTTTGGAACTTTAAGTCCGATCTGCACGGTGTCTGTTTTGGGTACACATTTACTTGTGAGAGCAGTGGTTGATTTTATATGCAAGGTGCGTGGTTTGCTATAAGTGAATGTAGACCTTCTTTGAAAGTAGTAATTCGATCTGCTCTTTGCCGGTCTGGTGCACCTATGAAAGCAGTAGTTTGATTTGCAAGGTTTGTATTTTGTTGAATGTAGCCTTTCTTTCGAGTAGTAGTTCGATCTGCAAGGTGCTCGATTTGCTGTAACGTAACTTGGCGCATTACTGGATGTGTTTTGCTTTCGGACAATGTGGCTAGTGGTGCATGGTTCTTTACTTGTTGTTTGGTACGCGTGGTGTGTGTTTCGGCGCATCTTGGTCATTTCTGAAATAGTTTGATATGCTCGGTGTTCGTTGTGGTCCAACTTGGCTCGTAGTGAACGTCCACCCTTTCAAGTTGTAGCTTGATCTGCGAGTTGCCTGTTTTGGTGCACCTTGGCCTTCCTTGGATCTGAGTTTGTGGTGGTGTCTGCAGGTTATTTGTGACCACTTGGGATTCGGAGTGAAGACGGGTCTGCCCTACATCCACCACAGCAAGGCGAGCAATCCGTTCGTGAACCTGAAGAAGGAATACAAGGGCATCTTCTGGCAGGAGGAGATTATTCCGTTTTTCCAGCAAGTGGTGTTGCCCAAGGAGTGTGTCACAGTGGAGCAGTGTTACATTGAGCTCGCCAAGCAGGTATGAGTGCTTTTTCATCTTTCCAAGCCACCCTTTGCTCTCCTAATACAACTTTGGGATAAAATAACGAGCTTAACGGTCTGGCAAAAGGACCTTGCAGTTATGCACAAACGCAGATTGCGCAATAATGTAGATTGTGCAAAAGAAACATACCCTGCTTGTTGTGAATGGATTTGAAGAATTGGTTTGCTCGCTTGCTTGGGGTGCACAGGTGGGTCAGAAGTTGAATGGAATTGATCCTTACTTCACCAAGCTGTCGGAGGCCATGGTGACGTGGATTGACGCGTGGACGGAAATCACTGGTACTCACAAGAAGGAAGCAGCAGCAGTCAACGGTGCTGCAAAGCCGGCTAGCAAGTAGAATCAATAGTACTACTACTGCAGAGTTTTACTTCTAGAGCTGTTTACCTAATCATACATCAGTAGTGCCTCTGATGTGCAACCCATTTTTTTTTTACGAGTACATGATACTATTTCTTACACGACCAGAGTTTTTGTTCCGTAATGCAGTTCAGGGTTGTGTTTGTGTGAAACTTGTTTGTGGTCGGTCTCGTTTGCTAAATTCTTGTTTCCTCGCATTGGACTCCTTCGTTTTTTGTATGTTACATAGTGCAAATTTAGTGTTGTTTCTTTTTTATACATGCTTGGGGTTGGTCTCCTTCTGATTCCTGTACGTATTACATTGCATTTGCTGGTCAAGTCACTGGAGTAGCCGACCAGAGTTTATGTTACGTAATGGAATTCAGGGATGATTGTGAAGTGTCAGTTGAAAAGGTTATAGTGTATCTTCATTATCTACGAGTAACAATTTTACGCATCAGTTATGTATACGGTATCCAAATGACATTCTTCAGTGCGTTGGTTATTCACTGTGCCAAGTAAATAGAACCTTGACAAGTGTACATCACACTGTAAAACCAGGCAGTGGTCATTGTAGGTAAGAAGGTAGAGCCCTCGGAGGGACATAACGAGGTAACAATCCTCCCCTTGCTGTTGGGTTTGTCTCAGGAGCCAGATAAGACGATTTTGTTCACTGCAGAGGTTCCCTTTTCAAGAATGTAAAAGGGACGTTTGTCTCATTGGTAAACAATATTATGTAACACGAATTATGCGCAATTACAACGCCCCAAGTTTGGGTTTCCCTTACCGGTTTCAGATCAACTCAAGTCCCGAGCGACATTGCTACACTGTCGATCTTCTTGACGACTTGGAAGCCAATTTCTGCCACCACGCGCAGGCCACCATTTGTTGACATTTTCAGCTTTTTGCATGGGTGCTGCTTCGTTTCGTAATTTAGTCAAACACGGTGTGCAGTGCTTCTGTGTTCATTGGCGACTTCCATGGCATGGCGAGCATTCACAGTCCGCAAGAATGGTTGGTCAGCCTTCGGGAACTGTTTTCGAAGCTGCCCCGGTGATTTGCCTCCTCTCTTTGCAGATGGAGGTGGGTGCTTTTTTAGAAAAAGGGCACCAGTTCCATCTTCTCCAGGTTGATTTCATCCCGAAGGCTGATCAACCAGTCTCCCGGCTCACTTTCCTTCTGATTCAAATTTGCAAAAGCTACTAACAATCCTCCTCTTTCAAACGAAATTCCATTTTTTTTTTAAATTAATTAACTTTTTCAAAAACCTTCCACGGAGAAACCAACGAAATTCCAAATTTCATTCCATCATTAGCCACACTATTTGGAACATAGGTTTTGTACACTACTTAATATTGGCTACCTTCAATGAGATTATGTGAGGTCTCATTGATGCTATCTCTCTCCGTTGGCAAGAGGACGTTGGTGAACATATATATATATTTGTCTTCCTTTCACTATGAAAACTGGGATGAAAACCTTTTTTTTTGGTAACATCCTTAATTAGTTTTTCTTTCACTTCCTCCCTTTGGAATGTCACACTCTTTGCTTATCGAATTCTGAGGAAGGTGGGTCTCAATGAGACCAGATTTGTAAGCCAGTTAATTCTTGCCATCTGGTATGAACCTAACCTACTGATTTATCCTACTACTAAGGTCCATAAATCGCCCATGTACAAGCTGAAACTCAATTTGGGGAGGTTATGCTTCTTGACTCACATATTTTTCACTAAATTTTCCTTGAAGGACAAGTGGAAATGGCATCTAACCCAAGTTGTTTCATATTATTTGGAGCTTTGTGGAATTAGTTATGAAATTTTGAAGTTGAATTCATATAGGGCTCTAAATTCGCCCACCTCCTCAAATGTACATTGTTTGTACATTGGTGAAGGCTATGAAAAAGCAACATATACAAATAGTATATATTTGAGGAAGTGGGCGATTTTATAGCTTGTGCACTTTTAGAACCTTCTACCCTAGTGTGTGACATTGAGTTTACCAAAGCCACACTATGATATGGGTCCCATTCCCAACTAGGGATCCATATCCAACTTGTGGGATGCAGCTATTTCCAACCAAGGTTAAAACAAATTTCTAACCAAATTTTGGAATGTTTTTTTTCTCCTTTTCAAGGTTAGGATTAATGAGGTTATAACACATGTCCCAAAGTAGTGAGGAAGAAAATAGTTCTTGAATGATTGGAATTGGAAGACTCAATACATTAAATATGGGTTGAGACCGATTTTTGTCTTCGAAAATTCATAGTGATTATCTCAATTCCAAATATAATAAAATTACCAAAAAAATTGCAATCCCTATGATTTCTATCTTCCTACATGATAGAAAATTTACAATGCCTTACATTGCTCTGGAACATGCATGGAGTCACTTAACTCTTGAAGGACGAGCTCATCACCATAGAAATCATTTGTTTTGGTATTGAGAGAATTGTTGGCTTAAAAAAAAATGCAAAAGCACTCACTTAGTGGAAGTCATACTATTGTAGAAGACCTTCCCTTTTTCAGACAAAATTTGGAGGATAAATAGTTACATTTTTGTCTTGCATAGAGAGATTCTTTGTCATTCATTGGCTAGAAAATGTGATCAATGTTGTTTGGGTTAAGTGGTTGATTGTTGATGGGTGGTTCTACCATATTTGGAATACAGTATATTGTAGATTTGGGAGGTTTCCACCTTAGTCATTAAGGCAGAATACTATTCTCACTTGTAGAGTACCATCCACAAAACATGCAACATAACCCTTAAACGATGAGCTGGTCACTGTGAAAAATCATCCGTTTGGTACCGAGTGAATTGTTGGCTTAAAAAAAATGAAAAAACACTGGAGAAGACGTTCCCTTTTCCCACAAAATTTGGAAGATGAATAGTTGCACTTCTATCTTGCATGGAGAGATTCTTTGTCATTCATCATCCAAAAAACATTCACCTCAACGTTTAAGGGATAAGCTTAACATTAGTGTCTACTCCTAATTCAATGAGCATGTTTCCTAGGGAAGTAAAATATTCACACTTTGCAAGTCTCAAACTTGCAAGATCAGCAGGGAATGCAAACCGGCACTTGAATGCATGGCAGGAATTTGATAACAAATATGATAACAAAAAATGAGGCTTCCAATGATGGGCTCCAAGACTGAATAATGTTACATCACCGTCGCCTTTATTTGTGTCGCAAATGAAAGAGAAATAATGTTACCGTGTGCCCTTGGAAGAAATCAGTGAGTGTGCGTCTCTATCCGATTTCTGCAGGATTGAAGCCAGCTCTCACTGCTGTCTGTTTAAATTCAAGCAGTAACGTACTGTACTGTACTCTAGTACTGTACAGTATAAGTTCATGGCGGCAAGTGAGGGTGGTGTGCATTATTCGCGTCATATTGTGGTTGATTGCCACATTGGAAAAACTTAGTGCAAAGGGTTCGATCGAACGTGGAGCTCATGATGTGAGAAGCCCCCAACAATTTCACGACAGACACTATGATCTATTGTGGCACCGATTGATTTCAGTTGTTTGGGGCTTGGCTGGAGAGAGAGAGAGAGACGGAGAGCCAGAGAGAGTCTGGAGTGAGGCAAGGATTGAAACGCCAATGATACGGTAGTCTTCAATGGCCGGGGACAAAAATAATGTCAGCAAAGATTGGGAGAGCGGCAGACTGAGGCATTTGGTGTCAGGGTGAAATGTGGGCAAGCCGGTAGCATTGAGCTCTAAAAGCTATGACCATTTCAGGGCTGGTCCGCCTTTTTCATAGGTTTCCATGGACAAAAGTATTTTTGGATCATTTTTCAGAGAAAGAGAAAGAGATGTGGAACCTAACGCAAGTGGTTTTGTATTTTTCCAAGCATTTTTGAATTACTTATAAATTTTCAAAGATTTTGGGGCATAGGCAAGCACCTGTTTGTGACCACAAGTCTCCCCAAATCCGTCCACTTGCAACTTGTAAAGAGACATGCTGAAATCAAAGACGATGAAATCAAAGACAATGATTGGCTCTTGCAATAGAAAAAAGCAACTTGATGAAATCAAAGATGATGATTGGCTCTTGCAATAGAAAAAAGCAACTTGTAAAGAGACATGTTGAAATCAAAGACGATGAAATCAAAGACGATGATTGGCTCTTGCAATAGAAAAAATGATTTTTCATGGATGCAGTCAATTACTGAAGTGGTCCATTCAAGGATCACTTCATCTCCATTCTCCCCCTGAAAATAGGGTCCATAAGGAGGGAGAGGGTTGGTTTTATAACACACTACCTTATTGCTCCATCAAAGGGTAAATGTAAAAATTGCCCCCTATTTTCTGTTGCTTACATTTTGTAATTCATCACATCTCACAGCTCATTTTGAGCCTCTAATTGCAAATATGAATTTGGAATTTGCAAATTTTATCATATGCGACAAATAAAATATTTTAGTATTTCTTGCAAGGGTAAGACATGGGGGCAATCCTCCTTAGCCTAAAATTAGGGGGGTTGGATTTGAAATTCTAGGAGTGTTCTTGTCTTTTGAACACATATTGAGGTAGAGGTTACAAGTGAACCCAATTCAAACATTTTTTAAAAATCCCACCCCCATCCCACCCCCTCCCTAACCCTATTCCTAACCTTAACCACCACCCTATTTGTAATTTCAAATTGATATGGGATATTATTATATTGCTATATTCATATTCATATTATGTATTTGTATACATCTTCCATATCCATATTCCTATCATATTTGTAGTTGTATCAATATCCCATATTGATGGCTTGGAGATTGGTTTCAGTTTTTTCTTGTGAGTAGATTGATGTGAGTAGATTGATGGTCTGCAATTTTTGAGAATCAAAAGTGAGTGGTTAAACTATATGACTATCTTTTCACTAGATAGTCATATAGTTTCAAGAACTTTTTTTGTCACTTAGAATTTATACAAAACACAAAAAATGGATTATATACAAAATATTGTTTATGACATTTTATATACAAAGTACAATGGATTACATAACATTTTGAACAAAGTACAATTTATGCTCATAAATAATATTTTTCTTCATCAAAATGCCTTTTGTGATCCTAATTAGGTTTTTTTCATCTCCTCTCCATTATTTGAAGTTGTAAACTCAATAAGGATGTTGAAGACTACAAGTGTCTAGTGTATGTCTAGTAACTTACTATGGATTCAAATCTTCACCTTCTCAATAATTAAGATGAATCCTTATTTTGAGAGAAGTTAATCTATGTTGAACCAAAGTTGGGTCTTAGCTATCAATGGAACTCACTCTTCTAGTTCAACTCTCATGTCGGTTAAAATTTTAAGGTTCATTTTTAATATGAGTAAAAGTAGAGACATTAATGAAGTAGTTTTGTAATTGAATCAAACAAATGTAGAAAATGAAGGCTAAAGTAGCTTGTTTTTAGAAAAAACAAGTTGTTTTGGAATTAAATACATTTATCCCTACAATACATTTTTAGTGTAAAAATCTTGACCATTTGCTCATTTTCATTCCAAGACAAGTTAGAGCATTGCCATTGTGGCTTGGTAACTTTGTCATGCCAAAGGTTGTTTGCCTATGGGCTCAAGAAGAGCTCGTCTCTAGCCGGTCCCCACAACTTCTTAAATTAATAAAATCTTGGAAATCTAGTGTGCATTCCCTCTATTCGAGTCTCAAGTTCCTCAAGATCTTCAATGATAGGACTCACCACAAGAAACAAGCCAAGATCATACACAAAATGTGGTGGAATGTGGGCTCAGTTAAAAAGTGAATAGGCTTTGAGTTTAGACTGCTCTTGAGTAGGCCTGATTGCTATAATATATGTGGAATATGTCACGGTGGGTGGAGGAAGAAAAGTTGAATTGGTGGGGCATGTTGCTCAGCCAAGTAGGGGAGGCAAGCTTACCAAAGGCAGATTTTGGATTCTTAAGTTACAAGTTGAACCTCTCTTAGTGCATTCTCTCTTAGTGCATAACTGTCACTTATGCAATTAGTAGATGACTCCTATCTAAATGCATAAAGTTAACCTCTGTTAATGCATAGTCTTGGCACCATGCACTAAGAGAGGTTCTACATGTAGTTCATTCAAGAATGAAGGTGCCTTTAATCTATGCCGCAAAGGTACACTTTCCATTTTACAGCAGGCTACCTTTGTACATTCCGAATAAACCTCTCAGAATCCTGATAATCAGCAAACTTGGCCCGAGCTCAAGTAACATGGACTATGAAACTCAGGAGCACCTCAAAACATGGCTGCTTTGCTGGTTATGTCTGCACATTAAAAAAAAAAAAAAAAAAAAAAGTCACCCATGAATGCCTCTACTGTCAGGTAGCCTGCTCTTGAAGTGACGTTTTAAGAGCTGATTGCATTTGGGGAAGCTAAACTCCTTGAAAGAATTTTTAGTACATTTTTGTAGGAAGAAAAATGGAATTGGCATCAAATTCAAGTCGCTTTATATTTTTTGGACCTTCATGGAATTAGTTACAAATTTTTGAAGTGAAAATACAGAGGTCACTAAAAACGACCCTGTCTTGAAGTGTACATTGTTTCTATGTTAGAGTTCACTTTTAGAGCAAGCACTTTTTGATGGAGGGTTGCTATTATGTGAGTATAGGAGTGTGAACCCATGAGCCTAAAATACTACACATCTATGTTATAGGTGTATACACTATAGAAACCATCTATGAATATAGGATTTATATTTTACAAATATCCATATTATAGGTGTTTATGATACATACACATTCTATAATGTGTGGTATCTATATTATAAGTACCTATATTGTAGGCTCAATGCTCACAAGCTCGCATTCTTGGGCTCACATATTAACACCGTTGCTTTCTGATGCCCGCTTCTTGGTGGAGCATTAATGTCAAGATAGAATAACTTGTAGCTTGGGTCATTGAATGTAATAAGGTTTATTGGATTAACAAGTGTGTTTTTTTTCCAATAATTTGGCAAATTGTGAAAAGTTCCAATTTGTTCCCAAGTCAATTAACATTGAAAAAAAAATGAAATGTACATAGTAGACACTGATCAAAACAAAAACATGAACATAGAGCTTCCCATTTTGGACAATCGGGGAGACCATTCTTGCCCTTGTCGATCCAATTCAGACCCACTGATCGAGAATTTGCATGTATCACTACGATGACTGCCCAATTCAAAAGTAGCATTATAAGAGGTAGGACAATGACTAGAACCTTGGCTGAAGAATGTGAGCTATTTGAAAATCGCCACTTTCACTCCAAATACACCACTTTGAAGTCATGTAATTGCATCAGTGTGCACTTTTGATTACTTGAAGTGCTACCAAAAGATCCAGCCGTGTCTCTCGTAATAGATCTTGCAATAGGTTGGGTAACATCAATGGGAAATTCTACCTTACGTATCTATATACCAACAGGCCCTTTCATTTTCCTGTTACAGCTGCAGAGATGCACACTGGACTCGTGACTGATCGAGAGGAATCAATCAATGTCTTCACCAATTCTGAAGTACACCTCAGTCTATAATTTCCCTATACAGATTCACCAACACATGACGTACCGCTTGATGACGCTGTCAACCCAATTCCATGGCTCGTCATTCATGCTGCGGAGCACACTGCACGTGAATTCTGTTACTTGATCACCCTCTTACCAGTGATCCCAAAGTGGAACTCGCAAAAGTGGCTCTCAAGATGCTAAAAATTTCACAGGTATTCACATATTTTGGTAAAAGTTCTGCCAATTTCAGCCAAGTTTGCGAACACTGATGATCTCCCTCTTAAAAAAAGGGCATCGCCTTCAATTGTATTAACGTAGGAGTGGCTGTTTTGGCTATTCTGCATTCATAACACCAGGCCCTTCGAACTTGCATGCTCTTCACACTGCCTGTTCAACACCCAATTATGCACGTCAGCTCGACCCTTGGAAATTTGAAACCGTTCATTTGGTTTTTCAAGCTTGAGTTGACAACCAGTCTACATATGATCATACAATTCGTCTTACAACTGAAAACATTTCTTGAAATTGGTTCACTGAAAACACGGGAATGTGAATGCAAAATTGTTGCAGACTCCAAATTACTCTGGCTGCGCTAAACAGATTGATGTACGTCCTAGCATCTCTGCTAAAATCTGTTGAGTCGGTCCATCCTACATTACGCACGGTGCATTTAATTATTACTCCCTCTGTTTCTGAACAATACCGGTGTTTCTTTGTGTTTTACAAAGGAAACACCGGTGTTATTTAGAAACAGAGAGAGTAAATAAGCTGCTAGTCAGTCCGCATTAGAAAAGAGCATTGAGATGGGTCAATTACCAGAAAATATTTGGGTCAAGCTCGTCACAAATACACATAGAGAAGCTGTTGCAATGAATGAATGAATGAATTAGAGGTAGAAACTCCAAAGACATGACTTGCCTCCTCAATTACTGTTAATTCTCTTGCCCAGGTTGCCCTCTGTGCAAAGGCTGTAATCAGATTGCGAAGCACCTTATGTCCAACTCTATGTGATCAGTACCAATCAAAACCTAGGCATAAAAATGCACAAAAATTGCTCCTAAACTCCTGAAATCACCAAGTCCTGGTGATGCCACACAAGCGCAGCTCTTACGAAAAAATAACTAGCATCCACATTATTGAATTGTAAAGACTTCAGAACCGCAATCACTTTCCAGCAACTTCAACTCCAGGTTAGGGTTTTTAAGGCAAGAGCTTAAGTTGAGAAGATCAAAATCAAGATCAAAATCAAAGTTTAAATTCCACATCTAATGTCGAGAGTCTAGACACAGCTGCAAGAATCACTCTCGAGAGAGATCTCACAAGCTCGAGTCTACCAATGATTTTCATTAGAGTATATCAAGGAAGGGCTACCATTTAAATGGTATCCTGTTTCATTGGAAAACCTTAAAATGTTCACGTACGTCTCACATTTTCCAATTCATTATCTCAATTCCACACTCTGTTATAAGCCAGAAAAGCGTGATAACACAGAGAGGAATGGAACAGTGTTATCAGTATGCTCATCACTTCATATCAAACCCTAAAACCTCGAAACCCTAAACTAATCTGAACGTAGAGGTTGCTTGCAAGTTGCAACAGAGCCTCCAAAGTAGTGAAACCAATCGCAAGCAAACTTCGTTACTCACAGGTGCTTGGAAAGCCCCCAAAACCTAAAATAGGGGAATTAACTGTGGCTTCCCTCACCCATTTAAGGTAACTACACATAAAACCAACACCTTCCTAAAACCCACATCTACATATTGTTGTTTGAAATGTACTCTCATTACTCATGAGAGTCTAGTGTCAATTTTAAAAACACTTATTTTCAACACTTTGAAAAACTCTTAACCCCTAAAAGACCGCGACTATGTCAATTTCACCCAAAATGCTCCAAAATTGCTATTTCTAGTACAAGCATCAAGTTTTGGAAAAGAAAACATTTTTGTACATATGCAACCATAGCATCTTGTAGTACATTGACTTGAGAACATGTGGAAAAAATTTCAGAAATTTCCACTGCATAGATTGTAAGATATGAGAGTTTGAAGCGACAAAACTAGTATTTTTGGCCTTGTGAAAAAACATGCAGCTGCACTTCACAAGATCACATTTCTATGAAAAAATGTCCAAAATGGTAGTGCTTCTCTAAATCTATTCTTTAAGGCAAATTGGCTACATGCTTCAAAAATTTCAGATCGTGTGGAAAAACTTTCAAAAATTTTCACTGCATAGATTGCAAGATATGAGAGTTTGAAGTGACAAAACCACTTTTTTTGGCCTTGTGAAAAAACATGTAGCTGCACTTCACAAGATCATATTTCTATGAAAAAATGTCCAAAATGGTAGTGCTTCTCTAAATCTATTCTTTAAGGTAAATTGGCTACATGCTTCAAAAATTTCAGATCATTTGGAATTGTACAACATATAGGAAAAAATACCAGGGAGAAAGAAGTACAGAATGATTTAAAATACAAAATTATTAACAATTTCGTTATGGAATTGGAAAATGACAATCACAATTGTTGAAATGTTTTAATAAACAA
Organism: Climacium dendroides; assembly: GCA_950106755.1. Lineage (NCBI taxonomy): Eukaryota > Viridiplantae > Streptophyta > Bryopsida > Hypnales > Climaciaceae > Climacium > Climacium dendroides. The sequence goes on from OX467083.1 coordinate 18,641,960, forward strand.
TTTACATCTCGTGATTTTATTTTTTTCAAAAAATATTAAAAATTGAGTAAAATAATAGACTTCAAAGTTTATTTAAGAGTAGAGAATCCATAATTACTTGCAAACTAAAACTCCTCATAACTAAAATGGAATGATTCAAAGCTTTTTATGTATATTTAATCCTACAGAAACAATTTCAAATTTTTGTTTTTGAAAAAGTGAATTATTTATCTGCTTAGATTGATTATTTACAAAAAAAAATAACATATTAGGCCATAACTTTTGATTCATATTTCCAATTGTCTTATATTTTAGTGCATATGAAAAATATTCTTCGTCCCCACCTTCTATTTAATTTCAGCACAAAATATGCAAATCTCCAGTCACACATACTTGCCCAAAATTTCTATGTTACCAAAAAACACATGTTAGTCCTTTAGGGGGTAATTTTATTCATACGTTGTCCCCAAAAAAACATTCTTAGAAAATCTAAAATCCCCTTTTGATTGTCAACAAGATCCCACAAAAGCTTTTTTAATATAGTAATAGAACCATCTTGAATTGCTTATTTTGTTGATTTTAGGTGGAAACTAAGGGTTTTAAATTGTTGAGGAATGTTGACATTCATTGGATCCCAATGCACAACTTAGCTCAGAAAATTATATTTGAGTACAAGACCTTGCTAGTCAAAATGGAGCTTGACATAGCTTCCGTTGGTCCCAAAGGCAACAATGTAGTAGCCATGAACTTCGACTACTTTACAAACATTGAAGTATTGTTGTCTCTAGTTTGTTTCATATCAATGTTGAATGTCGTGCATTGCTTGATCAAGTTCTTGTAGTCTCATTATGTTTTCATTTGTGACTTTCTTTAGTCAATCAAGGTTTACTAGGTTGATTTGACCAAGATATTTGTTTAAGAATCTATTGCCTTCACCATGGCTAAATTCAAGCGGTACCAAGAGCTCATTTCCCTTTCATGTACTGAAATCCTTCTAGAGTACATGGAGGAAGACTCTTGAAAATAGTAAGGGCAATAGTTTATCGTATTTGGTGTTTAATTTTAGTATAATTGCTATTTTTGCACGCTTTCACTGCAAGTTGATAGGGAATCACATCTTTGTCATGGAGGAGCACTTTCTCAATACACAAGTCAACATCTAGCAACAGTTTGTGGGTATGCTACTTTATTTTCCATTTTTTTGTCTTTTGTTATTTTGTCTTTTATGTTCTTTTCCATTGTATATTTTTTTCATCAAAGTATGTTGTCATGCTTTGGTTTTGTAGGACGAGGAAGTCCAACATCTATACTAGAATGGGGCTGATCCTTTACCTTAGTATTTTTTTCGATTTCTATAGTTTTCTATTTCATTTTTTGATTTGTATATTTTTTTTGGTATCTTAGTACTTGATTGCACATTCTAATGTTTTAGTTCTTTAGATGTTTCAGTTCTTTAGGTTGGTTTGGTGTTTTACATCTTAAGGTTGCTTATGTGTTTTGGTTATTGTCTCTACTTAGTGATGTCCTAAACCTTGTAGTTCATTGTGAATGGACAATTTCTAAACCTGTAAACCTTCCTATGTATTCTTGAACTCATTTGGTTGAAACCACTTGTGTTCACTAATTTGGAGCTTATTTTCGGTTTGGGAGAACTTACTCAGTCACTTTCAAGTGAACTAGATTACCGATTTCTACAACAGGAGTTATTGGATGCTTTCGTTATCATCTACCTACAGTATTGGAAGCAACCGAGTGCCGATGAAAGCTTTGGTCACCATTTGGTAGTGTTAAAAAAAATTTATTCTAACCCTAAAGTTCTAAATGCAAGTCGTCCCTTGCGAGGAGGAATCTCCTGCACTGCATCCAAAGTGCTTTCTGGGTCTAACTTGGATAACAAACAAGGGTTATTCAAAACAACAATGAAAACTAATTGTGACTCCGTTTGTGCATTAGCATCTCATGTGAATCCACTAATCTATCTTTGGTGGAACCTATCCCAATCCCACCACTTAAAGAAATTCATTTTTGAATATTTTAAGCTAGTGGAAATTGGCTACTGCTTGGTACTAGAGTCGGTGGGGGATGAGCATTGCTTCTCCAAGTTAAAATTTCTCAAGTCATGTCAACGAAATCATTTGGGCAAGCACTTGCCATTGGTGGTGCGTATGTTTGGACAAAAATACTACACCTTGGAGAATTTTCCTTGTAAGAACACCATTAAGTCATGGAAAGTTGCAGTGAAAATCCAATATGGAGATATCTCCAATCGGTACATTAGTATCCTCCCCTTCACATTCCCTAGTTTTCATGAGATTATGCAAGCTTCTATACTCAAAAAACACTTTCTTAACAATTAAGTTCATTGCTTGGATATACTTGGTGATGCACATTTGGGCAACAAGGAGAGCGGGACAATAGTAGCAGTAGCAAAGAGCCTTCACCAGCTTTTTCTTGTACACCTTAACTTCTAATGATGTTTGTTTGATTTGTGTGTGCAGATGACTAGTACTGCAACTTGGTAGTCTTGCTCTTGGAGCAAGAAAGGTTTGATTCCCTTACTAGTCACATTTGAATGTATGTGCCCTGTTTTTAATAAAAGTTTTCAGTTCATGCTTTTTTTTGTCTATTGTGATTTGTGTGGCTATTAGGTCTATTTTGCTTGTATGTTTGTGAAGTTGGCAATGTGAAGTTGACAATGTTTGAGCGATTGTTTATTTTTTGTGTGAATGCTTCATTGTTTGTCAATGTAAGGATTAAGGATGCTTGAATGTTGAATGAGTGGCATATGGTTTGTTGCTTATGTCAAATTCACACTTCTATTCTCATCAACATAGGCAAAAAATAATCTCAAAAATTGTTTTTTTTCCAAACATTTCTAGCAATTTGCAATCTTTTACAGAATGAATAATGGATATTAGCCTTGTGCACACATCAAAATCTCAACCATTTCGTAAGATGCGTTCTAGTAGCAAAAAAAATATACAAAGTGCGACCATTTAAAAAAAAAATTATCAAGCACTTTATACAATAGTACAAAATAATTTGCGGTAATAGCCACCTACTAGTTACGGTGATAGTTGTACCTTGAATTACCATGTATGTGTTCTAGAAACGCTGACCCTCACCATTGAATGTATGGTAGTATGTTGTTAAATGGACCATCTCCTTCAAATGGACCCTAGTTTCAGGGGCAGAATAGAGATGAGGTGAATCTTGAAAGGACCACTTTAGCAATTGAATGCATCTAGGAAATTTTATTTTTCTATTGCAAGAGCCAATCATGGTCTTTGAATCCGCACATCTCTTTACAAGTTGCAAGTGGATGGATTGGGGGAGACCTACCATCACAAATAGGTGCCTATGTCCTTAATCTTTGAAATTTTATAAGTAATTCAAAAATGCTTGAAAAAATACGAAACCACTTGTGTTAGGTTTCATGTCTATTTTTCTTTCTCTGGAAAATGATATAAAAATACTTTTGTCCATAAAAACCTATGAAAAAGGCAGACCAGCCCTTAAATGGTCGCTTTTAGAGCATACTACCTTAGTGATGCTTTCAGTAGCTGGTAACTATGAGAGGTAATCATTCTGGTGGAGTGGTAGTTGGCCTCATTCCATTTGCAAGTTTACAAATTCAAGAAACATGTACCACAGGAGTACATGCTAGGGCTATGAGTTTCGATTGCATAAATAGGAAGCTGGGTAATTCATTCCCACCTACCCCTTTCCCCAACTTATTATTACTTCTTCTTTTCAGCCGCTCACCTGCTCTACAGTGACGTTGATTCCATTCAATTGTGTGAAGGCTCAAGGTATACTAGGATTTTATTATTATTATTATTATTATTATTATTATTATTATTATTATTATTATTATTATTATTATTTTATTTTATAAAGAAAAAAACATCATTTTTGAATTTTTGAAATTATGAAATCGTTTTCTTGAATTTTCACACATTTTGGCATACTAACTAAATGGATAAAACAAGTTGAGTATTTTGGCAAGAATACCATCATATACTATCTTCATAAGCTATTCTATTAGCCTCTAGAAGAATGTTCTTTTATGTTAAGTACCATGTCATAACAATACTCAAGATATCCTCAACTAGCATTAGTTAATCTTGTGACCTTTCACAAAAGTATTACTCCTTTTATCCCAAATAAGTATCTTATTTGAACCTCATGCCTTTTTAAGGTTGTTTTTGAATCAGGTTCATAGAGTCTCTCTTGTGTCCAATTTTATTTAGATTGCAATGAGCACATGCAATGTCCTTCATTGATTCTCATGATATAAAATTTGAACCTTTTTTGAATTTGTGTTCTTAATAACACAATTGATGAAATTGGCATCAAATGTTTGCAATAAGACTATGGGCACTTCTTTTGGAACAAAGGGAGTGTAACTTAAGCTTCCACAAGGTATCCATGGAATAAGGGAGAGGGAACCCCTTCACACTGATCCACAGTTAATTCATAAATTCTCCAACAACAAAGTTAATCTTTAAGCCTTTTGAAGTCTATATTCTATACAATTCAAAAATAGAGATGCTTCAAGACAGTGTTATGTCCAAATAATCTCTCATTCATTGAGGATAATGTTCAAATCTTTTAAAAATAGCCTACTTTTGTAACCAATTTGATAAAATTTAGATAAATAATGTAATTATATAAATATATTAGGACTCTCTTGCTCTCTACACTACTAGTGACATCCATTGAAGATTTTGGCTGCTTGTTTTTGGCTTGGAAGATCATAGTAACGAAAATTCACCCCACATAGATGTGGAAACTCAAAAAGATTCACTCTTAATATAGATCGCCTTCTTATGAAGATCAAACACTCAATAGAACAATGACATGAACAAAGTACATAGTAAAAGCTACAATGGTATGGAGGTGAGTTGATTACATGTGTCAATGGTTAAGCAACTTTAAGTGAAAGTGATTATTGTTGAAGGATAAATTTATCTTTTTCAACAAAATTTTGCATCATGTGCAGTAGTTTCTTTACAATTCTAAACAAAAACATTTGAAAGATAATTGTTGCAATTGAAAAGTCATAATAAGATTCTTTGAATTTCCATTTCAATGTGGGCATCTTAGTATATTTTCTCAAAAAAAGTTCATTGATTTTTCTATTTTATTAGATGGATTGAGGTTTATTAGATGGATCATTATATTTTGATTAACTCCATATCCCCCAAGTCCCAAGTGTTCCCTTAAAGGATATTATGAAGGTTCTATGAAGTTCCCATGATCTCACTTTTTGTCATGATTTTCTGAATTTTTTTGAAAATAGAAAAATACATTAGCTTTCAAGGAGTATAATTTTTGTTTAAATCAATGCTTAGGAGCAAAAGTTATGTCACATGAAGCTCAAAATAGTCAAGGATAGTTAAGAAAAGAATCGCAAAAATTTGAAATTGTATATATATATATATATATATATATATATACAAAAAAAAAAAAAAAAAAAAACTTTGTATTTTTGTCTATATATGAAAAGATTTTGCCAATATATCCAAAATATATATAGGCAAAATGATCCATTTCATTTGGATTAGTAATGTGAAAGTTATAGAGCACCTAGTTCATTGCGGGCAATCATCTTCTTGAAAAGAAAACATATTGTATCCATATTTATATTAGTGTGCTTCAAGTCCATCTTAAACCTATTATTGGTTTAGTTTTTAAAAAAAATTTGGTACTGACTTCCATTTATCAATTTTTTGGAGAATAGAAACCAAATTTTTTAGACTTTTATCTTTTCAAATCCTCAACTCAATTCTTCAATATATATATTTTTTAAATTTAAAATCTACTAAGCAAGCATTTTTAAGTTAAGAGGATTCAAAGTCTTACAATCTAATTTTATTATCAAGTAGCAAAAAAATTCTTTTTCTTCACTATAAATGCAAATAATTTCCAATCCACTTGGTCAAACTTTACAAAATTTCCTCTAAATTTTTTTATACAAGTCTAGTGGAAGATTCTAAAGTTAAATACTCAAAAAATCAAATGTTTAGAATTTTTTTTCTTTACATTGGAAATGGCACTTTTGAGTGTTTTTTTGAAAAAATTGGCTTTGGAACTTTAGAGTGAAAGACATAGGAAATTTCTTTCTAAAACTCATTATGATCTAAATGTCTTTCATTTACATAGAAAATATTGAATATTTGTAACATTGCACAATCATTTTTACACTATTATATTTTCAATTGTATAATAGTAGTTGAATGTCATTAGTACTTTAATAGTTCAAAAAGTAACCAAGTCCTAATTTATTTTTATTAACCCCTAAAGGACCAAGAAGTCCAATTTGGGATTTTTCAGAACTTGGGTAGGCTCTATTGACTTCATAATTTGGAATTTCTACATGTTTTTTTTTGCAATATTTTTTTAAGATGGATGCTTTTCATCATAATCTATATGTGAAGTTTTGTTTCATGGCATTTCAATAAATTTTGCAAAAGTTAGAAGTTATTTTTTTGATTTCAATGTCAAACTAGGTAGCAAAAAATATATTCAAAAAAAAAATTAATTTCTTTGACATTGTATGGATCAATACCTACTTAAAAAAATTGAACTGTTGAATTCGAAATAATGAGGTAAAAATTATGAACGCTTTTATTTTGTGGGCAATGAAGGTAGGAAAAACATATGAAGTCGTCTGTTGCTCTCAATTTCAAAAAATTCAAATTTGAATAAAATAAAATGATATTAATTTCTTACTAGAACATTCCTACCAATGGAATTTAAAATTTAAAAAAATTTCCAACAGTTATTAGCATATTAGTTATATCTTTCATTCAATAACACCTTCCACTTTATAAGTTTAAAAAAATGAATATGAAAGTTTTTTTTCTTACATTTTTTAATGTATATTTTCAACCTATTTACCAACCTATTGAATAAAATGCACAGGTTATAGGAGATATGTGTATTTTCCTAATAATCTTGAAAGACAAAACTTCACCATTTTGAAGGACTAGAAAAGTCTACATTTTGAAGCTTAGGCACATTGAACTTGCAATCGGTGGAGATATTCACTCTAAAATTTTGAGACAATGTAATTGAATAAGTTAAGAAAAGGATTCTACTATTGGATTTGTTAAAAGACAAATATTGCTGAAAATTTTGACCTTGCTTTGAAACAATTTTGCCATTGTGAGCCTCTAAACATGATGGTCCTTTAGGGGATAAAATATAAAATAATTTCAAAAATACAATTGTGGGTGAAGGGACACAAAATTTATTGAAATATACAAAATAAATCATAAATTAATTTGCGCTAGAAAATAGCTTTGAAATTGTTTACTTCGTTCTAATTTATTTATTTATCTTAAAATAATGCATTTGTGAATGAAGGGATACTCAAATTGTTTGAAGCAATAGAAAAATTCAACCCATTTCTAATCACCTCTCATTTGGATGGTATAGGCTAGTCTATTTCCGTGTAGGTAGAGATGAATGGAGATCAATTATGGCTCAATTCCAGCACATTTGTAATGCATTATGATTGGCCACATGTATTTCAATATTGCAACAAATCTTTGGTCAATTTTGTTTCTAGCCCTTGGTTGGAAATAGAAAGACTTATATGACCAATATGTGTCAAACCGAATCTTTAGCTAAAAAATTCATGGTAATTACATTTTGACAAATATAATAATGAAAAATTATGAAATCCTTCCACACTCTATTTCTCACATTAATACTTAAGTGGTTGGAAATGGGTTGGCAACTCAGTTGACTCTAGTTGTGTCTCTACTCTTCTACCTCCATTTCATGACTTTAGCCATGTGACATCATGATTCTATTGATTCCATGCCCATGTCGTGGTTGCATTTTATCGCCTTAGTCATGTGCTTCAAAATTTCATGACCAAGTCGTATCCATTTGTTTCTTTACACCTAGTGCACCCTATACTCATCAATATAGAAACATATATATCACCCTATATTAGCTAATCTAGTTCCAACCTAAAGGTCATCATTGGAATAAGCGAAAATGTACAAAATTTGAAAAAAAAATTGGATTTTAAAAGATTGAAATCTTGTTTTTGAATTCTTTTGTAAAATCAAATTGTAGTGAATTTGCAGTATAAAACATACACAATGCGTTTGGGAAATCTAGGAAATACCCTAAATTTTGTCACTGGCTGGCATGAGTTCTATTTTTTGTGAAGCTGCAATGATTTAAAAATAAACCTACATACCCCAATACTGCGGTGTATGGGTACATTGAAGGAATGGGCTGTATAGAGCTCATCCTTCGCAAGATCATACTTCACATACACTATAATATCGATTTGTCCTATTAGTCTGGGTGCAAAATTAGTCATTACAATCATTTCAAGTTTATTTCGTTTTTAAAAACAAAAAAAAATTATTTTAAAATTGGTACAATACAATATTATTTTGTCAAGTACACTAATTTAACCCATAAAGGATTGGCATGCATTTTTTTGGCTATATAGAAATTTTGGGCAAGTACATGTGACTAGAGATTTGCATATTTTAGGCTGAAATTTTAATAGAAGGTGGGGATAAGGAATATCTTTCATAAGCACCAAATTTCATGACATTTGGATATACAAATAAAAAATTATGTCCAAATATATTACTTTTTTCATCACCCGGGGAGTATAGGCAAATAAAAAATCACTTTTTTTGAAAAATTAAAATTAAAACTAGTTTTCTAGAGTTATATATACATGGAAAGTTTTTTATCATTCCATTTTGATCAATGAGATGAAGGTTATGAGTAGTTTTTGTTTGTAGGCAGTTATGGATTCTCAACTCTAAAATAAACTTTGAAGTCCTTTATTTTATTTAATTTTCAAAATATTTTTTGGAAAAAATAAAATTATAGGATGTAGATTTTTTATAACAAAATTTCAACCATTGGGATTGGCATTTTTCAATTCCATAATTAAATCCTTAACAACTTAATATTTTGAATTGTTCTCTACTACTATCTACTTACTATTTTTTCCCTATATGTTGTACAATTTCAAATGATTTGAAAATTTTCAAACATGTGACCAACTTGTCTAGGAAGAAGAATTTAAAGAGTAACCATTATTTTGGACATTTTTTCATAGGGAAGTGAGCTTGTGGAGTGCAATTGCCCTGTTTTTTGCAGGGCTAAAAAAATGATTTCAAAGAATTTGAATGCTTATATCTTGCAATCTACTCAGTAGAAATTTCTGAAATTTTTACCACATGCTCTCAAATAAGCATACTACAAGATCCTATGGTTACATCTGTCAAATTTTTTTTTTTCAAAAATTCGGTATTTGTACTAAAAAAGTGCAGTTTGGGAGCATTTTCGGTGAAAACATAGTCTGTGAAGGAACTTTAGGGGTTAACAATTTACAAATAGTGTCACTTAAGGATCACTAGTTTTGCAATCTCAATAATAAATGGTGAGGGGTTATCTTATTAGTGAAGGTGCAAGAATTTGTGACCTATGTAAAAGTACAATTAGGTAGTTACTACCAAAAAAAATGGTGAAAATTAGTATATGATAATTAGAAAATATTTAGGGTGTAATAATTTACAACGGTATAATTATATTGGTAAATTAGCATCACATGTATGAATAGGATAAATTATGTTGGATGTGATACAAGGATATTGTAACCTTGGAATGTTGGAGGAGTCCAATTGTGACTTTGGGGTGACAAAAAAGCATGTTGGAGGATGTAAAACAATACCTTTTCATCCTTTTTTTGGAATGGGGAAGAGAAGATTTGGCTTTCCATAGCGCACTCAAGAATGGCTTTATAGTGGTGTCTACAAATTTAACAAGAATTAGGAAGTGTTTGTCATAGATCACAAATAAAGTCATTGAGTGTAATTTCTATACCAATAAACTCATTGAGTGCAATTTCTACACCAATTTAAAACTTTAAAATTAAAATTTCCTCATATTGAACCATTTACTACGTATTGAACATTAGGCCTACTTACCATAGTCTATTTGTAGTTCGACACATGAATTTTGTTTACACTATAATGACATCCTTTCCTACAATATAAACATTTAGAGAAATTTCCAGATTTTTGAGCTAATTTCCAGATTTTCATTTCATTTCAAATTTTTCATTTCAAAATCTCCAACCTGTGTACATTTGAGATACCTGCCCAACAATGGCAATTCAAAGTTGGTACTGTGTGGAAGAATGAGAATTTTAAATTATATTCCAGGAACAGTACCATTCACAAAGTACTCACTTAGTGGACGAGTAGGAATCATTATTTGATTTTGAGAATATTAAGTGTAATTCAAATATTTGGATGAATGAATAATGGAGTGCTAAGTTCAGTTAGTATGTCAAGGTCAGTAGGTCAGCACCATGGCTTTTTCATTCATTTTTTATGAAGTGCCAAATTCGTGATATAAAGTGTAAAAATAGTGTTACAAATTTCAACATTCATCCACAAAATGGATAGAAAATATCCGATTTTTAAACATATTCATAGTCCTATTTTCACCCACAATCTGGCAATTTCATCCAAGATTTTTATTTTTATTTTAATTATTTATTTTTTGTTGAAAAATTTCAAAGTGTGTTGTCATTTTTAGTCAAATTAATTTTTTTTCTAGTTGAGTCTATTACTATTTTGCCAAAAAAAGAACCTTGGTTAATATTCAATCTCCAAGCCTAATTCGGGAAAAACTATGAGATGTTAGAATAAGGAGTAATTATATAGGTTCCTATTGGTGAAGGCGAGAAATTAGTGTCACTTGCAAAATTAGTGTCATTATAACAAAAATTGGTGAAAATTAGTGTAATATAAGAATAATTTAAGGTGCACTTATTTGTTTAAGTTGATAAGAATAAAAATAAAAATAAAAATAATAAGAATGTTGGTTGGAAGATCATCATGAATGAAGAGTCTATTCGGGTAGTTAGACAAGCCATGCCTTACAAGTATGGGTAGATGAAATGTGTATAAATTTAAATATATTACTAACATAGTAACTTTGATATTAATATTAGTTTCAATTGCACTAGTAGAATAAATTCAAGAAGAATTTTAATGTTGAAAATATCCAATAACAAATTAATATTCAACTAAAAATTGTTGAATTTTTAAACAAAATATTGGAAGTAGTAAATACGACCTCTAAAAAGTCTACCGGTATTCTATTTGCATTGTCAAAGCGATTAAAATAATAGTTGAAAAAACATCTTATTTTTAAATAACAAGTAATATAGTATTTAGATGATAATGAATAAAGTTGAGTTGGTTAGATAATAGTAAGAAAACGTACAATGGCCATTTCCACAATAGACTTGTGTCATATGAGTGGGAGCATGATTGTGTGGGGCTAAAATATGCTCTTTTACATATAAAAAGCTAGATGAAAAGTAAAGTGAAAAGAACTTTGATTCATTTGAGTTATTAATCTCAAATTTGTCAAGGGAACAATTAAAAAGTTGTGGTAAGAAAGCCACCCTATATATGAGTTTGTAATTTATTAAGGTTAATATTGCCAAAGTTGTAGAATTCTACCAATTTCTCAAAATAAATGAATGAATTTGTCCAAAATAATATTGAACCCAGGAACCTCATCCTACACATTAGATGAAATTTGGGGCCTCTAGAAGATTGCAAGTTCCCGAGCTCTGAAAACTATCTCAACCGTATAGAAATGCTGTCAACTGCACAATTCAACATGGTCAAGATTGTGCCACATCATTTTTTGAAAAAAAACACTTTAAATCTTTTTTTTGCATTTTAGAAATTTTAAATTTTAAATTAAAATGATTTTTTTCTGACAATTGGCCAGGTGGCCATGTTCTTTTACTACCATGGGAACAAAATCGAGAATAGACCTGAAACAGTCTTGTAATGGCCTCAAATATCTTCTAATCATACTATCTCTTGCATACAATAGGAATATCAATAACAGTGCCCTCCCTCTAATGGCAAAATAGGATGTTTTGAAATCAAGACAATTAGACAATAGCTACCTCCATTGTTCATTTGAGAAATATTTGATTTTCTCACATGTGATTGGCTCACACTTGATTAGGAACAAATTCCAAAGGTAGCCATTTTAGGTGAAGCTATGATATAGGAATGGAGTTTAGATGAAGAATCCACATATATATATATATATATCATTCTTGAGGGAAAAAAATTGTTTTGTTTTGCATTCTACCTCATCTTTATTAAGTTATTTCCTCACACATTGAGCTCAATTTCTCAAGGAATTCCCCAAATTCTGCAGGCACGAAATGCTCATTTTAACTGTTTATGGTATTCCTACCTTAGAGCTTTCAAATTGCCTCCATTCTCAAAAACCCCGTAATGAACAAAATGGAGCCCTATAAAAAAAACTACCAAGGGCCTTTTAATTCCATCCAAAGAAGTTGAAGTACGAAGTTTGCTGGCAAGAGCGGGCCGCTCATTGCCGAAGCCGTCGCTTTCAGGTCAGTCATTCTCGCACCCCGCCCGTTTTCCAATTGCTGCGCGGGGTGTCCAGCGTTTGAATTCCATTCTTTGGAGGGAAGATCGATCAAGCCACTTCTTCAAGGATACATTATGACGTGCTTCTCGCAGTCACAGACAGAACTTTATTTCTTAAATTGCAGTAAAATGTCAAGGCTGCAGTCTATCTTGGATCCGAGCATATATTGCTGTGTTTACGCCGTTGCTTGCTTTAACGGAAATGGTTGATCAAATAGGCTTTCCACTTTGATTTCCAATTTTCAGTTCTTTAATTTTGATATTTTGATTTTCACTTTCAGGTTTCGAGTTTCAATTCTGTTATTTTAATTTTTGTTTTGTTTTTCCTGTATTTTTGGACTGGTGTCTGCTTTGTAGCTGCAATAATGTGACCGGTGAGGCTAAGCTCGACAGTACAATTTCCAGCGCAGGCTAAGCGAGCTCCAAGAAATGTGTCTTGCTCCTTTAATTTCGGCAAGTTGAGTACAGGATTTATCAAACTGAGCAATATATGAGGCCGCTTGGTTGGATCGGAAGTGCCAATCATGTTGTTAATTAATACATCCAGCTTTCTTTCGATGCATATGGTGCGTTTGCTTCTACACATTTCGACCTCCAGATGACGAAATTCAATTTGTGCTAAGGCTTGTGGATTTCATTCTCGCTGTTTAGCCGCAAGGCGATGTTAGGATGCCATGTTTTCGTGTTCGAACGGACTAAGGAATTTATGTTTTCTTCATATTGAGTTGCAGAAATGGATCGGAGCCGTTGGTTTAAATAATAGACTCGATCGGTGTAGTGAGGGAAGTTGAAGCCGCGCTCTCCGGAGTGAGAAGGCGTAGTGGTTGGAAGGCGTGTGGAAAGAGATCGAGAGTCGATCGTTGCCAAGTGTGTTTTCAGCACACTTGTTTTGGCTGTCGGAGGATCAAGAAATTAATTGAGGCGGCAGAAAGCATACAACTTCATGTACCTGTGTCTTGAAGAGCGCACACGATCGGAGGTTTTGAAATTCTGGTCTATGAGTTCCATGAGTTCTGAGATACTTTATCTATGACGTTGCCGCTGGTGCTGGTGCAGCTGAAACGTTATTATTGCGGACTGAAGAATTTCCGTGTGCTCGCCATGAGTGAAGCCGTTGGAATTTCGCGAATTTCACTCTCTGTGAATGGAGTGATATTGTGGTATGTTCTCCTTATGCAACTGCCCAATATTTCAGCAACTGTGGCGTCGCACACGAAGAGTATTACTCCTGCTGTAGATCATGTGAGACATGCGTATTCCGACGTCTCGGAAATAAATTCGACTACGCAGGCGCAGTTCGTGCCGATGTTTGGTGCACCTGGCGATATTGACAGCTCTCACGACGATGGAAACACGATACGGTTGCGCTTGGAAAGCCACTCAGGTATGACTATCATGGCCAATATCGAGGTTATTGCGGATAATTATTATGTTGCTCAGCAATATCATGTCAGTTGAGACCCCTACACCAAGAACGAGGGGGAACTTTTCGTGAGGTTGAGCCAGCAGTAGCTAATCAGAAAATCATGCACACGAAACCTTAGGTCTCGTTATAAAGACGACTACCTACCGTTTCATCGGCCTGGAACACATGAAGCGCCAAGATATACATATCTTCCTTTTATTGCTGCTTCGTTGCACCGAAGAACTTTTCCGCCCCAAAATATAAAGCTCAATTTTTTTGCAGGCTCTGGGATAATGTCACAGAATTCTGTATTCCGAGGATTTTTCAATGCGGCTATCAAGCTACCAAGCGGCATTGGCGGAAACTCTGCTGGCATCGTTTCAGCGTTCTATGTAAGTGATTGTGACCTAATTCTCTGAAGATCATTGTTGAACTCACCAGGTCGATCTACTGGTACCCCTTTAAAGACAACGCTAGTCGGGGATTCCGAGGTGGAGATTCAAGTATCAGATTTCGAATACATTATTATAAGTCAATTGTTCAGGAGATAACAGCACAACAGAATGAGTCTTAATCATGAAATTAGCTGGTAGTTGCACAAGTCTAAGTCGTGAAGCTATTTCTTGGTCGTCAAGGTATCTATTCTGTTGCCAGTGGTTAGTTGTTGATCACTTGCTGTGGTTGGTTACTAACAGCTGGTATATTGTCCATTTGCCCAACAGTTGGTTCTTGATAAAATGGGCTCTTCTTGTTTAGATGGGCCCATCCTGAAAAATGAACATGATTGAAACTCAATTTCTTATTATTTCAGGCTTCAAATGGAGGGTATTATCCCCACAATCATGACGAGATCGACATGGAGTTTCTCGGAGTTCTACCAGGACAGCCATATGTTGTCCAGACCAATGTATACGCAGACGGCAGCACTGGCACAGGTCGAGAGGAGCGCTTCCATCTTTGGTTTGATCCTACAGTCGACTTTCACAATTACAGTATTCTGTGGACTTACCACCACATTGTGTGAGTATCATTCTACCACAACGCAAAGTTGAACATTATGTTATCAAATACTGCAGCCTTCTCTCCCTCCCAAAGGTCAGACAGGTGATTTTTGTGAACGTTGCCCTTGTTGCCTGAGTTCTAGGCTCAATCAACCATCAATATTGAAACTCATGTACTCCATATTTGGGAATCCGCAGATTCTTCGTTGACGATATCCCAATCCGAAGGTACGTAAATCGACCGGAGCTGGGAACCCAGTTTCCCGCGAAGCCTATGAATGCGTACGCAACTATTTGGGATGGTTCAACATGGGCCACAGAGGGCGGGCAGTATCATGTTAACTATACTCAGGGTCCATTCGACGCAACATTTAAAAATTTCAAATTGGAAGGGTGTGTCTGGAACCCGACAGCACAGGTCACGCCACCTGAATGCGCGTTGCCGACTTTCAAAGCTTGGTTCAACGATAACGATATGCAGGAGATGTCGGGCAAGCAGTTGATTGCCTTGCAGTGGGCCCGTTCAAATTATATGTGGTATAGTTACTGCGATGATCTACAGCGGTACCCAGATCAATCTCCACCAGAGTGTCCTCAAAAATTTGGTTGGTAACCCTGCACTTGAGCAGTGTTATTGATTCGAACTTAAATGCATTCTATGAGGTATTAGAGAATTTGAAATCGCTCAGGAATTTTTCCATATAAAGGGAGCAGCACCTAAAATCGACCGAATAAGCAATTGAGCATGTTGTTGGATCTAGTTGGAAGACTAAAAGGGAATTCTCTTTAGCATGTATTTTTTGGACACCACACAAAACAGTATACCCTAGTCAGTACAGTTAAGGCAAGAATCTGTTGGGGTAGGTTTTAAAAGCGGGTCACAACCAGTTGCAGTAATTACTGTATGAGGAGTGTGCATCTTCCACGTCAGGACTTATGAAACTCAAAGCCATGTTTTTAGATTGTTGCCCAGTTCGAAAATTAAATCTGCAGATTTACAGCCAAATCACTACTAACATCCTGTGGGTCTGGTAACGGCTTCAGGAAATTTGAACAGCATAGTCACCAGCGGGACACCACCATCATCAAGGAAAGGGCCCTGGCGGAAGACGCATAAGTCTCCGCATAAGTCCAAACCTGTCACAAGACCGAAGACAACAACCCTTCCTTCTGTCCCGAGGCACAAGCACAAGAGGAACGCGCCAACAAAGTTCGCTTCCCACTATCTCCCATTTTCTCTATGGAAGACGAATGTTGAAGTGAAATTGCTGAAGGAAGAAGACATAGAACACTGAATGAAATGAAATAATATTAACCTAAGTCGTCAGAGTTTCAGATTCCTTCAGTTCCATTGCACAAAATCCCCTTCAGTTCTTCAAAGTGGGGTAATTGTCCTACGTCCAATATAACTAAATTGAGATAAGATTTCGTTGATTGCTCACTCAGGATAACGCAAAGGCTTCGGATCTGGATTGCATCCTCGATCGAAGGTAGACAAAAGCACCTGATTCTGCAGGTTTTTGGCTTAAGCCTGGGAAGCACAGTAGTAGGTTTTCACTTCAGTCATAATTTCCTGACTGTTGGATAACAGCAAAACCTCAGGTATATCTGTTATTTCAAACAAATAATCTCTTCATGTACTGCAGATTCACTAATAGACTGAAGCTCCGGACAATTATCTGAAGCAACTCTATAAGTAGAACTGTTTCTCAATTTGATATATAATGGTGTCTCTGGTGTGTATGTTTGATTGCAATCTGTTTTGGTTCCCAGATGACCTCACGAGTGCTCTCAGTGCTTTAGATCTTTGTAACTTTGATCATCCTTATTGTATCGAGTAGATGTTGTTAATTCCATATGGATACGTCCTAAATTGACCTCAACTTTCTCAAGTTAATTGGTCTTCAGTTTCCTCAAATTGATGTCGACTTCACTAGAATGAGCCCTTTTCGGGGTCCTTTTTCAACATACTGTGCTGAAACTCTATCTTTGCAGATCCATTCCAATAATACTTCCTGAAATGATTGTCCACTATGAATGTCATGTTTTTTCAAGGTTGTTTTGAGTAGGTTAAAAAGATACTTTCTTGTAGCTAATTTTTTTTAGGTTGCAATTAACACATGCAATGTTCTTCATTGATTCTAGTGATATAAAATTTGGAAACTTTCTTAATTAAGTTTTTCACTATTATATGATCAATGAAATTGGCTAAAAAAAATACCAACAAAATCTTGGACAATCATTTTGTGGGGAGGAAGTATTAAATTCCATTTGTTTGTGCTTAACCTCCAAGAGTCTTGTTGTCCGTTGAGTGGATTATAAAGACATTCAAAAGCTTATTGTTGGAGCTATACAAACTAGAAGTATATCCAACTATGATAAAGCATTTTTTTTGTCTATTCTTTAGCAATGTGACCCACATATTTTTTTAGGGCTTCTTGGTTTTTGTACAATGTTTTGAATCAATTTATACAAGTATGGGAAAAAAAAAAAAAAAAACTTGCAAAGATGAAGATCTTATATTTAGATCTCAAGCTATAATGAATTTAACCTAAAAAGCTCTTAATTTATCTTCCCTCTCATTCCAAGGACTTCTAGGGTAAAATCCACTACTAGTATAAGATAATAAATTAATACACATTTCTTTCAAGACAATTAAGTGTGTTTTGAGTATCTATAGTTTTCTTGAACATCTTTCATTGGACACTTTTATTCCTTAGTGGCCTTTATAATTAGCCCACTAACGTCTAAATCCTTCTTGAAAATTGTACACATTATTATTACTATAATTATAAAATTTTAAAATTTTAACTTCAATTTCATCAAATAGGAAGGCTATTTTTCTAAAGATTCAAACATTACTTTCAATGCATGAAAAATCATTTAGGCAAAACATTGCCTTGAAGACCTTTGTTCATCATTCAAAATGTAAGACTCAAAGCAATAAGGGATTAACTCCTTTGTCAATGCCCAAGGCCTTTTTTGAGCTTCTTGGAATTTGCTCTAAATTGAACAAAAATCCAACATTTTGATAAGTTTGATTAGTTTTAGTTTTTTTAATTGTAACCATATAACATCAAACTAGACATTTTAGAGATCACATAGAAAAAAGAAACAATATCACTTATGGATTGGAAGATTATAATATTTGATGATGAGGGTGTAAAAAATTGTAAAAGTAATTTAAAGTCTTTCAATCTCCTTTTTATATGTCAAATCTAAAAATTAGGTCACCAAAAAAATATGAGTTTAAAGGGCATAGCATATATAACCACATCTTTAAAAGCCATCTATTCTACAATTTTCATAACTAAATTTCTAATTTGGTATTTTCTCCAAGATCTAGTGTATTTGAGTCAAGAATTGTCAACATTAGAAAATCAAGATTTTTAATGGACAGCCTTGCACAAAATCTTGAATAGAAAATCATAATTATTCATTTTCAAATCCAATTTCTCATGCTAAAACTAGAATTCAAAAAAATCCAAAAATATAAACTTTAAAAAATAATACTCCCTTTGTTTCAGAATAAAAGTAGTGTTTCCTATGTAAAATACAAAGGAAACACTAGTATTATTTTGAGACGAAGAGAATAATTTAGTAAGGTTTTATTAGACTTCAAAGTATTGTCAACATGAGAATTTGGTGCCTCGAGCATTTTAGAATTTAAGCATTTTAACATATATGCAAGGAAAGGAATGATGTTAGGAATGTTATCATTTTTATAAAGGAAACCTAAAAATCAAAGATTCGAAAAGAATACACTAAAATTTGGTCTACAATGATAAACCCATCCTACAAAGTGGAACCAATAAGGTGAAAATGAAGAATCTTTACCTTAGGGAAAACATAAGAATTTTTTAATTTTTCCTACAAAACATTTTTGTAAATTTTGAATTTATATTTGAAATTAGAGACTCCAAATTATCTAGAAGGGGTTTACAATATATTCTAAATACAACACAAAATATGGGGCAAGATTTTACCTTTACCTCTAGGAACTTCCATTTTCATCCTGCAAGTCCCACTTTGTAGGATAGATTTAGCATCCTACAAATTTGGTCTACACTCATATTTCTATGAATTTTTAAAGCCAAAAATAAGGGTTTCTAGTAAACTAATGAGGGTTCTTTTCACTTATTGCAAGGATTATGTAATCACCTTGAATTCCTTTGTAGGCTAACTTCTATTTCTCATTTTTACGTTATTTCTTATTTTTACATTAACCCCTAAAAGACCAAATACGATTTTTTTGGCAACATAGCAATTTGAGGCAACTCTCTAAGAATGGAATTTTAACTTTTTTCTCTGAAATTTTCACACAACATGTGCCCAAGGAGTAGCTTTATGGCCCAACAATTTTCATAACTTTTGACTACATAATTGCATGATATATAATTTTCATTGATCTTTTGACAGCTCAAAAAAATCTTAAAAAATTCGTTTCTTAAAAAATAAAAATTTAAAATTAGTTCTCTAGATTTATATATACGTGGAAAGTTTTGAATCATTCCATTTTGACTAATGAAATGAAAGTTATGAAGAGTTCTAATTTGCAAGTAGTTATAGAATTTTCATTCTAAAATAAACTTTCAAGTCCTTCATTTAATGCAATTTTCAATATTTAAAAAATAAATAAAAACATCCAATGTAGATTGTTTATTACAACATTACAACCCTTAGGATTGACATTTTTCAATTCCATAACTAAAATTTTGACAATTTAGTATTTTAAATCATTATTTATTTATTTTCACTTCCTATTTTTTTTCCTATTTTTTTCCTATTTTTTTCCTGTATATTGTATAATTTCAAATGATTTGAATTTTTAAAGCATGTAGTCAACTTACCTAGAAGAATGGATCCAAAAAATAACCACCATTTTGGACATTTTCTTGTATAAATGTGACCTTGTGAAGTGTAGCTAGATTTTTCGTAGGGCCCAAATAAGAATTTTTGTGAATTTAAAATGCTAATATCTTACAATCCACACCAAAAATTTCTGAAATTTTTTCCACATCTTTTCAAATGAATGTACTACATTTTCCTACAATTTTTAGATGTGTTAAAAATTGTTTTGTTTTTTTCTAAAATTTGTTTTGTTACTTGTACTAGAAATGGCAGTTTTGGAGTAGCTTTGGTGAAAACGTAGTCAAAAACATTTAGGGGTTAAGCACTTTCAAAACTCATCGAACAAGATCAACAGCAAAAACAAAAGCACCCACGCATAAACTACATTCCACTAGCAAAAATGACCCAAACCGTTCCCAATTCAGTTGCAAAATGTTAAATACACAGCCTCAGTAACATCAAACTACTTCTCAAAAAAACTCAGAAACCACATCTGCACAATTGTGGCCGGTCACCATTAGAACCAGAACTATACAAAGAGCTTGCCCAATGGCTACAATAGGAAGCCCCTCATCAGTAGGAGGTGCACAAATCGTCTCTTTCTCAAGTGTACCTACTTGATCAATCAATGACAGACATAGATACTACACTCAATGTTTTCCATGACAGCCATAGAGATATTACACTCAAAATGTCTCCCACTTCTAGAGCAGGGTTTAGGGTTTTAGCACCCTCCTCTTGCTCAGGTCGCCTTATTGGCATTCCATGTGGAGTAGAGCCAGGGAAGCTGCGTCAACTGCATGCCCAAATAGAACGTCCACACAACCGAAAGCGCCCGGATGATGAAAGCCAAAGGAGCTCCCCCGCCCAAGACTGTGACAAGCTCCATGGCCCTAGAAAGTTGCTTGTATCTGTACACTGTGTACACGATGGGCACCAGAGGGTAGGCTGGCACCCTGTCGTTGCTTAGCAGCCTCTCATATGCCACCTGCAGTCCATCGCCACATCAAAACCCCTTGAACATTCTTTCTCTTCGCAAATTACTAATCATGAACATTAGAACCCGTAGAACATCTTAACGTTTCTGCGCTTTGAAGAAGCACGCTTCACTCTGTAGTGCCAGATTATGCCAATTTCAGATATTAAAGCCCTATTTCAGATATGAAATTTTACGATCCATCTATCGGAGTTTTCAAATCACAGAAATTGATTAAAAATATCTACCCCATCTACTGGAGTTCGTCTAATCACAAAATTGAGCAAATGAAGTGAGGTAACCGGATTTGAAAAACGCAGCTTTAATTTTTGTACTGAGGTTTCGTCCAGTTATGCAGAAGGCTGTTCATTCTTAGCGTGTCAAATGCCTGTTTCATTGTATGCTATTCAAAAAAGTCTCATGATCTTAGATACATTTTGTGGCTTGAAATTAATCAAGAAATTTGAAAACAAAGGTTGAAGTGTAAAGTTTGACAGGGTTTGAAAACTGGAGCTAGCAGGAATTTGAAAAAGCATAGTTACCTGGACAAAGATCAACGCCAAGTAGGAACCAAAAGCAGGCAGTCCCACAGCCAATTTCCCAATGAAAAGCGACACCACCACGCCCAGCACACCAATTGCCACACCAGCGTACGCCACCAGCTTGGTGAGCAGGGGCTCGCCCTTGGGATACCCGGTATACTCCCACGGCCCAATCCAGGGTGAAGTTCCCCCAGCAATGGTCTGGTGGTGTCCCGCTTTGTCCGCCATCACGAAGAAGAGATCGGCAGCCAGCACGAACACGATGTCCACCAAAAACGTGCTCAACAGCCCTGCAAAGTAATTACTTTGCAACAACTGAGCCAAGTTGACGAGCACCGGTGGAAGGAACGCAGCAACAGTGGCTAACACAGGCCCTGCCAGCCAGAAGTACCCTGATTTCTGCTCCAAGTACTCATTCACCTTCTCTCGCAAGCCCTTCACGTCCGTGGCCAGGGTTCGTTTCCGTGCTTTGCCGCTGTCTGGACTGCCATTTGCACTGTCTGCAACAATTGTCAAGGTCCTGGAGCGCAGCATCTTTTCAGGCCTGGGCACGGCAGCTCTGAGAGGGTTGAACTGGATTGTGCTCCCGCTCGGTAACGCTCTTTGCCAAGATGCGGTGGTACTTGAATGACGACCCACATTGTGTGCGAACGCACAGCCTTGAGGCCGGGCTCGCTCACCTTCTCTCACAAACCATTTCACATTAGGATCACGAAGTGAGGAATCACTCAATCGTTAAAATTGTACAAAGTCATACAGGCACAAAGTGCAAAGTGCACATATTTTGTCTTCGTACCCCATTCCACGAATACAACCTTCAATATTGGTTCTGGAATGGTAAGTACAGCTATAGAGAGGGGATAGAAAAGTCTCCCCCTCGGTCCTTTTCTCAACTAAACTTTGATGACCATTTTTGTAAAATTCTCTTAAAAAAATTTACAGTTAATGCACACTTTTCAAAAGCACAACAAAATTCTATTGATGAGACATGTCTATGAATGAACTAAAGCATGGCTACGATTGATTAAGCAAGATTGATTTTCAAATCGAAGCATGGTTGCTGAAAGAGGAGAGGATACTAAAACTGTTAGGCTCGTGATCCCTTCCTCTATAAGATACCCTCGGTTACCAACAGCAACTCATCTCTTCCAATCAACACTTGGTTGGCCTTCAATTAGCAAGCATAAAGTGTAAGAATTCATGACTTGTCGACATTGTTAGACGGCCACATATCTTGAAAAGGAAATTAGGGGTTGTCTACCGTCCCTTCAACAGTGGTCTATATAACCTCGCATTACATTGCACCATAGCACAAGGAATCATCCGATACATTGCGTGAAATAACAGTTCAATCTCAAGAGCTTTTGGCTCTAATACCCAATGTGATACCTCCAGTGAGCTTTATTGAGTGATCTTCCAATGAAAGCAAACACCTACACATTGGTTATAAGGCTAACAGTGACGGAAACAGTATTCTCCATGTTATGATTGAGCGAGCTTAGATTTCTGTGATCAACACAATCTAAGAACCCTAAAATTACGTAAAACCATTTAACCAAGTCATATTTCCTTGCACTTGATCAACATTCAAGATTCCTATGTAACCCAAAAAGATACATTACAAAGCCAACGCAACTACTAGCACCTTGTCCAAACCTTTAGCTCGTTAAAAAACAAAACCTCAATCAAAACGAGGACAGAGAGAGAGCTCACCATTGTAAGTAGAAGAAGGAACAGGGTGACTCAGTAGAGATTGCACTCCCATAGCCATAAAATAAAAAAACCAATGCTTCAAAGAAGACCGAGCCACCACTTCTTCAAAATGCCGACCATGCAATTCTTTCCAGCCTCCGCCCAATCTCCCTGAAGTCGCTTGCAGGAAACGAAAGCCACTTGTGGGATTTTCTAGAAATTCGGCACGAAATGCAAAATGAAACAGTGCTGCTGAAATTGTTGAAAGCCTCGCCGGGGACGGAATTGGGGCCGGGGTCTGGAATGCAGGGACAGGAAGGGAGCTTGTGTCGAGAGGGCTGAGTTGTGGGGTTAGCCACGTGGAATATTCCACCTGGACAACGGAGGTCACAGCCAGACACGTGTTATCTGCTGGACATGTGTCGTGTTGACACTGCGTGGATCGATCTCCTTACATGCACTAATAAGTTACTAGTGACTGCTTCCTTATTGCCCCACTCAAGGGTAAATGTAAAAATTGCCACCTATTTTGTGCCGCATCAATTTTGTATTTCTTCGCATATCTGAACTAATTTAGGGCATCTGATTGCAAATATGAATTCAAAATTTCCAAATTTTGTGATGGGCGGCAAATAAAAAATTTCAGTGTTTTCTCTAGGGTTAAAACACGGGGCAATGAGGGGGTCAATCCTCCCTGGCCGTCGGAGCCATCCCTTCCCTTTCCATGCTCGCAGCTCTGTTTCCAATGGACACTTCTTTCCACCATTTGGGTCATTTTTTATCTATAATCTAAGGTAATCTAAGGTTGAGGTGTTGGGACAAACTCCATTATTGCAAGTTATGCACAAGGAGGATATGCAATAAGAGAGGTTCTACGTGAAGTCTACTTTTAACCCTTAAAGGACAACAGGGTGACTTTGGAAATCATCACTTTTTATGATTGAATGAAGCATTGGCTTAAAAAATTATAAAAACACTCATTGCAAGACAAATTACTATAGAAGACCTCTCCTTTTCTTGCAAAATTTTGAAAGATGAATAGTTGCACTTTTGTCCTACATGGAGGGATCCATTAGATGCAAAATGTCTGCCTCGACATTTAAGGGTTAAAGTGTCCATTTAAGAGATGCTTGCCTTTTAGGGGAAGCTAAACTACTTGAAGCAATTCTCAGTAAATTTTTATAGGGAAAAAAATGGAATTGACATTTAACTTAACCCCTAAAGGTTTTTGACTATGTTTCACCAAAATGCTCCAAAAATGTATAGGATCTTATAGTATGGAGGTATGAGAAGATGTGGAAAAAATTTCAGAAATTTCCACTGCGTAGATTGTAAGATATTAGCGTTCAAAGTGGCAATAATTCTTTTGGGGGGCCCTTCAAAAAAACGAGCAGTTGCACTTCACAAGGTCAGATTTGTATGAAAAAATGTCCTAAATGGTGGTTCTTTGGATTCATTCTTCGTGTCAAGTTGGCTACATGCTTGAAAAAATTTAGATCATTTGGAATTGTACAACATATAGGAAAAAAATAGGAAGTAGAAAGATGTACAAAATGATTCAATATATTAAATTATTAGGAATTAATTTATATAATTGAAAAATATCCATCCCAATGATTGTAATGTTATAATAAGCAATCTATACCTAATGTTTTTATTTTTTTTCCAAAAATATTGAAAATTGAGTTAAATAAAGGACTTCAAAGTTTATCTTAGAGCACAAATTCTATAACTACACGCAAACTACTTGCAAACTAAAACTCCTATAACCTTCATTTCATTAATCAAAATGGAATGATTCAAAGTTTTCTATGTATGTTCTATGAAAATTTTAAAGGAAAAAAATAAAAACTCCATTTGTATTGAGCTGCCCAAAATTGCAATGTTGTCAAAAAAATACAACTTAGGGCTTTAAAAACTAAGTAATTTCATATTTTTTGGCCTTCTTGGAATCAGTTACAAATTTGTCAAGTTGAAACACAATGTCTACTAAAAACAACCACATCCTAAAATAAACATTGTTGATAAATTGAAAAAAAAAAAAAAATAGACCATTGTGTCATGATCACTTTTAGATGACACGGTTGCTTTTTGTACAAACTACATTATCATATACCTATTTTTTTTTTTATCATTTTTTTCATTTAACCCCTAAAGTTCCAAACAAATTTTTTTTGATATTATAGATATTTTGGACAACTCACTACGAAAGGATTTTTTTTTCTTTGAAATTTTCACACCCAAGATGTGTTCAAGGAGTAGCTTAAGGCCCAATAATTTTAATAACTTTTGATTATATGGTTAAAAAGTTATTGCTTAAAATGTAGTTTTCTTTCAAGGCTAGGCTTTTCAAGCAAATCTAAAAAATCACTTTTTAAAAAAATAAAATTTTGAAATTGGTTCTCTAGATTTATAAATAGGTAGAAAGCTTTGAATCATTCTCTTTTGATTACTGAAATGAAAGTTATGAGGAGTTTTAGTTTGTAGGTAGTTATGGAATTTCTACTCTAAAATAAATTTTGAAGTCCTTTATTTAACTCAATTTTCAATATTTAAAAGCAATAACAACATTAGCTATAAATTGTTTAGTACAACATTTCAACCATTGGGATTGACATTTTTCAATTCCATAATTAAATTCTTATCAATTTAGTATTTTGAATCAATCTCTATTTTTTTCTACTTACTATTTTTTTTCTATATGTTGTACAATTCTAAATGATTTGAAAATTTTCAAGCATGTAGCCAACTTGCCTTGAAGAATGAATTTAGGGACAAACCACCATTTTGGACATTTTTTCATATAAATGTGACCTTGTAAAGTGTAGTTGTCTATATTTCTGTTGGGCTAAGAAAAGGGATTTTGTCACTTTGAAAGCTAATATTTTGCAATTTACAGTTTGGTAATTTCTAAAAGAAATTCTGCATCTTCTCAAACTACCTTATTAAAAGATCCTTTAGTTACATTTGTCCCCAAATTTTAAAAAAAATTTGGTACTTATACTAAAAATAGAAGTTTTGGAGCATTGTTTGGCAAACATAGTCAAAAAACTTTTAAGGGTTAAAAAATCTTTAATCTATATATGAATCTCAAAGTCAATACCAATGTTGGGTGGATATTGATTGAATGTTCCTGAAATGGACATTTCACAAACTATTGTATGTGTGCAATTCACAAGAAATTGCTAGTAAAATGTAGGCAATAAGTATTCTTTGTTAATCACTAAAATAATGAGAATGATTACATATGGAGATCACAGAAATGCAAAATAAATCACAATATTCATGCAAATATAAAGAAATACAAAAGAAAATTAAATAACACACATCTTCTATATTCCAAGTGCTCCCAATGCTTCTTTCATCTTCTATGCACATAAAACTTTTGTGCACATAAAAAGGGAGAGTTGTCAAGTGCACAAATGTATAATGTATCCTTGAACTTTACATCCTAAATGATATTTGTAATCACCATCAACTAGTTCTATGTTATAAATTAGGAGTAGTGGACTAACATCTCAACCATTGTTTTTGAAGTCTAACATTGTTATGTTCCACCTAATATTGAAAAAGATGCAATAATGTAGAATGCCATGTGACAAAAGCCCTTGGCAAAAGTCCATACTTTACATTTAGTGTAGAGAATGTGAATGGCACTACAAGAATAGCGCTTCAAGTATGAAAAGGATGGCCCCATCCATTTTGATGGCAACAACAAGGGGGGCATTTAACTTCGCATGCACTATCACGACCCTCACTACAAGGTGTCTCCATGATACCTTAATGAGCAAAGGAGGCCTTGAGGGTGACTTTCCAAGCTTTGCAAGAAACTAGGTGTCTAGAATTGAGGGATCTCGAGTAGATAGGGCATTGTAGCACTTTGCTCAAGATGATGTGCTACACATGCTTAGAAGCGTAATGAAGGCATGCATCTATAGGTCCAAAGAATACAAAGATTCGAGTTGTGAGTCAAGGATATGGCTCATCCAAAGTTGGTAGTGTCTTGATTGTGAACCTATGGTGTAGAATGTGGAAGTAGGGATTTTGGGAGGAACCTCTCATTCAAATATTATTTAAAAGCTTAAAAGATAAGGATTCCATAATTCTAAGGTTTATAAAGAACTTAGCTATGAGCTAGAAGTTTAGTATGGGAAAATAAAAAACATAGAGTCTTAGAGAACTACATATTCTAGGGGACTCAAACCTTTGAAGGGTCATAACTTATTCAATATTTATTGCATTTGAGAATGTGAATAATTCAAGGTGATTTAAGGAAAGATCAGATCACAAGAATAGTTTTGCATTCTAATGATGGAATCTATAGCTAAAAATTATCCTAGTGAGAAAAAAATACTATGAAGAAGAGTGGTCTCCCTTTTCACTTTCAAATGGTGCCGTGGTAGGTCAAAGTGACCTTGGGCAATAATGTTGGTGATAAAGCTTTACCCCCACATTCATGGCATCTTGGAGTGTTCTTGGGAATTCTTTAACAAGGTTTGGATGGTATCCCGTTCTATGCTAGACTACAACGTTGAATGCTAACTAATAAGTTATAAGATAAATTCTAAAGTGAGGTTGCTTAAGACTAATGGAGAATTGAATTTTAGCCAAGCGCTTGAACATCAATTCAAAAGTTCCTCCTCATGTCATCAAATGAAATGCACGATACTTTGTGGAAGTTAGGTGATGAAACATGTAAGGAATGTGGAACCAATGACTAGTGTTAGAATCTAACATTGGTACATTACAAGAAGTTTGAGCCTTGAAGAGGGCTGTCAGTTCCTTGATAGTAGGGAAGGTAGGTTGAAAAAAAAAAAAAAAAAAAAGATTATAAATTTAAAAAATTAAATTAAATTATTTTTCTAGGCAAATGGCAAGGTGTGGGATAGTTTTAACAAATATTTTTAAAATAATATTAATAAATATTGTTTATATATAATAAAAAATTACAAAACTTTGACAATGAGATGTGCCACTTCAAATTTCAATTATTCTATATTTTTAAATATCTTTTATTAATTTTAAAATTTTAAAATTTAAATTTTTGATTTAAATTTTTTTTTTAGTTTTAATATTATTATATCATTTATTTTTATTTTTTTGTATTTATTTTTTAATTATTAAATAATCTAGCCAATGTTGTGCTTGTTCACAACTTTTTTTTAACGGCCCTTTCAAAGCTTGAAATTTTCCTCATGAATGCATGGCATGTGCGTAATAACCCCTAGGCCATTTTGTCAATCAAAAATCACTCAAAATTGCCATTTCTGGTGCATTCACCTAAACCAAAAAATATATATTTCTTAAAAATCTAACTATAGGATCTTGTATTTTACTTGTTTGAGATCATGTGGAAAAATTTCATGAAGTTTGACCATATAGATTGAGAGATATTAGTATCCAAATTTTATTTTTAAGTTTTTTTCTAAATACTAGCTTGTAATTTTAGATGACTTTGACCACCATTTGTAAACAAAATTTGCACTATGGACTTTGAATTTAAAAAATTTTGTGTTGAAGAATTGAATTGATAGTATAGGAATTTAAGAAGAAAATACACTTGATTTTCATTCTTTAAAGAAATTGTTAAGTAGAAGTAGGTCCAAGATTAAAAGAAAAAATAAATCGTTAATAGCTCTAAGACAAGATTGAAACACAATAGTCTCGATAGTGAGATTGTACTAGCAAGCAAACTTAACCTTGTCAAACAATTTTTTTTTAAATTGTGAAAATAGCATTCAGAAATGAATCCTATAAGTTATATTTTCAAGAAGATGTTCAAATTGACCAAAAAACAATTGAGTTGAAGAATTGAATTGAAAGTCTAGGAAAAAAATTTCAAAAAGCACACTTGAAATAGATGTAGGTACAAAATTGAACAAAAGACTACATTTAATTATAACTCTAATATGGAATTGAAACACAATAATCCCAATGATGAGACTGTTCTAGCAAGCAAACTTGAACCTATCATAATTTATTTTTTTAATTGCAAAAATTACATTAAGTTATTTTTTCAAGAAGATGTTTAAATTGCTTGACAAACAAGGTTGTTGATAATTTTTTCATTACTAGTCCAAATAGAATGAACCAAATCTTTTCATATAAATGAAATTACTTTCTATGAAAAATAAAATTTTGAAAATCTTATTTTGGCTTTTTGTGATTTTTTTGTGTTGCACAACAAATACCATTTGGGGCTTACTGTGGTATAACTTTTACTTTGGGACACCAATTGAAACAAAGAATTATATTCCCCAAAGCTATTATGTTTTCCTATCTTCCAAAAAAGTTCCTAAAAATCATAATCAAAATTGAGACCATAGGGACCTATTAAAAATGCACAATATGTTGTGAGGGCAAAATGGGACTTTAGGGGTTACTATAATTTGAAATTTCTAGGAAAAAATTAATACTTTCAAACAAATATCTTAATATGCTTTTGAGGATCACGTAATCTAAATTTAGAGGCAAATGAATGAATTTATGACATTGCTGAACTAAATTAATTGTTTTCACAAATAAAAGGAAGGAGGTAGAATATTTTGTTTATATGAACCTATATGAATGATATGTTCAAGTTCTAGCCATTATAAACAATGCCCATTCATCATCAATATAAATGAAGTTAATCCATTCATCAACAACATGAATGGAGTTAGTTTTGTTGATTTGACATGGAGTTTAGAAAGTCAACTTCTTTAACCTTTAATACCTCTTTAACCTTTGATACCTCTTTAACCTTTAAACCCTTCTCTTCATATATGCCCCTAAGGCAAAGATTATTTGAACATTTTTCCTATCTAAACATGGTCATTCTTCATAATGTATCCAAATTTTATAATAGTTTTCCCAATATTTCTCTAAACAAGTCCTTGATTTAGCAATGCAATATACATGCAACCATAATAACTATTCATTCCAATTCAATAATAAGTGGTTGGAATTTAAATTGATGAATAATGTTTTTGTTTGCATGCAATAAAGGAGTATGCTTTAGTGTATGTACATGCAAAAAAGAAGTAGATATTTTTTTTATATGAAAGTACAAACATTTGGCCTAAAAATGAAGAGATATTTTGACTTCTAAAGTTCATCTTAGTTGAGCATCAATAATTGACAACCACCTCAACTATAAATGACACATATTCCACCAAGGACTTGTTCCTCTAGTTCTGTGTACTTTCCCCTATATCAATGAAAATTGTCCATATATTAGAAAGGGGTAAAAATAAATAAATAAATAAATAAAAATGACACTTATTTAATGACGTTCTCCCAACGCATTCCTTTTTTGACAATTTACCATGCATTCTTTGCCATTTGTGCCCATACTTCAAAGTTTGATAATATTTCAGAAAAGTTGACAATGGATGCTCATGCCTTACTAAGCGTGAATGCTCCATGCTCATCACAAAAAAATTTCACAAAAATTATCACAAAAAATTATTGAAATTATTGAAATGTTTTGAAGGGTTCAATACCCTTCATAAGTAAGCATGATAGACACTTCCTAGACATGCCACCATATCCCTGAATGACTTTCAATAAAAGTAGAGTAACAATGAATGCAACTAATCATCCAAAAGTCTGATCATCTTGGCTGATTACCTTGGTGATACAGCAACGTCCTCCCAGGATTAATGACCTGCCCATCAGGTAGGATAATTGTATTGTGAGATTTTTTCAAACATTGACAAAAAGAAAAACAGCGAGATTCATATCCTGAAATGAAGAGGCTTTACATTGAGGCACAATTAGGTGCAATTACGCTATCGGGTGCACCTACCTCATCCTTCAATGCAGGAGTCCAATAAACTGAAACTAAGGAAATTCTTAGTCTGCACTCTTTTGGAGTTGATCATAATGATTTCAATTCTTCGCTATACTAACCTCTACTGTCTTACCTTTCTGTCTTGCACTACCTAAGCCCAGAGCGTGTGAAAGGAAACACAAGTTCTGGTTGAATATTTCAACAATTGAATGTTGGCGGACATCGGGGACAAAATGACTTCAGTGAAGCTTCACATCCCAACGTGTGAATAATCAAAACGCTAAAAAATTACTTTCACGTCAACTGAAAAGTATAAAGAAAATGTAAACAAGAATTCTGGAACAAAATTGATAACATCAACTGATGAATAAACCCCCATTGAACTTGTTGAAGGAGGATTGGAGAAGAAAGATGCTAAAAGTAGAATCTACCACCATAAGACTACCTGGTGAAAAATTGATAGAGCTTTCAAGTCTACTACTGC
Source organism: Climacium dendroides (assembly GCA_950106755.1). Taxonomy (NCBI): domain Eukaryota; kingdom Viridiplantae; phylum Streptophyta; class Bryopsida; order Hypnales; family Climaciaceae; genus Climacium; species Climacium dendroides. The sequence continues at coordinate 18,673,158 of OX467083.1, forward strand.
AGGTCACTACTCAAGAAGATTACACAGGCACTTTGTCGTGCCTTAACCATAGAACGTGAAGACTAAAATGTATGAATGATCAAGATACTCATTACGTATCCTGGAAAAGGGTCAAAATATGTATTGTCTCCACCTAATAACCCTGCAAACAGCATTTAAAAAAGAAAATGTTAATTCTGAACGTTAAGATATATGGTTTGCACGTTCCAAAGTACCCAAAGAGTCATTTCAATTAAATACGACTATAAATGAGTACAAAACAAGGTATTATAGACGATCAAAAAAAGAAAATGTTTGAAGTCATTCACGGGGCATACCAAGAGCTTTGGGAGGTGGATGGTGAGCTGAGCCGAAGCGTACAAGGTGATACAAATAATTGCCCCAGCTGTAGCCATTTGGTACAGTCGTGCGTTGTCTTTATGAGGGACAAAAGTATTTTTCAAGCGATTTGTCAACTCGAAAAATCGGTAAGATACCTGTCGCAGAAATAGCATCACAAATATCAGATGCTAAACAAATGTCCAAAATGAAAGAGAAACATTTTGAAAATTGAATGAAACCAGCTTTAATTAAAATGCTCTCTAATGGAACATCAGATTTGTTTGTAGATAATATACCAATATGTAAATGGCAGTCGTAGCCATGAAGTTGAGCAATGGATAGTTGTGAATAAGGGAAAGTAGCAGCTTTGGTTGGCCATTCGGCACACCAGTCCTGAGAGGCAAGCAATCACCAGTTTAGGACGCTGCCAAATTGGTCTGGTCCTTGCAGCGAAGTCTGAGAAATACTCAGTAACAGACAGAATAATCCAGCTTAAAGAGATACACTCGACAATTTCATGAACACACTTGAAAGTTTGCTTACCTGAGCCATATGTGGAATTGCGAAATGTATGTCTCTAGTGTAATCTTCCCTAACCACCTGCATCAAAACGTCAGTAACATACCGGGTAATCTACATTTCTCATATCGTCCAAGGTGAACATATGGCAGACTCTAAACCAAATGAAACTAGAAAAGACAAACAGGCATATAAAATTGTAGAGGGAAGGCACAGTTACCAACAATCGTCAAAGGGTACTTACGCAAAGAGAGTGAGAGAGTAGTTGCGAAATGATTGTGATACATTTCGAAGAATAATATACGCTCTGCATTCGATTTAAAGTCAACAGAGTCGAGTCAATCACAAATGCCTTGAATTACAATGGGACAGCGGAAATCCACCATAACCAGAGCAAGTAAGATTTCTGAATGGTCTACATACAGATAATTTGTCGAAAAACATAAAAACGACAAATCTTTGACAAAGACCCCAGGCGCAAAGGAAGGTCATCCCTGACAACACGGAAGTGAGGTTAAGAAGGATGACATACGTAATAGGAATCCAAGATGTGTAAGGGTGCAGCTTGTTGTAGGAAACCTTGTCAAGAGTATAAATGTGAACATACCACAAATATCCCATCTGCAGTAATCATCGCATAACGTTAAACAGAAGACAATTTCAGAATCTTTTCTAATGATAACATTTCCATTTCCTTCAGTACGTAAAAATACCATGTTTCGGGGAAATTGAAGACTCCTTTTCCCAGCAACTTGAAAACCAATTATTGCTCACGAATTTTTTAAACTTACGAGCAATGCTGTAGAGGTAAGAACAGCCTTAATGACACTTCTCATTTTGTACTCCATTTCGTCGATCCTTTCTAACCACCTCTCCACCTGCCAACACAAAATTCAGAAGTGAGAATTAGAAGTGGGCTCCAAATCCAACGCATCAGGCACAATATCAAACCTCTCTTGGATTTTCAGAACTTCACCAGAACAAGAAGTGTGGCATCAAGACAAACTCATGCATACAAAGGTGTACATACGTAACAGGTTTCTACAAAATGTTAGAACATACCGTAGGATGAAAATAGGCATACAACATGCCGATGATCCAGATGTATCGATCCAATCCTGATCTGAAGTGCCATTCGTAAAGCAAGGTCGTTGGTGTTTTGGCCAATGGGTCTTGGTACGCTGCCCAAGGAACCAAAAATAATAATAAGCTAAAAACATTTACACACTGTATTCGGCTGAAATGACCACCACAAACCCATTTTCATATTATTCAGGTAAATATATCAAGCATCCATGAACATGTTTCCCTGTCATACAGACTCCAGTCAGAAAGACTTACAAAATTACATACAGAATGAAATCCTACAGTGGCTTCTCGGATACATCCCATAATCCAAAACCTCATCAATGTAAAATATTGTTAACGATGGACACAGCCATACAAACCGTAGACATGCGGCAAATTGTGATATAAAACTTCATTTAAGACTTACCCAGAAGAAAAGTCAAAGGGCTCCAAAGGAGTTCAAATACGCCAGGAATCTCCCACACGATTACCACGATCAGAAACGAAAGAAAGATTTTAATTGCCATCACACTCGGCACCTCGTTATACTTGGAATAGATACCAAGGCACCCATACACCATGAGAGTGAAGAGAGTGTGCATTGGACAAATGTAGTAAAGCATGTAATCGTTGTTCAGTACTATGCACGCGAAAAAGACCAGGAAGTTGAGCCGCCACATCATCTGTCACATCAACAGATCCCGTTAATGCCTTCATTTCTCCGAAAATGAATAAACAGTATAAGTCCCACATGAAAAGAGTCCTCAACGAAAACTAGTCAGTGAGCTCAGCATACCTGCGCAAAACGACCCAAGCTAAAATCTTTTCGAATATAATAGTACGAAAAATTGCCAAACCCCGTCATCCAGACGTAACAAGCTATGAACACCCGAATAGCATTGTAAAATTCCCTTGCTGCGAAGTAATGATACATAAGGAAAAGGACCTGCAGGCAGAACATTCAGAAGTTGCCATGAGATTAAGATAAGATTAATGCTGCTACATCAAGCAAATAGAGCGAGTGCCCTACCTAGACGTGTGAACCAGCACAGCATTTCTGGTCACTCCAGTACACAGGAACTTCATTTTGCAATCGAATAATGATCAATCATACGGCTCAAAGAAAGAAACAAGATCTTAAATACGACCTGAACGAGGATACATAAATTTGTTTCAAGCACCGCCAACTGAACCCTAGAAAACGGTGCTTCGCATAAGATTCCCGCTTCCTAAGGTTCAGTGACCTTCAACTACTAAGCACTCAATGCCACTCCAATGAATCAATCAAAGAAAGTATATAACGCATTCCACCTGTTCAACCAAATCCCAGATACCCATGAGGGGAGACAGACCTGCATCCAGCCCTTCCACTCTTCCGTTTGGTGCCGATTCAAGTAGAGAATAGACTTTCCAGATGCAACTGATTTATCAACATGCTTCTTCAGTGACGTCAGGGCGGACGCCAGAACCAACAGGAGGTACAAAAATATAAATAGATCCCTGCTATATTGCTGTACAACACATTTGGAGGTCAGGTCACTCACATAACAGGAAATAAAGGAAAATCTGTTGAATGAAAGACCAAGTAGTCCATGAATGACCGTAATCACTCACGTCTTCGCAAACTTCACTGCAGAAAGTGGTTGAAAATGAAGCCACATATGGGAACACTCGGTGATTACCTTTTTCGATGAAGCAAAGACGTCGGTTCGATCACAAATGTAATAAAAGCAGAGGAGGCCCAGAAATTCAGCACTGCAAACAAAAGATCAAAAACGATTTCCTTACAATAACTCACAGGTTTCCGGATACATGTTTTATCGCAACCACAAGCACTGTCGAATCGAATAAAAGGCACATGCATGTGCAAAACCTTGCCCATGATAATAAGCATCAAAGTAATTTAAAATACATACTAAAGTAGAATGTGTGATGGAGATCACGGTAAAAAACTATTTCGAAATGGGACAAGCTTTCAGCAATATTTAGGTGATTGCTGTCATGCAAACATGAGCATTACACTCATAAGCAAAAAAAATATATCGAATGATAACTGGAGATGATGAAAAAGAATCATTAGGAAATTAAATCTCTGTTTCAACAACCCATAACACTCTGAATGCAAGGAGTCTTACATAGCTCTCAAAGTGAGGCGATTCTCCACCAGAAAGGCCTCGTTTAAAGTTAAAAACCTGGAAGCCCACCGCAAAACTCCAGTTCATCAAAATTCAAAATCTTAAACGTGAATAAAATTAAACCAGAAACAGAGTGCCCTTCAAAGATACTCATCTGAATTCCACAAGAATATAAGCGACCTACTTGATTAGGGATACCCGGACTGAAGCAGGCCCAGTTCTAACACTTCCGCTTAAGGGAAGACCCGCCTCGAGTAGAGCAGCACTCTCCTCAGCTTTGGCCGGTTCATTATTTGACTCCTCCAGATTCACATCAGAGTGTCTGAGACAAACAGGCCGTGAGCAAACTTAGATATCTTTTCACAACCGGACTACTCGAGTCCACAGGGATTGAGTCTTTTGTATCAAGCTAACTTCATCTTCATTCTTGAAATTCCCTGAGAATGTCATTAAGGGTCGAAGAAGACGTAAAATAGGTCGCAATTATACGTATTATCGCCAGCAAGAATGTAAAAAATTGGATAATATGCAGGTGAACAAATTCCCGGTCTATGCGTCTCAAAATATGCTTGTATGCTCCCTATAAGGATTCGAGACTAAAGCAAAAGACTAAATCATGTTGACAGTATGGAACTTACACTTTGCTCGCAGGAGGGAGTTTCTTAAAGTCCAGGATTTCGGCGTAAATCCACGCAGTTATCAAGGGCATCAATCCGAGAAAGAACGCCACCTGTTTGTTCAATCACGCAACAATAGAGAGTGAATAAGTAAACAGCATATCGAACTCTCACCACACAGGTAGCATATGCAAAAACGGGCCTGGAGCATCCGAGAGCATCGGATGGACGGGTAAAAAAACCAATCCATCTCAAATTCATGACAACAGTCTGTCCCGGACCGGAAAACCTAGCATCCCTCTACGACTGTCGGGAAGGCCTGAACTGTGTCGGAATTTAATAAGATGAAACGAATGAAAAATAAGAGGACAGATGGAGCTAGATTAAATTAACACAGATCCAAATTTCTTAAAAGCGTTTCCAAGAAAGTCTCATCCTGTCAGACTCTGACGACGAAACCGATATGGTGCTACATCCAGGCAACGGATCCAGGAGCCAAGGCTGTAGAAATGTGAGCGAATTGTCTTAATCACACTACAGAGGAGCTCCGCGCTGTAACGAGATCTTGTGACAGGAAAACGGCACCCGCTCTTGCATGTGCTCCATTTTGTAGAAGATATTTGTTTATTCCTTCTCCATTCTCTGGCCAGAAGTGGCGAGAGATGATCTACTCAGACAATTTACTCAAATCTCATCAAGTTTATAAGCTCAAGGACGCATAGTACACCCCTGAGACTTGAGAATGTCCTCCTAGTCACAGCATGAATCACTCCAAGCAGCCTCTACACCTTCGAGAGTATCGCAGGACCTGTCTCCTGGCGTTTCTAAACTTCGGGGGTCCTCACGAATGGTATTCACAGTGACTCTCTGTTTCACACTCTGCGGATGTAAATCGCTCTACCAGAGACACAGTCAACGTCCTACGCCGCGAGGACACCACGCGAGGACACATTCTACAGTCCTACGACTTGAGAATTATCCATCCAAGTCACAACATGAATCACTCCAAGGAACCTCTAATCCCTTGAAAATGCCGCAAGGCCTGTCTCCAGGCGTTTCTACTCTTCCATCGTCCTCGCGAATGGTGCTCTTCACAGAACCTCTCTGTTTCACACTCCCGCTATTGGTCAACAAAAACTTACAAAAAAATCGCTTACAATCAATGTCCTAGGTTGCAATGCAAAGCAGCAGCACAAACCAACCTGACCGGCCTGGATCCCTTCCGCCCGGACTCCTTCCCCGGAAATGCTTTCGAGCGCATCCATCTTTTCCAAACTCTCTCAACAACAATGCGACCGATCTATTCTCGGATCTGCTCCCCAAAGCGTCACACCTCCCTGCCAAACTCACACGCAACACTCTCCTAAGCTTAGACCAGCATTCCCCCTGCACCAGATCTCGAAAAGCGCCCCCCACAGCTGCACAACGCCGCAACCTCCATACACGACTGGAACTCCGCAAGTCCGCATCATTCCGCGACCATCTCCCCTCCCCCCGGAATAGGTCACACGCGGGAAAGAGCAGCAGGCGCCCAAAGCATGCCCAAACGGCAAATTGATGCACACGCTCGCGATGGCCTCGATAGGTAGCTCACATTGCAATCGTGTTAACCTCCCCGGGGGAAACGCCTCTCGCTTTTCTCTCTCTCTCGCTCTTACCGTCCCCTCTACATCACCATCGCCACGGAACGACTGCGACAACAACCAATACGCTCGACGCTCTTGACTGCATCCCAACGCGCAAGCAGACGGGGCACGGACGAACGACGACGAATGGTGACGAAAGATGACAGAACTCTGGGACCAGCAGAGACGAAACCACGACGGCGACGAGAAACGCGAAGTCCGCGTAGTCTCGACTGGTGGATGTTTTTCATTTCATGTTGGACCTTTGCTTCTGGATGAGTAACTCTATCATGCACTCACGGGCGGGATTTCTCAAACGGACGATGTAATTCATCCGAACCACGAATGTGTTCCACTGAGCTTCCTGTACGCACTACTACTACCGCTTCAACGATGTGGTTCATCCATTGAACGAATGTTCGTGTCAGTGCTGTTTAAGTACATTATGAGGGGGAGGGAATTCTGCTACAAAAATACCCAAAAAAAAGCAGTTTGACAAGAAGCAGGGTTTTATCATTTGGGCAATTTTTTTTTTGCTAAAAAGTGATGATTTTTTTTCATAGAGAATCTTTGGCAAAATATTCTTGCTTTGCAATGGATGAAATTCCCAATTTGCTACCAAATCTGGGATAGTACATTGTTCAGGATGAATAAATGAAATTTCATTCATACAGTGTAGATTTCATTCACTTCCACAGATTAAATAGCTTCACCCTTCTAATTGATTATCGCTTTGCGCACTGCCTCAAATAAATGAAATTAAAAAAAAAATTGACAAGCCTGACGCGGAATACCTGTTTTTCCTCATAATTTCTACCAACAAGGAGATTGTCAGACATAAAGGCCCACCCAAATTGGATGATTATGTGAGCAACGAATGAAAAATCTACAACCACCGATCATGTGGTTTTCTCATTCATGACAGAGGAGATAATGGGAAATACTCTTCTCTTGAGTCTCTAAATCTCCCAGATTTATTATCATTATCATACCCTCGTTGTTCGACCCCATAATATCCCAAATCTTGAACGAGCTTAGATTTCAGAAACACTCGTAGTTCGCAACTGGTGAAATTTCCACAGGGGAGGGGAAATGGAATGGAATGGGAGAGCGCCTGCTTCAGTTGATGGAGGTCGGTTAAATGATGAGCGTTCCCTTATGATTCGTGGCTATGTCTGTCTGTCAGGGATTGAATGATCGGCTTGGAGAGGCGTATGGAAATAGGGTCTGAAATAATAGTGTAAGGGAATGACTTATTATTTCCGTTCGACGGGATTCTTCTGGAAAAGAGGCCTGGAACTAATAATATGAGGGGTGTTGACACAAAAGGTACGGGGAGGGCGGAGGGGACAGGACCCAATTATAGGGCATGATTGGGTGCCAGGCACAAGCAATGAAAGGCAACGCAGTGACCGCAGTGACCGCACTTCGGCAAGGCAAGGCAAGGCAAGCGAAGCGAAGGGGAGGTGGAAGGGAACGGACGGACGGACGGACTCTCCCTCTGGTTTATTGCTCTCGCTGATCATTGGACTCTTCCGTTTACGCAGTCCAACTTCGCAGTCACTGTTCGTCACTGTTCGTCGACCGTGAACAGACGGCCAGGGCGCTGCAATCTTCACCCTGTAAGGACGGGCTCCGCAGAAATCATCAATTTCTAAAACCATGGGAATCAATCGCTTCACAAAATGGAAAAGTACTCATTGGAAGTCAAACTACTGTAGAAGATGTTCCTTTTCTCAATGGATGAATAGTTGCATTTCTGTCCTTTACAGAGGAATTCTCTATCATTCATTGGACACTAAGTGTCCGTAGCAGCATTAGAGGGTTAAACGTCGGGTTGGTGATCATGGAAATCAGCCCTTTTGGAGCCGTGTGACATCATCTAGTTTTAAGAAAAAACAAAAAAGTATTCATTGGGAGTCAAACTATTGTAGAAGATCTCCCCTTTCCACCCCTAATTTTGAGGATGAATAGTTGCATTTCTGTCCTACAAAGGAGAATTCCTTGTCATTAATTGGGACAAAAAAAACGTACGCCGAAGCATTTATGGGTTAAGGTAGCAAGCATCCATAATTGTTCATTTAAAGGTTTTGGACATGATGTCTATTAATAGACATGCAACAAAATGTTCGGCCCTACTAGCAAGAGAGAAAAAGTATTCCTATGCACTTTCAAATGTATTATTTGGACAATATGAGAATAAGTTGTGAATTTTTTAAAGAGTCAACTGTATATGCACCTAATACCAACACCAATGGTTTGTCTGATACCCAAATGTAGTACATCTTTGTAATCACATCTATTCACTTCCCAAGATTTTAAAGGTGGAGGTTATGGATGTAAGTTGCTATGTTAATTCCCAACTTTTGATATAGTTCCTTATCTACTTCTTTTCTACCATTCATTATAGGCCACATTACAACCAACATTCTCCAGGCCGTGGTGAATAGACCCCCTCGCTTGCTAGTCCCCCTAAAGTCATTCAAAAAACCTCCTATTTTGTACTTGATTAATCCGTAAATGTCAAAAACGATGTTTGGTTATTGATGGATGACACAAAATCCTTCCACTAGGATAAAAGTGCAACTATTCATCCTCAAAATTTGGTTGTGAAAAAGGAAGATCTTCTAGAGTAGTTTGACTTCCAATGAGTGTTTTTGCAATTATGAAAATGAATGATTCACACGGTAACCAAAGGGATCATTTCTGCGATCACCAAGTTCCATCCTTCAAAAGGATACGTTTATCTTCTTCACCTCTCCTCGCTACACTAAATAGTGAAATTAGGTTGCCACACACTAATTTTTTGACATTCTACACTATATAAATATGTACAATTTCTGTAGAAGGATGCATTAATGTAGGAGCCATGTGTGTTGCATGGGTTGGTACACTCGTTCATGGCTTGGGTTTAAGGAATTACTTGTGCCTCCATCTAGAGAAGTAGTGAGTGATAAGGTAACTTTCCTGTGTAAGGCAACCTAATTGTTAAGGCAACCCAATTTCACTATTTAGTGTACATTGAAACCTTGGATTGCAACTATGAATTCAAAATTTGCAAATTTTGTCATGTATGGAAAATAATGGGGCCCGGCCCATTCTCCACGGCAAGCTTGCCTGAATTGGGGGAATGCCGGTAGGTGAGCCTTCAGTGGAGAGAAAGCCTACGGTACTATATTTTATTACTGCCTAGTGACTTTTTCCGTCAAATAAGTTCTCTCAGCTGACGGAAGCGGAAGGTTTCATGATGACTCACTGAAATTGAATCATACCTTGAAAGTCAACTCATGGTTTTACTGTAGGTTCATAAATAATGTGACCAACTTGGGATTCTAAACTTGGTGCTTCTGGATTCCAGTGCAGACACCAACTTATATTCGTTAAGGTAGTTCAGTAGTTGTACCCAATCCTGTTCGCCCCCTTTTTTTGTGATGTAGGTAGGGATCTCTGGATTGAAGTGATCAGAATGTGAAGTTTTTTATTTCATTTATTTTAGGCAGTGTCTGAAAGCTGATAATCAGTGGAAGGATGAAGCTATTTACATCCATGATCCATGGAAGTGGATCAAACTTTGCAATCTATGGATGAAATTTCATTTATTCATCCATAATGATGTATATTCATCTAGAATAGAGCGATCAATTGTCCCAACTATTGGGTAGCAAATTGGCAATTTCATCCAATGAAAAGTTAGAATGTTTTGTCCAAGATTCCCCCCTACCAAAGAAAATCACTGCTTTTTAGCAAAATCTTGCTCAAATATAACCCCTAGTGACATGGTCTATAGATGTTGGACCAACCATTTTATAGTCATTGCCCACCTTCAAGGACTCCCCAATGCCTTGAAAAATACCTTCTTTGAAATTTTCGTATTTTTCACATGAAGTTTGTCAAAGTTGTCTTTTTATAGCCAATTTTTTTTATTTGGACAAAAACTCCGTCTCGGGTGATTTTTGAAAGTCAAACTATGCAAAAAAAACGTTCATTGCGGATGGTCTTGGAAGGGAAATCTAGACAATCAAAGGCCATCCCATGGAAAAAAAATTTATGGGTGGACAAGGGGGTAAAGGGGCAAGGGGATGATTGATCTAATCATTTAGTGATTGGACACAGTCATGTGAAGTATTTGTTTTCACAATATCCTTCACTTGATTGTAAGGCTTCGAAAACAATCTTTCATTGTTCCAATCTTTGTGGAAATTGGCAGTCATGATCTTCACTCTAGAAAGACACCGTAGACACTAAGTGATTGATGGATGACAAAAAAAATCCTTCTATGTAAGGTAGAAGTCTATATATGAAAAGGAGACGTCTTGTAGAGAAGTTTGACCTCCAATGAGTGCTCTTGGGGTTTTTTAAACAAATAATTCATATGGTACAAAAGCATGTAGTCTCCAACTTTACACATAGCACATGTTATTACTTGGCAAAGTAATAAAGCATGTAGTAAATGATTTTTCAAGCTTTATTGAATGATTTTAGGTCTTTCTAAATGCATTTCAAACATATAACTATAGAACAATTTTAAAACTCATAGAAAATATAAAATTCTCCAAAAAGTATGATTTTTTTATTAAATTTATGATTTTCATTTGTTTACAAATAAAAAAACAATACCTAACAATAATTTTGACTACATCTATGCACATCACCTTAAATGAACAATTTTAGGTATTTTCTATAGATAAGCCTTGATATTTCTTCACAAACTACCTATATATGAAGCCAATGGTGACCAATAGTGATTTGTAAGGAAGTGACTACATCCCACTAGATGTTTAAAGGGGCATTAGAGGGTTGTTTTAGGCCCATTTTCCATGTTGTGAACTAGTTGGAGTTGGCCAGAATATAAAATAATCATAAAATAATCATAAGATTATAAAATTAGACATTTAATAAGTATTTAGTAAATATTAAAATATATTTTTTAAAATTCAAATAATTATTCAAAATTTTATTTATTATCATTATTTGACATGGCAATAGTTGTGCCACATCAACCCATTAATGTGGGCAAGTTCCCACAATCCAAGAACTTGAGGGAAATTGCGGCTTCATTGAGGAGCTAAATCTCATCTAAGAAACCAATAAATGAAAACCTAAATGTTGCAAGGACAATAAAAATTGCATGAAATCATTGCTTGCATTGCCCATGAACATAATACCTTTTGGAAGGGCAACTTTAGACTCCAAAGTAAAGTAGTATGCTCTACAATCAACCTATCCTACAAGCGTCGCTTGAAAAAATATAAACACAAGGGTAATATTAAAAAAATTTAATGTATAAAAATTAAGGTAATTGCACTCAAATACCCAATGCACCTAATTGCACCTATTTCTAAAACCACCACCTATAGATTCTTGCCAAAGTGTATACAATCTCTATTTATAAAGCCTAAGGATCCTTAGTACTTCAAAGATTTATCATTTATTCAAAACATGTCTCCTTAAAGCCCCTTTTGACTCCTAATGAAACCAACTTACTTTTACATGTTCAAACCTTTATTTGAAGGATTTTAGATTTTGTGAAGAAGACACTTCAAGAGTAATGTTACTTTCAACTTTGATAAACATCAAAATTAATTATGCAACCATCCACATTCTTTGATTCAAAAAGTATCGTTCCTAACACGATGTTCATAACACTATTAAGAAATGTGAAAAGCTACCTTCAATAATTGACCTACAATACAATATTTTAGATTTGTAAAATCCTTAACCCTAAAAGGATGCCAAGAAAATTTTGTATCCTTTGGAATTTCAATTAGACAATATACATATTAAAGAATTAATGTTCTTCATCCAATTTTTTGTGTAGAACTTTATTGATGCTATACCTACATTATTGAATTAAGTTGAAGACATATTAGTTGTTTTCTGATTTTATAGGGGATATACAAAAACAATATACTATCTAATATATTTCAATACTTTGAGTTTTTTGCCTTTAAAACTTGATTTTGACATTCAAAACAATTTCTATAGATTTTGAGCAAAAGTAAAAAAAATGAAGTTGCTAAAGCATAGTTTCTACTATAGTTGGAGATTTTGAAATAAACATTTTAGTGAAGTTTGAAGTAGAGGATCTATAGCCACATTTCTAAATACAAAGTGACATGAAAATTTTCTTCATACTACAATATTCTAGAATATAATTTCCTTCTAATTTAAAATTTTAGGGTTTTTGAACATGATTTGTATTTTATAGGAATTTTCTTCATTTTTTTTTTAAGAATTCATGGCAATTTGAAATTTTCACAAAAAACTTTGAAACTTTTAGGACAAATATTAAACATGTGATTTCATGTCTAAAAAATAAAACCAAAGAATTTCATTCATAATTAGTGAAGAAATGGAGGATACAAAGTGAAGGACTTTCAAGTTTGATTACACATATAGGTTGACTACAAGATTCCATCCTTAAATTTAACCCCTAAAGTCCCATTGTCCCTATGAGGGACAAAATGAATTTTGGATAGGTTTTTATAATCTTAATTTTTACTAAAACTTTTTGAAACTTTTTCATAAGATAGAAAAACTTATTAGTTTTTAGGGAGTATAATTTTTATTTCAATTAGTACTTGGGAGCAAGAGTTATGCTACAATAACCTCAAAATGGGGGAGACTAAGCAACAAAATAAATTCACAAAAATTTGAAAAAAAAATCTAATATTTTTTTCTTATAGAGTATATTTTTGTTTAAATGGAAAGTTTTTATTTATTTCATTTGGATTAGTAATGAATGCCGCCGATGTCAGTCAGTCCCACGGTCACTTAGTAAGTTGGATAGGTGGAACTGCATTTTTCGACTCCGTGTGAGAACAATGCACATGCTGGCATCAGAAGAAATCCCTTAGTCATCTGGTCTCCATGTTTGCTAGTTCTTTGTATTCACTATTGCAAGACCCCTGCAGAACTTTGGTTTCACATGATGACAGATGTACAAGGTGACAAAAAATACCTTGGTAGTACAGACTTTGAATTTTGATAATGGAATTTCAGACCTTTTGACACATGGATGGTCAATTACTTGGAAATTGAATGAATGGAACTCAGGGATGAGATCTGCACAGGTTTCTTCCGATACTTCCTGACAGGACTTGAACCACCGGAACATCAGGCTGAATTCAAGGTATATAGCTGCAACTACATGATTCGTGAGCTAATCCAGAAGAGTCAATGAAAAAGACTGAACTTGGTTATGGACATCTCGTGTGTGAAAGTGAGTGGGAGTTCTCACGTAAGAACTACGCCACGAAAGAATAGTAGCAGTGGAAGGGGACTATTCTTTTCTCGTTCGCAACCCGAAAGTGTCTTCTGATCCATTCTTCTGCTTCCTCCGCCTTTCTGCAATCATTTCTGTGTAGGCCTGCAAACAAATTCCAGGGTCCCATGAAACAAACAGAGGCATTGGGACGTGTAATGTTCCAAAACTCTTTATAGGCTCTACTGATCGGAAAAAACAGGTTGATGCATTTTCTGTTTGGGATAACATCGAAAGATTGACCCAAATTCACCAATGTGCTATTTCACATCAGCAAGCACACAAAAAGCTCACATTAGAGGAAATTGTAGGAGTTTGTGAGCTCACCAGAGGATACGTGTACAGGAAGAGATACCACCACGCGGCTACCAAGACTACTACAATCCCGGTCACTACCGTGGATTTAATCACTAACCACGACAGGCCTATGCCAATGACTCCTGTAAGCACTATTGTCCATGGCTGACACCTGCAAGGAAGCAATGCGGAATCGTGACTCAACATTGGCAATGACCGCTTAAACCCCGAGGTTCCCAAGTAGCATATTCCAGTAGGTCAACGTGAAACTTCATTTAGTGACCAGCGCATGCAATATTTTTTCACTCATATAAAACGTAGCCCCATGAGTTCTTGCAGCCTTTATTTGAGGATTGTTATTAACATTGCATTCTAAGACTGGTTGACTTTCTAAACTTGAACATTATGAAGCATTCTCCTACTCCGCGTATAATTCTTGTCAGTGCAGGTACAAGCAAATGTATGGAGTAGAAGAATTTTTCATAAAATTCATGTTCAGAAAGCCCATCAATCTCAAACCCATGTTAGAATACGATGCTAATTCCGATTCTCAAATGATGTACCTTACAAGGGTTTAAGAATGTTATCAATAGAGACGTCAAGCTCTCCTTAAAATTGTGTGTCAATCACGTCAGAATAAAATCTGAAATTCAAGAATTGCACTCTTCTACTCAGAACTTGAGAGGAAGAGTGCACACATACCGTACAGGTTTGGTACCCCAAACATTCTCATACTCCATGGACAATTCAGTAAATGGTACAGCTTATAAGGTTCTAAGAATGTTATCAATGGAGATCTCAAGCTCTCCTTAAAATTGTGTATCAACCGCATCAGAACAAAATTTGAAATTCAAGAATTTGCACTCATCTACACAGAACTTGAGAAGAAGAGTGTACACATACCATACAGGTTTGGTATCCCAGACATTCTCGTACTCCACCGACAATTCATTCAGGTAGCGCTCCATATCCTTCACCACGCCTTCATCATCCATGTTGTCATCGGCGCTGGCTTTCACCACATTCCCCCCCAATGGACCTCGCAACATTGCCCCACTGCTGTTCTCCCATCCCCGCCTCCGCAGTACTCTGCTACTAAAGCCTAGATTAGGGTTGTTGCAAAGACACAAACTGGGAGAAGAATTTGCTTCAAATTTCTGAGCTACTCGCGGCGCAAGAGCAGCACAGGGTGGGCGAACCCAACTGGCTGCCACTACCGCCATAGCTGGAGAGCCTATTCAAGAAATTCGTTGAACCCAACTTCTGCAAAACTCTACTGGAATCGAATTTGCTTCCGCTGTGAGTAATTTGGGTTGATTGTGAAAAGGGAATCCGGGAATACAAAGGTCGAGGCACACTTGTGTGCGCGCTTGCGAAAATTGCAACGAGCAGCAGGAGCAGCAGCAAAAGCCCTAAGTGGATAATGAGATTGCGGGAACTTTAAAGTGCAGGAGATGCTTTTTGATGAATGAATTCCTTTGGTTTGGTTTGGAGGATGGATTTGTTTAGGGGGGAGGATGAATTTTTGGGGGAGGGGGTGTTTTTGGTGAGAAATTTGGAGAGAAAGAAGATTGTTTGTAATGTTTTTTGAATATTCTATTTATTAATACTCTAAGAATAGACTTCCATTTATAAAAACTAGCCAAACTTTGTAGGAAAGACAAAAGAAATTTTCAAACTATATAAGGAATTGTGCTATATTTGCAAGAAAAGAATTGGAATTGTTGCCTTGTAAAATTTTTAAAAGAAGTTTGTGAAAAGTAGAAGAAACAACTTTTCAACTTCCAAAAAATTGTTATTAACATTGGACTTAAACTTTTAGATTGCTACTACTCTTCCTATTCTTGAAACAAGGCAAAGGTACTCCTAGAAAGTGTTTTTTTATATTCACATAAAGTGGAAACATCATGAAATTTGGCAAAGGCAATTATAATTATCTAAAACTCAAAAATTTGTTTCCAACTTTGACTTTGTATAGAAGTTTACTTTAACATAGTGTTGTATCACTCTGCATCGCTAATAGTTGGTATCATAAACTACATTTACTAAAACATACAAACATGCATATTGAAGTAAATCCACACTAGAATAAGGCATGAAATAAATGAGATATTCATTACAATATATATATTATACAGTTCTGAAAACAAGATATTCATTATATAGCATTCAACACTACAACATTGGAATTAAAGCATGAATTGAAGTATTCAATAGTTCACTAGAAGAAAATGAGGGTTTTTGCAACTGCAAAGAACAACTAGTTTTTCAGGTTGCATCAGACATTTGCCACTAGTGCTCATTTGGAGACCCATAGTCGTTGTGAACAAGTTTTCTGTTGAATTGTAATCGCAAATCACAACAAATTATTTGGAACTTCATCGATGAACTTTTTTGACGTAGTTGCTTATGTGGTATTTGCGTCAATCACTCAATTAATGAGTTGTACAACTTGATGGCGACTCATTTGTAACTTCATTAAAACTTGTTTGTGACTCATTTGCAACTTGTCTTTGACTTGTAGATTTATAGATTTTGAAATTATAATTTGAATGATTTGTAGATTTCAGAATGTCAAACCTAATTTCATTTTTAAATTTAAAAAATTTGAATATTGGTATTTGATAGATTTCATTGGTTTAGGAAACTTTACAATTAAGAAATGACTAAAAAATGACTAGGAAACAACTATTGTCATTTTCTAGTTGCATTTGTTTTCTAGTTGTTTCATAGTCTTTTTTTGCTACTACAAATAGACTTGGTGGATTTTACAAAATGTAGACTTGTCCACATCAACAGCTGTGTCAAATATTGAATGGAAAATAAATTGCATTCATCTTGAATTTGAACTCTGTTACAACACTTGAAATCTGTTACTTCATTCTATGACTACTTTGCGACTAAAACAATGTATCTATTTCATTCTACAACTACTTTGCAATTAAAACATTGTTTTAATGATATAAAACAATGACATCAAAGAATGAAGTAAAAATTTGGTGCAAATAGAGAGGGCTACAACTACAAGATAGTTGTATAGGACACTTAGTTGCATTTTAGTGGGTTGTGGTGAACAAGTTTTTTTTTAGTTATTGAACCTTAAATTATTATATTTTTGCACACAAAATTTAAATGTAATTTTTATGCTTCATCCCAACTCAAGTACAACTTCTTCATGCATAATCCAAAAATCATATGTCCCTTGTACACAAGCAAAATTGTTAGTGAAATTCAATTGTTATAGTTTTGGATTATGCATAAGAATTACATGGTAAACCCTAAAACAAAGTTATTATTTTCAAATTTTCAAAAATTATTTATTATTATCCGATGTGGCAATCGCTCAGCCATGTTAGATTGTTGTTGTGGCTAGGTTATCATAGTTTGGGAACTCCGAGGAATTTTTCAACTCATGGTCTTGAGTAGGTGAATTTCATCTAATTTGTGTTATGATGCATATTTTCAATTTTCTTTTCTACTCATTGTTTGCAATAAGAATGCTTTTCAAAAAATGCATGAAAAATTCTCGGAAAAATTAGTGTGTCAAAATTTAAATTGGTTTCTAAAAGTTTAAAATTGATTAATTTGGTGAAAAATAGAATTTGTGTTATTGAATAACTTATTTTTTTTTAAATCATTATTTCCTCAAAATATGATTATTTTGTCATTTTTGCACAAGTATGGTACAAATATTCTATACAAGTCTATATGCAATCTATGATGGATACCAAATATAAGAAATTGTATAAACTATACCTCCTAAATGTAGTCTAACATAGATATATAAAAAAGGAATTGTGTATTTCACAATGTTCATCTATTCCCTATGTCCCTCTAAACACCTCCAAAAACCTTCTCCATGAGGGATTAATAGTATTTTTAGTCTTCATAGTAGTGATTCATGCATTCAAAAACCAATAACTCATCCCCTAAATCCATTAGAAGAGATTTGAGGCCAAGGGAAGACTGTTTCAAGTCTAATTTTGAGGCTATGAACTATTCAAAATAATTAATTAATTAATATTATTTGATATGGCATAGTTGCAGCTATGTTAGATTGCTAATTTGGTAGAGTTCCCATTGTTTCCCATAGTCCAATAATTCCTAGCAACTTGCGGTCTTCTTTTAGTTCCAAAAATCTTCTAATGTATGTCATATCTTTAGTTTAGGCACCCAAAATCTATGCGAAAAATATCATATTTGAGCATTGTTTGTGAATGCTACTAGCTCGTCATTCCTCATGATGTAAAGGTTGGCAACAATGATGGCATTAGGTGTTTTTTTGGGCCTGTAAAAAATTGTTTTGAGGTTGTTCCCCTTGCTATAAACCACAACAACAAATTCAAATCATAAAATTATAAAAAGTAATTTTGAATATTAAAATATTTTGAAAATAATTAAATATTATTATTTGATGTGGTATTCTCCCTCCCACATTAGACTACTAATGTGGTTCTGTTCCCATGTCCCCTACAACTTGAGAACTTGTAGTCTTCTAAAGGCCTAAGAAATATCTAATGGATTCTAGAAATATTTGCTCCCAATTTTAATACCCACAATAAGGAAACCTAAACCCATTTATGAAGAAATCTTCATGGAGTCCAAATAGTTACTAAATCCATTGTCAATGAGATTGTTTGAGGAAGCAATAAGTGATAAATTGCCATGTATGGGCAAGGCCAAGCTTTCTAGGAGATAAATGCTTCCTAATCACTTATCCCTTGCTCCTACAAGCTCATTTGCGACATCCAATGCTTATTAAATGATCAAAATCAATAAACGAAGTTTTTAGTAAAACACAAATTGTGTATGATTTAGAAGTTTTTAGAAGGATAGAGGTAGTATTATATAAACAAAAAACATATGTAGATGGTCCTATAAACAATTCCACTTAGAATCCCCCTATGCTATCACAAAAAATCACTTTTTTCTTAAAATGAAATAAAATCTCCCTTTGTAAATCAATGGTGTTAGATTTTGTTGTCTTTATGTGCTCAATGGATCATGTGTTTTAGTTGGGTATGAACTTTCCCATTCAAGTGGATGAAGAGTTTTGCTATTCTAAAAGAACTAAATTTATTTGTTGAAACCTATGCTTACTTAAAAACAATACATTTTATTGAAAACAACTATGGAGGTGGATACCCAAGTCCATAGGTGGATGGAACTATGGACTGAGAGTATTGTGGATTTGAAATCTACAATGGGTAAGAATTATTAATTTTTATTTTATTTTCATTTTCATTCTACATTAAAAAAAATTTAACTATAACTTTTATTTATATTAGAATAATTTCATACAACAACTTTTAACCATGTGAAAACTTTAATCCTATGCATGGTAGAATTTTTAAGGATGAAATGAATAGGAGAATTGTTAAGTTTGGATGTACTTTTTATCCTATGTAAGAAGCCATTAAAATACATTAAGCCCCAAAATTGTATGGCATTTTGAAGCAAAACTACCTCAAAATGCTTTTAGTATAAGTAAGGTTAAAAAATTTCACATTAAAATTTTTCTTCAACAAATCCAAGCATAAGATCCAAAGAAACCAAGTTGTCAATGGTCCATTTTTGTACTTGGAATTCTTGAAATCAAAAATGAAATTTCTCTCCCTTTAATTCAATAAAATGCAGCTCATAATTATTCAATGAGGGTTTCAATCCCGATTCTCTACACTTCTTTGTAAGAAGGGTATCAAACGCAAGCATAGTATAAACCTGGGGAGGGTATCAAACCAGTCCGCAGCCAAGACACCAACCCCAGATTTTCTAACGGCACGCTTAGCGACGGTTGGGACGGTCACATCCAAATGGATGAATGCGGCCTTCATTTTCCGCTCGAAGATATTTCATCTACTTCTCTTTCCCGCCCTAATCCTTTCTGAATCTCCCGCCAACACTCTCCCCAGCTTAGTAAGCTGAATGCCGATCAGAGTCCTTGAATGTCTGTATACATCCCTGACTGTAATTCGCACTAGTTTGTGAATTTCTCTTTGAGGGTCCAACACCTAGATCAATCACGCTTGAAATTGCTCCATCTCGCAGAGATTTTGCACATTTTTAAGTCTTGCATTCGATAGAATGTTGTTTGAGTTCTGTGGAATTGTTTTGAAAGGAACATTGACGCTTTGTTGTTAAGAGTTCAGACTCATTCGTTGGGGATTTGATAGGACGGGGAGGGGTAGCTTGTACTGGAAGCTGCAGGTTGGATTAGCTGGAGTGTCCGGTTTCTGGAGCTATCACGAATTGCCCTTTTTGCCAGGATTTCCTTGAGTTGAGAGATCTGGTTTTAGGGGAGTGATCGCGCTTTTTTGCTCGGTTAAGAACGGAGTGATTAGTATTGGTAGTTTAAGTGATCTGGGCGAGTGGAAAGAACTAGATTGGATTTGAGCAGCGGGTTGTTTGAGAGCTATGTCTTCCCCGACGGCGTTCGCTGCGCGCTTCAGAGGCAAGCTGGACGCGTGGAGTGACGACGACGAGGACATAGTGCCCAAGCGCACTGAGAGGTCCATGTCGAAGTCCATGACCCCTGCAGAGGATCTCGACATGGAGACAGTGTCGCCCGCCGAGCCTAGTTCTCCCAAAATCCCACCTACACGCAAGCGCCTCTCGCGAGCGCGATGCCTGGATAGTGACGACGACGACGAGGAAGGAGAACCATCCCGGTTTGCGAAGGTTGCGAAAGTAGAGCCCTCACCGCCGTCCCCGAAAACGAAACTCGTCAAGGAGGCTGCAGGGCCAATTGAAGTCTTCAGCCCGCCGCGGGAAACCAGTTACTCTCGACCACCCCGATCTTCTGCTCCGTCAGGCCCCGCAATGCAAGCCCCTGTTCAGCCAGGATGCACACGACTTAACGATGGGAAGAGCCGCTTCTTGGCTTACAACATGCTGGGATGCATCAGTCGAGTCGAAACAGAGGCGGGCTTCGCTCATGTGGAGGTAAGTCTTTTTCGGTTTTGCCACTTGATGTTATGATCCACGATTCTGGTTTTGCATGGTGCATCTGCGTTGATTACTTTGCGAGGAAGTGTGTGCTATCATTGGAAGATCAGTGAATAGGTCACCCGAAAGATCAATTTCGGTTTGAGATCGAATTTTCTACAAGACGCATGATCTCTTTTCTTATGCAATTATTCAAAGTGGGCGGTTGCAGACCACCATTGAGCAGTGGAAAACTCCATTTCCATTTTAAGTCAGTGGTCATAGATATATAGCCAAGTCATGCTTACTCCATTTGCAAATTGGAGGCCAATCAAGTGTGTTAGTAGATGAGTTGTTCCTAACAGGGGTCTGTAAGGAGAGAGGATCAGGTCCTCAATGTTTTTCAAATACTCTACTTAGGTTGTCAAATAGGGGTGAACAGATGCCCACATTCAGTCTTTTTCATTCCGTAATAGGCAACATCGTCCTGCGTTTGACATGAATGTGGTGATGGGCAGGTGGACTTTCACGACACAAGCAAGGGTATGCGCGTGCCATCCATGACGGATTTTTTCGGATTCACAATGGCTGCAATGAATGAGAGCGGAAGTGTGTTTGCTAATCCGCAGAACGGAGATAAAACTCCCAGCACCATTATGTACCGACCATTTAACAGCTGGACAAGCAATAGCGAGGTCAGATACCAATATTATCCTATTGGATGTGTTCATTACGTCTGAAGTGTCGATTAACTTTTCACCACCAACTAAGTAGCGCCAAGTCGCTAGTTGAAGGTTAACTAATATAGTCCTAACGAACCTCACATGCAAGGTATCTAAATATGAGAAAGCTAGCTATGGCTACTTGGTTGGCATTTGGGGGAATAACCTTTCAAACTGTTGATTCAGGCATAATTAGTTCACTTGTCCGAAATCTGGGAGTTAGCATCAATTTGCTGTCACAACTTGCGCATTTAGTAGCATTCAGGTTTGCTGATTGGTGCGACTTTGCTTGTTCGGGTGTCGTAAATTGTTTTTATGCATTTTGTTTTCTCTCCTAGTGGTTGCGTTCTTCCTCATCGTTGACATTGGTCCCGTCTGTAGTGGTCAATGAGGTTCTCGGTGGAAGAGGAAGTTAAAGCTGTTGCGATTGGAAGTGGCTGGGCAGCAGCAGCTACAAGTCAGCATCTTCTTCGTGTCTATTCAGAAGCAGGATTACAGGTGATTTATCAGGCCGAATTCCTTCCATTCCTATATTATTATTTGATATATGGACATCTCAGGGATCGTGCCATGCTGTACCACGCAAGGCGTTCATTTCTAAAATAACTCAATCTGCTGCTCAGCATTGTCCTTAAGTCATCAACGCTCTGTTTCATTTGCAGAGGTTTGTCTCATCACTAGCTGGTCCAGTAGTTTCACTTGCTGGTAATGGAGATCAGTTGGCTATCGTCTTTCACGCATCAAATCCTTTACCTTCGGGAGACCAAGTGCTCGAGTTTATGTTGTTGAACGTAAGAAATCAGAAACGGTTGCTGGCGGGCAGGCTTCCGCTCAGTCCGACTTCCACATTAACCTGGCTTGGTTTCACAGAAGCCGGGTCTCTGAGTTCGTATGATTCACAGGTAAGATCCCGTGGTCCTCATGCTGAGATTCACCATTCGATAGAATAATTCCTTATGTCTCATAGAAATGTGAAAAGTGATCGTTGGAAAGGTGGTAATTTAAGATTTTAAGCTTGTTTTTGAATTAGTTTTTTTTTTTAATTATATTGAAGATAGTGTTCAAAGAGGTGCATTCAAATTATACATTTCTATTTGAGGCAAAGGGTAGTTAGTAGCTGCTTATTATTCCTTGAAACTGAACCAACTGCTTCGTCCCGGACGTGTATCCAAATGCCTATGGAATTCTGCGTGATTATTTTCCGCTGCTTGTTTCTGATTCTTTTTTTTTCGTGCAGGGAGTGCTCAGGGTTTACAGCAGTGAATTCAATGGATGCTGGGTTCCAGTGTTCAGGTAATCATTGGGATAGGGCATGTCGACTCTTAAGTTTCAAATAATCAAATGTCTTGAAATCCAGAAAACAGGTCGCTGAATCCTTCACGTGGGAATGTCTTTCAGTGCTGCCGCAGAAAGGAAGAAGGAGAAAAACAACTATTGGGTGGTTGGACTGAATACTGCACAGGTTTACTGTGTATTGTGTAAGGCACCGGAGATTCACCCTCAGGTCGTTCCAAAGCCGGTGATGAGCGTCATCAACACTGCAGTGCCTGTCGTGCACTCAGATCTGGGAGCAGATGATCTAGAAAGTGACTTCTTAAGAGGAACATTGCATCTTACACATGTAAGTATTTGTACCAAGTACATGTCTCATCTCAGGATCAGCGATTGTCCATGCTATGTATTGAACGCTGTTTACGTGGTGAACTTAGCATTTCTTCACATTCTTGTCAAACATCCACGGAGTACGATGTCAAAGAATAGTGACTTTCATCTCACTATTTTCTCTCTGGCAGACACGGTCCAGGGCTGATGAAGCAGCCGCAGCAGGGCGTGAAGATGATGAGGCAGATGAAGCTGTGTTTAAGATGGAAGCAGAGCTTGATCGCTGTCTCTTGCGTTTGATTGCGGCCGCTTGTAAAGGTACGAACAATACATGTCAGCGGAAATTTCCAGGAGAATTTAAGACCAATATAAGACGTGATGAATACCCCCTATGACTGATGAATTCCTCCTAATGGCCTCATGTTCTGCATTGGAAATGGTATTTTGTGCACTAGAGTCTTCATTAACAGTGCTGAACTTCCCCTCACTCAGGAGACAAGCTTGCAAGAGCGTTGGAGCTATCCAGCCAGCTGTCGCTCCACAAGTCCATGGAAGGAGCTCTGAAGCTAGTAACTGCCATGCGCTTACCCTCTTTGGCTGAGAGAATTAACCAACTTCTTGAGGTCAGTACTTGTCTCTAATTTTGTGTTCGCCATCCAGTACTTGGCTTATAAGTTTCAGACTGGGGAGATCCCTATTCCACCTGACTCCTAAGACCATACATAAATAATTTTATCAAGTAGCAACTTTTGAAGAACAGAACTGCCACGTTGTTAGATTTCATTTGAGGAAAGTGTCTTCGTCATTTAACCTCATAAATGAACTCTACAAGCAAGCTCAAACTCTTGGCTGATGATGCAATGATCTGTAACTTCACAGGAGAGGAGTGTGAGAGAGAGAGCCGAAGAAACTGGGGCACTTCTGCAACATCAGCCGCAGACGCCATATAAAGCCATCACTACTACTCCTAGATACACTGGCAATCCAGTATCTGGTAATAAAAATGTGAAGAGCTCTGAAAGAGAGGTTGCCGCAACTTCATACCCCATTCCAGATCCTTCTCCCGTGGAGCCCTCTGTCAAACCGGAATTGCGATCAGCGCTGAAGATGTCGCATAGGAGAGCCAAAGTCCCTGTTGAGCCTTCTGAGGGAAGGACCTTAGATCAGGATAGTCAAGCCGCATCTTTGGAGGCTGCCACCGTCCCCCAGGGATCTTTTGTTTCCCTCAGAAACTTTAAGCCAAGCAATCCGTTTGCGAAAAAGGCAGAAGTGAAGGACAACGCAGATGACAAGAACGATTCCATATTGCAGTCTATCAAAAAAATGCAGACTTGTGCACCAGAGTTGAAAAGAAAAGCAGGTGCGGCCAGTTCACAGCAGAGGCCTGGGAAATTGGGTAAGGGAGCCTGAGGAATCCGTTTATAACAGCCTAGATTCATCGTAGGATATCTGTTTAGTGGTTCCTGTAAATTTGTACTATATTTACTTTTGCCACAACTCAATTTGCTCAATTTTTCAGTGTCAGATTCCTTGGTTCTTATTTGTTATGTGGAGTTGGAAGGACCACAAGCTGACCATGTGCAACTACATTTGTAGAAAATTCAAAATGTGAACCTCACTAACAGTTTGTGAACAACAAAGAGCCTCTTGTTGAATCTGTGAATGTCAATGTAATTGTGTGTTATTTTTGGTGAATTTTTGAGAATACAGAAGGTGTTAAAGTCACATCTCATATCTTTTATTCCACATCTTAATCCATAAACGACTTGGAAGATGTTCTGGCTGATGAATGACAGAATCTTTCCATGTAGAAAATCATGTTGAAAATTTCCAAATTTTGTGTGAAAAGGGACATTTGTGTTCCACGGTGACTGGCTTCCAATGAGTGCTTTTGTATTTCTTAAACCATCAATTTACACGGTACCCGAATAGATGGTACCCAAATAAATACACGGTACCCAAATCATGTAAGGGTTAAAATGATTTGGAAAAAAAGTGCACATCATTGTGTATAGGCAGAAAGTTCCAAGACTAAGGGTTAAAATGATTTGAAAAAGAAAATCCACATCAATGTGTATAGGCAAAAAGTTTCAAGTACTGAGGGAAAAGAATCATAGTTTTCGAATCACTTAAAATCATTAAAATCCCGCTAGAGTCTTCAGCCAAGTTTCTGTCGACGCTGTTGAGGCGCAGACAGGGGAGACCTATAGAGGAGTTCTATAAAGAATCCGAGTAGTGATAATGCCCAGGAACTCCTGCTCGGAAGCAAAGTCGTTCCAACTACATGCGGGGACGGTGGAGATGGCCGAAGGTCGAATGCTGATCAGCAACTCAAGAGGTCTATGCAGTTGCATTCTAGTATGGATCAAAATTGGTGTAGCAAGGTAATTTAACTAGCTTGGGTGATGTTTTCAAGGTTTTCCTTAATTGATGGTAGCATGCGAGCCTTGAAATAAGAGTATGTGAGTCTTGAGCCTAGGTATAAGTTTGTAATAAGAGTATGTGAGTCTTGAGCCTAGGTATAAGTTTGTACTCTACAACTATTGAAAGTGCCTATAACTTACGTACCTATAACATAAGTATCTTATAACCAAGGAAAGTGTTTATAACACAAATACCTATAACATAAACATTTTATAATCATGGAAGGTGCTTAAGGTCCTTGAATTGGATGGGTTCTAAATGTGTTCTCTATTTAGGAAAGGGTGACGCATTCCTTGAAATATCTATTACTATTATGGATGAGGTAGGTAGGCTTAAATGGGCGATTTATAGACCTCCTACCTTATTTTCTTAGATATCTATCACATAGACACTTATAATATAGGTACTTATAATATGACTTTGGAAATTCATATGTTATTCACTCAGAGTCAAAAAATTAAAACTTTCACTTTTGTGTTCCTCATTTCTCTTTCTCCCACAAAAATGTAAAAAGTGTTTAGATTCACCTATTTTTGTATAAGGGTCTTTTTTTTCCTTAGATGTATGCTTTTTGAGCCTATTATCTTAGCGAGGTTCAAATTTCTAAGTCATAGAAATTATAGGCCTAGACAAATAAATGAAGCTTGTATTGCATTGCAAACTCAATGTCCCCATATAGAATTCATTCATCTTGGTTATATTAGGTGTCAAATTGGTGGATTGTGAGATGTCAATGAGGGTTGCTAGCATGTGAGCCTAAGAGCCTAAGCTCTTGTGTTATAAGTATCTACTATGGTTATAGGATACTTATTTTATAGGTGCCTATATCATTTCTACATCCCTAAACATTGTTTTTGGCACTTATGTAGGAGTGGTTCTTAATGCCCAAGCAATTTTTGAGCCTTCTCCTATATGTCTACTTGCAATATTATTTCTAAAGCCTTGCTAAAAATGATTCTAATAAATCTTGAAGATAGTGCTTTGTATTTAATATAATATAAGGATAATTAAATCCATTGCATCCTACCATTCTAAACCAATTTTTAGGATTAAGTTTAGTGCAAATGTTACCATTCTCAAGTTACTTTATCAATGTATTACCTTTTTACATTTCATTTTGACAATTCTAAGTTGCTTTATGTTATATAAAGAGTTGATTTATATTACAATGTATAAAAAGTTTGAAAGTAAATGAGATTAGATTTTGCTATTTTGATCATAGACTTCTTAGTTATTTATATTGTCTTTGTTTTTACAAGTGCTTCCTCTATATTGATTTCATGATGGACAACCATTAGGATTTTATAAAGAAGAAAAAAAAAGTGTCAATACAAACGAGATTGCAACTTATTATAAAACCTTTGAAACTAATCCTAATCATGTATTGTTTTTTTGCTAACATTTGGAAACTCATAGAAAGGACAAATGAATCCTTGTTCCAAAGCACATTCTTTAATGAAGATGACAATTTTGAACAAGTTGAGCTATTTGTCTGTGTTTGTAAATAGATCTATTTATATGAAGGGGGGGATCAACAATGGTTAGAAGTAGAAAAGAATGCAATACTAGTAATTACCATTGACGATTCAAAGTAATGTGATTCATATACAAATACAATAAAAACTTGAGAGAGAAAATTCAAAAACTATTTCCTTGATTTTATGTATAACTTCTTACCAAATTTCTAACTATTTAGAGTTCACAGTGTGTTTTTAAGGTATTTTTTTAGTAGCTTCACTTCAAATAAGAATTTCATCAAACCATGGTTTTTATTATTCTATGTTAAGATTCTTCCAATATCTTATATGTGGCTTCACCATGAGAAGATTGCTTAAGTTTGTTCCACAATTCTTCTAATGCTTGATTTGATTAAAAATTGAAAATCCAATCTCCTCCTAATTTAGATCATTGTTGCACCTTCTTCATATCTAAGAAGCTACAAGATGGTCCCATCAAAATGTTGGCTTCTGTTAAAATTAGAACAAATTCCAAAACGCTCAAGAAAGACCTTGGACATTTAAAGGTTAAGTTGGAATTAGGTTAGTCAATTTTTTGAGTGACCTCTGGGTTTTTTGTATTGACAAATGGATAGTTTACAATGCAATGCAATCATATATGTGGTTTATTTGAAGCCATGACTAAAATGATAATATAATGAAACCATTACAAAAGTAATAGAATTTTGAATCCACAACAAAAATAATGGAATCTTCAAGTTCCATAATTAAAATTGAAGTTTGCAAAGAATTCAATGTCTTTTCAATTGAGTGAACAATTGAGTTTTCAATGTTTAGGATTTAGGCTTTGGAAATCAACATAAGATTATTAAAAGTCTCAATTAAATTTTATGAATTCAATTCAAAATCGATAAAACTCAATTAAAATTTTATCAATTCCAAAGCTGATAAACCCAATTTTGAATTAAGTCTCAATTAAAATTTTAAAATTGAGATTGAATTAAGATTGAGATTGTAGAGTTAGTAAAATTTTAAATTGAGTTTATTTGAGAGTTTAGGCTTTGGAAGTCAACATAAGATTTGAGGTCAATGCGACTACCTTAGAGAAAAGTAGTAGCAACCATCCAAATATTATAAGAAGAACTTGGATGATTGCCTAATTTATTTGAATTATATTTTAAAATTTAATATATTATTTTTGGGATTGTCTAACAATTATTTGTACTTTAATTAATTATTAGGCAAAAAGTTGCTTAAGCTGCTAGAAAGCTACAGTACACACAACCTTGAAAGAATGAGACCTATGATCAAGGCACTTTGCCAAAGATAATTTGTTTTATGTACCACTAGGTGCACTCTTGAGTTCTACAATACCCTTATAAGTTGTCAATTGGCCATGATTTTGACCTCAATGTTCTTCCAAGGTTAAAGCAAATTGGTATAGTGAGCATCCTCTACAACCCAATTTAACCCAATTTGATGAAATTGGAGGTAAATAACATAAATTGTTCAAAGCCATAAACAAATATGTGCAAAATTTCAAAAACGGATTTGGCCATTAAATGGCTAACGAGAGAGGATGAATGAAGACCACTTTCATCCACAAATGACCCCGTCGGAGAATACAATTCTTGCTGTTTCCGCTCCGGCGATTGTTTTCTCTTGTTAAATCGGCGTTTTCGAGTTTCGAGTTGTGGTTTACAATAGGAAGCGTGCCCAGGATTTTGTGAATGTCAGGGACGAAATTCAAAGCTTCTGCGTTTTCCAATGAGAACAAATCGGGTATGTTTTCACTCATTCAAAGATTTCGGCACACAGAGGAACGTTGCTCAGATTCATAGGAATCGTCCAAATCCGAAATGCCCTAATTGGGAGACACCACATGAGTAGTTCAGTGATCGTATTCTTCACCAATTTTTGAGAATCAATCCCAGAATTCGTCAAAGTTTCCCGCATTGTCAAATTTAGTTGTGATACCATCACCGCTCGGGAATGTTGAATTCGTTTATTTAGGTTTTCTGATGGGGAACCAGTTGGCATTGTGCAGCTTCTCGCTTGACACGAAACCTTAATCCGTCTGGTAGGAGTTGCATATTGAATCAGCTACGAGCACATGTTGTTGCTATGGAGGCTGGGAGTATTTCCAAGGCGTTCATTCGAACTCCATCGCCCTTGGCTTGGAGCTCTCGAAGACCTACTTGGGAAGCCATCGGCAGAACGAATTCATTATGTAAATTTGACTCCTGTGCGGCATCTTTGTGGACCGGTTTCGACAGGTATTCTTTGGCTAAGTGTGATTTTTGGTTTGTTGACGTTCTCTGATTTTGCTGTACAAACGGAAATGGAATCAATGCCTTGAATATTCTCACGTGCTATAAGTCTCTGTACTGTCTGTACCCTAGCGAACGGTTTTGAATAAACAACCCATTATTTCAGTTAAAAGGGCATTTATAAAGTTGGTTTATAAAGTTCTTGTGGTTATGATACAACAATTATAATTTGAGATTTTTGTATGGCATTGAAAGTCTAAAATCAGTCCTGCAAATAATCTTATAAATATGTGGATTGTACCTGATACATTGATTATTTTATTCTGTGGATTTTACCTAATGCATCAATTTTTTAATTCTAGGATGCTTAGAATGGTTTACTAGATGTATATTAGCTCAATGGTAGAAATTGTTGGTCTGTTTAGGTCTATTAACGAAGAATTTTTTTTCATCAGCTTAGACCACCACTAATGATACACTTGCTTACATTAAGGGAATCACGCTTAAAGTCGTTCCATAAGCTTTGCGGCATATGGACATGCAATACTAGATGAGGAATTTTGTATCACATTGGCAGATGCTTATGAAGTCAAATGCAAGTGGTAAATTTTGGAGGTACCATGAATTAGTTGTAAATTTTCAAAAGTGAGGCTAAAAGTACTAGGTGAATCCAAAATACATTTGATACACACTAAGAAAAGATATTTGTAGTATCAAAACACAACCCAAGAATTGAATGAAGCTTTACCAAACATCTTCCCCTTACAAAGCAACGACCTCTAAATTACCATAAATGCCCCCATTCATTATCAAAAATCTAGAGTGCCCACCAACTTCACGTTGTCATCTTTCTACAGCTCACAATTCTTAGTATTCTGCTTATCCATCTGAATGCAGTGTCGACATTCCGTTTAGGATGTTTTAAGCTGTGGTTAACTTAACTGTCTTTGTAACTTACAAGGGTTGTCCAACACCAAATTATATTTACTTACAGGGTTGTATACTTTCCTAGATACTTTCGCATCGAATTTATTTTGTTGCTTAAACTGTAAGGAAATTGTTCCACAAATGAATGTTCCAATTGTTCTTAAGGATACAAGGACTTATGTACATGGTTGGTGTTTGTATCAGAACAATTTAAGCCATCAGCGACATGGCCAAGTGTGCATGTTTGGCAATTAATGGTGTAGCTGTGATTCTCTTTTCACAGGAGAGCCAGTCGACTAAGGATACTTGGAAATGGACGGACGGAGGCTGGTCATGCTCTAGGTGCGACACTGACTCTGCACAATGTCCTCGCTTATTTGAAAAAGCTAGATTCTGACAACGAGTTCCGAAGTCTTCAAAATCACTTCTCTGCAAAGTATGATCATTTCACCGTACATGAAGCTCGGTTAGAACAAGAGTTCAAGGTACTGCTTATCATTCTCAAGCCTCTACCTTATGAAATTCATTTATTTTCTAATATGCAGCTTTCCTTGCACTAGTGTTCAGTTCCTTGGTGGTTCAAAACCTTCCTATGACTCATCCCCTGCCTCAGTTTCGTCTATTGATCCTTGTCATTGAGTACCCAGCATTATTACTCAGTAAAGATTTTGTTTTTTGCTGATGTGGTCGTGGCTGTTCTCACTTCGAAGGGTGCAGCTTGGTTGCGTGCGGAAACGTATTCTGAGCAGCAAGCTTACACAAGGTTCGCTACCATATTCTCTGGTTTCATTTTAATAGGGAATTTTGATAGCCAACTCTTTGTATCAGACTTTAAGGAAGTATACAAATGCGACATTGTAGAATGTAGATTTTGCAACGAGAACGTTAGAATTGTACTCGAGGATCCATAGATACGGGTCCTGTCCATAACCTCAATGGGTGTAATGCTATGCTTGAACCTTTATGTTGCTTACTTTGTTCTAGAAACGCCCTGGTTGAAAACGATTATTCGGAGAGATTATAGAAAACCTCGCCATGTTTATCCCCGCTTATGGTATTCTAATTTAAACCTGCCAACTGTAACTCAGCTAGATTTTCCAGAATATCTCTAGGGGCTGGGTTTTCTACTTGTGACTGTCGAACTGTTTTACCTTTGCAAAGTGCGTATGTCTTCCGTTTCTGACACATGGTGTTGAGTGTGCATCAGGTACGTTGACAGCTTCATAAAAAAGTTTGCAGAACAGGTAGCGTATGTTCCTTACTTGCATGGATAATGTGTTTTTAGCGTGCTCCTAAGCAGGCAAGCCATAGCCTGTCAGTTACTGTCAGTTTTTCTGAATGTTGGATTTGGTGTTCAAATCTGTGGCAGGAATTTACAGCGCTGAAGCGGCGTGTCTCTGGCCAACATGGTTCATACGTTTGCCTTGTAGCAGTATGTCAGTCAGACTTTTCTTTGATGTAATTACCTTATCTATTTGTTGATGAGTAGTTGAAAACAAACCACAGCAATGCAATTCAATTGCGAGTAGCTCCAGAGTGAGTTCATCTGTTCATTCACATGGAGTTGGTTGTCAGGTCTCGAAGGATTTACCAAAAGATGCAGTTGACTTGACCTGTCGAGATGGTGAAAATGTGACTAGAGTGCTGGGATCGCTTGATGTTAGTCTTCATCATCCATCTCCGGGCGAGGCCTTTGGGGGGGTATGTGCAAGACCAGATCATCAGATCCCCAAACCTTTCATTATAGAAGACTCCATCAGTAAATGGACGACGTTTGTAGTGCTAACATGCATTAAGATTTATTTAGTCCTCATGTTCAGTTAATGTTAGTGTAATGTAAATGGTGTGAATTTAATGTTAGTGTGATTTTAGTGTCCCTGGAACTTGATATTATACTAGCAACTGCTAAGTCGACATTAATTTGACATTAATTTAACAATATCTTGATGTTGATCTAATGTCCTAACAGATTAACACTAATTTGTCATTAATAACTTTGTGAAGCTAGTAGGGGATCTTTTGAGGTGGATATTGCAACGTCTCTTCAATCTTATGCAGCTTGGATACTGGTTAATGTTTACCTTTCCTGTTGCAGCAAGGGCTTCCATATGGCTACATTGCTAATGTCTGCGTGGACAAGTCTGCACGGAAACAGGGAATCGCGTCTACGCTGATGGAATGTGCAGTGCAGGTCGGGCGAGACTGGGGTAACCAATTGCTCCTTTTGTGTGATCATCTTTCATTGGCTGGAGCACTTGAGACATGTATAATGTTAAATTGATTCATGGGTTGTCTGAATCTCTATGCGATCATATAACTGTCGTCAATACCACTAGTGCGTCTAACTGAACTTCAACCCTAAATGCACCGCATTTTGGTGTTTACTGAACTTTGGGGTTCAATAATATCTTACCAAACTACTGTTTCTAGTGTTTTCTCTTTCAGGTTTCAAGTCTATTTTTAGAATCAGAATCCGATTCTGATAATGAATGGTTACGATTTTTCTATTCAAGATTTTGTTCAAGGGTGTCCATTGCAAATCTTGATTTCCTAGTTTTTAGGGCTGTTGGAAATGATCCTCAAATACAATGGTTCTTGGGGAGGGGGGAACCACATTAGAAATTCATTTAAAAAAATCGTAGATTAGAGCTTGAGAAGTTGTTAATCGATTATGGTTATACATGTTATTTCCTTTTAACCTCATATTTCTTTCATGACCTCAATTCTAGATTTGACATGTAAAAAGAAGATTGATAGACTTCAAGTAACTTTTGTAATTTTAACACCCTCATGATCAAACACTATAATCTTTTAATCCATAAATGATATTGTTATGTTTTCTTTTTGTATGGATACAATTTAAAAGAGATTGATGAAAGTCATCAAAATTGACATTTTTTAGAATTTAGAGCAGACTCCAAGAAGCTCAAAAAAGGCCTTGGGCTTTTGGGTGTTGAGAATTCTGAGATCAAGTCATTGTCTAGAATTAATGTAGGTCAAACGTTAAGGTAGCTGTCGGGTCACCAAAACGATTTAATTTATTTTTAGATTGTGAAGCGTAATGTACAATAAACGTGAAATAATCATGAATGATATAACATCACATTAGCTATCGTGGATACTCATCAGACCTTCTGTTTCCGTGCAGGGTTGAATGCCATTTATGTTCATACTCATGCAACGAACCAACCAGCGTTCAAGTTGTACGTGAAGATGGGGTTTGAGGTAATTATTCTCTGCAACTTTGATGTAGATTCCATGAATCAATGAAGGTAAGATTGATTTTGCAATTTAAATTAAATATTATTTTGTTATATGTACAGGTGCTTGACACAGGATGTCCTCAAAAGCTTGTGGATGGTAATTTACTTCTTCGGTTACAGTTGTAATCTATTTAAAGGCCTAAACCTTAGTTTAGAATTTGCCGGCAGTAGTGCTCCGGAATCTGGACCAGTCAGGGTCCAGCAAAATTTACTCAGTCCAAGCTGGGTAGGATCGAATGTACTGTACATTAATTGTCTGTTAGAGTTCGAACCTCGGGCTTCTAGCAGTACAGTGATAGACTGGAAGAGCAGATGTATTGACATTGCAGTCTGTTCCGTGTTTCAATACAATTTGTTTCTGATCAACTGCAAATACGAGAGCACACTTTTGTCTGCACTTTTTAGATCAGTCTTTGGGTACAAGGAGGCAGTGCAACATGATTCAAAGTGACCAGGCCAAGCGGAATGGCAGAGAGTCTTTCCATTTTCGGGGTCTAATGGTAGTGCTGACGGAACCATGCTTTAACCGTAAACCCATCGTTGTGGAAGGTGATATTTGACGCTCGACAGGGACTGGAAATGGTGCGAATCAAATTAGTGTGTTTCACACACCGCTTATCAGAGTATCTTCAACTATTGTCTGAGGTGATGAGGTCTCATTGAATAATGTGGCGTGAGCTAATGATGGAAAAACCTGGTTTGGCGAGATGAGGTTCTTTAACTGTTCAACTCCTTCTTTTCACCCGAACTGCTAAATCACCATTCTTTTGTAAGCTCCTCAACCGATTTTCCTCCATTTCATCATTTCGGGATTCACAAACCACTTTCATTTGTGGAAGACTCGAATGGACAATCGGTCCATGAAATTCAACAAGAAGACGGTAAGACGTTATTCTTGCCTGATAAAAAGTGCATGAAACCATACAAAAACTGCAGAATCTGTGGTATATCCCCTTCTCCCTCACAAGAGAAAATTAGAGGGAGAAAGTATGACTCTAGAAAATGTGAAGTGATGATTTACTCTTGAATGCAATGACATTACACATGTGAAAGAGACCCAGCCAGAATTCCTCTGTTGGATCTTTCATGTGATAACTTTGTCAAATTCGAAACAGAATGCTGAAGTTTTCTGCGGCAAGAAATGTAACCATAGCTTTCTCCATCTAGCTTCCTGAACTTTTTAGTCAAGGGTACTATCTGACCCAAGCTCCCTAACGAACATGGAAACATGGAAACTTCATGATCCTCTACACAAAATATGTTTCTTGATCGTAAACCTCCTCGTATACCACCTCGGTCCAACACTCGTCTTGTTTACTGGAAGTAAAATTTGGCAACGTCTGAAGATGATAATCTCTCGAGTATGCAGTGCAAAATCCACAGTATCAAGACTGATTTAATTCTTCTTGTACAAGAAAGGAGTCCACCAGTCGCCCTCATACTTGGGGTAAGGAGCAATCCATTTCGCTGGTCTCTCAAACTTCACGGTGGTGAGCTTGCCTGCCAACACCTCCTCCGGTGAGTCCACGGTCATTTCTCCTTTAAGCACTCGGTCCAACCTCAGCTTCATGAACCTGAAATACTGGCGTTAAATGCAAGTAATCATAGAAAGCATCACATCGGGAAAGTAGGAAAATTGCGTGTAACTAGGAAGTTCGGGCAGCTTTAAGATTTCACAAGTCGAAGCAACAATCTCTAGAGAACAAGCTTGAGATTTGAACCAACATCGTGTGCAACTAGGGATACGAGGTAACAAGCAATTCATTGTGTTTCCGACATCTTACGAAGAATTCGAGGTAAGTGTCCAATCCACCTCAAACAGGTAGTTTAAATCCTTGCTATCTCAATACTTTTAGCATTTCACATAGGAGTCACATACACGTCTCCTCTTCATCCTAATTTTTGTCACTTGGACTACTGTGAAAGTCAACATTGTGAAAATAAGGTAAAACGCACAGAAATGCTCTCGCATTAATCAAGGTGTAGAATTTCTTGCTATCCGCTGCTTCGACCTGTGCAATCTGAAGTGACCCTTCGATAAAAGTTCACTGGCAATGCAGCAACAGGTTTTCTGTAAACTTGAAAAACGAAGTATCAAAATTGAAGCTAAAACTCACGTGATCCAAACTTTGTCCGTTGATACAAGAGCAGCAGATGGTCTGCCCACTTTGGCGGCCACCTCCGGGTGCTTGTCAAGGAACTCGGGCTCAATGACCATCCAGAAATCCTGTTCCTTGTTGCGCTCTCCATACATACGCAGTTTCTCTTGCATCTGCTCTTGGAAATGCTCCTCATCGTCCAGCATAAACTTAGCATTCGCAATCAAGTAGTAGTAGGTAGTCTTCTGCAGCAGGACAAAAAAAAAACACGACAATAAGTCAACTCTCAGAACACTACAGATTTTACACCCTGAATCATACTTTCCAGGTTTAGAAACAAAAAAATTCTCAGTGCTTGGCAGCTTCCCCTAAAGCAAATGTCGAATACAATCGGTTTTCTAAGCAAATCTCAATTTATCTGAGGCCACAAAGAGAAAAGTCAACCAACCTGTGAAGTGGCCGAACTTGAAGACTCCTTGCTGCAAAATCCAGACGGAGAGAACCAGTTACAGAACAATAATAGAGCTCCAATGAGTCAACATTTAGCCAAGCTGTATATTACAAACCCTAACCCCTGCACCAAATGAGGCTCTTTTGGAAATCTCCACATAGATGGAGTAAATTCCCTACAATGCTCCTCCGGATATCTTTGAATAGACCACGAAGAATTTGGCTTTCAACAAATCTATGACAGAAACACAAATACCCCTCTCCAGCTCTTCTACGTGTTGAAGGCAATCTTGTGCCACGTTGTTACATATGTGATTTACTTAAGGTTAGGGAAGCTTGAATATATGTAGCTAGCACTTGCTAGCTCAAAATCTCCGAAAGATTGCAACAATGAAAATTGAGCTACTAAAAATGTGGAGCTCAGGGTTTAGGAATGAGGAAGTGCGCGCACTTACGATGCAACCTCATTATCTAAAGCTTGCGCCTGAATTGGCTGCATTCTCCCCATAGCATCGTTAACGCCCTGCCTAACTCCGAACACCTGAACCTGCACAACCACAGTTTTATGTTCCGTCACACCCTTGCGAATTACACTCATCCAGACATTCTCCAGAAATGGGGCACTAGTTCTGCAAATTCCCCCTTCTGCTGCACTCAAAAAATTTGCACAAAAGGAAGGTGCTCAAAAACTCGAAAACCCAATTAGACTATTCAAACCCGTTCAACCTGAAAATTGACATGAAACTAAAAGTGCTTCAACACTCAAACATAGAAAATTCTATGCCAAAGAAGAATACATCGGGAAGAATTCTACTAGAGCCAAAAAAAAATCACAGAAGGAAGTTGCTCCAATCTTTTCAACAAAAATAGAAACCGGTGGTAAAAGAAAAGATGCTTGAAAACCCCACTTAAACCCCGCGAATTGAAACGAAACAAGAAGTGTTCCAACCCTTGCACAAACAATTCTACGCAGAAGAAGAAATGAGAAGAGAAATGTAGTGAGGACAATGCCAAGAGGGGCACCTTCTTGACGGAATCCCTGAGGACTACGCTGCGTGAGGAGCACCGCACATGGCCAACGGAGGGAGCTCCTTTGAGGTGGAGCGACAAGGTGCTGGTGCTAGCCCTGGCGCTTGCATCGCAGGCAGACGAAGCCGTTGCTGCTGCTGCTGCTGTTGCCATTGCTGCAGTTGCGCACGCCATAGCTTCGTCTCAGTCTGCGAAGCTCCTCGAAGCCTGCGAGCTATGGCGAATGCAATGGAAGGGAGAGTTGCGAGATGCGAGTGATCACCGAGTTAAAAAGCAAATCCTTGGAGGCGGACAAAGATAAGGTATGTCATCTATCCGGATTCGGGAACCGGCATGGGAACGCCCTGCTTGCTCAGCAATGCGAGTTTCTCTTCTGCGTTGGCTTCTCTTAGGCCCAGTTTCAGGTAGACCAGCCTATGACAAGCAAACCACCCATGCGAGACCAACCCTTTCTTTTTGTAGTTTTTGAGAAAGTATCACTTAAAATTTGATGAAGCATACATTAATCCCTCTTCTGGACCAAAAAATCACTTTTCAATCATGTTCATGCATTTTTTCATTCAAATTTGGTGATTTCATCCACGTTTTTAATAGAAATGGAAAAAATTTGGCAAAGAAATATTACTTTTTTCTAGCTAAAAGTAGAAATTTATTTTTTAGAAATGGAGCAATCTGGCCCCATGGTACCAGAAAAAAAAGGGACTATGCTAAACACTTAGGGAATGATCCATAAGAAATGAGAATTTTTTTTTCAATAATTGAGATTCACATTACATTAGGTTGAGTTAGTGGCCACAACTGAATCAATGTCTTGGATGATGGTGATCAATGGAGACATTAGTATTTACTTTTTGAGTTTAAGCAAATTGTTATTTGGCCTTTCTTTTAATAATGTTATGAGTTTTGTGGCTCCTTCATTCTAGGGGGGTGAATTGGAGAAGGCCAATTTTTAAGTGTGAAATTTTGTATGCAACTTTTGTATGTGATGGCTCTGCATGATGGATGAAATGAGGTTTTGGAAACATTGTGGCAACAATGTACAACAATGTGCAGGGCCATTATTACAGTCTAGAATTTTTTAACACGTTTATCCTTTTTTTTCTATAGGCTTGAAGTTGACTGTTGTTTTTGAGGAAATTGGGCATTTAATTGTCTTAAAAAATCATTGAATGGAGTGATTAGTGAATGCAATAGGAACTTTCACCTTTTGAATATAAATTCATGACAAGAAGAGACTTTTTTAGGCCATTATGTTGTCACTAAGCTAGGAAATATTGTGACTGCTTTAGGTGAGTAAGATGACCATTATGGATATACTTTTTGTTGATTTTA
This sequence comes from Climacium dendroides, assembly GCA_950106755.1. Classification (NCBI taxonomy): domain Eukaryota; kingdom Viridiplantae; phylum Streptophyta; class Bryopsida; order Hypnales; family Climaciaceae; genus Climacium; species Climacium dendroides. Next base: position 18,711,503 of record OX467083.1, read on the forward strand.
GGGTAGTCTAAAGACTCTTTTCGGACAATTGGGCAATACACTTCAAAAAGTCATAACAAACTCAAACATTGTCATAAAAATAAAATTCCAATTGCTCCCTCCATCTAACATTTGTCTTTATGTGGAAAAAAATTAATAAATTTTCAACAATGCCAACAAGGCAAACCAATCATTCTACCTATTATAGGTTGGTTTATCTTACACCAAATTAGAGGTGAAAAGGCTAAATTTATGAAGGTTTTAATTGATTGAAATCGAAAAATCAAGAGATCCTTAAAAAATGGATTTACACTAAGAAATTAGAGGTCACAAGTCTTCAAAAAAGGCCTAATGATGTGAAATGCATTTTTTTCCTATGTGGTAAAAAAAACTTCAATTATGAGCCCCAAAAATTCAGTTAAACCCACCTCAAGAAATTGAAATTCTAGGGTCCTTTCTAAAGAGTGCTATTTAAAAAAATTAAAAATTTCTTTGCCATTCCATATCCTCTTGATGGCTTACACCAATTCAAAAGTCATCACCTCCAAAAGAAATCTTGTTAGTAGCAAATTATGGGGCTTAGAAAAGGAATCTTCTCAAATTTTTGGGTCCCTGATTTTAGATATAACTAGGCCTTAGGGGAGGGTTCTACCAAAACTAGGAGATTTATAAAGTGACCATTTTCCAATTGATTGCATTTTGGAAGAAGCTAACTCTTTTAGTATTTTTCTATAAAATTTATTTGAAAGATAAATAGAGATAGCATCTAATTCAAGTTGTTTTGTATTTTTTGGACCTTAGTGGAATTTGTTATGAGTTTTTATGTTGAAATGGCATGTGGTTATAAAAGCACTATGTTAAACATTCGTACATTCAAGACTTTAGTATGTGCCATATTAACTCCTAAAGTCCCTAGGCTTTTTTTCATCAAAAGTCACTCAAAATTGTCATTTTTATTCCAAAGAGTAGAAGACTTACTTATTTTTCATATCTAACCATGGCATTTTACACCAGACAAGTATGAGAATGTGAACAAGAAATTTCAAAACTTTAACCACACAAATTGCAAGATATTTGCATTCAAAGTGAGCAAAACAAAGTTTTTAGCATCTTATGTGATTAGATTATAAGACTTTGAATCTTCTTAGCTTAAAATTGCCATTTCTATTGCAAAGAGCAAAAGACTTGTTTATTTTTCATATCTAACCATGACATTTTACACTAGGCTAGTATGAGAACATGAAGAAAAAATTTCAAAACTTTGGCCACATAGATTATAAGATATTTGCATTCAAAGTAAACAAAACAAAGTTTTTAGCATCTTACATGATTAGATTATAAGACTTTGAATCTTCTTAGCTTAAAATTTTGGTACTACAAATTTTGAACTAAAATTTTTTTATGTTGAATAATTGAGTTGGAAATCTAGGAATTTAAAAAATAAATAAAATCCACTTGATCTTCATATTTTTAAAAATTGTTAAGTAAAAGTACTTAGATATAAGATTGAAGGAAAAACTAAATTGTTAATAGCTTTAAGATGGAATTAAAACACATTAATTCCAAACATGAGATTGTTCTAGCAATCATACTATGATCACCCATTCCTGACTAAGGAGCCATATTAAATATGTAGGGGGCAACTATTTTCAACCAAGGCTGAATGAACTTATAAGCCAAGCTTGAAATGTTTTATTTTTTGTGTTTTTAAGCATTAGAAGACATTTCAGGCCTCTATAGGGCCGTTTCAGTCCTGTTCCCTCACTATTCCCCCCGCAGCGACAAAACGGCCAACTGTCACAGAAAAAAATTCAAAAAAAAAATTAGTTCTTAGAATGCCCAAAAAAGTTGAATTTAAAAAAAAAATTAAAAATGACGTGGCAGGGTCTCGACCACATCAACCTGCTGCGCTGTCACTATTGCAGTGTAGTGCATTGCGGGAACTTCCTTGCCATGATAACTTGCAGCTCTATAGAGGCCTGAAATGTTTTCTAATGGGTTGGAACTAATAAGGTCATGACACGTGTTCCAAAGTGTTCCAAAGTATGTAGGAAGTAATGATTGGGAAACTAGTGGCTCTTGATTGATTGGAATTGGAAGACTCTAAATATTAGCTATGGATTCATAACACTTTTTGGCTCCCAAAATTCATAGTGATTTCAATTATGGAAATAAAATTATGAAAAATTCACAATCCCAATATTTCTTAGCTCTCTACATGTGAAAAAATTCCATTGCCTCACATTGCTCCTCATTTGTCCTAAAATCACTTAAGTGATTGGGTATGGTTGGTTTTATTTTAAAATTTATAGAACTTTTTTTTATGAAAATCATAGAAATTGAATTAAAGATAAATTTTATACATAGTATCTTCAAGAAGTTTCTATGATCGTCTACAAATTGATAAGAAACTCTATAACTTTAATTCACATCTCTAATTCAAATGAAAATAATCAAATAGTAAATGGAACCACACCAAATATCCTATGACACATGCCACAAACACCAAGTGACTTTGAAAGCAATGACACTAATGCAAAAAAACATCTACATCACTACTATCACTAAACAAAAACAACATCCATAGCAATGAAAAGAAATAAATGCCCACATATGATGCATACACAAATATAGCACTATAAAAAAATGCATTTCTCATGAATACATTCTAATTGACATCTACTATTTTTATATTAACAATGACATCAAATATAACAAAAAGGTAGATGTCAATTTAAATGTCTCCACAAAATCAAATATAGGTTTTTTTACGATGTAGTGTATGGTATAGCAATACCCCCATTTGCTATTGTCAAAGTTGTTTTTATACCAACAAAAACAATACTCCCTCCAAAAGACCTTCCCAAACCTAACTATGAAAACCATAGTAGTAACTTCTTTGGCACTTCTACACAACATACATTTCAACCTAGCTGAAATACAAAACTGACTAGCATCAATCTAACTATCAATGTGTGGAAAATGATATGATATACAATTGAGCATGTATTTGTTCTAGACCTTGCCATGGCAGCCCTCTAAAAATAATATGTACTCTTGGCTGAAGTATCTTGTATACTCATACTAGAATAATATGCCCAATTGTCACATCAAGTGTTGTAGGCATCGCTTGTTGCAAGAAGACATAATCCCTTGATAGAAAACAACTACGTATATGAAGCCTATGGTTTCTTTTGCAAATAGTGGTGTATCACAAGGTGTCTCCATATTGTGCAAAAGAGAGGTTATCCAATGCCATCAACATCACCTTCTAATATAAGCCTGCTCTCTCTTCACATGCACATGTTTATATGGCCAAATCATCCATATTAACCACCACAATATAGAGCATCTTTCTTGATGGCCATCAATAAAAAAAGATGGCATCTTTTTAAGAGATAATAAATTGAAAATAAAGCCAGAGACGCTTGCTTAGTCCATGGCTATCTATGACAACTACAAATTTCAATCTTCATGATATCTCTTTTTAAAATATACTTCTAAAGCCCCCTCTTGACATTTTGCACTATGTGCTCCACTAAACCTATCATGCCCTTTAGTGACATTTACTTCTTCAAACTCTTTGACATGCTTCTATATCACTTCACTTCTAGTAACATTTGTGCAATGCCATAGGTCACAATTTCCTATGGCATTGCACATACCACACAACGATAGTGTTAGGTTCCAATACTAATCACACACTCCCCATTCCCTCATGATTTTTATCACCTAACTCTCACAAGGCACCATGCATATCATTTGATGACATAGGGCAAAACTTTTATTGTTCTCTAAGTGCTCAATGCCATGGCACTAATCACTACTACTACTAAATGTCCATCCATAGTATTCAACTCCCCATTAGGCACCAAATTCTATAGGATATTGAACTAGCAGGTGACTAAGTATTCAAACCTGATATTAGAGACAAAGATGAAGAGGATCAACGCGCTTTATATGCGTAGATGATAGATCTTGATTTACAAGAGGCCTTCAACTTGATTTACAATAATCGAGACAATGATCTTACTAGTAGTGAATGGGGGAATGCCCCCTTTTTCTCTCTTTCAATTTAATTTGTCTTTCCTTGTCTTTCCTTGTGCTGTCAGTTAGTCTCTTTTTTTCTTTTGTTTTTTTTCTTTTTTCTTTTTGGTACTTGCCTTTTTTTGTTTATCCTTGCCTTTGGGCGTTTATGACTTGGCCTTCCTTGTCTAGCCTTGCCTTCAATGTCCCAATTTGGATTGCCTCTTGTCACCCCTCTCTCCCGCCTATTAGGTGTTGATCTCTCTTTATTTCTTCCAAGCCTTTTGGCATTTTGTTACCTCCTCTCTCTACCTTTGGGTGTTGTAAGGCCTCTGAGCGTTGTTTATCAGTAAATCTTCTACCCTGGAATGGATTTCACCCCAACTCCCCATTAGGTTATCTTGCTACATTACTTACCTTGAGACACACTAGTTGGGACTCAACAACCCCTTGCTCACCAAGGTATCATGGGCACACCTTGTAGTGAAGGTTGTCATAGAACCATCCACCTTGGGGTAATCATGTAATATATTGTAGTGAACAATCATTGCTTACTCAAATAAGTTTAAAACTCACCAAAAAAATTACATTCTTAATATGTCAACACCTCAAATGGGCTCCAAAAGCAATTCCATATTCAATCCAAAATTGACTATAAGTTGCTTTGTCATTGGATTTGTCTAACAAGGCTACAAATTCAATTCACTTTGAGAAGTGTTCAATCATTATCAATACATATTTGTTGTACCATGATGTCATTGGTAATGATCATGCAAAGTCCAAAATCCACCCATAGCCCAATCTTGTGATTGGAAATGGTTGTAATTGGGACATTTAGGCATTAAATGATGTCAACATTTGATGAAACACTATACATGTAGCTACCAACTATATATTGAACTTGCATTTGCATACCTTCCACCAATAGTAAATATGCAATGTTTGGAGATCCATGACCAATAAAAACTCATTGCTATACAAAGAGGACTAGAAATGTGCAATTATCCAAATTGTTACTAGACACTTATCCTCATATGAGCTATATTGTGCCTCCATGTTGTTCTTGGCCTAGCTAGTGTATGCAATTGGTTTAAAAATGCTAATGAAGGAACAAGGCCAGAGAGTAGTGTGGATTTTTTGTTTTTCTATGTCAATTTGAATAACTCAACTAACATTTTTAGCAATGATTATTATTAAAGGATTATTTTCTATTATTATAGATGGAAATTTGAAAAATCAAGACTCAAATGCTTAACATTCATTGTAGAGAAGGCACGATTTGTTTTCTTTTTTGAAGAGAATTGATGTTGTTCAAAAATGATCTAGATTCTTTTATAAATGTCTTAAAAGGAATAGCTCAAGATTATCATGTATATATGAGGAATTTTTTTTGGTTCAGTTTTATGTAGTTTCTTGCAAGTATATGTAATGCTCTTTGTGGGTTTTTGTGATATAAAGAATAAATTCATAAAAAGAAAAGAAGTGAAAATTAGATCTTGATTTTTTTTAGCAAGCATAAGCAAGTTGAATAATATAAAGAATTTTTTTGTCTTGTATTATTAGGCTTTTGAGCAACAAATGAAATTTTCTTTGTTGACTATTTTAAAAACTAATTATGGACAATATAACTTTTGTTAACCTCAAATTGATCAAAAGTCCAAGAAGCCCAATTCAATTGTAAATTATGTCTTAATTAGATAACTTACAAGCATTTTCATATCTAATTGTATATAGTTTTTATCAATATACGCAGTGTTCACTATTGATTCGATGATACAAAATCAATTCACTACATTTCTTAATTTTCATGACATGATCACCTAAATCCATCATTTTAAACTATAAATTTGTAGTCTATTAACCCTATAACATCTTTGGGGCTACAAAGTGTATGATGGATGACTTCTATGTAATACAAAAGTGTGGATGTTTATCCTTGAAATTTTGTTGTGAAAAGGAGAGTAGAGCACTTTTGGGTTTTTTTAAACTAATGATTTACAAGGTACCCAAAAGGATGATTTCCATAGTGAATAGTTTGGCATTCAAGGGTTAAGAATACATTCATGCCAAAAGGAGAAATGTAACTTTTAGTGTACAATTGAATTATACTTAGAAGAGCAATTTAAGAGACTATTTCTATTGAGGGACTAGTGCTTGTACTTCCATCCTCCAACTGTGCTAAAGTTGAAAACATTTCTAAACCTTTCGGACCTTAGATCAAAGCTTGCTTTCAAAATTATATGTCTCGTTAAAATTTTAGATTTTTTCCTCTATTCATGGTTAATCTAGATGGGCTTCTGATTCTATTTAAGGTAGTAGGTCTGTAAATCACCCATTTAAGAGTTAATACTATATTTTCTTGAAATATTTTTCAATAAATTTTCTTTGAAAGACAAGTGGAATTGGCATCTAAGGTAGGTATACCTAAAATTGTGCTATGCCTTAAACCACCCCCTAGAATTAGCCTGAGAATGGTGTGAATACATTTCGAAAATTGTAAGTGATTGAAATATGACAGTTTTTGGAAGAAGTTTTGGCAATTTAGGTATATGTCAAAGGCTCCAAAGCTCACATGATTGAGCATTCACATCTTTGATGAACTATTCTGTTGCTTGTTGGTTTATGAGCTTGTTTATTTTTCTCCGTAATAATAGTATAATTTTGCCTCCATTTTTTTCCATTCTGACACCTTAAGAGGGAAAGTTTTTGAATGCAACTACTTCATTTTCAAGTAGCCTACATAATTTCAAAATTTTGTACCTCTATTGTGGTCTTAGATTTGCCAGAATTTGAAAATTGATTGTCCACCTCTTTGTTTTCTACACATATCTTCATTGTCTTGTATTCACTATTTACTACTTATACTTTCAATTACCCACAATCCAATTTATGATTTTGGGTGTACCTACCTTAATTCAAGCAGTTTCATATTTTTTGAACATTTGTAGAATTAATTATGAAATTTTAAAGTTGAAATGACATAGGGCTCTAAAATTGCCCACCTCCTAAAATGTACACCTTTTGTATATTACTGAAGGTTGTGAAAAAACAACATGTACAAATAGTGTACATTTGAAGAGGCGGGCGATTTAAGAGCATGTGCGCTTTGACAGCCTCTTACCTTAACAACAACATTCATCATTCGTTGAGCCTTAGTTGAGCGTTCGGGGGTTAAGGATTACATTGCACTAAGGTAGTCTGCTCTAAAAGCAAGTGGCCTCTTCAAATTGCCCCTATATTAAGGTCTGAAATGGATAATAGGTGGTCCTTAAATGAATCTCTCAAGCCATTGAGAGAATCGAGATAAAAGCATTATTTATTGCAAGAGCCAATTGTTGGCCTTCATTTACTCAAATCACTTTAGAAGTTGCATGTGGTCGAATTTTGGAAGACCTAGGATCATAAATAGGTGCCTACAACAATTTTTTTTTGAAAATTCATAAGTAATTCAAAAATGATTCAAAAAATATAAAACCACTTATGTGACGTTTCGCATCCATTTTTCTTTCTCTAAAAAATGATCCAAAAATATTTCTATTCATGAAAACCTTTGAAAAAGAGGTAAATGGTCGCTTTAAGGCCATGCTACCTTAATCGCTTGTGGAAAAGCAGAGTTGGAAAGCAGCGTAGATCGTCTTGTCGTTCCATTCACTGCGTTGTTCTTTCGACATTGCAGAATTGGATGTGGCCACTTTTGTTGGTGTGCCCTCATCCCACACCGCATACGCGTTGCCAATTGTAGGGCCAACTTTATCTCAGCTGAAGCGGCGACAAACAGAATTCCTTAGCCAGCAGATGAAGAGTTTCATGTGAGATTTGGGAGTGAGCTTACGAAGATGGCGATGGCGGTGGTGGGATCGCGGATGCTGTACCGCCTGTTTCCTCTCGAGGTCGGAAATGCAACTACGAGATGGAGTTCTTCGAGAAGACGGAGCCTGAAATTGGGGTCGAAAGACTCGAAAGGGCTTCAAGGGCGACGCCACGCCTCGGCTGCGGTGGCTGCGAACGCAGGGTTCTCAAATCAGGTTACGTTTCTTCTGATTAAGGTGTCTGTTAGGCGAAACTGAATAATGGAGGTTTGAAATGGAACGAGACCCGAATTGGGAGATGGGTACCGCAGAGGGAGAATCAAATTGGTTTGCGGTGGGAAGTGGGTGCCTTAGAAATTCTCAGGGAGAGCGTTTCGTTGCTTAGGTTTACTTTCTGGAGTATCCTCAATGTCAATTGGTTAGCACCCGTGCCTTGCGACCGGCAATTTGAACGAAGCGGTCGGGATTCTTTGTTGGCTCTTGTTGGCTCTTGGTCACCATTTGGGAGGAGGATTTCATGGCCTGAGTATCGCAGGACTAGGCCGTGTTTCCTGGAAATCCAATGTGTCTGGCGTTTAGCTTTGCAATCGTTTATGAGTGTTTACTTTTAGAGGGTTACTTTACTTCGCATGCTAATGATTGTGTGGTATTCATGATTTGTCGCTGAGAGTTTAGTAGATTTGCGGACCCTGGGGTTCAATCCCTAGGGGAGCCGTCCTCGTCAATTTTTTACTCAACCTAAGGAGCGGTTCTGGCCTTATCATAAACCTGCGTGCTCCACTCCGTAGGGTTTGCGATTTTTGAGCATCCGCTAATCTACTGACGAGTCTCTCTTGCCTGTATGGCAATTGGTTTTCCATTGCTTGTAATCCTAGTTAGGAGAGGTGATCCCACAAGCAGTCTTGTGGCATAGGCCGTAGTGGAGTTGTCATCTTCTTCTCTTGAGCCATTGTGTCTCGACCTTAGTTTTTGGGTACTCAAAGAATTCAGGAAGTCTTGAATGCGATTGATATATTGTTACCATTGCAAATGTGACCTGAATTTAGGGTTTCACCAAGTCGCTGTTTTTATTAGACAGTATGCCACTTCACTGCAGTGTGGCGCATGTGATTCACTGACATCGAGTGAAGGATTTCTGTGAAAGACCCATTATGGGGATACTTATCATGTTGCAAAACTGCTGAACGTCTTAAACCCTGAACCCTAGAGCTTAGCAATTTTCAGCCCTTCTCAATTGTGAACATTGGCTATTTTGGGGCAAGTTTTATGTTTCGCTTTGGCTTGTACTGTGAAGATCCAAGAAGAGAGGACCAATAGGAAAATTCGAACACACGACATTCAAGACCTTTTTGTTTTGAGCTTCACTTAAATGGCGTTCCAGAGTATTCTGCACACATGCCACACTATGATTGTAGCACACATTGACTTTCTAGGGCCAAATTTGATGATCAGGTTTACTTGGTCACTATGTCACTGGTTTAAAGAGGTTTGAGTGTAAAGGGTTTCCTCTCCCCAATCTTGGCTTCAGGTCTTCACAAATTGCAGGCACTAGAGAGCGACTAGTGTTCATGATAAGGCCAGAGCGGTCATCTAGGCTATCATGGTTATCCTGTTTAGGGTTTATCAACAAAAATCCCGAAGAAGGGGTCATTTCATTTGCGTTTGGGCCACCTCTAGGGGTTGATCCCATTGACGTTTGGTCTATATAGATATGCTAAAGTCTTCGTAGCCTTCCATACCCTATAGAACGTTGGGTCTGCACAGGAGGTCTATATACTACTGTCACCATTGGGCGAAAGATCTTGACATGGCCATTGCGTTGGAATCCCCAGTAATTGATGAAAGGGTACAGTGGGTTGCAGGTTGGGAGATCTATGGAACCAGGTAGATCACCACCATTACAGCACTGCAGTTTCACGTCAGCAACACAGGTTCCCCAGCAGCGAAGGAGAACAATCAGAGGAAGGCTTCACAGTAATAGCAAACACGCGTTGGCTGAAAAGGATCGACCAAACAAGGGCACAAAACCACCCAGACGGAAACTGCGGTTACGAGGTCGTTTCAGGCTGCTGTTACGTTACGTACGTCGCGGGCTAGCGCCACCCAGAGGCTTTTCATGGAAGCCTATATTGCTAGCTGCTTTGGTGACATGTACATGTACTCTTGCTGCAGTTTTGTTACGCATCACCGCTGGGCCAGCTCCGCAAACCCTTCAATATTCAGATCTGATAGACCATATTCATGCCCGCACTGTCACTTCAGCTCTCTTTGAGGAAGGCTCCCAGCGACTTTTGTTCAATGTGCAACCTGAAGTAGTTGTGGTGGAAGAGAGCCGAAGTGTAGAACAAGTCGGTGGAACAACTGAGGCCAGCTCCTCAGGGAATAGTTTTCTTGACAAAGTCAAGGTGCCACCGAAAGGGGAGTGGCAATATGTGACACGTCGAGTAAGAAATGATGAGGCTTATTTACTGGGGCTCATGAGAGAGAAGGGCGTCCGGTTCAGCTCGGCTCCCCAATCTGTCAGTGCTTCCTTACGATCTCTGATTTTTACGGTTATTTCGCTCTGGATTCCTCTCAGTCCTTTACTTTGGTTACTCCATCGACAAATTTCGGGAAATAACTCGTCAACTCAGAGACGCCGGTCAAAGAGTCGGCTTGTCAACTTTACCGATGTTGCAGGAATCGATACTGCCAAAGCAGAGCTCACTGAGGTACACAATCCTTGTAATCCTGACACCTTTTTTTTAATTTACTTTTTTATCTCAGATTTATGGTTTTAAATCTGGCCAATTCGGTTCAACATATTGTGAATATAGATGGGGTCAGGCATTATTTCAAGCATTATATCACAAGAGTTTGTGAAGAACATTGCATGTGTTGATAAATAGATAAATAAAATTCGACGAAGGAAAGTCCCTGTATGACATACTCAAAACTGTTACAAAAACATGGGCCCAATATGGGCTTCTTGATCCTTTAGGAGTTAAAGGAATTTCATTGTTTTTTACTGCTTACCTTCTTGTTACTTTAGTTCTTCCCTGTCGTGCTAGATTTTCTGCGTTTAGATTCGGTTTTTACTCAACTTTCTGTGCTTACCTATCTTGTGTCGTGCAGATTGTGGCATGTCTTAGAGGCAAGTCTAATTACGCCAGCCTGGGAGCGAAACTTCCAAAAGGAGTCTTGTTAGTAGGACCTCCTGGAACAGGCAAAACTCTGCTTGCACGTGCTGTAGCTGGAGAAGCCGGTGTTCCATTTTTTGCAGCCTCGGCTAGTGAGTTCGTTGAAATGTTTGTCGGCAGGTTTGTGATCGGACACCTTCATGTGACCCTAATACTGTTGTCATAGGGGTTATCTCCACAGTTACTGTTTTAAGGAAATTTACAAGCACTGCAGACACCATTTGTGTGCAACGACCTGCCCAACAGATTGTGCCGATCGTGACAAATTATTTCCTAAGGGACCAAATTTGATTGACCGGATTGCGCAAAGTATAATTCAGATTGGGTCAAATTTTGTATCATCAGAGCCAATGAGTAGCATTGCATATGTTGGCCAAAATAAATAAAACTGAACAAATAGAAGTCCTCATATGTCTTATCAAACTTTCTAGAAACCGTGAGACCCAATTTAGGCCTTTTGGTCTTGTAGGGGTTAACTATTTTAAGAGAAGGAAGATGTACTGGCAGTCTGTTAAACTCACACGCGACATGCACAGATGTTTATAGCAAGAACGGTCAGAATGTAGAAAGTCGGAGCTCTAGAGAGTGGTTATGTATTAATGATACTGCTGGTGGCCTTACTCTAACTCACACTCCTTTTTCATAGTATTTAGCTAACTCACGTCTGCACAGACCTAATGTTTTTCTGACATTTTTAAACAGGGGAGCAGCACGCATTCGTGAATTATTTGCAGAGGCTAAGAAGAGCACCCCTTCAATTGTGTTCATCGATGAACTGGATGCTGTGGGTGGTCGCCGAGGTCGTAGTTTTAATGATGAAAGAGATCAGACGCTTAATCAGGTATTGTCCTCTTTTTAGATATTGGTCGGCTTATTCAGTGAATTCGAACATTGTTCATTGTTAATATTGACAAAATGCCTGTAATGACAAGAAACTCAATTCAGCTACCTATAGTCTGCCTTACACTTGGTATGCAAAAATAAGTTTGTATATTTTTCTAGTTACAATGTCAACAAATGCAGTTCCAGATCTTCTTCCTTGTATAGTTACATTATACTGATGCAAACAGGACGACATGGCTTTTATTTTCTCTACCCCAAGGAGAGACTAACCAATGGTCGAAAATTTAGATTTTTATGAAGATGAGACGCGGTAATAGCAGTGGTAGCATGTTTGGGGTCATCATTCCAGAGATTGAACCTTTTATATCTGAGAGACTGGTGACATGCGATTATAGGAATAATGGCATTCTAAGATTGTTGCATTGGGTTTTTGAATTTTCCAGGAATTGTACTGAGGATTATAGGGAAAGAGACATGAAATTTATTCAATTTCTATTTGGGGGGAGACAATAAGTCGAGTGATTGAATTTGCAATGCAATGTTAATGGGATTGAAGTTGTGCTCTGGCCCTTTCCAGTTGTTGACAGAAATGGATGGATTCGACTCCGAGACAGGAGTTATGGTAATTGCAGCTACAAATCGGCCAGAAGTGCTGGACCCTGCTCTTACCCGACCTGGGAGGATATCACGGAGAGTGAATGTGGAGGCGCCTGACTTTGAAGGGAGGCAGGAAGTGTTGGCTGTGCACATGCGTTCAACCCCAGTGGAAGGGGATGCAGTCACCTTACGCATAGCAGTGGCGTCCATCACACCCGGTTTCGTGGGGGCTGATCTTGCCAACGTGGTCAATGAAGCTGCCCTTCTTGCTGCACGACAAGGTATTTTTTTTAGCGTGTGTACTTTTTTTTAATAATATACGTTTTTCATTCTATTCAGTTTCATCTATGATTGACTAATGTGTGACTAACGCAAGGTGCCATAGAGTAAATGCACTTTATTGTTAAATAGTGTACCGGTATCTCGGGATCACCATCAAGAAGTTTTTGAGTGAAACAGTTGCTTTATCAGCATGTGGCCAACCTAAGATCCATAGGTTACTAAATAGTGTTCCATTTTATCCATCAATAGGTACATTGATAAACCTACAAAATAGAGTATCATACACTAAATTGGATAAATGGTGCAGTTAAGAGACTAGATTCTTGAAGACGCCCTTCATTAGATTGACAAAGTTCTTAATGTTAAGGTACGAATTATTGTAGTTCTCATGTTTGGTTGTTACGTTGATGTTAGTGTGATGTTTGTGTGAGCCATTAACTTGATATTACATTGGCAACTATATAGTAAACATTCAACCAACATGATTTATCATGAATTTAACATTATGCTTAACATTGAACTCATGTCCTATTTGATTAGCATTACCTTACCATTAATAACTTTGTGAATCTGAGGGAGGATCTTTTGAGATGTTACGAAGTGTCAAAAGCATGGGTTAGAGATCTCTCTATATTTGAGCTCATCTAGAAACGTGACTATTTATGACCTTGGCTGATTCTGAATTGTCATGCTTGGAGCAGGTCGTTCAGCTGTTACCTTCGACGACTTCAAAGAGGCAGTTAATCGTGCGAAGTATGGGGTTGTCGAGAATAGGAATGTTAGCAAGGCAGTTGGGAAACAGTTAAATCAATGGTTCAACTGGGCTGCAAGGCCACAAACGAAACGGTTGCGAGGGAATGCTGAGCCACCAGAAGGCTACCGAGCTGTGCCATTTAACGGTTAGCAAATTAGTTCAGTATCACCCAACTTTCCGGTAATGCATCCCACAGCCTTATTATTCAGTACATTTCTTGAGGTCGACAGTGTTCCCACATTTAAAATTCAATGGGTACTTAGGAATTTGTGGTCTGAATTTGACCAATTTAATTCTCCATTGACTGCACTCAATTATAGAATGGTGCTTGGAGCAGATAGTGGCCCGATGTATTCTAGATCTACATGTCTATGATTGGAATTATTTGCTGCATTATTGCTCTTCTTGAGCAACACAACCTCTGTGTATGTACTTTCCCTGTGTCACAGGATCCTGGTGGGGTAACCGAGGCTATTTCCGCCCAAAATTCTCTCTCAAGTCTCCACTTTTACAGCAATGTTCCAATGAAATATTGTTTCATCTGTGTCAAACAAATCATTTGTACAGTACAGCAATGAATGCTTCAAAAGGTCAGATCGACATTCCAGACAGCAGTGATTGTTGAGCGGATGCTTTGTTGCTTGGACGTCGGTTGGGAGGGGAAACCAGAAAGGTACCAGTCGCAGAATAGCTTACCGTATTCAATTCAAAACTCATTGGAAGAAAATGCTTTATTTGCAATGAATGAGATCATGTGCTTTGCGACAATTGTATTGTTTGTCATCTGTGTGGTGTGGCCGTGTGGTTTATTCCATTGTTTTGAATGAGCCAGGACAGGTAGCAAAGATATTTTTAGTTCACTTAACCCTCGCTACCAGGTTTTTAAGGGAGGACAGTTGCTTTCTACCAGTAATGGCTCTCTTTAGTTGTAAATGCAAATTCTTTCTAAATCCTCAGAATCTATTATGATTTGTACATTAATTCTATATCCTTAGAATCCATTATGTTGTGTACATATTTGATTGGAATATTTCAGAACCTCAAGCCACTGAAGTGGCCTTGGTTTAGTGGAGTTACCCTTCTTTTTCTAAAATCTAAATGGCAAAAACTTAGAAGCAAACATTGGAAAAAATTTCAAGAATTTTGAGGGTGCACATTTTAAGATAATAGCATTTGATTAGACAAAACTGTTTTTTATTAGATAATTTTTAGTAGGATTGGTAAGTTTTGGTTCTTGTTGGAATGAGATTTTTGCACTAAAAGTTTTTTTTTACAATTGCATGTCATATCATGCCTTAGTTATATACATCCCAAATTTCAATAGCAGATGAGGAATTTTGCATGAAAAAATAAATTTCTAGATTCTTTTGGGCAACATAACTTTGATCCTTGCATCCAATCAGAATTTTAAAAAATTTCCATGAGTGAATTGAATTTCTCCATCTTTTGTCAAAGTTTCGAAAATTCTCATTCAATTCTAACTTCATCTAATTAACAAAGGTAATTACACCTAAATGTGTCCAAATAAGGAATTCAACACGATTTCCATTTATTATATTGATTTTTTTGTGGGAGCTTATTGGTAGGCAAAAGGAGATTTTAGATTCTCATAGAATGAATTTTTTTGGATACCATATGATTAAATTGTGAATTTCAAAGTATAGAAAAATAGGGATATTCAAATGCGACTACCCCTTTTGGGGGGCACCATGGAGCCAAATTGTACCAACTGAAAAGAAATCTCTACTTTCCACTAGATAAAAGTAGTCTTTTTTCCCTAGAAATTTTCCATTTCCATTTAAAACATGGATGAAGTTGTCAAAGCTAGATGAAAAGTACTTGAATATAATGAAAATATACTTTTTTGTTCCAAAGATGAATGATTTTAAGAATACAATGCTTTACCATATTTTAAGTGATTTTCATCTTAGCACTTTCTCAAAAAGCAAATAAAAACATAATTGACTACACCCTTGAACTCTCATAAATAGAGGTTATACAATTCAACCAAGAATCTAAGGTAATTGCACCTAAAATGAACCACTCTTGAAAATCAACCCCCTATTTTTGAAGGGAAGCTAAACAAGGAGGATACCAAAAATGAAGCTCATGACAAGGACAAATATAAGGTGAATTTTGAATAATGTGCAACTCCATTAATAATACTATGGAGGTGACAACCTTAGAAGTGGACAATTTTGGGTACACTTTCTATTGCTTTAACTTCTTCTCTAGTGTCATTCTTCATGTGCATCAAATGCATTTTGGCATCACCTATATGACACCTTTAGCATCCTACACCTTGCATCTTTGAAAATTTGTAACTAATTCACAATGTGTCCAGAAATCATGAAACCACTTGCATTTTCATTCATAGTCCTTCACCAATATGCAAAAAATGTTGTTAATTTTCTAGAGCATATTGTCATGCCACAGAGCTTATTCATGCAATTTAGGTGGGAGTTACGTTATAAGAATCGGTTTTAGGGGGTGTTCATAGAGTCGGTTCTATCACTTCTACGGAAGCAGACCCCCCGCGAGTAATCCACTCAATGTCGTGTTCAGTGGACCTCCTCGGACCTCTTCTCACTTTCTCTCCTTCCTGGAGTGTGCTCCGACCACAAGACTATTGACAAACGACGCACAATACTCCGCCCACCACCAAGCTCGCTCGCTCGTAAGCTTCGTCCGTCATTCCCATCACCATCACCACCATGTCTCCTCCTCCTCAATGCTGCCTTCCTCCACTCCATCTGGATCTCCCTTTCACTAACCCTTCTCACCATCTCTAGAGACCATCATCTCCTGCTCTTAGTATCGCTTCCATCTCTCTTTCCTCCTCATTAGCTTAGCTAGGACGACGAAGGCTCCAGCCATGGGGAACACTTTCCGCAAGCTCTTCGACTCCATCTTCGGCAACAAGGAGATGCGGGTACGTGTCTGCTCGTTTTCTCTTTCCAATCCCTCGTTCTCTGTGCTCTGGGTTTGTGGGTTTCGCTCACTCCTTCCTAAGCTAGGGACACCCACAATTAATCGCTTGTTTTGGGTCGAATTTTTTGTGACGTTCTTGTTGGCGAAGGAACGAGGATTCTGACGGTTCCAAGAATGCGTGATTTGGATACCGGATGCGAAAGTTAGGTTGGGTCGAAGTTTTGGGTGCTAGACGACCTAAAACTAGTGAGGTGGATTGATTAAGAGGATGTATACCACCTGAACATCTGAGTTAGTGGCGTTTTTGGATTTGGGCTGTCGATACCTTAGAATATGTTTGTAACACGACGTTCAATCTGCGTTTGAGAGGATGTCTCTGGGAATGACTCCGAATTGGGGCTTGCATATTGATTGGGAGCTGGAAAGTGGAACGGGTTGCATGGAGTTAATGTGCGGGGGTGGTTGTGTTGTGCGTGTAGTGGTGATTTCGGTGACCGCTTTGAATTGCACGAGAGTGATTGCGTTGATTGGTCAACCCTAATTCTCATAAGCTGTACAAAGTGATTAACTAGAAATTTGGGTAAATCTAATTTGCGACTGTTAAATGATAGTAGCGTGGTATTTCTGACTAGCGTATGGAATTTTTGTAGCCAGCTTAGGATGGGAATGGATATTTGGGTAGGGACATGTGCGGTCAATTGACGTGAAGGGTGTTACCCAGAGTATGTTCTATGGAGAGAGTGTACTTCAGGTGTACAGTCAAGGGTCGTCAATTCTGGTTCCCTTTCTCGAATACGTGGAAATGTTTTAGGTCAAACCCGGAATTGCATAGTTAGCTTCTTGTCTACGTGATATTTCGCTCTTGCATTTTCTAAGTGTCTACATGCTATTTTTTCCCCATTAATGGTTGGAAGTAGTATACATCGATTTTGAATGGGATCTCTGGTCGCTGCATTTAAGACTCGGGGCTGGTAATCTAGTGGGCTGGAGTTTGGAAAGCCTAAAGGGCGATGTACCAATGCGGGCGTGAGGGTCTTGTATGTTTGTGCAGGGATTTACAGTTTCCCACCTTTCGCACTTTAAAACATAATATGTCGTTAAATCTAATCTTATGTAATAGAAAACCCACCCCCGAGAGGTATTTTAGGGAACCTAGCCGTGCTACGATTGACAAGGGCTTACTTTGGTTAGGTTATTGAGAATCCGTTTGGGATTTTCTACTTGTACATCTATGACTGAGGTGTATCTACGCTTGAGTAGCTCTTTTTTCTCATTGAAGCTTATGATTCTAGTCTGCCTTCTTTATGAATTCTATGGTGCCTTATTGATATAAATTTATGCGAGGAATTACATGTTCTCATGAAATGTCGCACACCTTATGTATTTGGCAGGTTGTGATGCTTGGATTAGATGCGGCAGGCAAAACCACAATTCTCTACAAGCTGCACATTGGAGAGATTCTGTCCACTGTTCCTACCATTGGTAAAGTTACTTGTTACATTTTGTAGCTGTCTGTTTTGTCTAAAAATCAGAGATTCTGTTTGTGTCTGATTGTTGCTGACATTGTGTTGCACCTTGTTTTTTTAGGTGAATTAGTTTTTAGCGTGGCCTGTGTTGTTAACTTGCTGTGACCATGTGATTTTCAGGGTTCAATGTGGAAAAGGTCCAGTACAAAAATGTCGAGTTTACAGTATGGGATGTTGGAGGTCAAGAGAAGTTGCGGCCTCTGTGGCGGCATTATTTCAATAATACTGATGGCTTGGTAAATTTACTTCACAAGTTGTAATAATCTGCATTGTACTGAGGATGAGGCATGATCTTGTCACACACTATCATCAGCGAATAATAGCTCCTTATTCAGGAAAAGAGCATGGTATCATATTGTACTGGGCATTTTGTGGTGAATGTATGGTGTGAAGTGATTTCCTTAATCAGTCTTGAGATAGCAGGATCCAAGCAAATTGAGATTGCCTGTCGTGAGTCCATAAATCAAAAAGTCATGTGAAGTCATTATTGTGTAACCTTCAGGAAGTATGAGATTTAAGCATTTGCAGTCTCTTATGTAGCCTTGAAATTTGTATCCGTGATTTTTTGAATTTTTATGGGGTCTGTCCAATTAGATCAAAATATTGACGAGCGTGAGTTGTGCTGGCCACTATAGATTTATGTCGTCGACTCATGTGATAGAGAACGAGTCAGTAAGGCAGCAACTGAGTTCCAGGTACCTCTTTACTTTGCTCCATCCCTTGGCACGATTTCTCCTTGTTTATTGGATTGCAATGTGGATCAGTTGTAGGTGGCAGCTTGTGTAAAATGCTAGAACGCTCATTCTGCGATGATGTTATGGACTAAGTTTTTTTGCATGTTTTAATATTCGATGCAGGAAATCATAAATGATCCACTGATGAGGAATAGCGCAATTCTTGTGTTTGCAAACAAACAGGATATGGTACGCACCTCCGGTTCTCTTAGAATATTTTGTTGCAATCAAAATATTCATAGACTGACTGCATTGAGCCGAATATTGGACAGTTTTATCCCGCAGTTGCACAATTAGCCAATAGTGTCTGCTTCCGTATCTATAGGAGACCGTCAGTCAGGGTAACAAAATGTATCAAGAAAATGATTAACTCATCTCCTACAGTTTGAACGACAGATATGTATTTGGAAGTTACTATTAGCTTCCAAAGTGGACTTTCTAATTTAGTTTGAGCTCTTGGGGGTAAATGGAGTTTCATCTTTGTGTTTAACGATCCACGAAATTGGTGTACTGTATTCTTCTGTGGAAAAAACCTTCTGAGACTTGAATTATAATTCCATTTGTAACTTCCTTGAGTTGTTTGTTGGATCAGAAAGGAGCTTTGAGTTCTTCAGAGATCTGTGAACAACTAGGACTCTTTAGTCTACGTAATCGAAGATGGCAAATCCAAGGGACCTGTGCTCCCAAAGGTGAAGGCTTGTATGAGGGTCTTGATTGGCTGGCGACTACTTTGAAACAGATGCAAGCAGCTGGGATTTCGACCTCAGTAAAGGCTGCGTGAAAAGCCTTCTTGGTAGATTGCAAATAGGCCAGCTGTCTTCATTTGTAAGCCAACTTATCCGTGGCGCTCCAATATGCTGTTGTAATTAGTGACTTTTTGCGAAACCTCCTGGTCTACATTTATGTGTAGAGAGGGTCGTCAAAAGGATTGAAGTAAAATATGTGACACTTTGTAGGTTCACACCATCTGCAGCAGGCAGTGTTGTGGAGGTTCCTGGTGATTCTTTAGGGATCTATATTAATTAGGCTCCTGGTTCAGTCCTAGTTCTCTTTGTTGCGCTATTCATTGCGGTTCTTTCCACTGTCCCAACTACGGTGGGTGACTCTTTCGAACTGCGTAGTTGACTACGGTACTAGAAATGCAACTATTCATTCTCCAAATTTTGTGTAAAAAAGAGATGTCTTCTAAATTAGTATGATTTCCAACGAGCCCTTTTGGATTTTTTTTAAAACAATGATTCACATCATACTAAAATGGATGATTTCCATGGTCACTAGTCTATCCTTTAAGGATTACATTCTTAGACAATTCCAATCAAGTACACCAAATTTTAGTTTCAAAAAAGCAAAACTCCATTTTTGGCAAATTGTTTTTTGTATGTTTCATGGTTTTATATAATAATTCATTGAAAAACATTGGTGGTGAATTTTTAAAGTTTGACTAGTGGTTGGCTTTGCTACGCATTAAGGTAAACCAGCCTATTGTGGTCAGAATGAGGAGTTTGGCATCATCTTGTTGCTGAAATTTTTCAATTTTCTTCTTACATTAGTACAAGTGTGAGAAATAGCAAGTGCAATTGAAATTAATTTTTTTTGACAAAGTATGAATTTGCTAGAAATTTCTGAAGCATTGAGCCCAAAGGAGTCTGTAGACTGCCTTAAGACCACTAAAATCTGAATCTGTAATGCTCATCTCACTGCCTAATGCAGTCAAAATATTTTCTATTACAGAAGGCCAAAAAAAGTCAATTTTTACAATGGACTTCACACTGAAAACTCAAAAGTTCCTAATGAGATCATTTGACCGCAATGGGCTGTCTTACCTTATATTACTTTCATCAATTTCTCATGTAATAGAATGTAGATTAATAAAGTGTGTATAATCTTTAAATGAAAATATTGACATCTTCATACAATATTTTTTGGAAATACATACATTGTGCAATAGAAAGTAATTAAAGAAAATCTTTATATCATAATTTTTACCAAAAAAATCTTTGCAAACATAAAAACATTGCAAGGACACTACCAACTTAATATCACATTTTTACAAAGGTGAAATGGCTTTTGGAACTCTATAATACCACATTGTATATAAATATGATATTACAGAGGAATTGGACCTTTGTAATATCACACAATGTAAATATGTGATATTACAGAAGGCCTTGTGATTTTAGTAGTATGATTGTAGAGATATGTAGGAAACATCCTTATGTACATTTTTTTTCAACAAGCATCTCCAAAAATATTTCAAAATTTTTTCTATAGAGATTTCAATGTTAAGGGGACAATGCCCTAATTTTGGAAATTAGATATTTCTTCCATCCCAAACTAAATTTGAGGTTTCATAAAAATGGCTAGATTAGTGTATGAAAATTGCATAGTTATTTGAGCTTCTACAAAACCCCAAAGGCTTGAAAGAATGGAAGTCAACAGTGGAACAACACATGTTGAAAACATGTATTGAAATCGACAAATTTTTGCCCTTTTGGGAATTGCTCTAGTGGTACTAATTTTGATCATTCCTTGAGCAACGTTGGTGTAGTGATGTCCTTTATATTCAATTCCGACAATGTATAGTAATTCAAGTCCAAGAAATTCTCAATAAAATATTTGTTAGTAGTAGTTTTTGTATAGTTGTGGGTTGAATTCTTCGCCTTTGTTTGTTTAAAGGTTGCATTTCGATTCTCTTTGCAAGGATTGAATTGCTATATAGTCTTTAAAGCGTGGTATTTGCGAATTCTCTTGCTTCACGGTGTTCAAACTAGCTTTAGTTGTTGTCCATCAAGTTGTGTAGAACCAATTTCGAATTTAATTTGAGGCAAGTATATTTAAAAACCCAGATTTATTTTAAGACGGAGGGAGTATCTCTTCATTGCAATTAGATTTTTGCTATTTGCCCTTCACATTGTAACTAATTTTCAGGGCTCCACGTCACAAAATAATGACTTGATTCTGACCTTCACGTAGGGTATTCACCAGAAGGTCAAATTCTGTCAATTGGACTATTCTTTCGCAGTCTCAAAGTCATCGTCAACTCGGCTTTTGGCCTGAGGATGCAGTGCTCTTTGTTGACCCTCAAATTCAACTCTTCTCGATTCAAACTTGGTGTCTAAGCTTCATAATTCACAGAAGAGACTCCAAATTTCTGGTTTGCGAAACCTAATTTCGTACTTGGGACCCAGATTACCACTTTGTAATCACCATTAGAGACCTCTCGAACGGAGGAACTAAGAAACCATTCATCCACAAAGTGCTCTCTTGAGGGTCTTCAGTTCTTCAAAGAGTTTTGTGAGCACAGAAGGAGCTCGTGTTGCAGAATTGGCTGTTGGCTATGGCGTTCACGGTTGCTCGCAGCGCTTCTACGGCTCTCCTTGGTGCACTTGAGCCTCTTCCCGCAACTGGGTGCTCGTCCTCCACCTCCACGCACGCCGTTTCCGCTTTTTTCCCGACCCGAAACGGCTTGGAATTCGCCTCCCAGGCGTTGGTGAGGGGTAGCAGCAGCAGTGTTTGGGATGCGGGGAGTATTAGGACCGGCGGAATTTGCAGGAATCCGAAAGGAGTGAGGGCGAGTAGCGCAGGAGTGATGGAAAGCGCGCCTCCTGCCACTCGTGATGATCCCGTTATTGTCAATGTGGACCTTGGCGATCGAAGTTACCCTATTTACATCGGTGCGGGGTTGCTCGACCGGCCTGAGCTTCTCCAGAAGCACATCAGTGGAAAAAAGGTTGGAGAATAGTTTTCCTTCCTCTTGAGTTTCTTCAAATGTGTGTAATTTGCCGTGGGATGGCAGGTGCTAGCCTTTCTTTAAAATTGGTAGCCAAACCCTAATTGACTCGATTGATGCGACATTTGGCAGCGCCGTTGAGGTGGATTACTGTTTTCTTGGATCTTTAATTGTGCTGAGGTGCATTGCAGGTGCTGATTGTGACGAACACGACGGTGGCTCCAATCTATTTAGATAAGGTCATTGCAGCGTTGAAACATGGAGGCTTCGGTGTGGAGATTGAGAGTGTGATTCTTCCCGACGGGGAGAAGTATAAAGACATTCCAACTCTGACGAAGGTCTTTGATAAAGCGATTGAGACACGGATGGACAGGCGATGCACGTTTGTGGCCCTGGGTGGGGGAGTCATTGGTGACATGTGTGGTTATGCTGCCGCCTCGTATCTTCGTGGAGTCAATTTCATCCAGATTCCCACAACCCTTATGGCCCAGGTAAGATTGAAAGTTCGTCCAGTCCCTAAACAATGGTTGCCTTTGGGATTTGATGATCATCGTGTGCTCTCCCTTCTTGTCAAGTCTTCAGTATTCAGATAGAGGATACTATTTGCGTCAGTTTTAGCGTTTTGAAATATGTAGGATTTTGATTTCTGGCGGATCAGTGTAGAGCTACGGAGAGATTCAAGAGCCAAATCTGTGGAGACAAGAATTTATCATTGTGTATGAATTTCTTATGCAATTCCAAAGTGGGAGGTTTTAGAGCGCTACAATTGACAGTAGACAACCCCATTTCCATTCCAAGATCAGTGTCCACACTCATTGAGCCTAGTCATGCTTTACACCACTTGTTCATGAGTCAACTAAGTGTATGAAAAGATGAGTTGCTGTTGGTAACCCGGGTCATTATAGGTGACGGGGTTTGGTTCCTAACGGTTTTAGTGTCCTCTACCTTATTATTTACTGTATTGATGAGAAGGTCTGGACGGCAGCAACCTAGTTCTGGAAGGTCTGACATCTAGCGTCGGAGAGGGGCATGACCATCATATGAATGGGATTGTGCAGGTAGACTCGTCAGTTGGTGGAAAGACAGGTGTCAACCATCCACTGGGAAAGAATATGATCGGTGCTTTCTATCAACCCCAATGTGTGCTTGTGGACACCGATACTCTCAGCACGCTCCCTGATAGAGAGCTGGCATCCGGGGTAGCTGAAGTGACCAAGTATGGACTGATTCGTGATGCTGCCTTCTTTGAATGGCAAGAAGAGAACATGGAAGCCTTGTTGAATCGGGACCCTAAGGCTCTTGCGTATGCAGTAAAGAGGTCCTGCGAAAACAAGGCAGAAGTGGTAGCTCTGGACGAAAGGGAAGGCGGGCTTCGGGCCACTTTGAATCTTGGGCATACATTCGGCCATGCCATTGAGGCGGGGATAGGTTATGGTGGTTGGTTGCACGGTGAAGCAGTGGCTGCAGGGACGGTCATGGCTGCTGATATGTCCTTAAGACTGGGATGGATCGATGAGGCTCTTTACAACCGGGCTGTGAATCTGCTGAAGCGGGCGAATGTGCCTATTACTCCTCCAGAGTCGATGAGTGTGGAGACTTTCAAGACAATAATGGCTGTTGATAAGAAGGTTGCCGATGGCCTGTTGAGGCTCATTCTTCTCAAGGGTCCTCTTGGTAACTGTGTATTCACTGGAGAGTATGATCGGAAAGCTCTTGACGATACTTTAGCAGCCTTCTGCAAATCCTAATCGATGTGCAGCTGTTTTCTCGAGTTGTTTAATCTCAACAAATATTCTCCTGTGTTGCAGCTCGGGGGATTCGAAATAAGAGACCACAAGGAACTGCTCCTTGGTACTTCTATTCCTTTGGGTGCATTTCAGCAGGATAACCTACAGAGATTGATCGACTTCTTTTCTGATTGATTCTGTATGCGATGAGCTCATCGCTGTGATTACATTTATGTCAACTGTAGAAATCCTTGGAGTTGAATCCAGTAAATTTTAGCATATTTTAGGTTAGGCTTTCATATTCTGATCGTTGAATTTTTTTACTTATATGAGCATCTGTGGAACCAGCTTTTTCATGTATTTGAGGCATTTCCTTGATATGGGTCCTTGGTTCATTTTTTCGTCGCCAATTATCTTGAATCTGCTTCTGCACCTGTGTTTATCATCTACCTGTCTATGTGAACCTTTTGAATGTATGTTGTAAACAATCTTATGTGAAAGACTCCTTTTTTAGAATATGCAACCGTGAATATGGGACTTAGTTGGTTTTTAGGTAGTCATCCACCTTACATAATGTTCGCTCGTAGGCCTTTTGGTTTCTCACATCTTGAATAATATCTAGCATTATACAGAATCCTATTGTGACCTCATTTTTAGATGTGATCCCTTCCAAGGTTGAGAAAGTATCAAATATTTTTTCACTCTTGCAAAATTAGTTTATAAAGTAATAACTAGAATCATATTTTCATAACAAAGCATGAATTTGTTTTGGATTTTTTGATGGAATTTGCTCTAAACCCCACAAGTGCCACTATATCACTTCCATTTCCAATGAAAAGTGCATTATTAATAATGGTCATCTTACTCATTTAAAATGACCTCAATGTCCTTAAATTGGATGCAATGGCAAGGCCATAAAATGGTAATAGTTTTCTTTGATGAAATCACACCCTAAAAATATGACCCACTCCAAAATTGTGCTCCACTATTGTGTCCATTAAAATTCCACTTTCCCACTCCAAAATGCTCTTACGTCCTAAGAATGCTCATTGCTTCATTATTTTAGGGTCTAATAGGCACCGTAGTTTATCTTCATCTCTCTACAGTTTAACTTTGGCTTCATTTCTTCAATATGGTCGAGTTGCTTGCTATATGCTGCCTTGTCACTGAGGCTGACAGAGGACTGGTAGAGAACAGTATGGAACAGAATGAGCACTCAAGAGCAGAAATAGAATGACCGTTCTGGCGTTGCTAGCTTGTTTTGTGGGGAACATAGAGGTTATGGAAACCAATTTCTTTCAATTCATCAACTAGGTTACCATTGTCAATCGTTTTGACAGTATCGGTTATCAGGGCGAGTAGCAATAGGTCGAGGAATGCTTACAAGTCGTGATTCACAACATGGGAAAGGATCTGAGTGGCATAAGACCAATCCTTGGTTTTAGATATTTGCATTGCGGGGTTCGAAATGAAATGAAACCAGCGATTTTCATTCTGGGGCAGGAAAATCTCTCTTCCGAGGATTCTTCGCAAGTCGCCGCTCCACGGAATGGTGTCGTTTCTAACCCTAACCTTGTTTCTTCGCAAGTTGTCGTCCATGACGGTCGACGTATGCAACAAAGTCTAGAAATGGACGTGGTGAGCACTTGCCGAATGCTGGCCCGGGGGTTGTGGGGACCGGACAAAGAGGTTGCACTCGCAGGGTTAGGATTAGGGTTTTACCCCAGCTACGACTGGAAGGTGTTGCAGAATCTGACCAACGTGGACATGGCCTACAATTTCTTCAATTGGGTGGGCACGCAGCAAGGCAGACCGCATAGCTTTCGAGCTTGCCATGTGCTCATCTCGATGCTGGGGAACGCATTGCGCTTCACTGAAGCGGAACAAGTCTTGATCGAAGTCAAAAATTCTAGGGTAAGATTGCATCCTCGGATTTTTATTGAGCTCGCACGAAGCTACGCAAGTGCGGGATTGTTGGAGAAGTCTGTGGAGGCTCTGAAACGCATGGAAGCTCATGGATACGTGCTGTCAGCACCAGCGTACAATTCTCTCATTGACGCTTTCGTTAAAGCGGGATATCATCAGAAGGCACTTGCGGTTTACAGAGTCATGGGACAATCGGGTCTGCGGCCTGATACGTATACATTCAATGTGCTTATGAATGCTTTCAAGAAGGAAAAGAAGATCGACTCCGTGTGCAAGTTGTTTCAGGAAATGCAAAATCAGAATTGTTCTCCCAATGTCGTCACGTTCAGTACGTTGATCGATGCGCTGTGCAAGAGTGGCGAAGTCGGGGAAGCGGTGTCTGTGTTTGCAGACATGAAGACCCGTGGGTGCAGGCCTAATGTCTTTACTTATACTTCGATGATTGATGGACTCGGGAAGGCCGGGCAAGTGGACAAGGCGTTTTTCCTTTTTGAAGAAATGGTGGCAGAAGGCCTTGTGGCTAATCGAGTTGTGTACAACTCCCTCATTCATGGATTAGGAAGAACGTGTCGAGTGGATGCCGCAGGAAAATTGTTTAGAGAAATGGTATCCAAGGGATTGCAACCTGATTATGTCACATTCACCTCGCTTGTTTACGGGCTAGGCGTTGCTGGCCGGGTAAGTGAAGCTCGCCGGATATTTGAAGAAGCGAGGAATGTTGGCTGTGCATTGGACACCAGTTTGTATAATGTCTTGATTGACAGTCTTTGTAAGGCTAAGCGGCTTGACGAAGCATGGGAGATTTTTGGGAATTTGGAAGGTAAGGTCCTGAAGTACTAGTTTCCTCGTAACGGTTTGAGCCGTGAATTACCAACTCGAAATAATTATCAAGGTGGCATGGTTTAAGGCAGAGGATACTACTTGCATCACTTTAAGCATTTTAAAATATGTAGGATTGAGAGTTTGGGGATGTGTATTGAGTTGTGGGGAGATCTTTGGGTTTGTAAGCCAAATATGTTGAGACCAAATTTTATCTGTTGAAATTCAAATTTTATCTGAATTTCTTATGCAGTTTCCTAAACCCTAAAACCTTCAAAGTGGGAGGTTGTAGACCAATATCAGTGACAATAGGCGACTCCGTTTCCGTTCAAAGATCCGTGGTCATAGACATTGAGCCAAGTCATGCTTACATCACTTGCTGATGAGTGCAACCAGCAGTATGAAAGTATGGTCAGTGTAGGAGACGGGGTTTGGTCCCTAATGGTTTTTAGTGTCCTCTACCTTAGTTGAATTTGCAGAGACAACCATATTTCATCATATTAATTTTCAAGGTGTTGGTCTATGTGTGAATTTGACAAGTTGCTATGTTGTTTTCCAGAGGATGGGTTGGTTCCAGATGTGTACACATTCAATGCTCTTATGGACGGACTTTGTAAAAGTGGCCGCATTCATGATGCTTTCACTCTGCTTGGAGACATGAGACGTGCTGGATGTTCTCCAGACGCGGCCGTGTACAACACGTTGATTGATGGGCTTCGGAAGTCGAGCCGGGTGGAAGAGGCTGGGGAACTCTTACGGGAGATGCGTTCAATGGGTTGTGAACCGGACGTGGTCACTTACAACACACTTATAGACGAGTCATGCAAGGGAGGCCATATTGAAGATGCGTTGAAACTCTTTGAAGAAATCAATGGGAAGGGATACGCGAACACTGTCACGTACAACACCCTGCTCAATGGGCTTTGCATGGCAGGCCGGGTTAATGAAGCGTACAAACTGTTCGACGAGATGAAACAGAAGGAAGCTTTCAATGGTGACATTGATCCTGACTTTGTCACTTACACCACTCTTTTGACTGGTGCGCGGCAGGCCGGGATGTCGGTTCTCACTCATTCCTTGAAGAGATGGAGGCGCAGCACAAGAGTCTAGTTCATGCTGAAGATTCTCGTGTACTTCATTTGTAACATATTTGAAAGGAGCTGCCGACACCCGGCGCTTAACTGCTGTTTCACGAAGGATCAGGGCTTTCAAGATCCTCCAATTCTCTGACATCTTTCATAGGTGCAGACCCTCTTACATTTTAAGCTCAAGAATGAAAGCATTGGTACTCGGCTAACAATTGTAGTCAAGTGTAGGTACTGCCAACCACAGTAAAAGGGTTGATGGTCAACATTGCTCTAGAATGTCATGAATGACGAGCGCTGATTATCAAAATGTGCTATACAGGCAAATGACAAGGGTGGCTGATTGTTGTGGTGTGACAGGTCTTGGCCACATTAATCACCTGCGAGCTATGCGGGTGGGTACATATATTTGATCCTTAGACTGGATGTTCATCAGTGTTTTTCATTCCAATTTACCTTAATGACGATTAACGAAGGGCTGAACGTCTGACCCTAAGAATCAGGTTCGGGTGGGCGCTCTGTGAACTATTTCTGCTCTTGTCACAATGGTCACAAGAACATGGTGTATGTTTATGTTCTTCTGAAGAAACCTTGTGACGTGACAGGGTGAGCAATGTGGTTCTCCAGAATTGCACTGGAGGAAAGAAACTGGTTTGGTTGTGAAGGATCACTGAGAGGACGTGCTTCGAGGCCCTGCTCCCTTGTTGGACTTGCTTGCACCATTTCAAGGTCAGGTATCACCACGCCAATTATGGGACGGAGTTGTGACATTTTCGGAATCAAAGTGTGACCAAAATTCATTTGGCACTACGATCTTATTTGCCAAAAGATGTGAACTTTTAGACGCCACGGCAGGGTCAAGTCTTATTGACCTGAATATTCATGTAGCTCAAGCATAAGTAATTGCAGTGTTTTGTCACATTAGTGAATGTCAGTTTCAGAGATTCATTCACTAGTGGATTGAGAGATGGCACCAACAGCTTGCTCCGTCTCACTAATAACATTAACCCCTTTAGGAGTAGGAAGTTGGTTGGTGATATGGAAAGAATTGTGTTTTTTTCTTCCTTGTAGGTTCCCTTTCACCTTCGTAGGATTCACTAATTTCATTCTCCAGGTCATCTTCCTGTCTTGACATTCACTAGAGGAAAGGGAATAAAGTGCACTATTAGAGCAAAGGTCCACTACTCTAGAGGAACGGCAAAAAAGATTGAGGAATTCTTTAATTTTGATTCTAGTATGCTTTGGCATTTGATGTGGCAGTGGCACAGGAGAGATGACATGATGCTGAAGAAGCAAGTATTCGTCTAGGCACTTCATTACGTAGAAGCTTTGATTGAGCAACGTTCGGCCTTTTAATAGAGTTTATGGAAAACGTATCATGGCTCAAGCAACTTTATCCCGATGTTGTGGATGCGTTGGATTCTTAGTTTCAATACCGGCCTTGATAATGCCGATACCATTCTGACTCGGGATCTGTGGACTGTGGTTTCAGTGCTCAGAAATCGGTCTTGATTCTGCTAAATGTATGTCTCTGCAGTTAAATTATCAACACCGGAAACCGAAGTATTGCACTTTTTGGCTTCCATCTTGATAAAGTCTAAAGGAGAGACTTTATTTTGACTAAGCAAGTCATTACTTCTTGAAATCTGTGCTTTCTTGCTCAATGAGGCACTCTTGGCGCTGCAGTGCATGGAAGAATTGGCAAAGACACGTAGCACAAATTTATTACGGAGTAGCATGTTTGACCAAATCTATCAATGCACACAGCCCTTGTGTAGCATTAATTTAATCTACTGCGTCGGTGACATGACCGGACAGTAGTGATCTGTCAAACTCAACCGACCAAGAATTCTGCTACCAATGAAAGAGTTTCACGTCTCTTTGCAATTGTCCTGTACGTCATGGCTAAGTATTCGCGACCTCTGCGGATGCCGTCAAACGAAGATCGCATCTACAAGCGCGGACAATGTGAAAGCCGTCAGAGATTATGACCAGCAAGTGCGGGCTGCGGAGTTTGCAGAACAGCATATCAAGAAGAGGGAGATGCATGAGATGCATGAGGCAAGGGAGCCAGCCATTCGCCAGTGCAGGGAGCAAAATCATGAAATTCGGAGGGGGAAGTTGCCAGCATTGTCAACAGCAGCGGCTCAGTTAGGAACTACCAAACCTCGGGAGAAGGGAATTGATCTCAATGCAAGCGCGGCAATGGATCTAGGGTTCAAAGTATGGTACATTTCTTCAACCGTTCATGCTGCTGACAATGCCGGCAACCTTCGCTTTCTTATAGTCTTCTAGAAGTTCAATGAGTCTGCAAAACAAGATTCCTGAGGAATCAGGGGTTGGGGGTTGAGCATTGGATTATAGCAAACTCGTTGAATTTTATACTTCACTCCTATTCTCTAGGAGGGTCCGTGTATTCTCCGTGCAAAAATTCTGTCTCAAATGTTTGATGAACTGGGTTTCAGCTAGCTTGTTGAAAGAGCTAGCTGGAGGACTTTAAGTCTCCATTTCATTGAGATGGGGAAGGGGAAGCACACAACCGAGACTCCCCACATTTGATAGTTACTAAGAATCAAGACCTAAGTACCCAGTCTCAGTTGAAGATCAAAAGATTACAAATTTACAACACCTTAAAGACTTCTTCCCCCACATCTCGTAATGTCCCGTCCACCAAGGTAGGCAAGCTCTCCGGCGCCACGATGAACACATTCACCATCCTGTCAAAGGAAATTAGGGTGTAGGGTTGAATCTCGCGTTAGATACAGTCCAAGTGAATTTTTGTAGCTTGCGCTCAGGGGTAATCGAATCACTCACGTCCCCAGGAGAGCGAATTTTTCGTCAATGGTTGGTAGAGCTAGTGTCATGGAGCTTCGCACGCAGCCAGCGCATTCTGACATTTCTCGCTTCAAGCGCAGACCTCCATTGAAAAAACCAATGGGAATTGTCAGTAAGGTAGAACCACCCATAGTTGACCACTTAAACAATTCCGCACATGTTCTGGAGCAGCAGAAAGCAATTTAAATTTTCTGCCCTGTAGAATGATAGAAATGAGGGGCATTGCCAATTTTTTGCAATATTTTTTTCTTGAATTCTAATTACCATGAGTTTTTGAAGCCAAAAGTTGGTTGAACCCATATCCAATATATAGACTCTTTCAATTCCAATCATTCCAAAACTACTTTCCTATTCACTATTTCTTACTTTCTTGCTCACTACAAAGGAACATGTGTCATGACCTTATTAGTCCCAACTTGAAAAGGAGAAAAAATGACATTCCAAGCTTTGGTTGGAAATTTATTTTAGCCTTGGTTGGCAATAGTTGCACCTTATAGTTTGGGTATGGATCCTTGGTTGGGAATGGGTACGGGATTCTACTATAAGCCAAGTTTGTACTAGTCTTTAAAGCCAATCCTCAAAGATTTAATAGCTTCTTTTATATACAAATAGATTACGTATTAACCTTGGATCCACACCCTTGTCATGCCTCCACTTTTAGTTCACCAACCATGAAGTGAAGATATCAATGAGCAATTTGCAAGTATTCAATAAATTGTAAGTTCAAGGAGTAGAAGGCAGGGATAGTACACACCAATTGTGTCATGAAGACTTCTCTGTCTTTGTGAAAAAATGAAGAAAATTCATATCAAATACAAAATATACTCAAAAAATCTGAAATTTTCACTATAGATGTATTTTATAGCGTATAATAGCATGGTATAAACCAAAGTTACAATGTCATTCTATAATTAAAAAACTAACAAACCATGGTTAAAGGTCTAAAATTCATATTACTATAAAATATTGAATTTTAAGATTATTTCAAAATTTCCAATTTGAGTAGAAAGTGTAGTGGATAAGCTTCATTTCATAATTAGTTGAACTCAAGTTCAAAAAATACCACTTTTATGATGAAAATTCACATCAAGTGTAAATAGCTAGAAATGGCTCCAATACATTACAAGGGTGATTTGTGGATTAAGCATCTTTTTCTTTAAAAAATTCAATAAGATTCAAAAAAAGATTCAAAGCACTAAGGAATTAACCTTGAAATGCCATGAAGAACAAAAGTGTCCAATGAATGGCTTTCAAGGTTCTTATAGGAGTATAACTATCATTCATCATGACTATAATTAGAGTATAAATTTTTGATTGAATACTTCAAGCCGACAATGATAGGTCTTTTGTTTCAAGGTTACTAATCCATACAATAGTGTAAGAATTGAATAACCCAATGTAATGTGGGTGAATTGGGTGACATATTGTACAACGTTTAGTAGCCTTGATGCCTACTCCCTTCCTTCATGCACCCTCCTCATCACATTGAGCCTCCACTTAGCTACTAATGGGTGTAGAATATACAAGTAGAACCTCTGTTAGTGCATCCTCTCGTATTGCATACGCAATAACAAAATTTGTAGAGAGTAGGTGGGCCCAAGATAGAAAGCTCAATTAACTGTTTAGTACATAAGGTAGGAGCACCCAATGGCATCAATATACACAATGGGGTCACTTTCTAGGTAAAGTAATGATTTTAGAATGTAAATGTAGGTAGACTATAGATAACTTATTTTATTTTAGTCAATAAAAATAAGCTATCTACAATTTATTTATCTATATTTAAGTTTTGAAATGACTATCATATGTAGAAAGTGATGCCATTGGGTATACTGACGCCATTGGATACACTCCAACCTACCTTAGTCTTGGGACTATGCACTAAGAGAGGTTCTATATGTACTATAGTTACCATCTATTGTAGAGCCAAGGCAGTGACAGTACATGCTAATAAATGTTATGTGAATGTAACATCATTGATCAAATAGGCACACTCATAAGGAAACAATTTAAGGTAGGAGGTTCTTAAATCGACCAAGTTCTCAATGCGTCTTCTATTTAGGAGTGAGTGACATGCTCCTTGAAATTTCTATTACTGTCATTGATGAGATTGGTAGGCTTAAATGAATGATTTATGGACCTCTTACCTTACTCACCCTCTACGTTACCGTCATCCCAGCGTCACCATAAATATGTCAATTTTAATACATAAATATAAAACCAAAGATATTATACAAAGTCACCGTTCAGTTGAGTTCTAGCTTCACAAAAACTAATTACAAATGCCAAACAAGTGCTATGATCTCGACACAAGTAGGTGATGTTATGCCTACATTGATGCCATGGGTTATAATTGAATGGACTTCACCTGCCATTCATCAGGTTGTCTTTACAACAACAAGGTACACGCACTCAAAGCAAGGTGGATCACACAAAGTGGAAAGACCATAAAGTGAAGCTGAAAACAGCCCGAGGAGAATATTTGACCCCATCCATCTATTCAGCTCACTGACTCTTGAAATGAGCAGGACATTTTGGAGCCGAAATTCTGTCAAAAACGGAGAGGAAAAGAGAAATTCAAAGGGAAGGGGAGACTCAGGAATACAGTCTCCCTTCTCATGATGAAATCACGAAATTGCTACAACATGTTAGGATGGTAGATTGCTCTTTTGGAACAAACGTTTCACACTCTTGCATGTGTAAATTATGTTTCGTTCATATTTTACATGTGTTGTCAGCACTCTAGTAGAGACCACTTTCTGCATGACCCAAAATAAATGAAATTTAAAAAAAAAAATCTTGTATTAGATGTTTTGGGGGGCATTGGAGGGCCATTTCAAGCCTGTTCCCATGCCATCAACTAGCTAGGGCTAGTTAGAATAAAATTTTATGAAATTTTTTTATGAAATTTTAATGAAAAATTAATTTATTATTATTATACTAGCAGTTGGTGCTTGCTTTGCTACACATTACACATTAACTATATTACTTTAATCAATTTTCTATGTGATAGAATGTAGATTAATAAAGTATGTATAATCTTTAAATGAAAATATTGACATCTTCATACAATATTCTTTGGAAATATATACATTGTGCAATAGAAAGTAATTAAAGAAAATCAATATATCATAATTTTCACAAAAAAATCTTTACAAACATGAAAACATTACAAGGACACCACCACTTGATAAATTTCTTCACTCACAAAAAATGGTGACCAAAATTGAAGAATTGAAATGCAAATTTGTCAAATTGCAAAGACTTGTAAATACTTTGTTGTAGAATCCAAAATTGCTTCAATCTAACAAAGCTTCAAATCATTTGGTAGTAAAAAAAGAACATTAGAATTGAGAGCATTCAAAGCTTAGAAAATCATAGAATTCTGAAAGTAAAATGAAGTGTGGAGTCAAGAAATATGAAACCTCCATAATATCACAAGGCCTTCTGTAATATCACATTTTACACTATATGATATTACAGAGGTGAAATGGCCGTTGAAACTCTATAACATCCCATTGTGTATAAATGTGATATTACAAAGGGATCGGACTTCTATAGTATCATATAGTGTAAAAATGTGATATTATGGAAGGCCTTGTGATTTTAGTAGTATGATGATAACATGGCAATCAATTTGCCATATCTAACTACTATTGTGGCCGAGTTTTCACAGTTTGGGAACTTAAGGGGTCTTGTGGCCCTTTGGATTGTCTAGCTAAATCTCATCTAATATATATCGGCACTTCACTTCATCCATACTAATTAACCCTTAAACCTCTTGATCTTTTTTCAAATTTTGGCATATTTTTGTTTATATCTTTGTTCAAAAATATTATTTACCAACAATTTCAAAGAAGGTTGTCTTTTCAACACTCGAGTATTACATTGGGAAAATAAGAATTAGTTGAACTAAGAGTTAGTCTCCATTGGACAATTAAAGCTTTGATTTTCGACCGTGTAATATGGTTCCATTGCTAATCTCTAGCCTAGATCTCCGACCTTCAATTTGTGTATTAGGGGAAAATAGACATGGAGGGCTTGAAGGGGTGCTGGCCCCTACCAAGATTGTCTAGGTGATGTCAACTCATGATGTTACAATGTCATGACATATGATGTGATGTAACCTAAAAGTCAATCATGATGAAGTATTCTAACAATTTGGATAGAATATCATAAAATTCTCTAAAAAAACTATATAAATTAGACTAGCATGTTAAATAACGGTGATATACTTGATTTTCTATCCATAATTGTCAAAAAATAGTGAAAAAAGTCAAAAAAAAAATTGGGTTTAAGGGTTAGGATTGTTAGTATTTTGATAGAATCTTGATGGAATCATGATGTGTCACAACACATCATGACATAACATGATATAACATCACAATGTAAAAACTTAGAGCTTTCAAAGCCTCAAACCAATCCCTTTCAAGTGCTAGATGTCTGATTACCTAATGGCAACCACCCCTAAACAATGCTAGCAAGTCCTCTATTTATCATCCAAAATAAGGACAAGGGCTTAAAGGTTAAAGGTGAGACTAATACACTAGTTGGTGGTGGTGCCTAGGTGCAAATTCAAGCTAATTGCAATGAGTTTCTTATAAAGTACTAAGGTAGGAGGTCTTGAAATTGCTCAGCACTAAAATTACCCACCTCCTCAAATGTACACCAATTGTACATGTTGTTTTAGATTGTATCAACAATGTACAAGTAGTTTGCATTTTAAGAGGTGGGCAATTTTAGAGCCTTATACCATTTCAACTTCAAGAATTCATAACTAATTCCAAAAGCTTCAAAAGAATATTAAATGACTTGGATTAGATGCTAATTCCTTATGTGTATTAAGGAAAAAAAATATTGAAACCTATTTCAAGAAGTTTCACGTTCACAAATTGAGTTTCAGTTTTTAGATGAGCGATTCATGGAACCTCCTACCTTTCTAAGCTTAACCCTTACATGTCCAATGTTACTCCATCAATGATACAGAGAACGTTTTTTGGCCGTTAAATGACAAAGAATCTCTCCATGTAGGACAAAAGAGCAATTATTCATCCTCCAAATTTTGTGTGAAAAGGGAAGGTCTTCTACAATAGTACCGTACACATAGGTCGGTTTCAGCACCTCGCTACTGATATACTTTAGTTTTTGTAGTTCAACAATTGGCAACTTGATTTGGATTTCTTAACTTTTGGCACTTTGCTTTTTCTAATTTCTAGATGCTCCTAATTTTGGATAGATTTTTTTCTATTTATGCATAAATATTCTCTTTTTTTTCTAAATTTTTTCAATATCCAAAAATAAATTTTGGATATTCAGAATTAGCAACAATGAATTTTTTTTAGATTTTCAAAAATAATTGCACAGTTTTTAAAAATTTAGACCCAACCCAAATTTTTCCAACTTATTTCCAAAACTGACCTACAACGTATGGTATGTTTTCCAATGGGTGCTTTTTCATTTCAAAATTAGCAACAATGAAATTTTTGTCAAATTTTTAGAAATAGTTGTACAACATTTAAAATTGTAGACACAATCCAAATTTGCCCTACTTATTTCCAAAAGTGACCTTCATGTACAATATATTTTCCAATGGGTGTTTTTTCCATTTTTTTAAGTGAACAATTCACACAGTACCCAAAGAGATGATTTCTACAGTGACAGGCTTTGTCCTTTTACCCTTAAACGAGGGGTCGGAGACTGTGAAAATCAACCCTTTTGGAACCGTGTGACATCACCTAATTAAAAAAAAACCATAAATTTTTATTGGGAGTCAAACTACTGTAGAAGATCTCCCCTGTCCCACCCCTAATTCCGAGGATGAATAGTTGCATTTTTGTCCTTCACAGGAAAATTCCTCGTCATTCCATAGTTCGAGAAACTTTTCGGTTAATTTTCTTCAATTCTCATATTGAATCAATTTTTGAAAAAACTGAGTCCGGTTGTTTTTTCTATTTTTTACTCAAAATAAGGTTATTTTTTCTATTTATACTCAAAATAGAAATTTTATAGATTTTTGCACCAGTTTTTTGCCAATGTTTTCAAATTGCAACTGTTTTTTTTCCCAATTCCTCCAGCTAACTTTGAACTAGCTGCCGGCTTTTTCCGAACACTGTGTTATTCATTGGAAAAAAAAATGTCCGCCGCATCCTTTAAGGCCGGGTTAAAATAAACTTCCAGCCCAGAGACCTTTCCGTTAACCAATACCGGTATAGAATAAAAAAGAAAAAAGCTTGGAGGATGATTGCATCATGCTGGCAAGTCGACAAGTGTTGCAGTTGAGAGGTCGACATCGATGTAGGCCGAATGCAAGGCCACGCCAGTTGACTTCTCGGCCTCACCATCGTCCAGTTGCCGTTTCAATAGCAGTTCACGGTGTCCAAGTGGCTCAATCACACTCAGCTGCAGAACTTCAGTAAAGTAAAGTAAACTAAAGTTAGTATACTACTGTATGTAGCTCTGGGACGGGGCTCAATGCTCAAGAATTTCAAACAACTTCTTTGGTGTGTATGCCGGGTTGGGCTTAGTGCAGCAGGACTGGGCAAAATCCATATTCCATCGCTTTAGAGAACAAGGTCATGGCCTTGTAGAAGTTCCGGTGTAACCTGAAATGGAAATAATTAGTTCAACACTCACTTGGACAGAAAAATTCCGTTCGCTTCTTGTGTCTATACGTTATGGATTGTTATACGTCGTGTATAATTGATTTGTACATTGCATTTCATGCACAACGTTGTGCACCACTCAAAACATCAATTTTGTTAGATTAGTGGTGTTCCAATACTGTGGCATGTTTTAGACTAACACGCATTTGGAAACATATGCCCATAGATGCTTTAGATTTTAAGTCATTATATGCATTTATATGTCACAATTTTTGATGTTGGAATTATGCCAATTTTAGCAAAAATTAACGATTTTTAGTACATGAAGGTCCGATTTTGGCATTTAGGTTCCGAAATTGAATTCCCACACCAGATTCTCAGGTGGTTGATGTCATCTCACACGAATCACAACATGACATTTGGCAACTTTTTTTTTTCCTTACGAGAATGACTTAATTTAGGTCGAATTTGGCCTTCACGCAGGGTAAACCAAGATTTTTCCCCCCATCCTCTCATCAAACTCCCTAACCCATTTCCTTTCCTGAGAGTGCATCGCCAAGCCATTTTAAGAGAATTGCAGCAATTTCGGTACACATGTAAGGGAGAAGTCGCGACAAGCATGCACTCTGCCTCGGTGATCCAATTCAGGGATTCGGTTTGACTCTTGAATCCAAAGTCAAGCTTGCTGCCAGCTTTCCATTGAACGCGCTGGAAAAGAAGAAAAGCGTAAGCAGCCCACCTTTCGGTGCTCTTTCTGCCTCAATCTTGAGGCGATTTCATATTGTGAAACAAACGATGGACTAAATTGCTCATCAATCACTGCATTGCTGGTTGATCTGCTAAGCTTACTGTGCTCACGGGGAGCCTCGTCAATGCTGCAGAAGAAAAATATATATTAACATTTCAGTTCGAGAAAGAGAAAACTAGGAATTAACGGCCGTGACAGCAGTCACGGGGCAGCACCCCGGAGTTATTTAATTTCAGTCAATTTGGGTGCGAATCAGGTGTCCTAGCCTACTTGACTGATTGACCACTTGAGATTTGGGTGAGGATGGATTTCATCTCTACGATTTTTCTCAAGTAGACATGTCTAGAGAGGAAATTAAAAACGCTCGCGATACTAGAGAGGTAATTCTGTACAGTAGCTGCATACTGTTGACCTACTTTTCGAGCGATCTGGAGTTGTGGTTTGCAGTATCCCTGAATATCACCTGCGTCATGCCTAAGTTCAGCCCCGTTTCTGGTAACTCCAGGTCGTAACTCTGAGAACCTCTTGGCCACAGCAAGTAGATAGAATCGTTCGAAGGGGTTCAATTCTTGGCTGGGGGATGCCGATCTAGGAGCAAAACAGTCACCGATTCGCAGTCTGTTCCGTAATTGAATTGCTACATATTAGTGGAAGGGGAAACGATTGCAATCTAGCTAGATTCGAAGCAGTCGATCTGGTGCAGAATTGTTAGTTGGTTTCGGAAGGGGAAGCTACTGCTGCTAGTGCATAATTGCAAGCTTGGTTTTGGAAGAGCAGGAGAAGATAGTGCGACCTGGATTAGAATTGAAGTAGACTGCTGCAATTGCATACTAATTGCTAGCTAGTGCAATCTAGATTCGAATCGAAGCAGCCTGCTGCAAGTGCATAATTTCTAGCTTGGTTTTGGAAGACCAGGGAAGCGACTGCAATCTGGATTCGAATTGAAGAAGCCTGATGCAAATGTACAATTGTAAACTTGGGTTTGTAAAGGAAAGCTATAGCAATTCAGATTCGAATTCAGTCGCACCAACTGCTGAATAGTTGCTGCTGTTTAAATGCTTTTGAAAAGGGGAAATTAGCGAGCGAGCGAGCGAGCGTGATTAACTGAAGGTTGCCCAGGTCGATCGGTGGTGTGAGGATGGATCTGTATGAGAGGCTGTCAAGGATGATGCTGCGGAGGAAGTACGACCGCGTGGAGGAGAGATCTCAAGACGTCCCGCCACACCCACTAATGGCGAAGAGCAAGTCCATGAAGGTGCCCAGAGCGAAGAACCCGAGGCCCATGGAGCGTTCCAGCAGCAGATCCGCAGCACCCGTCTCGGAGTCCACGGCGTCCAAGCAATTCACTCTGCGCTCTTCCAACAACGACGTAGTTGACGGCGTCTGGTTCAACAACGCCCTCCGACGCTCCGTTGCTGAAGGACGATTTAAGTTGGGCTCAATCCCCGGGTAATTAACATCCAGGGAACCAAGCTTCAGTTGGGTCAAGCTTTCACAATTTGGTCTGAAACTGGTAATAAATACAGTTGATTTCCTTATCTTTCTGCGACTTCAATTAGTGGTTTTCCTATCTAATGCTCGGATTGCTCGCCCTTCAGATACTTTTTTTGCTCTGCTTTCAATGTGTGAAGGTCAGTTTTCAAGGCAGTTGTGGGTTGTGAAAGGAAGGTTGTAAGCCATAATTCGTCTACGCAATGTGAGTCATGCATGTGATTGTCCAAAAGACGTACAGATATGAACACAGTGGGATAGCTTAGAATTACGTTCAAGCACCTTCTCGATAAACTTCTGAAGCCTACGAATTTGGCTCTGGAAGGTTGTCCTGTGCATAACCTGTTGTCGACTATTCACACTACACGAATTCGCGTCACTTGTCACCAACTGTAGTGGCAGAACGTCAATGGTAGTGGGATGGCTCCAAAAACAGCGAGCTTGTCACATAAAACGTCAATTTTGTTATATTGACGGTGTTAATTCCATCGCTTTGGCACGTTCTGAAACATAAATCCATACCTATCCTAAAATTTAGACCTTGATGTGCATAGAAGTCAAAAAAATTATTATTGGCGTTGGAATCGCACGACTTTCACGAAATTGACGTTATAATGTTTAATTCCCCACACTGGTCGTTGGTGAGAAGCCTTCTCAATGCTTCCGGTGGATCAATGAGGCGCTGACTGGAGAGGACGTAGCTAGGTTCATATTCAGCCATTTAATTTGGTGAGTTCCCTGCACTCTCCGATCACAAGATTCTGAAATAGTCGATCAATGTTTGGCATTGCAGGAGCTAGGTCACAACCGGAGATGTCCGATAACAGACTACTGGGCCCTCCCTGACCTCGGCCGATTAGATCTAGTACTTTGAACAGCATCCGATGCCTGAATGATGGTCAAAGCAGGAGCTGATTAGAGCCTACTATGATTTAATTTGTAGTAGATTAGCAGAGCAGCTGAATACATGTAGGAACAGAACTGATTTTGATGTGAGAGGCCGGGACATCATGGCTTTATAAGTGTTAAATGTTATTTAAAAGATCAGAGTTACTGGTGTTCTTCTCTTGTTTTCTAAATCTTCAAAACGCTAGTGGTGGATTGGGTTGATGGAAGATAAATGACACCTACTAGCATCTCCACTAAGTTAGTGCAAGAGAATTTTCGTTTACACCCAAAAATGAATGCTTAATTTAGATGCGGGACTGACACTTGCTTAATTACCCATGTGCTGCAACTTGCTAATCCTCAATCAGTTTCCAAACAATCACAAGTCTCTTAGTGTGCAAAAGCCAAGAGAATTAATCCATTATTTATTATTAATGTCAAATTGACAATGTACTACTTGTAGAGGAACGAGTTGCCAACCGAAACAATTCTTGCCGTCGGAGGCAAAGAAATCGTTTGACAGAAACTAATAATTCATTGCGCACACTTCGTCCCCAACTTGCCATTCCAAGTTGTCTGCATATTTGCAGTGCAGGGGGCAATGCGGTTGTTGCAGATATGTTGATTGCTGGGTTGGCTTCCAGATGCTTCTATCATGCCTGGAGCCGTATAAGTTAGTGGCATCATCTTTGTCAGTGTCTGTAGGCCTGGCGTTCTGTGATCGACAGACTGCAGAGATCTGCAAGCTGGGCCCAACAACGTACCAATAATGATGCAAAGAGAAATGTCCGTCTCGCCACTAAAGTGAAGGTAGGTGGTTTGTGTTTTTTGTCCTCCAATCGACCACAGGCAGGCATTGCAGGGCCGGAGACCAGGAAGCTGCGGAGGATTACCTTAGAGCTGGCTCATGTTGGAGAGTCGATCTCTCAACAAGTGCCTGGAGCTTGCGTGCCACTCAAGCCGCAGATCGAATGAAATCTGCTTCCTGGCACCGGAGACAAGATTGATTGTATGAATGATGCGGCACATTGCGCAGTACAGTCTGCTCTGCAGTTCAAGTTGGGAACCCATTCCGGTGGACACGTTTTTCCTGTTTTTAGCACGAGAGAATTGTCATAACATTCTCAAGTTATCTTTAAACTAAGCAGGTCAGTTTTTTCCAAGAGAAGAGGAAAGGAAAGGAAACTGAGGTAGAATATTCTCCCAATGGCAGTGGTTAGATATTCAACTTGTAAGCAAGTTTCCAAGGTTAGAAGCAGAGTTTGTCACCATCACATCAAGTTTGGATGGACATGATGGCGACAAAACATCGGGATCCAACCCCAATGTCCGTCATGATGAAATATTTTAACAATTTGAATGGAATATCATGAAATTCTCTAAAAAGAAAGAAAGATATTAGGCTAATATGTTGAATAGTAGTAATACATTTGATATTCCATTCATACTTTGTCAAAAAATAGTGACAAAAAGTTTATTTATTTATTTTAATGTAGGATTTCAGGTTAGAGTTGTCAAGATTTTTTTCATTTAGGGTCCAAGCTGTCAAGATTTTGATGTGATGTGACATCACATCACAATGTAAAACCTCCAAGTATCGTCAAGACTCAAGATAGACAACTTTTGTTAAAAGAAATGAATTTTAAACTAAGTTGGAAGGAGAGTAGGAAATCAGCAACCAACTTCATGTTGATTTGGTTCTTCTTAAGCCCGAATGACTCCCAAAGACAATCATGGGACATTGTTGAATAATGTTAGACATAATATTATTCAACAAGGATAAAGGCTCCTTTCAATTTAAATTTAGAAATGGAAAAATTTGCAATCCTCAACAAAAGTTGAAAATCCAATAAATATATAAATTGAAGAAAATACATGGACATTATGGAGGGAGGTGATTGCAAGAAAGATCACTCTTATTCTGTGTCACATTCAAAGTGACAAAGTGGTTTCCTACTAGAACTTTTGATAGTACAATCCAATGAATTTGAAATTTTTATTGGAGATGGTTAGCTTGATTATATTCATATTCTTTATGTTTTTAAATTTAAAAAAATCATTTTATATTTAAAAGTCAATTTTGCTAATATGTTGCACTTTGAAATTTAAGGTTTTTTAGTATTAGGGAGTATCCAAAATGATCTAAAGTTGAAATTTTTGTGGTCTATTCCTACAATAGGGGGACATGTGCCTATCAAAAGAAATCTAAAAATATATTATTTTATAGTCTCCATATTCATACAAATAGGGCTCCATTGCAAGCGCACTTCTAGACATTGAAGATGGTTTTCACTTTCATTTTTTGGTTAAATGTGATCACTATCAAGTCTTTACAAATGGTCAATTTTTTTCATGATTCTTTAATTATTGTTAATTTGTACCTAGTTATATCTATTTTCTATTATAAACCTTTTTTTTTAAATAGTAATTTTTTCAATACTTGCAAGTAGTTAAAAGTGCTATTAGTTGTTGATTTTTCATATCAATGATTGAGATTGTTTTATTTCATAGTGTTTGTAGTATTCATAGTACTAAGTGCAAAAATTGCAGTTTTGGCAAAGTGCTACCCAAAATGTTTGATCTTTCTTGCAACTACCCAAGGTAGTTGCAAAAAATATTTTTATTATTTGTTGCAACTTGGACAAAATATGAAGTCATGACCATGAATACTAAGAAAACTACGGCCCAATATGTTTAATGCTTCTAAATGTATGAAAATATGTACACATCTCTCTCTTGTATAGCCGGGCTAAACAATTTACAAGAAAATTAGAAAACTTTCATCTTGAAATTGTACATAGCAGGTTTATGTGCAAGTGTTGGATTCTTGGACATCAACCTCAATTTCAATAGATCTTTCATATTGTCATCCTTTTTATTGTGTTTGTAAGATTGAGTACTTATCACACTTTGCCATTCTAGAATAACTCCATGAAGTATTCCTCGATGCATCACTCCTATCCCTGAAAGAAATATTGAATAAAAAAGGCTTTAAAAAGGCTACTTGACACTTAGATTATATGGGTGAAAGCACCCTACCTCCTAGCTACAACTTTTTAAAACATTAGTGTTCTTCTTTGCGGTTGTTTTCTCATGATGACTTGTTTGAATCCTCGCTTTTGTAGGTCACGTTGCACTCTCCCATCAATGGCCTGAAACTATTTAGATTATACTTATGAAATTGGATTATCAAACAATCTACAATTCTAAAGATTCTTTTACAACAACAAAGTGAAACCACAAGTAGAAATCTAGCTTCTTATCTAGAGAGAATATATGAATGCGTCTCTTCATGTCCAACTAACATCATATTCATTAAAATGGGAGTTTTCTAGGAAATTGGGAGTTTTAGAAGAGCCACTATGATGTAAAGTGACAAGATTTTCGTATGCTTACGTATCAAGTACTCAATGCAATGTATCAAAAAGCATATAAATCAATCCAAAACTCTACAATCTTCAACAATAATCGTAGAATATATAGCACTTTATAGAAAATCATAGAAAATTGTCTACGAATGTACATAGAAAGCCTCTATACATTTTTGATCTATAGGCTAGGATGTACTATAAACCACTAGATATAACAAAACTCAAAATGTATGTAATATCCGAAAGGACCATCATAAGACATGATATGACATTTACACTTATGCAATGTCTATACAGTATATGATCCTCATATGTACATCATCCGATCCTCTAGGATAAACAACTCTTACTTTTGTGATATACTCTTTAGTTTCTCCATGGCCTTCAAAATCTCAGGTCCTTGACTATACGAGTCCTTATCATATGACACTTGTTGACGAATGTGCTTCCATCATTGCATTTGCAATGACCTCCGCTCCCACGAATCCCACGTTGAAGTCGATGAATGACAATGCAATGGCCCAGCAAGCTTTCTCTTTAAGTATTTTTCAATACCCAATATATATTTACGTGGACGTGGAAGTGGAACAATAGGAAGCTCAACAAAATTCGCCTGCGATTCATCTAGCGTTTGGGGGTTCTCTTCCGATATTGCATAATTAGCATCTTCAAAAAGCTTTCTTTGCGTCCCATTGTCCAAGGCAGTTGGCGATATAAACAATGTACGCGCTTCCTTGGAGCGCAACGGAGATGGCGAGCAAGAAACCGGCAACCGTGGCTTCTTCTATGGAGGACTGTCTACAACTCCGTCCTCAACGTGCTTGCTTGCAAAATCCATGATGGAATTGAGGGTAGGTGC
Organism: Climacium dendroides; assembly: GCA_950106755.1. Lineage (NCBI taxonomy): Eukaryota > Viridiplantae > Streptophyta > Bryopsida > Hypnales > Climaciaceae > Climacium > Climacium dendroides. The sequence goes on from OX467083.1 coordinate 18,756,244, forward strand.
CGAGCAAAGAAAGTTCCCCGTACTGAGAATTTCATATTGTCCATAGTCAAGAATAGAGTCTTCGGACACTTGACATGGTAGGCCCCCATCCGGCGTAGACAACGTCGACTTTCTTTACATCTGGCAGAGAAAGAAAACGAATGAGAACCACATCATACAAGTCACAGAAGATCCAGCATGAAGTACAAGCACACGCAGAGACGATGAGGCCGAAGATTGATCCATGATACACATTAGCGCGACACGAGCTGAAATGCAATTAATAAGTTCATACTAAAATACTGAGCCATACATAGAAAAACTACAAAAAGCTCGACCGGAGCTTAACAACATACCTCCAATTGCCACTCTATCTAACACTAGCTGACCCACTGATTACATCCATTAGTTTCTCATACTCTCGATGACCCCGTTCTTCACATAGCATCCTTCTCCCGATTCTCCATTTTTTATTCTCTCTGAAGGACTTGAGCCCCACATCCCGGCTGACGTGCAATTGTTGGAACCATGGAAGGAGGACTTCTAGAAGAAACGTGTCCTTCTCACCATTGCCTCGGTTACTCCATGAATCCACTAGTATTATATTTTCAGATTTGTTCATGATGTGTTTGCGAGGGCTGTCATCTACTACAATTGTATTATCACATGCAAAACTCCCTTCAATGCCACCGAATAGCACATTCAGGTTTTCAAGGAACAAATCCTTATTTGTTCCCGATTCATTATAAGAGGAAAGCCTTCCAGCTGTAACTGTCTTGCATGAGTCCTGCCCAAGAACAAGAAAGGGCAAGCTCCACCTTGGAAGCATCACTTCTAGGCTCCACCTTGGAAGCATCCCTAGACAGGTTCTACCCTGATTGGATCTCCGCGGTTGCAATGTCGTCCCCACTTCATCCTTGTTGATCTTCATCAATTCCATTACGCTCTATTGTTGGAAAGGGATCAACAACATTCTCCTTGGAAGGAGGGGGAGGGACAGGCATGGCGTCATGAACAGGAAGAGGCGGCGGTCTGTCTGTGGGCTTTGACGGACTCGAAGCATTGCTAATGTTCGAGCGAGATGGTTTCCCCTGTAATTGCAGCACGGGAGGGGATGTGGTCGGTGGCAACATCGCAAGAGATTCAATCCCAATCTTCGCCAGTAAGATCTACAACATATCCCTGTTTTGCACACATAGCTCCCAGTTCGTTCTTGACTTTTGTCGCATGAACTCCTAATTCGACCTTTGAAGTTCAAGATTTGTCATTCTTTCACTAGCGTTCTCCGCTCTCATTTGCGCCAATGCAAGCTCAGTTTGCTGTTTGGCTAACTCTGTTTGCTTCTAGATGCTCGCTAGAGATGTTGCAGTCTGTTGAGAGATCTCAGCAAGTTGCTTTGCGATACTTGTTATACTGTCCTTCTTCCTTCTCTTCTATGGTGGCCCGGATGCAGATGGAGTCTTTGGTGTTTGCAACAAGGGCGGCAACATCGAGCTCGCTGACAAATCGGGGATATCTTCGGAGGGACAACTGGTTGGTGTTGCCATTTCATCGAGCCCCTCAAGACCTAGTTCTTCCGTCTCCTCTTCTCCTTCTCCCTCTTGTTTGTCTTCTTCGTCTTCCTCTTCCTCTTCGGAATCAAAGTCCTTGTCCTGGAAGTAAGGAATTGGCCTTCTCTTTTGTTGACTTAGAGGAGAACTCTGAGTGGACCTGAACTTTTGCTTCGATGAGGAGGGGGTCGAGCCTGGACCTCCAAACCTAGCAACCGAATAACTACTATCAAGGAAATCGACTATGTCTAGCGTCATTGCCTTCAAGCTAATTTCCTCCCACCATAATGACTGCTCAGCTAGTCCAGTGGCGAAGATGTCAACATTACTCATCTGCAAGTAACCAATCAAAGTAAAAAATTACTCATCGAATGCCCTATGACATTTTAGCGCAGTCCATGCTAAATCGACGAAGGGATGCAATCTTGAGAAACAATAGAGCAAAATAGAACTTCAATAGCATTTACAAGTATTGCACATTAGTGTGACTCGCGCTAAATTGCAGCTTAGAGGCTTACCGTTGCAGCGCACGTAAGCTTTCCTCTTGTGTAGCTGGAGAAGATTGACATTCCTAGAGCAACAAACTTCCTTATAATCCACAGATAGAACTCTATTTTCAGTTCTGTATTGTGAATTCGATACGCCCGCACCTTCATATATCATGCAATTTCAGGGCAATTAAACTCCTCCAAGATTACAACCTACTTTTTGTTTGTGTGGTTTTGCAAGAAAATGAGAAACACCTTCTTTGGTGTTCTCGAAGCCAAGACATCTCCTAGGCGATCGTGTTTGCCTGCCGAGTAAATAGAAAATGCACTAGAGAAGGACTTTAGGACGTCATTAGTCTCAACGAAATGTACTACTTGAGCTTGCTCCTTCTCGTCTCCACATATGAAGAGCCACGACGGAACATCTTCAATGGAAGGCTTCTTGGCCTTCTGCATGGAGGAAAGAACCTCAATAAAATACGGATTGTCCACAGTAGAATTTTCCTTCTTCCCAATGCCTAGTAGATCAGAAATCTATTACTCTAAGTGCCAATCGTTTTGTGGTGTCAGCATCCCAAACCTTAGCCGGCCACTCATTGTGCACATTCGGAGACCATTTATACGGACAACAGTGTCCACGTGTAGTCGGCTTTTTGAATTTGGACTTGTGCTTGATAAACGATTTGAAGAATTTGAACGCATCCTGAGAAAGCTTGGAACATGTTTTATTCTTCTCGTGCGTGCTCTTTGCTTGTCCGAAGTAAGCCTCTCCTAGCCTATCCAGAAGAACATCCATGGTGGCACTCGAGAAGAAGCGCTCCTTTTTTAACTTCTTCCAGTTCTCACTAATTATCTCGTTCCTTGGGTTGAAAAGTCCAAGACTGGGATCAATAGCATGAAGCTCTTTCATGACAAGGTTTTTTCGTTTGCGTCTCTCGACCCACTCCTATGTTGTATAGCAATCGTCAAGTACAGATGAAATTTTCCTGATGGTTACTTTTGGGTACGAGTGTTTGCACTTCTCACCACCTTGATTGAATAGATGCTTTGCAAGCTTCGTAAGCTCGTCATAGCTCAAATTTTCCAGATGTTTAAAAAATTCCCGATTGAGCATGCAATTTTCAGGGTTCCAATCCTGCCGAGCAATAAATTTCTTGTCTGTGTCAGGATTGAAAAGCTCTCCATGAGCGGCAGCAGAAATCACCTTGCTCCAAAGCTTGTACACATCATCTGGAGTTGTAATAAGCCGTAGTTCGTTTGTGAGCTTGAACTTCTCTTCTTTAGCCTTCGTCTTAGAGATTTTTAGGCTCTTGTTTACCTCAATCAGAGAAAATCTCTTAAGCATAGCTTTCTCGAATACCTGCCACATGTTTGTTCCGAGGCATTAGAGATGACAACAGAATTAAATTTCAATTAGTTAGCACTATTTTAGAAGACGTAGGAAACAAGTTGAAATAGAAACACTCATGCACTTTAGTGCGACTCGCGCTAAACTGCATACCTGGAAGTTGTCTTTCTTTCTTCTATTCTCGATTGTCCTCCTAGTTGTTGACGTGATCCCCACAGACTTTGTTGTCATGGGATTCTCGGGTCTTCCCATAGCCTCCCAGACTGAGCAGGCTCCTAATATATTTGTAGCCCATGATGGTTGGATGGCTACAAAATGATTTGTCCGATTATAATATGCCGAGATGCACCGCAACTTCTCGGCATCCTCTGACCAGATAATGAAGCAGTTCCATTTGCAGAAATTCTCCCTCTCGTCTTTGTCTACATTGTTGGCGTCATCAAACATGAACTTACTAGCTTCTACACTATGCTGCCTATTTATAATGTAGAAGTTTCCGCTCTTAATCTCTTCCCACTCAGTAGGCTTCTCGCTACAACCGACGGGCATAATGCAAAGCATCTACTTTGTGTTCTTATTGGATATGTTCAGCAAATAGTTCAACAAGTAGTTCACCAAGTCTTCAACTATATTTGTCTGCTTGGACCTGATGTTGAATGTTGATGGAGCCTCAATTAATTGGGAGATGTCAATCTCTTTTTTGTCTCCAATGCCGAACACATATGCGTCCTTGCAAGTCGTCCAGAACTTTTTGTAGACTACTTGACTCACTCCCTCATAGTCTGGTTTCTTCTCCGTCGCTCGTGAGTATGGAACATTTTCCATTTCGTCCACGTAACTTCCTTGAGCAACCTCTGAAACCTCTGAGTCCTTTGCTGGTGGTGTCTGTTGCTTTGGAGGGGCTACAATTTTCTTCCCATTTTGCTTCAGGGTTCTCTTTGCCTGTTTTGGCGAATTTCTATGTCCCCGACTGCTTCCAGACTCTTGTGCAACTGAGGGCCTCGAACTGTGACTTCTGCTTGGGTTCGTGCCACCCTTTGAGACTGACTGAGGTTTGTTGAACTCATCTTGCATTGCGAACTTGCCCTTCAACGTGTGGAAATCTGTGAAGAGGTGCCTGATCTTGTTGCACAACTTCTTCCATATTAGTGGGGTACCGTTGGCGTTCATTCACTTGTTGTTGTCCAACTTCTTTTCAAGCTCCTTCATCTCACTTCTGTAGGGTGTTGGATGAAGGCTTTCAAGTAACGGGCTCAAATTGAACGATATGAGTACCGGGCCAATGTACACGGCGAAATGATACTGATCATTTTTATCAATGTTGGGTATAGTCGTCATGCATTTTATTTTGATCGTGGGGTTCGTGTCTGCTTCTACATCTTTGATCTTTGTCTGAAATGAGATTTGCAGATACACCTCGGCATTTTTAAATTTGTATGACAAGGTCATTTCATTCCTGAAGGGAACCATGAAAAGACTCCATGCCTCAACTCTGTATGGCTCTTTGAACTCCCAGTATTCTCCCTCAACGAGATGGTCATCAGTGTTTTGATCATCTTCGTCAAACTGGACTTCACATTTTTGGAAGTACATTTCAAGCGTGCTCAATTCATCCTCCATCTGCAGATCAGGGAGGACATGAGTTTTAGGCTTTGAAGTTATCTTGGGTTGCATTTTCATGTATGTTTAGTTTTGGCTCAATTGCAGTTTAGCGCGTAGCACGCTAAATTGCAACTTCCTATATACAGAATACTTGTTTATTTACCGATGTTCAGATGCTGTGTTTTGTGCAGAGTGATCTCTTATTGTTGTGGGGTTTTTAGAGTTCAGTTTGTTTATGCGGATGTCATTTTAGCACGACTCGCGCTAAAATGACATTTACAGAACGAGTTTTATGTGGTTTCTTCCTTCAATCTTAGGAGGAACTATGTTAATTTGATTTACTAGTCTTTGATGTGGAGTTTCAGCCTATATGTCATTTTAGCGCAAGTCGCGCTAAAATGACATATAGTATTTAGTCTGCATCATTTTCTTTGTTATTCTAGTGGTCAATCAATTTTTTGGCATTTTAGTTGTGTCTCTTTATGCCCTTTTACTACGCATCTGGTTTTTAGTATGATTGTGGTTTTCTTTAGTGTGCGTTGTTAGTATTGGTGGTTTCATGTTTTTTAGAAGATTGATTTAATTGTTCATTTAATCGTCTGTCATTTTAGTGCGACTCGCGCTAAAATGACAGACATTGGATTCATGTTTTCTAGTTGTTGAGTCAAACGTATACTCTGCATCTATCATTTCAGTGCAACTCGCGCTAAAATGATAGATGCAGAGTATACATCTAACTACACAAGGCAGTTGAAGTTGAATCAGTTTTCGATAAATTTAAGGTTTCATTTTGCTTCTAAGACTAGTCTACTGAGATTTGTGATTGGTTTAAAAATCAATGTGCATTGGAGCAACATTAAGCACATTCATTGGAATATGCGGACTACAAATTCTGGAATCTATGAACTGCGAAAGCTAATGTACATTTTGAAATTACAAAGATTCGGAATCAGTGTTTGAGAATGCAAGTGGGATCAAAAATGAAGAAGTGAATTGGTCAAGGATATACTTGTGATTGAAATCAAGGAAAGGCAAGAACTGGATCTGGACTAAAAACACAAAAAGGCTAGATTCCGAAGCTAGTTGAATGCTTAAACTGCAATTCACCTCCTAATTAAGTGATTCCTGAACAAAACAACAAACACAGACATTGAGACCTCAATGCTTTGCCAATGAATATAATCCATCCTTCAAATGAAATTCAAGAATCTTAAACCATGTACAAAGCAGCTTACACAACAAGTTTGAAAAGTAATGAAATACAGAAATGAAACTTGGAACAACAAACGTCCAGTGCTTTTTTCTGACACCATAGCCAAAAACAATCTAACATCACACGAGAGAAAAACTGAGAGAAAAATTGTAAATCCCGCACACTGAATTTTGATATGAACTTGGTCGAACTACACCATTGCACAATCCATCAAAATGGTTCCTTCTCAGACTTTGTATCCAGCAACTACCAGAGATTGGAACCCTATACCCTAATCCTAAAAAACATATTTTCACACCAGAGACCACAAGATAATACTTGCAAGAATAAGCAAGCAAAGATTAAGCATCAGTGAAAAGGCCAAGATGAGTGCAATAATTTTCACCTTTGAAGCTCAATAATGCAGCATGGAATTTCATCATGTCTGTGTCGAGGTCTAACGAAACAATAGTACTGATTGTGAAAACAGGGAAGACTCCACTTCAAATAACAAAACCGAAAAAACAATATGAATAGCCACTGATGATTGAAGTAGGATCAAGTCTTGACCCTAACCATGTCATTTACTCTTTGTGGAAAGCAAAAACAAAAAGCACTAGTCCCGCTTGATCGCACCACAAATCCAAAATTGGCTATGGCAATCATGATTCTTGTCTACAACCAAGCTGTCGTCAAACTCTCCTCAGCCTAGAAGTCTCGCATCAACTAAACAGTATTTGAATGCGATCTTGAAATCCTAATTTCAAACCTCCTCCTCCATCATTCAAAAAAATCTTCAAAAATTTCTCTAGAAAGTGAAGTTGCGTGAAAGACTAGTCTGTCCCTTTTTGAAATTAGGGTTTCAAAAATCCTCCGTTCAAAACACTTTCCGTTAGCACCGACAATATTGTCGCAATCACAACAAGTTTGATGGCAAAGTGGAGTGTAAATTGGGGGGAATCACGCACACCTGAAATTTTTGCTAAAAATGGGAACACTAACTTATAACTACTTTCAACATTTAGAGTTCTAAACCGTGATTAGCATTACAAACCCTAAACCCTAAGACTATTGTTGAAAGTGACGCCCTCCACAGCTCAAATATAACAATCAGAAAAGAATTCCTAATCATCAAAACGAGATACCTCCGAATTTCATGTGAGATCGATTCTGAAGCACCCAAGACGAACAAACTCAATCCAACGTTTCATGTGAATTGGATTCTTAAGCAGCCAAAAGGGACAGACTAAACCCAACGATAGAATGAGTTTTCAAGTCCCTGGAGTTCACCTCAGCAAGAAGATTGAAAAGGAAGAGAGGGGTGGGCTCCTGTACGTTTCTTCGCTGCTGCATGTGATTGCAATTTCATGAAGCAAACTTGGAGAAAAGAAACAAGAAAACCTAAATTCCTAATCATCAAAAAGGAAAACACAAAGTGCTCACCTGCCATGATTAGAAGACCTTGCGGATTTGAACCTCGACCTCTTCTTCAGCTCCCCTTCACCAACTTTCAATTTTTCCGATCGTGAGTTCCTTCAAAACACAGGTCTCCCACTATGAGTTCCTTCAAAACATAGGTCTCCCACTGTGAGCTCCTTCAAAACACAGGTCTCCCATTGTGAGCTCTTTGAAAATATAGCTCCCCCACCATGACGTCCTTTAAAACACAGCTCCCCCACCGTGAGCTCCTTCGAAGACAGACAAACTCCACCTCCACTTAGTAGACTCTCACGTTGCAATTTCAATCGCGCGGAGAAGGAGGCACGCAGGAACTTCCAAATTCCGTCCATAGTGAACGCGCCTCACAAGTCACAAAAGCACGGAAAAAAGGAGAAACGGAATTCCAAATTCCCTCCGCAACGAATACGCCTCCATGAAATGAGGGGAAACTCAACGCACACCTAATCCTAAACTCAAGTTTCCAGAAGCATCATGGTTGCTTCCAGTAGGTCAGGGTTTAGGACTTGAGCCCTTGTTAGAGCCAGCTTGTCAAGAATTCGGGGTTGCCAATTCCAGTTCCAGTTTAGGGTTTAGAGTACCTTGACTGTTGCATCCTGTGAGAGTCCATTTTTTGGTCAATGAATGAGAGAAAATAATTTTCAATAAGACAAAAGTACAACTATTCATCCTTGGAATTAAGAGTGGAAGGGGAAGATTTTCTATAGTAGTTTGACTTCCAATAAGTCCTTTTGGATTTTTTCTTTAACCAATAATTCTCATCATATCAAAATGATTTCTATGGTTACTACCCTCTCTTTTTAGGCTTATACCAAATTTAACTTCCCTTGAAGCTTACTCTTCTATTAGGATTCAACAATAGGCAGCAGAGCTTTGTCACTCTGGCTAGGAGAGTTGGGAGGCCCACCATTGATACCAAAAACGAGTGGGCTAGGAATTGGAGGAATCTTCTAAGTCCCCTTGTTTACCATTATCATACATCTGAAATGTGCAAGTTATCAAATGTTGATGTGGACAAAACTTTGAAGTTAAATAAAACCTCATTGAATTACTCTTTTTAATCATTTTATGTTTTTGGAAAAATCTTTTTGGAGTCTAGTTTTAGCATCAAAAATTCAATTTTGAAAATTAATTAATTTGATTTTTCTATTCTAGATCTAGTGCAAAGATTATCGTTGCAAATATTGATTTTCTAGTGTTGAAGACTCTTAGAAATGAGCCTTAAATACGTTAGAACTTTGAGAAAAAAAAACATGATAAATTTATTTTTTTAAATTAAAAATTATATATTTTAAAACTATAAATGTATTGGAATTATGCATGTTATATCCCTTAAGCTCATATTTTTTTGGTGACTAATTTTTTAGTTTTGACATTTGGAAAGGGGATTGAAAGACTTGAAATCACGTTCATAGTTTCAACATCCTCTTGATCAAATATTATAGGGCTTCTTACAAGAGGCTTGAAGCTTTGGAAAGCAAGTTCATTTATAATTAATGAGAACTTAAAATTTCCTCTATGACAATTAAAGTATATAAATTTTGACTACCTCAAAGAAATAGGGTTGATGCAAATTCTATTAGCCTTTTGGGCCAAAATGCACATAGCTGTTCATTCTGAAGGAACTTACAATGTGATTTGTAGTAGAGTTTACAAAATATATGAATTCAACTACAGAAGAACTAAGTATGTCCATTAACTGTTCAAAAAAAGTGTAGGTGGAATGGTAATTTTTCAATAAGAAATGATATTGCTATGAATGTTTATAGGTGTCTAGGAGGAATTTAAAAGCAATCAAAGGTGGGCTCATTTATACTTCTCAAAAAGAAACAAAATCTTAGACCAAACTATCTACAACTAATAACTTAAATTGGCCAAAATGTACCTAGAAAATGATCAATGAAGTATCCAATAGTGATGAAATCAACCTACTAGGCACTGAAGGGCACACTACTAACAATGACATTAAGGGGTGCTAACCCCTAAAGCCCCGAGGTATAATTTGGGTAGAAATTGTGAAAAATTCCACTTTCCAAAGTAGTGAGAAAAAATTGAAAAGAAAAATTATTTTGAAATTCAACCATACAAATTTGAACTAGACTACAAGAGAAATGTGTAGAAATTTTTTTATAAACTTTGACCACATGGATTGAAAGATTATAACATTTGAAGTTAGAAGAAATAGTTTTTTTTAACCATGCTCAACAAGACCAACAAACTTTAATTCGTCCTAGAGTGAGATCTTTACACTACATATGCTTATTTTTTGACATTTTCACCTCGTATCATATAAATTACATACTTGCAAAATTTCAAAATTAGATGAGTGTTTTTGCAAAAAATTCTCCAAATATTCCTAGGTAGCCCAAGCTACTAGAAAAATATTGGGTAGCATAAGTTTTGATCCAAGCACTTGATTAGAAAAAAAATCAGATTTCCACTATAGGGGTACATACTTACACATTATGTCAAAATATTATGAACATATGACCAATATTGACTTCATAGGAACCTACTCCAATTTTCAATTGTTTGCTCAATGAACAATTGTCCTTTAGAGGTTAAGATTGAGACTTAAAAAAAATTAGGTTTTCTCCCTAATTCAAACTCCAATTTATTATGCAAGAAATAAATAATTTGTGTAGAGAGAACAAATATACTCAAGAACATATTTTACTACATATTCCAAATTTTGAGTACATTAAATACTTTTTATATAAAACATTGAAAGGCCATTTGTATGTAACACATTTCATTTAAACTCTATCTAGAAGTTCTAAAAAAAAATCTGAAATATTCTTTTGACTTCCCTATAACATTTAGCATAAATTTAGGCTATTCAAAAAGTGATAGAAACAATGTTCTATTAATTATAGGAATGCATTACTGTTTAGTTTTCTAACAAATACAATAGATGATGGCAATGCATGAAACCAAGAATGTTCTTCATGCAATTCCATCCAAAAGCATTTCAAACTACTATTTCTAGTGCAAATACCTAGAATTAAAAAAAAGTATTTTTTTGCATATTCCAATGCACAAACTTGTCTAAAATGATCTAGACACTTTTAAAAATGTAGATTGCAAGCATTTACGTTTTGAAGTGAAATTAAGTGACACTTTCTTCCAACTTGCAATAAAGGTTTTCTTAACTTAGATTCCTCTTAACCATGCAATTCCAAAGAGTTCATTAAAGGGGATTTTAGAACCTTAATGCGAATAGTTACCTATGATTCAATTTCTAATTTTTTTTTGAAGAAGGAAAAATTAATTAATCTTTTCATAATAAGAATATATTCATTTCTGTATGGGAGATTAAGTGTGGCCACATTAAGTCCAATATAGATGGAAATAAACAACAAAACCTGAATGTTTGAAATTAAATTAAATTAAATGGCACCCTTTATTTTAGAGGTGGAAAATTAGAAAATCATGGATTTAGGTACGTTGATGCTCTACATTTAATTTGGACAACTTGTAACAGTCATAGAGATTTAAAATCTTTACGAACATTGAATATTTTATCATTCTTTCTAATTTTTTGCGCATTCCCCCCAAAATGAAATTATATGGCACCCAATATTTCAAAAGTGGAAAATTAGAAACAATAACATTAAAGTGATGGACTGTAGTAAGCAAAAAACATTTAGTTACTTAGCACTTGCAACGACAAATAACGGTCAAAGGTGTAAATGATTTGAATTTCAAAATTCCATGAGAGTTCTCACGATTTCTTAGGGGGGAAAGGAATTATATGTTTAAAAAATAAATAAACTACTAACAACGGCTCTCTACGGTTTAAAACAATCTAATCAAGAACTGAAAAAAATTATAGTTGGTATGTGCAACCCAAAAGTCATGGTGCAAGTTGCACATGATTTGAGTTCCCAAATTCCATGAGAATTCTACATGAAACAACTTCTATTTTAGTTTCTTAAATGTTGTAGTTAAAAGATGTACCCTCTAGAAGGCAGTGTGTGAAAAAAAGGGGCAAAAAAATAGGTACAAGTTGCAAATGACATTGACATTTGAAATTCATGAGAAAAATAAATCAATGGCTCTTTTATCCATTCCTCTACATGAATGAACTTTGATTTTAGTTTGAAAAATATTTTGTATGGTGCAAATGCTCAAGTTTACAAGAAAATGTGGAAATAAAATGTGGAAAAAACAAGTGGTGCAAGTTGTTTAGGATATGGACATTTAAAATTTGTAAGGAAAAAAAATTAATGTCACTTTTATCCAATCCTCTACATGAAACAAGTTTTATTTTCATTTGTCGCATGTTGTAGTTTGAAGATGTTGAAGTCCACATAGCAATGTGGAGAAAACATTCTGGAAAAGATAAAGTGAGAACATGCAAGTCACATGGACATTTCAAATTCATTTGAAAAAACACTCAATGTAAAACTTAAGTGGCTTTCATGAGTGCACAAGGTAATTATTAGAACAATGACATCATGGAATGATTTATCATGATTGATTGGCCTCATGATGGTGGCTTCTTCAATTCTTCCATCTCTTCGAGTCTTAAAAACTTCATTTTCATTAGAAAGGAGGAGGGAGAAACACTATAATTTACAAAGGCATAGAATTCTTCCTAAAATGTAGTTGCAAAACTTTAAATGCAATTTAGCCAAAATAAAAAAAATGTAATGCAATACATCTTTGTAATTAATTGAATTTTAGAGGTCCATTGCTTTTAGAAATTATTGTCATGAATTTTTCTTTAATATGTTGGATTACATAAGTCTGTGTTGTACGGTTATCATTATTTGATTTTTAATTATCAACTTAGGGTACAGTGCACATTCTTTAAGTATGATTTTGCCCTTTTTAAAAATTGGATGAACATCATTCTAGGGGGTCTATTGCATTTCCAACTTCTGAGTATTTTTTTCTTCTATGTGAGGTGACATACTTTTATGTTATTAGTTTAATATTATTTAATTCACTAAAAGTCTAGTGCACATTTATCTTCCGTGATTTTTTAAGTATGATTTTGCCCTTTTTTAAAATTGGATGAACATCATTTTAGGGGAGTCTATTGCATTTCCAACTTGTGAGTATTTTTTTCTTCTATGTGAAGTGACCTAAGTTCATGTTTTGAGGTTATTCAAGTTACAGTAATTATATGAATCATGTATGTTGAAGTCAAACAACCCTCAATTGTGAAACCTAAAGCCTAAACCCTAAACCGTATTGTTTGTTCTCTCATTTATGAATCTGAACGTATGTTCCCACTTAGTATTAAATGTGTTGTTACTAAGGGTCTTAGGAATGAATTCAGGACTACTTCTAGACCAAATTTAGATTTCAAAGAACACCTCTAACACCAAGTGGGAACATACCATGAACCATGAAAATTTTCACGAGAAAAATGAATGCAAGGTCGTCTTAAAAGTATCCAATATTATTTTAGAATCCACTAATTTTCTTGACATTGGAAAAGACATGTGACCCTCCGAAAGTGTGTGAAGTATAATTAGAACATAGAATTTCCTAGACTTAAATAACTTGAATACACTGTAGTGAAGACGCAATCTATTAAAAACAAAAATCAAATCCAGTTGTGCGCTAAGTAAGCATTAATTTTAGAGAAAACATTTTTCAATCATAGCTTCTTTAAAATGAAAATACAAATACAGGAAGAAAAGGAATTGAGTTCCAATTGTTACTAATATAGGTCTCTCTTTGCCTATAATAAATTGACACGCCACTGAAAAAAAGTCAATGCACAGTAATTGAAGAGTATGAAGAAAAGGTTGCATACTCCATAAATTTCGTAGTACCAATGGTGGGTTCCTGAATTAGAAGGCGCTTTTTCAAGTACAATTTCCTCCGGTATGAAGATTCTCATGGTTATTTAAAATAGGTAGGAGGTTCAAAAAATTGGACGAAGTTCGCGCCATAGTGTTCCTGCCAAGAAGTGGAGTGTGCATCGTCAACCCAGATGCGAACGTCTCCTTCTCCCTTTTTCTTCGACGCCTGTGTGCACTACTCTCCTTGAATGCATATTTCACTTGCATACGTATGTTGTGACTTGTGAGGCAATCCCAGGTTTTGTTTTGTAATTATATTATGAGGGTGTCGTTGTTGTTTGCTGATTTCGTTAACGACATCTGTCTTTGCAATCCAATACGTATGAACGGAGGATATAGTGTCCAATTACTGAGATATTCTGAACGACTAGCTTGCAGGATCATAGTATCACTTGCCGTTCCTTCCTTCACACAGAGAATGCGTAGTTTTTCAGATCTCATCTGATGATTACATATTTGTGATGATTCAAACCATCGACATAGCAATGGACGTGCAGCAAGAGTGCTTCATTTCTAAATGGTATCGGTGAATGTATGGTGGAGTCAGAACTGATGTCTGTAATTGAATATTACTATAAATAGTAACATTGGTGATCTGTAATATTCGCGACTGGTCCCGAGAATTACGGAAGTAGAGACTGAGATTACACTTCGCTATTTGAAGACTGTAGATTGCACTTTAGCGCGAACAGCGCTAAAGTGCAACTCTCCTCTTTTGAGTGGAATAAGTTAGAGCCTCCTCTTTAGAAAAGGTGGATTGCACTTTAGCGCGAACAACGCTAAAGTGCAATCCACCCTTTTTCGAATGAGGGAATCGCATTTTAGCGTGAACAACGCTAAAGTGCAATTCCCTCTTTCGAATGGAATAAATTAGAGCCTCTTCTCTAGAAAAGGTGGATTGCACTTTAGCGTTGGTCGCGCTAAAGTGCAATCCACCCTTTCTCAAATGGAATAAAAAAGACACTCCTCTCTAGAAAAGGTGGATTGTACTTTAGAGTGACCAACACTAAAGTGCAATCCACCCTTTCTCGAATGAGGGAATCGCACTTTAGCGCGACCAGCGCTAAAGTACAATTCCCTCCTCTAGTTTACGAAATATATTACCGTGCAATGCGTAAAAGGCTGAACTAGAATTCCCTCTTTTATAAGTGTTGGATTGCACTTTAGCGCGGGTCGCGCTAAAATGTAATCCCTATTTCAGCAGAAGTGGTGTGCATTTCAGCACGACTTTGACATTGCATACTCTGATGTTTTTGTTTACTGATTTTCTCCTTTTGTTGTTTAGGAATCATGAATGTCACTGGAATGCCCCCTCACGGTATGGACGATTCTGATGACGAGTTCGGAGTCCTTGAAGGAATGAATGCTGGCATTCCATACTATAAGAAAACTACGTCTACTTGGACATCCAGCCAAAAACGACGTATGCCCACAAAAACGCGACACGTCGCAGAAGACGTTGGGGTGTCAGGCCAAAAAAGTGAAGATTTTGCTCTGATGTCTTTGATAACATTGTTAGATTTCAGTCACAACATACTGATGCTACGAAAAACAATAATGCAATGTAAGACATCTAGGTGGACATCAGATGTTTCCAAGGATGTCTACAATAACATGTTCAACCACGTCACCATCTTTGGTCAAACTTAGCTCAGAAGTTGATTTAGAATTTTGTTTCTGTCAGAGGTAAAGTGACTGCCCTAGGTTAAAAAGAGGACAACGGGCAGGTGGTAATTGCTAAAAGCTTATGTGGCATCTGACGTGGCGTGATGAGGTGGAAATTGTGTGACGTGGACATAGATGATGACGTGGCATGTCACGTTAGCATACTTGACCTATCCATGTTCCGATCTTGGATGTCTCTGTGGACGTCACAAGTGACGTATTGACGTCTACATTGACGTCACTTCTGGCGTCAACATTTTGTACTTACTGCGAATGTAACTTCAAACCACATACTATCCACTGTGCGTTTCATTATGTCTAACTAGACGTGTGGGTGTTGTGGAAGCAATTGTAGGCGTCTTCTTTGATGTCAAAATGACTATAGATGCATGACATGACTTTATGCCCAAGGTTGAATTTGCACATGATGCACGTCCTTCCTATGTAGTACAAAATGACTTATGTGTTTACTTGATTTAGGTTCATTTTTGGGCTATTGAAGTCTTACATTTTGCACACGTTCAACAAACTTCATTAGGGTAAAATTTCACCCTATTCATATGATGTCACTTGCAGCACCAAGCAAGACAGACTCTGCCACAAAATGCACGTTCAAGATGCAACGGGTCTACTTAGAAGACATGAACATGTTGATGGCTTTGTATTTCTCAGACGTCCTACATGACGTCAAAATGCTAGCACAGCAAACACATGTCAGTGATGTGAACACCCTATGTTTCCTCCTCAGATGCAATGTCATCGCTAACTACGACAACATACTCTCCACCATTGTCTGCTGGTTGGCGCACCGGGTCCACGACTTGTTGCAGTGGTTGTAGGCCATCAAAGTCCCTATCATTCACCAACTGCACCATATAAGAAAACTGTGTTTTTTCTGATGTTAGGCCAAAAATGTTGTACGTCCAGGATAACATCATACGTCTGAGAAAACATTGGGATGTCACGTCAACGGACGCTGGAAAAGCAGAGATTTTGGTTTGATGTTGTAAAAAGCATTGCTAAATTTCAGTTACAGCATATTGGTGCTATGAAAAACAATGATGCAATCTAAGACATTGTTGTGGACATCAAATGTTTTAAAAAATGTTCAGAAATTTTTTCAAAATGTTATAAGCTATATAGATTTAATTTATATAAAAATTTTATATAAATTAGATGAATGGATTTGTTATGAAAAAAGGTTTACAAAATCATATCAATATTATATTATATAAAAATATTTATTTTTAACTTAAGATTTAAATTCTAAATTTTATTAGTTTAAAATCATAAATTTTGCATCAAATTTTAATAATTTTTATTGGTATTTCACCTTCTTAACTTATTATTTTCAAATCATTCATATCTAATGTGGGATGATTTTCTAGTGTTCTTGGACTTTGAGATATTTGACATCTTAACCCTTAAAGGACCAAGGCCTTTTTTTTGTCAGAAAACATTGAAAATTGTCATTTCTATAGCAAAGAGTAAAAGAAGTTTTAATTTTTTTCACATCTAACTAAAGGATCTTACACCTAACAACTAGAAAAAATTGTAGAAAAAATTTCAGAATTTTTGACCGCATAGATTTAAAGTGGAAAAAACAAGTTTTTTTAGCGTATTGAGAGACTAGATTTTTTGACTTTGTAAAATTTTTGCACTACAGAGTTTTGAGATTTAAATATTTATAGTAGAAAATTGAGTTGAGAGTTCAGGAAAATAAATAAAAAATAAAAAAAAATTAAATTTCATTCTTAAGAAAATTGTTAAGTAGAAGTAGGTATGAGATAGAAGGAAAATCTAAAATATTAATATATTTTAGATGGAATTAAAATGCACTAATCCCAATGGTGAGATTGTTCTAGCAAGTAAACTAAACCACGTGAAATTTTTATTTTGAAAAAATTGTAAAAATTGCATTCAGAAATGCATTCAACAAGTTATTTTTTTCAAGAAAATGCTCTAATTGCCTAAAAAACAAAAATGTCCATAACTTTCTCATAATAAATCCAAATGAAATGAATCAGAGCTTTCCAGATAGACAAAAATACAATCTACAATTGAAATTCCATATTGGATGTATTGTTGTGTCATACTATATTGAAGTTGATGTTGCAAACAACATTGATGTGAATGTCTAATTTCATACTACAGATGTTCTTTTGAATGTTTACAATGACGTCGAAAAAAACATAACTAAGACATGCAAATGTTTTTTAAAACATCATTTTAGACATCATTGTATTTATGTTGCTGCTCATATTTTAGTTTTGTATATCCTATATTGTTTGTCATGCCTCCTACAACCCACTAGTATAACAGGCTTGTCTTTTCATCAGTTAATAAGTAGATTTTTGAGCTATTCAATATACTTGATAAATATAGTGTATGGCATATTGTATGGTGTATTTTGTATGGCATGTTGTATATATTTTGTATGGCATATTATATATATTATATTTTGTATGGCATATTATATATATTATATTTTGTATGGCATATTTTATATGTTGTATTGCATATGATATACCATATATTGCATATTTTATATTGTGTACAACATATTACTACATTGACAACATTAGAACGTCCAATACAATGCATACATGCGTTCTAGGAGATGTCCCAAAAAATAAGTGTGTTCATAATTGCATCTCCTTCTACGAAGATCAAACAAGTGGACGTCATCGTTGACATCCTACAATGCAAGAAGCCATCTGCTACCCCAGCATATACTTGTGCTGGCTTGTACAAGCAGACATCTCCTATAACAGGGTATGCTTTAAGAAGCACACATGTGCAAACTTCACACGCTCGAATGGACATTTCAATCAGCATACAATTGTTTCACTTGACGTCATTTAAGACACCTGGACGTCTACAGCAATGTCTTAGAAGACATCCTAAAATGCTAGGCAAACTAGGCAAGTGGCTCCAAAAATGCCACATCAGCATCCGTGGATGCCATGTCAACCAATTCCGTCAGCACCGACATGGCATGTCACGTCAGTTACACGTCAGATGTCACATCATAGACGGGCAATGGATGAAAAAAATGACACTTTGGCTTTCCCGCGCCTAGATGGCAGCCACATGTCAACTTCTGAAGTTACCCGTTGACCGATGTTTTTTCAGACATGACAATGCTGGGCCTGTAAATCTAATGCAATGTACCATATTTTTGGCATATCCACAGCAGCACGATATAATTGGACATCAGTCCAGACATAGAAGACGTTACGTGCGATGTTCGAGTGTCCAAATTGCGATATCGCGGCAGACACAGTTTTCTTATTGTGCTAGAGTGCGAAGGTCTTCCTCGTCAGCTTTGGAATATGAAGTGCGTTACCTTCTACAACAAAGATGGTGTTCTAGTTGGTGAAGGTACTTGTCACAACGTGAATTCAGACCTGGTACTTGGTGCCACTAGTCCTCTTGGTGATAGTCATGTAGCAGTGTTCGTTGCGAAGACCCATTCAGAAGAACACCTCCCTGAGGAGTGGGTAACTATACTCTTTGGTAGCTTGGCCCATCAAGTATGTGCATTGTCGTGGGGCGAGCTTGCAAGACCATGAAGCTCCACATAATTTTAACCGTATCCAAGTAGCTCTTTTGAACCTATCGTCGTCGACTTCTGCACGGCCATATTTGAGTACAATCAGAAATCCATCAGGTGAGACTTATGTGAAGAGAAAGGATCTCCTTACTCAGGAATCCATCAACGCTGTCTCCAGCAGAACTTGTTATAGCCAAAATTGTGTTCAACCGTTTTCGAGGGAAAAGATTAGAGCCTTCAGGGAACGTATGTATTATAATTCAACATTTAAGCATAGAGATTTTATGAAGACGGAGGTTCACAGACAAGTTCATCGAAACTCATGTGGACGAAGGATGGTTACAATCGAAGAGATACCTGTATATATGCGAGCTTGGATGCATATATCCGGTGTTCCGAAATCCACTTTCTATTGCTATCAGACGTACATGAACAACGGTCGAGAAGCATTAGACCATGGCAATAAAGGACTTCAGAAGTCTAGAAAGCACACTCAACAAGTTGTTGCTTCATTGAAGTGCATCCTAGAGAAACAAGCTAACGATAGGCCACATCGTACAAGGACACTCAAGACAGGGGAGAAGGTTGTCTTCATGTGTCTTCCCGCCACTTTTCAATGAAAGAAACAAATCAAGGAACTGAACGAGGTGAATGCTGCTTTCGGATTGAAGGAGGTATCCACTTCAAGCTTGAGCAAGATTAGAGCTTTTAAGTTCTCAGAGTTCGAAGTGAAGAAGCCAAGGGACAACTTCGCTCGGTGCGCAACTTGTGATACATTACAAGTGCTCAAAAGAGCTTCACTTACTAGGTCCATCACTAATCTCAAGTGGAGTAGGAAGTTGGACAAGCATCTTGCCATTGCTCGTGCTCATAGAGACTATTACTATATAAACCGGTACCGATCACATAATTTTCCATATGAGTGTCTTACGGTCATGCATGACAAAATAGATCACTCTAAGACCGACTCTCCTGTCTTTTCACATAAAAGCAAAGACCTCGATGGATTAGTGAAGTTGCTAGTGTCTATCACTGGCATGATTGCACATGGTCATGGTGATGTGTGCTATGCACATTATGGTTTAGATATGTTTGCCCATGACTCCAACTACACTATTAGTTCCATGGCCAAATTGTTACGCGATCTCGAGTTGCTACCAAAGTCTTCTTCTCGAGAACTATTTATGGGATCAAGGTCTACAAATTTGTTCAAGGCAATTCTGAAGGGTGCGGAGATGTGCGAAGCTTCACTACCTCCGTTGCCGAAGGTTTTGGTTTTGGCAACTCCATTGCCACCTGTTCTCAACGTGCAAATGGATAATGTCATAGGTGACATGCTAGCATGTGAACTTAGGGTCTTTAGCCTAGGAGCCTAGGCTTCTATATTATAGGTACCTATCATTATAGGCACAACAGATATGTGATCTGTTTTTGGTCTTTGCTGGTTGCAAAGAAGATTTTTTGTGAAGTGTACGTGAACTTCATAATAGTGGGTCACATGCATAATGACATCGATGCATTGTTCGGAAGGTGGAGCATGGCATTGAAGAAAGAAAGCTTCTTTACAATTCCGTTACTTATGAAGTCATTCATGGATGTGGAATCCATTCCCACTATCCCACACCTCATAGAGGAGGTGGCCGATTTCAAAGGATTCATTGAAGGCAAGCTCAATGACGGCAACGACATACTTGTTGGACACACAAAATCATAACAAGTGAAGTTCTATTTGGATTCAACGGGATGCCCAGTCATGAAGTACAAAATATTGTGTACTGATGCAGATTGGCTAGGGGAGAACGGTAGAGCCATTAAGTTGTGAAAAGATTTGAAAGAAGATGCTAAAGGGCGTAGTTTGTGGTCTAGAGGAAGTCCATTGCCTATTCCACATAAAGCAATGAACGATGTAGAAAACATTGTGAAAGGCATATCATGATTTATAAAGTATTGGGAGAAATTATGCAATGCAGATGTTACTGGAGAATCTCGAAGACGGTATAAGCATTTGGTTCACTACTAGCGACCTTTGACATAAATCACATCCGTCGACATATTGATGGACATATTTTCGTAAAGTGGGCCAATAAAATGTTCTGGCAACCAAATCCACCGTTTTTGCTTGACCTTAGTGCCCTGCACTTGGAGCGTCGTGTCTGGACCGCAAAATTTGACGTTGAAGCTCTAGGTCGTCTGGTACATAAATTGCATCGTGAAAGTACAACATGTCATCCGTCATAGTATAGGCTTGAAATCGTTGACGAATATCCGCTGGCGACCATTCTGAACCATTTGTAAAAAATGCCAATATTGGCTTAAGAGAAGTGTCTTCATGGAGAGCACTTTTAATACCTTGCATAATTTGGTTGTCACTCCATATTGGTGCACATGCTTCCAAAGCCGCCAGTCGTAGTAATGGTTTTGAATATGTCTGCCTATCGTATGAAATATCGGTACGTCGTGACAACATATCAGCGCACCCGTTCAAAGATCCCGGCCTATGTTGAATGTCGAAGTTGAAAGCTAAAAGTTGCTCAGCCCATCAAGCTTGACATCTGTTGAATTGTTTAGTCGTCATAAAATGCTCTAGATTCTTATGATCTGAAATCACCCGTATCTGATACGGTGACCCCTCGAGATACATGCACCAATCTTGGAAAGCTAGAACAATGGCAAGCAACTCTTTGTCGTAAATATCATAGTTTTGCTCTGCGGGCTGCATTTTAGAACTGCGATATGCACATGGGTGTAAGTGTCCGTCGTCGCCACGTTGCGATAAAATACCTCCTGTGGCCTTATCTAGTTTCAACAATAAAGGGTTTTTGAAAATTAGGGTGAATGAGCGCCGATGCCTTTGTGAACCGAGACCACAATTCTTTAAATGCTTCTTTTGTTGAAGGGGTCCATTCAAACTTCTTATCCCTGTGTGTCAAAGTCATAAGAGGAACGGTTATTTTTGAATAATCGGAAATAAATTGGCGATAAAAGTTTGCAAATCCCAAAAATGATTGAACCTCTTTCACATTGGTGGGTGTAGGCCACTCTAGAGTTGACACATTTCTAAGCCATTGTTAGACACAATCATACCCAAAAATTCCACAGAACTTTGGTGAAATTGACACTTAGAATCTTCAGCATAAAGGCCATGCTTACATAGTCGTTGAAGAACCTCCCTTACCACCAATTGATGTTCTTCCATGTCCTTTGAAAAAATAAGGATGCCGTCTAGATAAATTACCACTGAAATATCAAGAAGATCGTGGAAGATGTCTTGCATATGCGCTTGAAATTGGGCCGGAGCATTTGTCAAACCAAACGGCATCACTAGGTACTCAAACAACCCATAGCGTGTTTTAAATGTTGTCTTAAATTCATGGCCTCTAGCCATCCTTAGTCGGTGATAAGCCTGACGAATATCCAATTTCGTAAATATCTTTGCCCCCGCCAATCGATCCGTTAACTCCGGAATTAATGGAAGAGGATATCGGTTTTTTATTGTCACCTTGTTTAAATTCCTATAGTCAACGCAAACCCTAATAGATCCGTCCTTCTTCCTGGCAAATACTATGGGTGCGGACACCGATGATTTGGAGCGTCGAATCCAGCCTTTGCCCAAGTTTTCTTCGAGATAACGACGGAGCTCCTCTAATTCCAAAGGGGACATAGGTCGAAGACTCGTGTTGCGGGGTTCTTGGCCTTCTTTAAATTCTATCTTCATGTCTGATGCGCTATGACCTGGTAAATCGTTTGAGGCTTTTTCGCTAAATACCTCATATAAATCTCGACATTCCGCCGGGATACATTCTGCCAGGGGTTCACTAACTGCATTCCCTCCAGCCAGCTCTAATACCTCCAGCATAAATAAATCAGCTCCCTTTTTGGATAACTGAAAAGCCGCTGCCGAGACCCAAGCATGCTTCGGCGCCTGGAGTCGAGGGCTACTGCAACCGCGACCTCCCCCGAGCTTGTTCGATTGGATGGGGGCTTGATTTTCCCTGGTCGAGGGACTGCCAGTTGCCTCCTGTATTTTGGCTAACTCCACGGTGGGACCACCGCCTTGAGTTCCTGCAGGTGCCGTAGAACTTCGAGGCTCCACCGTGCCAGCTTCAAAGCCCCTTACAGCGTGTGCTGTTTCTCCATTCACCCGCCCTGGCTTTACAGTCGTCCTTGTTAACTGAAGACAATTCTATTGACAATACGTTGATTCAAAAACCACCTTCTTGAGGGACCACCGAATGGTCGGGTCATGGCGGACCAACCATGATGTTCCTAAAATACAAGAATAACATCCCGTGTTAGTTATATCGGCCACCACCACTTCGCGATGGTTTTCCACCTCCAACTGCACCGTCGCTTCATGAGTGATAAGCCCCGAGCTAATGACCCTACCATCAACCACCCTAACCTCTCGCGGCACTGCTTTCGGCTTTATCTCCGCTCCGCAATGTCGAGCAAAATCTTGATGCATAAAAATCCCTGTAGCACCGAAATCTATAAGAGCGGTGGTTGGAACCGCATTAATGCAAGCACTCAATGTTAAGTGCGCAGTTGGTTCAAAGGTGGCTCGTAGATAATGTAGAGACGATGTTTCGCCCAGAACTTGCAAAGGACGAAACACGTTATTGCCATTAACTAACCCAGACTTTGTAACTACTGTTGCAGCGGTTTGAAGCACGCCCGGGTACCGAATTCTCAGTCCCGGGCTCTTACTTTTCCCGACTCATTGACCTTCATATCCTCTCTTTCAGCAATTGCAAGGAATGCTGGTTTAGAGGGATTTGTGGGACATTTAGATCGAATGTGACCATGTAATCCGCAACCCCAACATCTTCCTTGACGTTGATAATCCAGACGCTCGGCGGCCGTCTTTGCCATGGCAGCCGTTCCATAACTAGCATCAATCTCCATTGGAACCGGTCCCGTCCCACTTGAGATAGCTTGAAATCGCCCAATAGAATCTCTCGCATGGGAAGATGGAACCGATGGAACCGATGGTCGGCATCCTTGATGCCATGCCCATAACCGCTCATCAATTCTGGATGCCATGGCCACCCACTCATGGAGCCGCCTTGGTTGCGTCTCTACCGTGGCAATCGAATCCAAAATTTCCTCCTTAAAGCCTCCACGAAATCGTGCCATCAGACTGGATTCATTCCAGTCGACTTGTGCGGCATACTCATTAAACATAGAAATATAGGTTGCAATTGACTCCGTTTGCCGGATCCGTCCAAGACGATCCTCCGCGTTGCTTTTGCGATCAAGCTCCCCATAAACGGCGATTACTGCTTCACGGAAGGCATTATAATTGCTTAATAGTTCATGGGGTTGTCCTTCATCAAGAGCTTGGAGGATTGGCATCGCCCAATTCTGTGCGGCGCAGAAAGGGCATAAACAATTTTATCTTCGTCATGACAATAGGCTCGTGGCTTACCTCGGAACACCAAACGCAATTGGGCGAACCATTTATATATCTCACCACCCTTTTTTCCTGCAAATTTCTCAGGCGACGCAACCTTTGAGTCTCTATTCTCAAATCTTTCACCATTAGGGTCTCCCGCTCTGGTCTGAGCAGAATCACCAGCCCTCCTCAGTTCCGATGGTAACGCTTGCATTAATTGGGCCCCATCTTTCTCCGTAACCTGTTGCACCATATGAAGGATGGCGGCCTGAAAGGCAGCTTGAACTTGTTGCTGAATAATCGTTGCCAATTCGGATTCTAGTCCTGCCAGCAATGTCTGCTTGGCACCTTCCTCAGATCCCTCTCGCTCCATGAGTTTCCAGGTCCATCCCCAACTACGGTGCCCTCCTTACTCACAAATCAGTTATTCGCAACTCCCGGTTCGGAAATGATCAATCATGGTTGTCAACACCGTATTCTGGACCTACGAAGCATGGACAGTGGCTTTGACTCGACATAATGTCAGGACTGAGGTTCGGGTTCGATGCTGTCGATGCTTCTCTGGACTGTTCTTCGAAAAGTGAATTTCATGGTATGCACGTCATGTGGAATCGAAGCACGTTGCAGACTCATCATGATTCCCTCATCCTAACTCACTCCTCCGTATCTATATACCTCGACCTAATTATCACCTAACACGCTTAGAATTACAGACTCAGGATTACCACAAAGAATCATCGCGGAAACCAGATCAGCTCCGTCATCAGGAGTTCAAATTACAAGATGTTGAGTGAGGGTCAACGCCCCCCTCACTGGGCTTAATGCTGGTTTCCAGTAACTGTTCTTCCGGTATCCTCATAACCGCATTGGAATCACCGCCCCCTGGTCGAGCTTGGCTCCTGGAAGTTGGTTCCCCGTCCGAGAACTCGTCCAGCTGGAACGACGGAGTCGTAACATGGCGTGATGTGAAGATAGCGCTTGAAGAACCACTTCCTAATCCTACCATTTTGAAGGATGTTTTTTGGCCTACTACACATGTTCAAGCAACTCAAGAGAATCAATTAGACGAAGTCGGCAAAGACCTTGAAGAGTTTGGTGAGGATGATGCTTATGTGGGGCCTTTACAAAACCGTCCACAACCGTCTTTTAGAGTGGCTCGAGATGTCTTTGAAGGCTATTTTGTTGCAATAAGGCCTACAAATGGTGACTCCCATCCACTTTGGATCGGAAGGGCATTGTCTAATCCGAACTTGAGCCCTGAAAATCCAAATTGCATCCTCATTCAATACTTCCGTCCGACATCAAGGAATCAAGATGTGCAAGACTTCTACACTGGATGGGACAACAAAAGAGGTCTATGTTGGAGAGTAGATGAAACTAAACCTCCCATTTGGTAACATACGGATGCTCTTATGACAGCGTGGAAGTCTAGGATCCAGAAAGACACGATGGAGTGTATGATCAAGATTCCGGCTACACAAATTGAAGTCATCAAACAAAGCCTAGCTTCATTTACTTGAAAAACCATACTATAGTATGAGTACATGTTTACATGTTGATTTGAATTTGTAGTTTAGTAATATTTCTATGTTTTGGAGTGTATTTTTTGTTCTTAAAAATGAAGAAATGTTATTTTTAGTTTAAATTATTATGAATATATTATTGTCTTTTGTTTTCTTGCGTGTATTGTCTTTGCAAGACATAAATTGTTGAACAAAAAGGATAGTGGGAATAACCACCTTTTATTGTGTTAATATATTAAGCACTTGTCACATTTTGGATAGGAGGCCGGTTGGTTGTTACAATTTTCTTGCCTGTAAAGTTCACTAGCAGCACCAAGTCATGTTCATCTTTGAAGCGCTCAAACGAGCTCAACGGGAATCAAACTCGGACCACTTGAATGAGATTTGTAGCCCCTTCCAACCAACCATTTAGCTCATGACTTGGTATCTAGTATTGAACAAACTACTTGTTTATAAGAATAAGAGTACTACTATAAGACCATTTAATTTTAATGTGTTCACTGCCTTTATAAATAACTCTCATTTTAATGAAAATTACATCTTTAGAACATGAACTTCCTATCTATCTAACTAAATTGTCTTGAATGAAAACTGGTTCTTAGATGTCTAAATGAACAATATTATTTTGGGAGGGCTCCAACCTTCCAAAATATTGAATATGAGGTTAACTCTCTTTCAAGTGAAAATTCTCTAGCTTAGAAGTATTAATAACTAGCACAATATTTTTCAACAATACTCATGCGTTGCGTATTTTATTTTTGTCTTATCAAATCTGGATTTTAAACTCTCAAAATGTAGATGAAAATGTTGAAGGTTGAGAACATGAGCATCTCTTGGGATAGAAATGTAGGATTTAGTATGTGACATTGCACTTAGTGTAATCGATGTGAAGTGAAGCCTCAAATGAAGCTCCTTGTCCAAACGTGTGTGTCTAAAACCTTAAATAAAAGTCGAGAACTAACCCCTTGAAGATGTTGTTGTTTTCTATACACTTTCCCCTATTATATATATAGAAGGGGGGAAATTGAATAGCACATGAATCCCATCCAAGTTGTAAATTTCAAACTAAGTCACAAACATACTACTGGTCAGCTGAGAATTTTTTGGGAATTTTTGAGTGTTCATAGAGGATTAAATAAATTCAATATACGGACAACATACACTAGCTCTTTTGGAGGGCAACTTCCTCAATGGTTAAAGTAGTAAGTTATACAAGTGTCCACCTTCTCCTTTCAACTTTGTTTGTTCTCTTCTCCAAATTGCTAAACATCCAGCCAAGAAAAGAAACCCTTGGTTCAATTCACCAACCCAAACCTCAACACCGACAACATCCAACAAAGTATTAATACAACAAGAGCGCTTCAAAACTCCACTTAGTTCTGCAGATTGATACAATGTATCAAGTATGATTCATGTGTTTTTTTTTCATTTTCTATGAAGTGCCATAGTGGCAATATTAAATGTAATAGTGGTGCTCCAAATTTCAACATTCATCCACACAATGGATAGAAAACATCACATTAGCACATATCACATATCCATAATTTTAGTTTCATCCACAGTTTGGTAATTTCATCCAAGATTTCTTTTTAATTTGAAGTTTTCTGGTGATTTACAGGGTTTTTTTCATGTTTTTTTTCTATAGGTGTGATGCCAGGTCAAAAAATTTGGTGCAATTTTGCACCAAATTGCAAGAAAAATAAACACTGCTGTATGATAGCCAATACCTTCAAGTCTGTTCAATTGCGTTTCTGTTCCTTGTCTGTTTTGAAAAGCTCCGCTTGTTTGTTTCAACATGACTTACTTCCAATGCATGCAGCTTCCAAAGTTTCATACATACATGAATTTAATTCTCCTCAAATCTCCATAGCCACTTCAACTGTACAGATTCTCTGAATTTCTGTTTTGCAAAATCCAGTAACTTAACCCTAAAGGACGTGTGTGTGTGTGTGTGTTCAGGGATACATTGTCAAAAACTGCAAGGTTTTGGTATGTTATTCAAAAATGAAAATTGAAACTTTTCTAAAACTTTTTTGCAATTTTTTTTATAAATAAAATATGACAAAAGATAGCTAGTTGAAAACAAAACTTTTTTGTGAAATTTCAACTGTATAAAACTGAAGTTGAGTATTTCAGTAGAAAGTGGAAAAAAATTTCAGCCATTTGACCACACGGATTGAAAGATTATAACATTTGAAGTGAGAAAAAAAAACGTTTTTTCATTCCTGCAAAATAGGGTCAGCAGACTTTGGGCCCTTTTGGAGTAAAATTTTTGCTTTACATGAGCATGAGAATTCTGACCATTCATAAGTATATGATATTAGGTTCACTCTCAAAAAAATTTACATGAAAATACAGAGTCTAGCTTTTTCTAAATCACCCTGCAATGCAAGGAGGTTCAATGAATTTGCAATACACTAATCATTTTTGAATGATTTCTTGTCCGGTAAGGAAATTTTCTATTTGAAATCCAAACAGCAAAAAGTTAGAGACAAACATTTGGAATATGTGGAAAAAATTTCAAGAATTTTGACTTCATCGATTGCAAGATAATAAACCTTGAAGTTAGAAGAAAATGTTTTTTTTGCGAAACCACCCCAACATAGCTAACAAAGTTTGACTCCTCTTAAAATTTGATTTGAGGATTAAAATTTGTTGTTTTTTGGACAATTTCATGCCATATTTTATTAGTTACATACATGCCAAATTTCAAAAGTTGATAATCTTTTTTGCAAAAGATTCTCCAAAGATTTCCAAATTGCCCAAGCTACCCGAAAAGTTCAAGGTAGCATAACTTATGATTTGGACACCTAATTAGAAAAAAAATAGTTTTTCACAAAGGAGGAATATGTTGACACATTGTATTCAAATTTCATGATCATTCGACCAAAAATGACTTTGAAGTCTAAAATTCAATTCTAGTCTAAAATTCAATTCTAGTCCAAAATTTGTTTTACCATCATGTTTGAATGAGTAACACCAAAAGCACTGACCTTCTATGCACCAAATATCAGAGTATGTTTGGCATTGTTGAACATAGATTTTGGAACAACATTGGGAGTTGATTTTTAACCTTTTAATCCTTAAAGGACTAAAGAGCCTACTTTGGTCTTTTTGAGAACTCAAGCAAGCTCTATTCACTTTACAATTGGAGTTTTTGCACAATTCTTTTAGTATGGATGCGTCTCATCTACATGTGAAGCTTTGTTTCATGTCATTTCAATAAATATTGCAAAAGTTAGAAGGGATTTTTTCAATTTTAATGTCAAACTAGGCAAGCATAAAATATATTCAAAAAAATATTAATTGTTTTTTTGGAATTGTATAGATTGATACCTACTCAAAAAAAATTAAACCATCAAATTTCAAATAATGAGGTAAAACTTATAAGGAGTTTTATTTTGCAGGCAATGAAGAAAAAACATATGAAGTCATCTTTTGCTCTCAATTTTGAAAAATTTCAAATAAAAATAAAGGACATTTAATTGTTCACTAGAACATTCTCACCATTGGAATTAGCAATTCTCACATTCTTCTAAAGGTTATTAGCATATTAGTTATATCTTTCATTCAATATCACCATTCACTTTACAATTTTAAAAAAATGAATATAAAATTTTTTTGGTTAAATTTTTTAATATATATTTTCAATTTGTTTTCAAAATTATTGACTAAAATACACAAGTTATAATACATGCTTGTTTTTTTTCTAAAAATGTTGAAAGACAAAACTTCACCTTTTGGAGGGGCTAGAAAAGCTTATAGTTTAAAGTTTAGGCACATTGAACTTGCAATTAGTGGGGATATTCACTTAAAATTTTAGGACAATGTATTTGAACATGTTAAGCAAAAGATCATATGGTTGGTTGGTTTAAAAAATAAATATTGATGAAGATTTTAACCTTGCTTTGAGGACAAGTATTTTGAAGCAGTTTGGTGCTTCTAAACACCATGGTCCTTTAGGAATTAAATATTGGATGCGTCTTGGTCAACCTTGATTGTAATTTTTAAAATATACAAAATTGTCATGCTTTTTAAACTAAGAAAATGAAGCTTGATAGGTTTGGATTCTATCCCATTTTAAAATTTTGAAAAAATGAAAAAAATGAAAGAATTATTATAATTGCAAGTTCCAAGTGTCAAAATCCATGTTATACCATATTGTGTGTATTTCATTTGAATTTTCTCCTTTAAAAATATTTATTTTAATTTAAATTTAAAAAATTATATTTTTCATTCTAACCTTCATTTATGGTAAAAATCCCATATATATTATAATTGGTATAATTTTATTTCTAGCTTTTACTTTAGAAAATTATAATTATTAGATTTTTCCATCAAAATTTGTAAAAAATTCAATGCCAATAGAAAATCCATTTTTTTATACATAAAATATCAAAATTTTGTATATCAATTAGGTAGTAGGACAAATTTAGATTAATAGTGAAATTCAACTTGAAGGTCATTGCCATCAGGGGATAAAAAATTAAACAACTACTTTAGAATTTTTACAAATTCATTATTAGTTCACTATTAGTTTCGAAAAATTATAACTATGACAATTTTTCATGAAATAAAGTGAAAATTTCACAATGATTGTCAATTCATAATGTTACATAATAAAAATATATGATTGATATTTGAACACAATTGTAAAAGGGAAAATTTAGCAAAGACGTGATTTACTCTTTAAGGTTAATTGTTAAATAGTGTTTGAGTAGCCATTATGAATTCTTACACTAGCAAAATTTCCATTCCATTTCAAACCAATGCCTTTAGTCTCTGTTAAATTAAATGGCATCTTGAAACCATTTTTTTTAACCCTAAAAAGCACAAGGGACCATTTTGGGATCACTGCCCAACTTTATGAGCTTTCTAGATTTAAAAAAAATTGAAATTTCATATTTTTCTCATGGACTTTGTCATGTTATCTTTCCACAATTCATAATAATTCTTTGATTTGGATAAAAACTTTAAGTTGAACAATTTTTTCAAACTGAAAGATTTCAAGGAGTGTTTCCTATAGATTGTCTTGGAGAGAGACCTAGCCAATGAGGTCATCTCAAGAAAAAATACCTAGGGCAGTGCATGTGGACAAGGACTAATTGGTTGGAGCAAATAGTTGATGGTCTTTGTCATGTTGAACTCTTAGTTTCTTATTGTACCTCCATTGATTATTAAGCTTTGTAAGTAATTTTCCATTCTTCTAATCCTTGTGAAATTTGCCTTGCATGTTCTCAACTATTTGTTGTAGTATTGGTAAAAAAAACTTTAAATTTGTGAAAATCTCTTGATATGCCCTCCCCAAGTCAGTTTGCCTAAGAAGAAAAACTATTGTAAAAAAAAAATGAACTTCATTTGTAAATATCTCAAAATCCATAAGGTCAAATTCTTTGAAAATTGGAGGGTTTAATAACGTAACAGTAATGAACAAGATCCTATAGTCAAAGATTTGAAAAAATAACTTTAATTCCTAAATGCCCAAGCCTTTTGAAATGAGTTTTTCCTATGAAAAAAGAATATGGGTTTATAGTTATTCCTAATGAGACAAATTGTTTGTTTTTTTCAAAATCTAAACGTGTAGATATTTAAAGAGCTTGCTTATTAGTGAGTGCCCCAATTTTGAGTGTGAAATTGCATAGAAGTTGTGAGATTATAACAAGATAAATGTAATTATCCTATTTTTAGTGTGTTGCCCCTCTCCACAATGTTTGAAATTTTTTATATAAGAGTTTTTGGAGATTGGAGGTGACATGAACAACTGGAAATTGTGTTAGTACACTAAAATGCACTTCTAACTCATAACACAATCCACCTTGCAATTGTTGAAATGCAATATTTTTATAATTAGAAATTGCAAATAACTCCAAGTCAGCACTTGCATGTTTCAAATTTCAATAGTGAAAATCATAAAAACACTTTACTTCTTCTATTGAGACCATTTTCAAAGCCAATGGATACATACAACTTTTTAGATCTCAAATCAAGTAAAGCTGGAAAATGAAGTAAAATTGGCAAGCTTTATTCTTCACAAATGGTACATATATGCATTTGAGGACCTCTCAAAAATCAAATCTTTACCTTTTTCAGTGAAAAATAAAATCTTCTAATAGTTAACCTTCAAAATTTCTCGTAAATTTATTTTAAATGGCCAAAGGAATTTAATTGCCTACACCAAAATGAGCTTGAAATTTCAAATTGACTTTATATGGTTGATTGAGCAGTTATGGATTTAAAAACACTTTATTGTTTGTATTTACAAAAGGCAGTTTTGAGGTGATTTTGGAAGGAGGATTATACCCCTTTGGATCTAGGGATTAAATGATAGAAACTTTGTATTCAATCAAATGCAATATGAAACTTTAAGCATCTTTTTGTCCCTATTCTACAAAAATAAGTTTTTCTTTTTTGTTTGCTTTAACCTCTAAAGTTCTTTGACTATTTTCACAAAAAGTGTCCAAAATTGGGCATTGAGCATGGCTAAAATATAAAAACATTTTTCAAACTTTCAACTATACAAATATTTACTAGACTACTACAAGATGTTCAAGAAAAATTTTAGACCTTTTAACTACGTAGATTGCAAGATTATAGCATATGAAGTTAAAAAAAAGATGTGTTGGATTTATAGCTTCTCGTAATCTACTCTACAATTATTCTACTCTACTTTTTGATGCTAAAATTAGACTTCAAAAAGAATTTTTAAAAAATATAAATTATTAAAATTATTGATTTGGTAACTTTTATTTAATTTCAAAGTTTTGTTGATACCAAAATTTGATGCCTTGGACATTTAGGCATTAACACCTACAGTTCTTTCATGTTTAGAGGTCTAAAGCTACTTTAAAATACTAGTCTCCAAAGCAAAGGTAAAATCTTCATCTATATTTAGATTTTATCAAATTCAACCACAGAATTGTTTAGTTAACTTGTTCAAGTATACCCTCTTAAAATTTTGGAATAATAATCCTTCCCAATTGCAATATCATAATGTTTGGATTTCATAAAGAAGTATATTCAACTCTTCCTAAATGGTTAGATTTCATCTTTCAAACTTTTTATCCAAAAATGTATGGATCCTACAACTTGAAACTCTCCATAAAATGTCAAAGAAATAAATTGGAAAAACTATAAAAAAAATTCAGTATTTTTTTTATATTAATGTTTTAAAAAAATAGTAAGTAGAAAGAAATAGAGAATGATTTAAAATACTAAATTTTCAAAAATTTAGTTATACAATTGAAAAATGCCAATCCAAATGGTTGTAATGTTGTAATAAACAATCTACATCCTATGATTTTATTTTATTTCACAAAATACTAAAAACTGAGTTAAATAGAGGACTTCAAAGTTTTTTTTCAATTAGAGATTTTGCAATTTTCCGCAAACTAAAACTCCTTATAAAAGCTTTTCATGTATATATAAAACCAAAAAAACAATTTCAAAGTTTTATTTCTCAACAAAGTGTTTTTTTTAGTTGTCTTTCCTTCCTGCATTCTAAAAGAAGTTATCATACAATAACTTTTCAACCATGGAAGTTATGAAAATTGTTGCACCTTAAAGCTACTCCTCGATCACATGTTGTGTGAAAATTTCAAAGAAAAATAAACAAAAATTCAATTCCTAAATGGATGATCGAAAATGCTGTGTTGCCAAAAAAAATCCTACTTAGTCTTTTGGAGGTTAATCCTTGAACGATGATGCAGACCAGAGTAGTTAGATGGATGATCAAGAATCCTTCTATGTAAGACAAAACTACATATGTTCATTCTTGAAATTTTATTCAGAAAAGGAAGATCTTGTATAGTACTTTGACCTCCAATGAATGCTTTTTCAATTTTTTAAGTCAATACATGATTCATAGTGTACCCGAAAGGATGATTTCCACGATGACTAACCGGCCATCGTACCAGAGTTCAACTATTGGAGGTGACCAATAGATGAGAAAATTGGCTCTTGGTTGGTCTTCTCAGCAGCCAAAGAAAAATTGGCTCTTGCTTCATCATCATGACTCCGTCTTGGCCAAGAAAAATTTCCGCATTTCGGCTCTAAGTCTCTGGTGTAAAAATTCCTGCAGCACACGGCACCTTTCTGTTTAAAAACCAGAAACTGTGAACACATTCGTCTCCTTGACCAGCATCGAGACGTCAGCTCCGGATCTTCAAGTTATTCAGAGCGCAATGTCGTTATCAATGTGCCGGCATGGTATTCAACTTGAATTGTGGATAGGACTTGCATGTAAACCAGCTCTCCGGGTCACTGACCGCTTCAAGCCGTAATTTATTCGGCTTGCTGGGGTGACTGGACCCAACGGGGAGGGAGGCTTTCGTTGATAGAAGCTACTTTCAGGAAGTTTGAGTAGCTACTTCACTTGAAAAACAAATTAATGCTCTATAGATAGAAACATCAGAGCACCTACAATAGCACCTACAACAGTAATTTAATATTGTAGGTGCTTGTTGTTATATGTGTTGAAAAGAATACATATTAAACCGGCTCCACTTGGGCTTCTGTGTTTAGCCTTAGTGACTTCGGATCACAGTTGAGTAGTCCTGCAAGGGATCGGGTGGGGGGGAAGAGTTTTTTCCCCATTGACCATGTAGGGTTGAATGTAACAGCATGCTTCCTGTCATGGCCGGAGTCGTTCATTTTAGTTTTTTTAATCCCTCATTGAAATTAGTTTTTTTTTCCCAAATATTAACTCAGAATTTCCAAATTTTATCATATGCAGTAACTACTTTATCCTCTGTGAAAGTTTTAGAACTAAGGTCCAATTATTTTCCCTCAGACAAACATTCAAACTTCGAAGGACTACATTCATTTGTCCAATTAGCGTATGTGACACTAACTTATCAAGGTCGCACTATTTGCAAAAATAATGAAATAAATGAAATATTATTATATTCTATGAATTTTCAAGAAAATAAAATTATGTCGTGACACAATTATGTAGGTGAAACTAAATAGAACCACAGGGAGAACGGGAGGGCGATTAGGGGGGGTGTTTTTTTGGGGTATGCAACTATACCCCCAAATTTACTTATTTAAGAAAAAACACCCCCCCGGGTATCGCCCTCCCGGTCTCCCTGTGAACAAATCACCATATTAAGAGGATCCTGGATGTACTTTGGCATCTCTCGCATCGATCATCTCTCTGAGCGACGGAGTGAAATCAAGGATCCATCTGTCTTTGACTTCCTTCCTCCCTTTCCAGAATAGAAACAAACCAAAATAGTAAGAAGTAAATTATTTAACCTCCTGATACTAAAAGCGTGTCCCGGACGACCCACAACTGTGAGTAAAGATCACCCCCACCTGCGTTGAATTCCGAGTCAAGAAAGATGTCCCCAGTCTTTCACACGGCTTTTCGGTACAGGAGCCCTTCTTTGATCAAGGAAATGCGGCTTGCAGGGCTGTCGTGCTGTCGACTGTAGACCAGGCCGTCCAGTCATCCACTCCTCCAAAGTCAGGGCTCAGCCGAATCTTATAAAACAAATCACACAATCTATTTTATTTTATACGGAGTATTTTTCATTTCCGATCCCAAGATGCTTGAATAAATCAAACTGATTTTAGAAAAGCCTTCCCTTCATCCCTTCATGGCTTCGATCATCCCTGCTCCTCATTAGTCAGCTATTATGTAATAACCGTGTTTTCCAAGGCGGTCCGGTGGACTTTCCAGTCCACGCGGGCAGTTAAGGACCATTTCGGCTCGTGGTATAGAATATAGAATACTCCGTATTATAATAATACACCTACAACAGGTTTATCGTATAAGAGTACCTTCTTGCTCCCAGCAGCCTTCATTCCATATTTCTGACACCAGGTGGATCCGCAGGTGCAAGCATACACAAGTTGATACAGGCATACAGAAGTTAGTGCAGCTTTCGCAGGTGCAGCTAGCTAGCAGAAGTGGATACGGACTCTGCCATCGTCTTCGATTCAAGCAGGTTCTCCTGATTAGGGCAATAATCAAGTGCTCCTTCAGTTGTGGTGTCCCGTACGTAGCCTGGGATTTAGAGGTACCATCGATCGACAGGGTAGTACTAATTGCAACCATTATGGGAATGGACATGTATGGGAAGCTCTCCCGGACATTGATGCGCCGAAAGTACGAGAAGGTGGGCGTGAATGAAGGGTTTGAGGTGAAGGTGAGGAAGCCCTTGACAGTGAGGATCCCGAAGTCGGAGAAAGGGAAGAACGTGGTCCGGGAGGGAGAAGTGCTGGACCCTTTGCCAGTGCTGGTGCCCAAGCGGTTCACCATTCTTTCCTCGTCCAATGATGTTATCGATCAAGACTGGTTGGAGCAAACCCTTCGACGTACCCTGGCCGAAGGACGTCTTAATATCCTCAAGCCAACTACCCCGAAAGAATGAGGCCGGAAACGCACCGGTCCGATTGCATTTGATTTGATTGTACATGCATGCCGAAGTTCATTTATGAGGGCCGGGCTTCAATAGATCGAAGGTGGGATATATATTCCTGGGGTTTTCATCGATCAGCAAAGTAGTGCGTTCTTAGCAACGGCTGGTCGGTCTAGGGAAGGAATTACATATACCTAACACTGGATTGATTTCCTCCTCTACTCGTGTTCCTCGCTCAATTAATAGTGCTAGCTAGCGAGTGGAGACAACGGAGTCGGAGACTGGTTATCGATCTCCGGGACATGTTCTCGAGCTCCAAGGAATATGGTGACTGTCTAGGTTTAGCTTAGACCCTAGCAGCACGAGCTTCACCCTTGCGCCACAGGATTCAACGACTATTAATGGATGCCTGGTTCGGTCCGACTTTTGCGGTGATTGAGAATTAGCTAGCGTAGGGGTTACGTATTCAATCAAGCAGATGGGGAAGCAATCAATTTCCGATTGCAATGATCCTAGGACCGAGAGATTGACGATCACAGTTGTTTGTGAATCAGCGACACTAGTTAACAAGCTTAGCTCACTCTAAGTCTCACTTTTTGAGAAATGATCCGTGGTTACTGACCACATGATCGATCGATGTACAATATTTACTTAGTTAGACATTCAATTTAAATTGAATTATGCCATTGATTGCACTCAAGCTTGAATGGTGCAACTCTTGGCTTCGACTCAGTTGCGGTTGTCAAATGTGTATAAGTTTTTGGATTTTGGACGCGTTGGCTGATGGATGTCTGCAATTTTATTACTCCGTATATATATTTGTATGTGAGAGATTGCTCGGGGATTAATGAAGTGAAAACACATCCCGGAGTTTTCCGAATCTAAATCTAGAATTCTTGCTCAGCTTTGTCTAGGAATACATGCACGTTATTTGAAATCTGTAGTCTGTCACTTGTGCATCAAACAACATTACAACAAAGTAACTCGATTCAAGGTAACCCTCTCTAAGACTCTAATCACGCAGTCACACTCCGTCGGGATGATGACAAATTGGGGATCCTGACCTGCTCAGGTGTTCAGAAATCGACATGTGGACGTTGTCCAATCAGATGTGTACACAACATTGGATTCCCAGGGCAGTACAAGGGTGTACCTCCCTATAGATGCATGCCAGGTTGATCACTTTTTAGAATGCATAAGGTAGGTGGCTCTTAAACCGACCCTTTAAGAGCTGATTGCATTTTTGGGACAGCTAAACATCTCAAAACAATTTTCAGTGAATTTTGGTAGGAAGTAAAAAGGAATAGGCATCTAATCCAAGTCGTTTCATATTTTTTGGACCTTTGTGGAATCAGTTACAAATTTTTGAAGTTGAAATGCAGCGGTTTCTAAAACTGACCCCCTTCTGAAATGTACGCAGTTAGTACATTTCAGAAGTAAAATGTACTAGATCGGTTTTAGGACCAAGTCAGTTTAAGAGCCATCTACCTTAGATGGATTCACACTACTAAAAAATTTAGTTTTTCTATTGTTTTAGTCGTGTTGATTCAGTCAAAATCTGACAGAAATCTGTTGATTTTAACAGATTTCTATCAGATTTTGACCAGATCAACGTGCCCAAAAGAACAAAAAAACTAAATTTTCTAGTAGTGTCAGTTTTCTTTTGCTAAGAGGTACACTAATAAAATAATAATAAAATTTAGATTTCACACCACTGACTATAAACTCTAACAGTTCATCTCAACAACCCGTTAATGTTACAAATGGATCATTGCAAAAAATACTTGTTTTTGTCTCAAAACAACCTATTTTAGTGAGTATTATGACTTTTGAAATAAATTTTTTTAAATGAAATAAAATATAGATAATTTGTTAAGCATTCAAAATAGTATTCTTGTAAAAATTTAGACCTAGAAAATAAGTAATAATCAATTCAAGATGTACAAGTCATGTACTTAAAAATTAGGTCATGGAGATTGAAAATCTACTATGTTAAAATTTTAAAATCATAAATTAATTCATATGATATCCAAAAAAAATATAGCAAAGCGTCTTAAAATCTTTCCAAAGTGCTAAATGTTGATAAGATTCAAATGTATTCATGACAATTTTGTAATGGAAACTACATAATATTTTTTATCCTACATTGGAGACTTTTTGTCTTCTTGAACATGTAGAAATGCCCCCCTAATTTAAACAATTGTAATAGCCCTACAGAACCTCTCATTTTAAATTAAGCTCCTCTCCAAGGTATACCAAAAGAGATACCTCCTATTCCCAAGATCCAAAGCGGATATACAAAATTGCAATTGAGAATGTCATGTAAAAGCATCTCCACTCCACTCTATCACTCTATATAATACTTATTAGAGTTAAACACTTAAACTTAAACCTAAAGTATGTGCAATGAAAAACCAAGAGTTAGAGTTTGAAAAAATACACAACAAAACTCCTTGAAGCACTAAAATTGGAGTCTTGATGGAGTTTGGTGATGTATTTCTTTTCAATTATTTGGAGTTAATCCCTAAAGGATTATCATGTTTAGAGGCCCAAAATTGCTTCAAAATACTCATCTCCAAAATAAAGTCAAAATTTTAATTGATATCTATTTTTTAACAAAACCAATCATACAATCTTTTTGTAAACTTGTTCAAGTGCATTGCCACAAAATTTTAAAGTGAATGAATATGTCCACTGATTGCAAATTCAATTTACCTTAACTTCAAAATGTAGGTTTTTCTAATCCTTTCAAAAGGAGAAGTTTTGTCTTTCAACATTTTAAGAAAAAAAACACTTATGTCCTATAATTTAAATGTAAGTTGGAAAACGGATTGAAAATATATGGGGAATTTCATTAAAATGGCGATATTCCATGTACCATTTTCACAGTGTGCCATTCCCATAGACCCACAGTTCAAACTAGGCGGTCTGAAATCTATTTGTACTAGATTTTAGACTGCCCAGTCTGAACTACGGGATGTCAAAGTCACAGAATATTCGCCATTTTAATGAAATTTCCCATATATGTATTTTAAAAATTCAACCAAAAACACTTTCAATATTCATTTCTTTTAAAATTGTAAAGTGGAAGGTGTTATTGAATGAAAGATATAACTAATATGCTAATAACTGTAAGAAAAATTTCAAAATTGTTAATCCCAATGTTAAGAATGTTCTAATAAATAATTAATATCTTTTATTTTTATTTTTATATGAAATTTTTCAAAATTGAAAGCAAAAGATGATTTCATATGTTTTTTTCTACCTCCATTGCCCACAAAATAAAACTCTTCATAACTTTTACCTCATTGTTTGGAATTCAATGGTTCAAAGTTTTTTGAGTAGGTACCAAACTATACAATCTCAAAAAAATAATTAATATTTTTTTAGAATACATATTTTTGCTACCTGATTTGACATTGAATTTTTTTTAACTTTTAACTTTTGCAATATTTATCGAAATTACATGAAACAAAGCTTTCACAAGTACATTATGATGAGTAGCATTCATCATGAAAAATTCACGAAAAAATTCCACATGAATTTGACTAAGTTCTCAAAAATTCCACATGAATTTTTGAGAACTTGAACATGTGGCTTTTTGAGAACTTGAACATGTGGCTTTTTGAGAACTTGAACATGTATTTTCAATACAGCTTACCCAAGTTCTCAAAAAGCCCAAAGTAGGCTCTTTGTAGGATCACTTTCTTCGGCATGAACTTGACCGACGGTGCAAACTGGCAGACCAGAGGACCACGAGGCGAGAACGCATGGCGTGAGAAGACACAGGGTCGGCGAGGGCATCAACCGCTCACCCGGTCCCCTCCAGCACGCACTTCCCGACTTCAACTGAAAAGAAGCAAGAAAAAACTCTCTCTGAACGGATGGAAATGACGCAAGCCACCACTCGCATGCCACCTCCGAATTTCTTGCCGGGCAATGCAAAACGAAGGGTTGAATCGATAACTTTCTTTGGAGATTTTTCCACGCTGCAGCCAGTGCCATGCTTAACCAGCCTTGTGTTTCCATGGTGGGGAGTGGGGAATTCCAAACTTCCGCCCAACTCCTTCTCCACTCCAGACTGCTGTACCACTCCAGGCTGTTCCTCCAACAGTTTGCTGGCTAGGGTGGAGATATGACAAATTTCATTAAAATGGAGGTATTCCATGTGCCATTTTCAGACTGCCCGCTCTAAGGTGTAGCAGAATTTCGCCATTTTAACGAAATTGTCCATCAGATGCTCTAAGTTACTCTAAATTGCTTCAGTGTCCACATTGCTCTTGAAAGTGTCCAGTTATTCAATTGTAGGCCCCTGTACCTTGCATTGGTCACAACCCACTTGCATGCATGGTTCACCCCTCTGCACAACGTGTTTTTTGTTTTTGTTTTATCAAAATTGACCTGAGCAAATCCTCGTATGCTTACCAGCTCCAAACAAAAGTGCCGCTGAATATCGGGCACGATGTGACGCGGGGTGGGGGGCGTCTTCTTCAGCCACAAGTACATCACTTAGGTCAGGTCGTCGTTCCGGGGTATGTTGATGGGGCCACTGTGAAATAGACAAGAGGAATTTTTCCGGGGGTGACTTGTGCAGGAGCTTTAGATCTTGTAGTGATGGACGTGCTCCTGGCACTCCTGGCACATGAAGAAGTACATCGAATGGATGGAATATTTGGCTGGAAATGGCCATGTGAAGCTGTAATGCATGTAGTGCCGGAAGAGTCATTAACAAGAATGCGCCAAAGTGTGGATGAAATTGAAGCGCTTCAAGCATGGCTGTTCTTCTTTGGTGTTTTGGTGTCTTGGTGTTTTGGTCTTTTTCGTATTCTACATTTGGTATTTGACTAGGATGAATGGCGGTGCTTCCTCTTTTGAGGTGCAGGAATTCCGTCACCCTTTTGTTTCCTCCATGACCAGCTGGCGGTATTGGATAATATCCTTTGGCCGATCTGCATGAAGAAACCGGTTACATCATTGGAGGTTGTCATTGTTGGACAGAATTTGCCAAGTGACGTACTCACATATATACACTAGAAGGACTCTAATTTCAATAATCGAACTTGTCACCAGCCTTCTCAAGTCCTTCCCCTCCCCCTCCTCCTCCTCCTCGAAGAACTTTCTTCTTCTTCTTCCTGGGAAACTCTTCAATTCCAGGTACGTCGAGAACGTACGCTGCTGGCCAGTCCTTGAGCTGGTGACTCTTACGCGGGGACTTTCGAACCTCCGTCCGCGGGAATTATACAGTATAATGGAATCTCCATGGTTTGTATATACGAAGGTGCGGCATATATCAAGTTTCGAGAGACGACAAATGAATGTGGGGTTGGTCATGGAGTGAGGAAATTCGGGAATTTGTAACGAGGTGAGTGGAAACTCAAGGGGACAATGTCAACATTCTTGACAGGAATTGAAGGCTAGCTCGAAATCACTGACTGATTGTGGGAGAGGGGCGTCGATCAGCGCTGGAGGGGGAGTGAGTGACGATGAACTCTACAGCAGATGAACTCTACAAATGAACTCTACGAACTTTACTTTGAACGTAAATAAATAGCTCTGAGGATTCTTCCAGCTTCTTCTGGAGCCAGGACATGGGTACTTCTGGGGCCGACGACTTCAAGTGTTCTGTCAATCCCAGTGGACGTCTTTCGTCACTGCTACTTCAAAACCTCCATCTTGCAAATCAATGAGCACTACAGGCAGTAAGTAATTAAGAGCATCCGTTACAATGGAATTCAACTGGTGGTAATGGATCGGAGCCCAGCGTAAATCAACGGTCCGACATCACATTGTTGACTGGGGGGAATCCTTCCCTGTCAGAGGAAGGATAATTTTCCCCTGGATGCCTTGGAGAGCATTACGTTATAATCCCAGGCATTGAATTGGCTTGGTGGAGGAATTTGAATCTGCCTTCGTTGGACAGATCATTCCCTTTTCCTGTTGATAGCACTGTGTCATACTTATTATAATATTACTTGATTAATTCCTTTGTTGGGGGCTCCTCTTTGGGGAGAACAAAAAGGGACCCTGCAGGAAACGTTAATAATGTTGTGAAGGGACTTGCGGTATGATCTAGCCATTTGGAATTGACAAAGTGGTGATGACTTGCATTCAATTTGACTCCTTACGCCCAAGGATTTTGATTTCATTTCTTTTAATTTTGGACAATGCTATCTCTTCATGCAAAACACAAAAATCTGAAACTTTACAATTTCTGAAATTACACTGAAAATCAACCCGAGGGGCTAGCTGTGATATTCAGAAGGGTTAACCCCTAAAGGACCAAATTGCGTTTTTTTGGCAACATAGCAATTTTGGGCAGCTCACTACAAATGGAATTTTCAATTTTTTCATTGAAATTTTCACACATGTGTCCGAGGAGTAGCTTTAAGGCCCAACAATTTTTGTTACTTCAAACGCTAATATCTTGCAATGTACATGGTGAAAATTTCTGAAAATTTTTCTACATATTCTCAAACCAAATTAATATAAGATCCTTGCCTTGAAGAATGAATCCAAAGAATAACCACCATTTTGGACATTTTTTCATAATGATTTGACCTTAAGAAGTGCAGCTACCCGGGTTTTCATAAGGACAAAAAAGGATTTTTGTTACTCCAAATGCTAATATCTTGCAATCTACACGGTGAAAATTTCTGAATTTTTGTTTTACATATTCTCAAACCACATTATTGTAAGATCCTATGGTTAAATGTATCAAAAAAAAATCTTTTTTCAAAAATTTGGTACTTGTACTAGAGATGGCAGTTTTGGAGCAGTTTTGGTGAAAACATAGTCAAAATCCTTTAGGGGTTAAACCATTTACAAAATTCAATCATTGACAAAGTAAATACTGGAGCATGAGAATGGGACAAAAACACTTCACTCAGGGGGCACTATTAGAAACATGTTCTGCATAGACTAAGCTTAGAGACCTACATTTGGTCTAATTTGTCATGAAAATGACAAATCAAACCAAATGTCAGTCTTAGAGCTTAGTCTACCATATGCGAAGGTCAATCTCGCCATAAATTGAATCATTTTGTGAAAAAGGGTCTCATGTCATCTTGTGAATGGTGTGAGGTGACATGGACCCTTGAGAATCTGACATGGAAATTCAATTTCAGCACCTACCTGCCAAATCAGACCTTCACATATGGTATGCTAACCATGTATTTTTTTCTGTTGGTGGATTTATTCATGCAGGGAGGTGTTTGGTTGAATTGTAATGCTTCCTTTGGGCATTTTGGGGGGTAATAAGTACACAACACCAATTAAATTTTCGGCCCTCAATAGACTGGTGAACTCATCGCTGTCCTCTGATTGTGAGAACTGGGTTGGCAGAAATTATACTGTATCCAAATACCATGACAGACACTGATTTTGCCTGAACAATAGTGCAACAACGCCATACTTTGAGGTAAGGTACAAAAGCCTATTACCATGCAAACTAGCTATGTGAATATCTTGTGGCCAACTTCAAGAGGGGCACATATTTTTCAGAGAGGTGTGCACTTGTTTCACAAATCAAACCTAAGTGGAATTATAATTTTCGGATTAAAATTGTAATTGCTGTGATTTTTTGAAGTAGCTTGCCCTGAAATTACAAAACCATTTATGGAGTGGAGTTATGAACATCCTATAAACAACCTACAATGCTCTCCCATGTATTCAATGGTACTTAAGTGTTTAACATTAAAGGATTGACACATTACGCCTTG
Organism: Climacium dendroides; assembly: GCA_950106755.1. Classification (NCBI taxonomy): domain Eukaryota; kingdom Viridiplantae; phylum Streptophyta; class Bryopsida; order Hypnales; family Climaciaceae; genus Climacium; species Climacium dendroides. Next base: position 18,799,904 of record OX467083.1, read on the forward strand.
TTGGCATTTATTAATGCAATGACTTTGTCAAAAAAGTGAATGGATTTGGATGGTTTTATGAATAGAATTGGAGCCAAAAGTAGAATGATGGAATTAGGCAACAAACAGAAATGGATTGGCTTACCTTAGTTCAAGTGCCTCAAAATGTGAAGATGTGTTATAAAGTGTACTTATATTGTAATGAATTTTAAGACAAGAGTTTTAATTATTGACTTGTTTAACATCTATATACATGCAAATTTATTATTTGAGAGTCCCAACCCCTAGACCCCCCAAAGGGCTCTTTCAATGTCGAGGGGTCTTTTGATTCTTTGGAGGTGATGAAATTACAAGTGAGAAAAAAAAATTGAAAATGGATAAGGTGTATAGACTGGGTGTTTGGAGAAAATTTAGAGTGTCCCAGCCCTATTTCAAACCAATTGACATATTCTCTTAAGTTCACTAGTTGCAAAAATCCTAAATTCTTATACCACAATTATAGGTCAAAAATTCAAACAACACACTAAATACCTCACAAATTTGAGGCTCACATTCAAGCTCGTACTATAGGCTCCCAAGCTCGCACTCCAAGGCTCATAAGATAGAACTCCCAATCATTACTTTGGTTTGAATCTCTCATTGGATTTGTAGCCCTATCACTATTTTTTCTAAGTTTGTGCCCTCCACATATCCAATTTCATAGACTTGCCACATTTTCTAATATCAATGGAAAGTGGAAAAATACTCTTTATGAATTAGTGATGAAGATATTTTGGAAGAATCACAATATTTTTTAATTGTTTTTTAAAATTGTTCTTAGTATATTTAGTCCAAACACTTAGAGTTTTTAAATGATGTGGTTTATTTAAACTTTAATAAGAAAGAAGCCTAAAAGCAAGATTTAAGGTAACCAAATCCATTCACAACCCAAAATCCAATGACAAAGCCCTACTTTGGGACCTATTCCCAACTTGTTTATAACCAATTAAAGTGCAATTCATTCACCTTTTGAGATATTGATGGACTCTTATCCGTTGAATTTATACTTTTTGAAAAATGATTTTAGAAGTCTAGAGATACTAATAGGTGCCTACTACCCTTTCACTTCAAATATTAGTAAAAACCTAAAATAAAACAATTTTAAGATAATTTTTTTTTCATCATGTTTTTTTTTTTCCAAAAGGCTAATCAATATAAATTTATCAATTATGACTCTTGATAACAAAAAGGTGACAATTTCTTAAAGGATGGGAAATGGATCCAGGTATCTTATCAAGCAACAATGAAATTTAGATTGTTTAGAGTATCTACTTGTGGTTCACCATACACCTCCATGTTTGGCTAGGGAGTTGATTGTCCCCTCATGATTGCCCTAGACAAGGGTAAATGTAAAAACTTGCCCCCTCTTTTGCTGCCATATACTTTTATATTTCTTCACCTCTAATATCTAATTTGGGGGCCTCTAATTGCAAATATGAATTCGACATCTCCAAATTTTATCATCTTTTATAAACAGAAAATTCCAGTGTTTTTCCCCAGGGGTAAACTGCGGGGCAATGACTCAGTAAGAAAGTCAATTCACCCTGGCCCTCCCTGTTTGGATTGGAATTTCTTTCCAACGGTGACACCTTCTTTTTTGCAAGGCCAGCCTGTTGTTGTTTTAAAAATCTTTTTTTATTTCATTTATTTCAGGCAACATAGGTGAAAATTCATTCATTTGTTCATCCAAGAGCATGTACACTTATCCAAAATAGACTCATACTGTACCATCCCAAAATTTGCAGCACTTTTAGTACTTTTCATCACTTTTAGTAATTTCCACCCACTGAGAAAGGAAAATTACATCACTGCAGATTCCTTCCCAAAAATGTATAGCTTACAAGCAAAATTTTGACCCATTAAAAAGAAACTGAACGTTGGGGCCTCGTATTTTACATCCACATGAGCTGGTCTGTTATTTTATTGTCTTGTCTGCAGCTCCCACGGTATCGTATATCATATGTGCAGCGTCCTGCAAAGCAATGGCCAGGGGCAGATACCGTGTGTCAGTAACACTCCGTTCTTCAGAGAGGGTTAGCCTTAAGGTAGGCACACCCAAAACCGCCACTTTTTGCTACTGCGCCTATTTTCTATTATTAGAGTGGTCAAATTTTCATATGTTCTTGTTGGCAAGTGGAAGGAGGTTCCAATGCACCAGAGAACGTGGCATTTGGATACTGTATGCAAAAGTTATCAAGGAACAAAGTTTGGTTCTAAAAGTGTTTCTTCCACGTAGGTACAGAACTGGTTTTGGAGATGTACATGCAGTATAGATGGCGCTTTAAGGTCAGTGGCACATTTGGGTGTACCTACCTTACTTAGGGCCAGTTTATACATGCTCTAGGGCTGGATGGAAGGTCAACCCGATTTCCCTTCAATCTGGCCCTGAATTTGGCCCCAATTCACCACTCCAGCTCGAGATAGTGTAAAGTGGTGAGGTCGGATTTTGAGGTTGGATTGAGGATTCATCACTCCGGCCTCAAGTAATATAAAGTGATGAAGCCGGATTCTAGGGTTGGATTGAGGATTAATGTGTTTTTGTATTTTTTTAAGGCTCAATATAAAAAATTATATATCACATACATCTTTTCTTTTTTCTTCCTATTCTTCCTATTTCAAAAACAAAAGAAAAAGTGTTTTCAATTTTTCAATTTTAATTCTTTTTCTTCCTATTTTTCTATTTCAAAAATAGAAGAAAAAATATTTTAATTTTTTTGAACCTTTTCCTTTCTCTTCCTTTGTTTTTTATTTGAAAAAAAGGAGTTTTTTCACTTTTTTTTAACCTTTTCCTTTCTCTTCACATTAAAATTAGAGTTGATATTGAAACTAGAGTTGTAGCCCATATAATTTTCATTTATTTTCATGAGAATTTATACAATTTTAAGCAATAAATAATGATTGATCATAAGGGTGTTATAATTGTGAAAGTGATTTGAAGTTTTTCAATCTTCTTTTTCACCTGTCAAATCTAGAAGTTGGTCACCAAAAAATATGAAGATAAAGAGCCTAACATGCATAACCACAATCAATTTATGGCTTTTCAAAATCTACTCTATAATTTTTTTAAATGAATTGTTAATGTGATTTTTTCTCTAAGATCTAGTGTATTTGAGTCTCATTGCCAAAAGCCCTCAACACTGACTATGAAAGTCAAGATTGTGATGGACACTTTTGTACAAAATCTTGAATAAAAAATCATAATCAATCATTTTCAAAAATTGGATTTTTACATATATAAACATAATAACAAAACGACTCTACCAAATAAACATTTACCAAATATCAAATAAAAATAAACATCTTATGTTGAATTAGTTAAAAATCATTGAACCAAATAAGCTTTAAAATCTCATATTTAGTTAAGAACAATTTTACAAAACATCTTATCAAACGAACAAAATTGTATATATAATATATTATAATATATTATTATAATATAATAACTATAATAAGTTTATATAATAAATTATATTTACCATATACACTTCCATCCTAGAGCCCCCAACTCAATCCACTGCTCCCAAATTTCAAATTGAAATATTGACAACAGTTAAGCTCCAAAAATTTAGTAATGCAAATTGGTGGAAGTTTCTTGAGCTCACAGTTCACTAGAATAGAAAACAAAAGACTTTGCATTAGTAGATAGTGAAGATTTGTACAATCCAGCGAAGGAACCCAATCCGGCTCCAATCCAGCCCTAGATGCAAAATTAGGCCACCCAAAATCTCAGCTTGATTGCTCCCTTGGGGCCGGATGGTTTGGCACCAAAACCATGCCACCTAAGGCAACACGTAGGATGAGTTGTAGTTCCATCCAGTCCTAAGTATAAAGCCCTTGGGCTGAATTTGGAGGAATAGAGCAACTCCATTGGTTCAAACTTGGAAAGTTCCGGCCAGCCCTCAATCCGGCCCCAAGTATAAACCGGGCCTTATAGCATCCCCACAGCAACACATTGAAGCAACATTGTAAAGGTTCTACACCATTGATCTTCTAATTATGAGGGATGTCCTCCATTGATTTGGTTCACAGTGTTGCTGTGGGGATGCTCTTAGGAGGAGAGGACATTGGTGGCACAGTCCAAGTACGGGTGCCATTATAAAAAAATTCTTCATTTTTGGTGGAACTTGTTAACAATTGAAAGAGGATTTTGAATCCACATTGATTGTGATTTTTGAATGCCGTATGATTCAACTATGAATCGTGTAAAGTGCGGATCACAAGTGTATCCAAAATTGACTCTAGACCCTTGTATTCAAAAGGTTTATGGTTTTGATTGTAGGGTCGAAATGAAGTGTACTTCACTTAGGTACTTGCTCCTACTACATAGTGGTGGTTGGATACAAGTTGCGTCACAGTCTACTTTCCAAAGAGGCACGAAGTTAGAGTGGAATTTGCGTGCAATAGGTTCTTACCTTACCTTACTTTCCAAACGAGGCACGAAGAGAAACAAGTCCTTTGATACGTGCTTCCATGTGGCGTAGTTAGCAGAACTGGTACTCTCAACAGAGTCTTCATTCACTCCAGCAATTCTGCTGGGCCTGAGTTAGTATTCTGCCCTTCTTCTTCGTGATCAATTACTACCTCTGTTTCTGTAAGAGACCCGTGTTTTTCAGAAACAGTGGCAGTAAGTAACTGGTTGTATCTGAGAGAGAATTGCATGGATGTATACCTATACCAGTAGCCTGCCATGTGTAGCCGATTCTGATTCTGGGTCAGTCTGACGGCAGTGATCAGCAAGAAAAAAACCCAGAATACCAATGCAAATTCCACGTGCTGATCTCGAATATCCGTTCTGTCATTCGGCAAACGCGAACCATTCAACCACACTTGAACCTCAGTTGAATGTTTCTCTTAACCACTATTGTGATTGTGATTGTCTGAATGGAAGAAAAAAAACCCATCAGTCGCGTGTGTTCTGAACTGAAAAAAATAAAAATTATATATATAAATCGTAACAACAGTGCGTCAATGACTAATATTTCTCTCATCATGTTCAAGTTCACCCCTGCTCTTTAATATGTGCCCGGGTCTCTCCCCCAGTTAATGAACCTACGATTTCGCAAACGCTAGTTCCATCAAAGTACACCAAGAGTTACCAGCTTGGGATGCGACACCGGTGTGAGTGGCTGCTAAAATCAAACCTCTCGAGGTTGTTAACTCTTGTGGGCTGGCCCCTCCCAGGCTGTTTGCGGCTGGGTACTTGTATTTCTTTCCCTTGCAGTACAGATTAGCCTTTATTTGTGTAATAAAAGAATTTATTAAATTATTTAAAAAACTAAAAACTCACGAGGTTATTCTTAGACCAGAATTCTGAGTCAAAGCGGTCTTTGCATTTTCCAAGGCAAGTCCCCTGGGTTCTCCTGGCAAGTCTCCCCTGGGTTCTGTTGTGACGAGACCTCCAATGGGAATCTTGGAATCAAGTCAGTTTCTGAAGCAACAGACTCTCTACCGTACTTTTCGTGGCGTATAAACGGCAAATACGGTATCAAATTGGGCGACTAGATCCCGAGCACGACAAGTGCAGAGAAGGCAACTCTGCAGCTAGAGTTTCTTCTAGTAGCCAAAAGTAGTAGCCAGGGTCAGCGAGCCAGGTGTGTAAGCTTTAGTACTTAACTTCCCCATGACCTGCACTGCACTTGTCTCCTCACCTACCGATTAGCAAGCTACCCTCCTCCTAACGTCCTCCTTTCTTTCCCTGGCTCACTCTAGCATCCAACTTTTAGAGTTCTTGTTCTCCATCTTCTCCTGCTCCTTGCACTAAAAATCCCACCATAAAACCTGGGCTGCAGTGCCGCAAATTTCCATCGTGATCATGTCTATGTCTATCGCAACGGGATCCAAGTCCTCGGGCCACTCGAGTTAGTTTCAGGGAAGACGATTACTGTCGTGTGTGTGGAGCGCAACTTCGAATGTCAACATTGAGAGGTACACCTTAGAATGTTGTTTGGCCAGCTTTCGTAAGAACGGTGTGATTGTAAGGGATCCGATCCCCACTTGAATGTGTACACAATAGAGAGAGAGAGAGAGTTCTATCCCCTTGCCATGGAGATCTGTGAGTCGTTTTCGAGGGCATTGATGCGTCGAAAGTACCGACGTCTGGAGATTTCGAGCAGTGGGGGGTTCGTAGTGCAACCCAAGAGAGTGAAAGTGGTCCACTTAGCTGCTGCTGGAGGAATCTTAAGTAGTAGTAGAAGGAGGAGGACACAGAGGTTGCGGTTAAGAGGATGTTTTCGGATAGTGCCGGGACGACTGATGGCTGTGGTGAAAGCGGCAGCGATGAAGCTGTTGCAAGTGGGACGAGGTGGGAATTGCAGTAGTCGTGGGGCCATCAACACTGCCAAACCTCCAAAGCCGGTTCTGATGCTGCCCAGTAACCGCCCCTTGCGGTCGAGCTCCAACGATGTTATTGATGAGGTGTGGTTCCAGAATGCGCTTCGAAGATCCATAGCCGAAGGGCGCCTACCCATCTAGCTCGACTATTCCATTCGGGATCCGTCCATTGGGATCCGTTCCTGGCTTGTACATACGAAATGCATGCATTCGATCTTCGCTTGTGTACACGTCCCAACGTTCTCTGTTGTGCAAACAAGCAGCTACACTACGATACGAGAGGCTCTGGCTCGGCTCTCTAGGAAGGTAGCTACTCCAACTTCGTCAGAGTAGCTTCCCTGTCGATGTGAAGCCTCCTCCCCTTCTGTCCAGAGCCAATAAGTTGTTTAGGATTACATTGATCCACGTAATCCACGACCGGTCTCAGTTGCGAAGAAGCGCAGGTGAAGGTTGGTTCGGGTGGGAAGAGAATTCTGGCAGTCGTCACTTTCAAACTATCGACAGCGGAGCATTTCATGTTAGGATGAGGAAGTTAATGCTCCTTCCATTGCGCGCTAGCTAGCTCTAGATGGAGCAGCAATTCACAGGGGAGATGGATCGAGAAACAGGCTTGTGAAATGGATCGGAAGCAGGAGCACAAGATTTTGCGGTGATTGACGACGTGCTCCTTGCACTCGTTGCACTCCTTGCACTAGATTGATATAGCAGCTAGCTAGCTTGTGTGCAATTGATTTGTTGGTGAGAGGGAGAATTCCGTAGCCCTGTGGAATGGATGGCAAGGACATTGGGGAGTTTAGTGCATATGAAGAAGTAGATCGAATGGATGGAACGGCTGGAAATCGCCATGTGAAGCTGCAATTTATTGCGAAACGATTCATTAACAAGAATGTGTATGAAATTAACGATGGCTGTCGGTTCTTCTGGGGTGTTCTGGTGTTTTTTGGTTTGGGGTACTTTTGGAATTTGACTAGGATGAATGGAGGCTCTTCCTCTTTTGAGCTGCAGGAATTCCGTCGCTCTTTATTTCCTCCTTGACCAGCTGCTGGTATTTAATACTCCGTAATATCCTTCGATCTGCGCGGAGAAGCCACTTTGCATCGTTGGAGGTTGTCATTGTTGGGTAGAATTTGCCATGTGGAGTACTCACATCCTCTTGAACGACTCTTTGGCAATGGGACGATTTTCAGCTTTGAAAATTTGGCCATCAAGTGAAGTCGTACACAAGTTGCCAACAGGCATACTTTGTTCTGAGAAATTGGAGTTTCAAAGTATCTACCACGTTTGCCTCCCTCCTGTTGGTCCTCCCATGTTGGAAGCAGTCAACGTTCAATATTTTGTCATGTAAACGACTCTGAAACCCATTATAATGCTCTGTGCACTGATCAATGTGTGCTCAGTGTGTGGAAGTTGGAGCTGATTCCCATGTGGGCTTTACTCAACTGTCCAATAATGTACTCAGCAGCTCAGAAGCAGTGTCATGGAGAGATGGTCCATATCAAATGTCTGGTTACAAACTTCAGAATTTTCTGCTTACATTCAAAGAGATTCAGGTCAAAACGGTCTCCGTATCTTCCATCTACAGAACTACGCTGTGTACTGTTACTCCATCCATTCAAGAATGCTACAGTGGATTGTGCAAATTACCGTATGCAATTATTATGCACAGTAAAACATCACAGTTGCTTTTGAAGTGTGGATTAAAATTACAATATTGAATATTGCAAACCAAAAGAATTTGGAAACTTCAATTCCGACGCCTCGAAATGTCAACCAGTTGACTCAGGAGACTTGATTTACTTCCAATGAAATCAAAGTAGGCACGAGAAATTTTACCATGCGATGAAATTAAAGGAATTTCTACAAAAAGGTCACCCAACTTTTCAGATTGTAGACCGGATTAAATTAAAAAACTACTCCTGTATAAGGCGATCTACTCATCATCTATTCGAGCCCTATATAACATCAATTCCTAAACGGCTAACTAGCCCAGAAAATGCGCAACTGTGCTATGTGACGTAATAATTCTTCCCTGCCTTGGTTAGTCTCGGAACTCGTCATAACCCATGGGGGTGTCTCAGCGAATAAAGGTTTCAGCTTGTCTAGAAAGTCCTTGATGTTCTCTTCTGGTTTCCGACCCCCATTCTTCTTCTTTTTCTTCCTATCGCATTTCGTAAATACGATAGTGAGAGGTATCTGTGAAACGATGAAAGCCAATTTTCACACATGTAAGTTCAGATCGAGACATTCCATTCTAAAACCCCATCAATCTCGCTACAATTACATCCAACAAGAGGATGAGTTATAAAAAAACGGAAAGTCGAGGTAGTAGATAAGAACGTTCTAAGAGGAACCATTTCATTTATGATTGAGAACCACCATGCTGGATAGTCATGGCGTCTTCCTTACCTTTTTACGCCCAAGCCAGTCGATGCAGTCTAGATCAATTTGTTGAGGTTCAATGCTAGAGTCAACAAGAAGTAGAACGCAAATAAGTGTCTCCCGTTTCAAAAAATAGTCCTTTGTGAACTCATTCCAATCTGTGCGTATGGCTGTTGGAGCCTTGGCAAATCTGGCAAAATCACAATCATGTTCTATCAGTTCCAAAAATGTTATACCACTTTTAAAACAACCGAAAACACGAAACAACCAGACTCCACACGCCAAATAACAAAATACCATCGTGTAGATCAATCGTCATGATATTTAGATAAATTTGTGAGCGATAAGCCATACCCGTAACCAGGAAGATCGACCAGGTACCATTTCTTGTTGATAAGAAAATGATTTATGAGTTGGGTTTTACCTGCACAAAGTTCAAATTTTAGCTTATTAGTATCACTAAGGAAGCTCCTACTCGATTACAGTAACTTTCAAAACGTATTTCTATCGTTAAGAAATGTAGGGTACGATTTCTTCATTCTATTGGTACATTAAGTTGCTTTGAAGCTTCGGAAATGATTTGTTTCAACTGTTGTGCAAGCGGAAGGCCACTTTCGGCCGTTTGGGCACTTAGGGGATAATGATGATCAATTGCGGTACAAGGTCCTGAAACTAGGAGACGATGGAATTCTAAAGCAGGTTGCTTGATTACTCTATTTGGGATTCATCCTGACTCTCACAATGTTGAGCATCTTGAATTTGACTCTCAATTTTTAGGTCGGGCACTATTGTAGAGGATTTAAGGTAGAAAGAACGAATCCAATTGCGTAACCTACGTAAACCCTAAACCCTTTCCTGAAGCCGTACAAGACCTTACGGACATCAAACTATGAATTATGAATACTAGACTTGCGAACAGAGGGGTCCAATGTGATCAGGATATGGCATCACCAAATGGACTTCCAAATGTAATCCAATCGACTGTATCATATTGAAGCCAGACTAAAATGCAAACCCCAAACAAAAATGAACCAAGGCCAAGGTCATATTGCTGTAGTCAACAGCCTTAAACCCGAGATCCCTCTGATTGAGTGAATGAATTACGCCAGAACTTCCACTTAAGACCATCGTTTATGGTAGAATGTGCATGTTTCGAGTTCAAAGAAATGGACCAAAATTCACTCACCGGGTTTCTTGGATGTTTGCGCCAGCTCCTTTCGCCGAACGAGCGAATTAATCAGCGACGACTTCCCCACATTCGACCTCCCCACGAGCGCAATTTCAGGAAACCCCTCCCCAGGGCATTCCTCTGCCTTGCTACTACTCTTGATAAACTCCGCGGACTTCACTAGCGCCAGTCGACCAACATCGGCACCCGCCGTAAGGACGATATTCGACCCCGGCATGGCTTTCAATCCTTGATCCCCCGGTTGCGCACCTGTATCCGTCAACTGCACATCGGTTTCCTCCGTGTATCCGACTTCCGACAGCACGGCCCGCGACTTCTCCACCCTGGAGAATCTCCGGCTCGTGAAGCTCCTCTGAAGCCCTAAAGCTCTCCACTCGTCAACCCTAAAACCCCGAAGCGCGAACCTCCAATTCGAGTTCCCCACGACCGAGCCTGGAAGCGCAGGCGACAGGGAGCTAGAGGCGTGCGTGTGGGAGAATGCTCTCGACAGAGCCATGGACGCAGGCAAGGCGCAGCGGCATTGAGGTAACAGCAACAAACGGGGATGAAGCAACGCCATTGCGAATTGGTTCAAGAGTTTCAGCTAATCCATGAATGCGCCGGAGCGAAAACTGTGATTCTCTTCAGAAGACAGTGCTGTAGCCATCGACTCGCGGATTCCTCTGCAACAGAACTCAGAATCGCAATTCCGAACTGAAGTGAAGCACAGCGAACCTGCAGTGTTTGGATAACTGGATTGTGGAGGGGGGAGTGAGTCTTAAACCCTAGCCCTAACTTTGGATGAATGAAATGTTGAAAAGTGACATAAGAGAAGACTACAGTACTCGGAATCGCAGTGAGTGAAACTCTTTATTATCACACTTCGACATAATGTTTTGGCAGTTCTCCCTGGCCCGTACGCCTGGGTCAGTGTCATAAATATTTAAGGAATATTTTGAAGCATGTCCAAAAATTTGATCAATATCCGAAGAACAAAGAAATTTCATTTGGAGGATTTTATATTCTTGTAAAATCTGAAATGTTAGAATTAGAAATCTTCTTAATAATTTGAAATTTTGAAAATGAAATTTTATAGAGTTTACATTTCAAAATTAAACCATTTTGACATACAAGTGTTGAAATTGTAGCATTTCTACACAATGTTCTCTCTTATTAGATAAACTTGAGTACAATATAAAATGTGAACAATATTTAGAGTGTATCTTCAATTGTCAATGTAGACCAACATTGATAGTTCACATTAAAAGTTTCAAATGTATGCACCTAGTAAATGCATTGTTTCTATAATTAAATGCCTTTTTTTTGTTTGATCTTGTTAAAAGTCAAAAGAATAGTCTCGATTCCTTTCATATGCACTTTTTAGACATTTAAGAATAAACTATGAATTTTCAAAGTGTTGAAAATAGGTATATCCAAATGAGACCTCACGTTCTCATAAATAGAAATAATAATTAGGCAAAAATCTATAGGAATTTGAATTAGATGCATTTACCTTCAAATTACCTTCTTACTATAACAACATCTCCAACCAAAGGTAATAAAACCCCAAGTAGGTCATTCCAAAATGGTGGTTGGCATCACAATCCTTTTCTCTAAGCACAATGCTTCAATCCAAATCAACACCAAAAAAGGCACTAGAGCATTATTTAACTTAATTTGAGATGCAATCTCCTTTCTTGAGTTGAGTAATCTCATATACATAAATGTGGTGAAGAGGTTTTAGGTGCAATCTTTTGCGCTTTAACCTCTTAATCCCTAAGTGCTTAAGCCTTTCTAAGTGTGTTTTTCCTATGGAAAAAGAACATGGGCCCCAATGAAGCAAATTGTGTTTTTTTCAAAATTTAATCGTAAAGATGCTTAAAGAGCTTGTTTATTAGTGTGCATATTAGTTTTGAGTGTGAAATTGCATGAGGTGAGTTGTGAGATTATAACTAGAGATATGTATATATATATATATATATATACTATTTCAAGTATATTTTCCCTCCCTGCAATGTTTGAGAAATTTACATATAAGAGTTTTTGGAATTCGAGGTAACATAAACAACTAAAAATTGTGTCAACACACTAAAATGCACTTCAAAAAACCTTAAGTTCAAATGAAGAGCTATCAAATTCATTACACAATCCACTTTGCAATTGTTGAAATTCAATTCCTTTTGATATTAAGTAGAAATTGCAAATAACTCCAAATTAAAACTTTCATGTTTAAATTTTCAATAGTGAAAATCATGAAAACACTTTACTCTTTTCATTGGGACCATCTTCAAAGCATATGAACAAGTACAATATCTTAGATCTCAAATCGAGTAAAATTAGCAAACATTACTCAAAGTCAGAAAATAAAGTAAAATTAGCAAGCTTTACTCTTCCACTAATGGTACATATATATGCCTTTGAGGACCTCTCAAAAATCAAATATTTATCTTTTTTAGTGAAAAATAAAAGTTTTCAATACTTAACCTTCATAACTAGCCATTAAAAAAAATTTAAAACAGTCAAGGGAATAAAACTACCCACACAAAAACGAGTTTGAAATTTTAGATGAATTGTACATGGTCGGTAGGCAATTAGGAGTTAAGGATTAATGGTTGCATGGTGGATGCTTTAAGCAATTGGTTAGGGTAAACCACCCCCCTCACTCGTCCCCCCCCAAGTCATTCCAAGGGTGCATGTAAAAAAAAGACCCCTTATTTTGTGCTTGATTAACTTATCTTCTCCACCTCCCCTAGCTAATTTGGGGCCTCCGATTGTAAATATGGATTCCAAATTCGCAAATTTCATCATGCATGGCAAATTTTTAAAAATTCCGCATTTTCCCTCGCGACGAGCAAGGGGTTTCCTCTCGCTTCTAGAGAGATCATTTGTCTGCACCAATTGGGGGGGGGATGGAGTGCCAATATTCCAAGCAAATTACTTAACTTATTATTTATCCTTGTCAACAGTGTGCATCTGCCAGCCCTTCTCCATGTCTTTGACTTTGGACTAACTTAATTGACTGGCATGGCATTCAATTATCTTCATTCAAACCACAGTCTGGGGAGAAAATTTAGCTCAACCAGCTAAAATCCTACGTTTTCTTGGACCAAGTGACCAACTGGTTGTCTGGAGCACTGTCCGGGAAGTTTCTGAATTGAAAACGGACAATTTTCGTGCTTCTTAAGGCTGCCTTGGTTTTTTACATTTTTAGTTGGATGTTAACCTGAGAAGTGTTTTTTTTTTCAGTTAGAATCCTCCATTTTGAAATTTCATTCGGTAAATTGTCGGATTTCTATATTTCCATTTGGCCATTTTCCTTATTGTGCAAAATGGAGCTGGTTTTTTGGTTTCGTTGTGTGGGGAGGGTCTTTTAGCTCTCCATTTTTTTGGATCATTGGGATTTTTTCTTTCCCTCACCAGTTTTTTGGATCATTGGGGGGGGTTCTTTCCCTCCCCATTTTTTTCTAGTATCCTTGGCAGGAGTTGAACTTGTCCAAGCCCCTACCAACCTAGGACCAAGGATGTAGCCTTCAGAAAATACAAGGATCCAAAAGAAGGCCTAGAAATGCGAGAGTGCGAGACTAGCAACTAACTAACAGTAGAAGTCTATTTGTGCAGGAGTGCATGTTAGTGATTCATAAGGAGGCATAATTGTGTCACTAATAAGACTTATAGGTATACTATGTAGTATGTACATGTTAAAAAAAATTCCTAAAAACTATATGCCCGGTTGGCTAGTTGCCGGAAAAGAGAAGTTTCAATTGGTCACTTTCCTACATACTCCAAGGGCAAACGGCCAAATTGCCAGGATTTTTTTTCTTAACCCGCCTATTTCCTAAAACCTTATTTTTTTTGTTCGGAACCTCATCCTAATCATTTTAATGTCATTTGGAAATCTTCAAAAAAATTCGGCTAGCTTGTAACTAAATGCCGGTACTTCCCGTTCATTGGTTTGGAATATACTCTTGGCTAGGCCTTAAGAAAATAAAGAATATTTTCCTATTTTCCTCTAAAATGATCAGTTTTTTTCCAAAGATTTTGAACTCAATTCAAAAATTTTAGATTTCGACCAGCTAACTTGTAACTAAAGGTCGGTACTCTCCAAACATTGATTCAAACTATAGTAGAACCAGTGAACCACCCATTACCAACCGCAGCCCCATCAACAATCAATAGGGGGACTGAAATTAAAGAGAGGATGGACTAATTTCCAAACATGAGTTCCTGATTTCCAACCATCAATTCCTCCATTCTTTTTCATGACACATCTTGCTTGGTTTGGAGTGCCAAAGTGAACAAGAAGTAGTCTCCTAAATGAATAGTTTTAGAATAGCCTACACATTGGTCATGGGGCATGGCAACTTTTCAGCTTTCCAAAATTCATAGTAATTTCAGTTCAAGCAATAAAATTACCAAATTTTGTCAATCCTCCTCATTTCTATCTTTGCACACATTTGCCCACATTTGCCCACATTTGCTTATTTAGTACATTACATACTCCACATCATGCCCACATTTGCTTATTTAATCAATTGTGGGTGGTTCTACCATAGTATGCCATGTGCTCCTTACGGCAACCCAAATGAGTAAGTAAAAGTAAGTTCATATAGTTTTATTATAATTCATACAATTTTAAAACCTAATAACTTTCACACCATACGTCCAAATGTCACGAAACAAAGTCCAACCAAACCCCCCTCATTGCCGAAGACTTTCCAACAGTACCAAGAATACCACCGACGATGCACGGTCGAGGAGATCTCAACGTAACAAATAACACAAACAAAACCAACAAAACCAACAAACAAAACAAATCAAACAAAACCAACAAAACCAAATAAATCAAACAAACAAAACAAAACAAACGAACAGCATAACTTCATCTGAAGCACAGTGACACATGAAGCTTGGATGTCATGATCATTGTTGTACTGTACTGGGTACTTGTTTCACTGGGGAAGATATACTGCCCACCTATTTTCTGGATTTCAAAAACCACAGAACTGATAGAAAGAAATAGAAATAGAAAAAAAAGACTGTCAGTGACAATACTGTAGATATCATTTCAGTAGAATAATAAATGTTTTCATCCTGACAGTCTCTGTCATCATGCAATCTCCATTGGCATTTCTTGGTGCTGAGAATGATGTGAAATGGAACTTCTCTTGTTCCTGCAACAGCATCTTTTTTTTATTTTTTGAAACACATGGAAACAGCAGCCTTTTCATGCCAACTGATGGCTCTTGTGAGGATTTACCCATCATCATCAAATAGAACCAGGGTTGGGGTTGGGGGAGATCTGGTCAATAGTTCAAAGTTAGCTGGTGGAATTTGGGGAAAAAAAAAAAATGGTTGTAATCTGAAAACATAAAAAAAAAATACTTTTGCAAGAATCTATACAATTTTTAAAATTTTGAGTGACAAAATAAAGAAAATAATTGGACTTGGTACTTGGAAAAATGGTTGAATATGAAAATTGAAGGAAATTAGATGGTAAAACTATTGAAAAAAAATTTCCAACTAGTGGTTGGAACTCTCATGGAATTTGAGCTTGGAAAAACGTGGCTTGAATGATATGTTCATCACAAAGTTTAAACCCTATGGTTTGTCAACAATTATCATGTGTTTATGGTTGTTTCGTGGATTCGCATGTTAATTACAATTTATCACATCATTACAATGCATTACTTCACATCGTTGCAGTGCAGTTGCAAGTGATGCATTGTAACGATGCAATAACAATGCGAAGTAATACATTGTAATGATGTGATAAATTGTATTTAATGTGCAAACCCATGAAACAATGATAACCACGTGATGACTGTTGACAAACTATAGAATTTATACTTTGTGATGCGTCTTGGGTAATATGTAGGCAAAATTTGACTATTGGCCTAAATTTTTCTTCAAATATTTGACTATTTTTTTCCCAAAGAAACCAAAAATCCTTCAATAAAATTGGCCATTGTATTTCAAGGGTAGCAATTGGTCTATTTTGAGCTGAAAAAATCACTAGTACACATTCACTTTTTATCCAACTGGGGTTCACCGTGTACAATAAATTGAATCTCTATGAAGGGAACCAAGAAATGAGAACATACTAAGGTGTGCAATAAAATGTGAACACATTGTACTGCAACACCAAAATTAGGTTTTTATTTCAGTCTGAATTGAATGAATTGCTTCAGCACTAACTGAAGGCCTCCTTCCCCAACAAATAAAAGCATTGGCTCAGTGATAAATAAGCCAGGCAGTGGCTTATAAATTTCATATCACTTTCTAGTTAGAGGCACCTTTTGAAACTAAATATTTTTGCAGTATTGGTAATTGAAAATCATGAATTTCAAAAAGAAAAAGAAAAAAATTTGGATAAGGCATCTATCTTCTCTTGAATTTTCAAAGGAGAGTTTCCTAGGGTACCTAAATCAACACTCTTTGTAAAGCCTTGATTTTGACACAAAAATCTAAAAAAATCAGCACCCACCAATCACAATTAAGCATGGGAATGGTTTCAAGGCACTTTGGGGACACTTTAACTAAACTCTACAATCAATTGATGGGTACAAGGACTTAAATGGGTGCTTCTACCTTACTAACGGGCTACAACTACCACCTTTGCTCCAACTACAGTATCTTGGCTCCTACACACCATGGATGCTTGGGATGAACTTTGTGGATGAGGACTTGAGAGAAGAAAAAAAAAGGAAGTCTCTCTCAAGGCTACTGAAAGTTCAAGTAATTTTCCTTTAAAAATAAGTGGAAACCATATCTAATCCAATTTATTTTGATCTTTGTGGAATTAGTTATGAATTTTGAAGTCGAAATCAAATAAATTTGAAAGAGCAGTTGCCTACAAAACTCATGTACTTAGAATAATCCTATAACTGTTGCATGGGAATGAATCTCCCCACACCATAGGGATAATTGTAAAAATCCAACCATTATTTTATAGTTAGTTAATTTTGTATTCCATGATGTCTCTTAACTAATTCAGGGGCTTTGATTATGAATATGGATTCCAAATTTCATTACCCATAATAAACAATAAGCTTTTATATTTTTTTTGAGGTAAAATTTTTGTAGCACGTGAATGTTCTTAATTTTTTTCTTTTCAAGAAGAGGTTTGTAGGACTACAATAATATAAAGCATATTGTAGTTTTCTTTTACAAGTTAAGGTAAATGAGACCATTGTATGCCAAATGGAGACAAGTCCATTTTAGACAAAATGATATTAGTGGTGTGCTTTTGAGAACTTGAATTGGATATATAGTGAAGTTGGATCAAAGGACCTCATTTTTCAACAACCTATGATGTTGAAGAATTTGAATTTTCTTTCAAATGAATATTATGGTGCAACATTATGGAATTTATGCTAGTATAATAACTATGGTATATTGTAGTAACTACATATGGACCTCTTTACAAAAGATGATTTCACCCTTTTGTAACATCACATCCTATATATAATATTATTAACTGATCTAAATTGTCTTGCCTTGGAGATTGTGATAATGCCTCCTTAAATGCTTAGAAAATAATTTAATCGAACCCCTCAAGCACTAAATTGTATTTCTTGGCAATATAGCAATTTTGGATAGCTTACTACAAACAAATTTTTTATTTATTTTTGCTAAATTTTCACACAACATTTTCCAAAAGAATAGTTTCAAGGCTTGACAATTTTCATAACTTTTGACTACGTGGTTAAAAGTTATTGCGCAATATGTCATTTTCATTGCTCGGTGGGTAGCTTGAGTAGCTCATAAAACTTCTTTAAAAATCACTTTTCAAAAAAATAAAAACTTAAAATTGGTTCTTTAGATTTATATTTAAGTAGGAAACTTTAAATCATTCCGTTTTGATTAATGAGATTAAAGTTATGAAGAGTTTTAGTTTGAGGGTAGGTATGGAGTCTTTGAAAACTATAACTATTCATAGACTAAAACTCCTCATAACTTTCATCTCATTAATCAAAATGGAATGATTCAAAGCTTCCTACATAAACATAAATTTAGAGAACCAATTTCATATTTTTATGTTTTTGAAAAGTGATTTTAAAAAAAAAATTGTGAGCTACCCGAGCTACCCATTTATTTGTAGTGAGTTGCCCCTAATCGCTATGTTGCCAAAAAATGCAGTTTTTACCTTTTGGGGTTAATTTGCAAAGAGTCATTGGATGAGTGCAATGCTAATTTCATTGAATAATTGAGAAATTGCCATGTTGTGGGCTTCCACTTTCTAGGGGAGCAAATAGTCCCCTAGTATTAGTTAATAATATTATAATATTCCGCTTCACTTTTTGTCTAGCTAATGCCTTATCAGTCTAGGAAGTAGATATAGTTTAGACCTTACTCTATACTCCAACTAAGATAAGTAAGCCTATTACTATATTGATTTGTAATTTAAATATCTTAGGGCCAATTCCATTAGGGGGCATATATTTTTCAATTGTGTGCACTTGTTTCACAAATCAAATTCAAGTGGAATTATAATTTTATGATGAAATTGTAATTTCTATGAATTTATGAAGTGGTTTGTCCTAGAATTTCAAAACTGCCTATAGAGTGGAGTGATAAATGTCTCATAAACTCTCCATAACCACCTTGTTATGTATCTATTGGCACTCGAGTACTTACCAATCAAGGAGTGACACTAATTTTGTCATAATATAAACATATGAGTTTGGTGGTAGAAATAGGGCCAAAGTAGAGTGGCAGAATTAGACATTTGGTGATTATGGGTTGGTCTACCTTATCACATTGTAATATGTCTCGTATAAATGTAGTATAGTAGTAAGGAATTCAATAAGTATAGGAATGATTTTGATAAATCACACTTTCCATTCATCAAAACCTAGATATTTTTTAATATAAATTTCACATTTAAATATTAGGCTATTACAACAAAATTTTATTTAATCCACAAGCGTTTCAATATCCATATTTTGGATAATGAATATAGTGTTTCAAGGCTAATGTTTCATCCAAATCCCTTTCATTCATCTATGGTAACAAATGAGTCTTTATAAGTTGACTTTTCTTTATAACCTATTTCATGAAATTGAGATGAATGATAAATCTGTACTAAAGTGTGAGCAAAATCTAAAAAATTCCCCAAAATATTGAGGCTTTAATTAAGGGATAAAATAATATAGATTCCTAAAGTTTTTTCATGAGTTCCTTGAAATACGCTATAACTTGGAAAAATAACAAATTCAAAATTTTTAACCATTTTTAACCATTTAAAAAATTATAACTATAGAATCTAAATTAACCAAGCTTGTTGATAATATATTAACCCATTAAGGACCAGGTCAACGAAGGGAGTGAAAAAGTGGTTGAAATTGACATGTTTTCATTACATTTCAGTCACTTTTTCATTTCTTGTCATCGACCTGGTCCTTAATGGGTTAAAATAGAAAACACAACAATATCACATGTGGATTGAAATTATAACATTAAATTATTTATAATGTTTGATTGGGTAGGGGAGGTCAAGAGTTTAAATAACTCATAATTATTTGAAGTCTTTCAAGCCTCTATTAGATTTCAAATCCAAAATTATTGTCATGATATAAAAACAAAGTTGAAAGGAATAAATAATATGCTTGACTACAAATAATTCATCCCATTTCATAATTTATTCTAATTTTTTAATAAATGGATTTGCAATAATGATTTTAAAAACTCATCTTCATAAATTCTTCAAGAAAGAAAGTTTTTGAATCAGATGCCCCCCTCTGAAAATCTTGATTGGAAAAAAACAATTTAACAAAAATAATTCAATTTTGGGGGCTTAAATTTGATTTATCTCCAAATTTTTTGGCACACCAAAATGAGTTGCACTGGAGAGTAATTATAATAGCTCTTATGCACTTACACGGTGACATTAAAGAGGTGTGCGTGGGGTACAGTAAGTCAAGATAAAACCAATCCTATAACTTATAAGTTATCATTCAATCCAATCCAACACTCAATAATATCATGCACGGCACTCTAGAAAATAAAAAATAAAAAGCAAAAGTTAAAGTTAAAGTCACCCTCCCAACTAGGACACCATAAAGCAGCTTCTTCTCCAACTCAGAAACTCCCCGACCCCATCCAATCCATACCCGCCACGTCTCCGGGGGAACTCAGATGGAACTTTCCAAGAACTCAAAAGGGAACGCGGGCGGCTACCACCGGCTACACCCGGTCACTCGATCGTCCTCTTCCTCTCGGAAGTCTTTAGGGTTTCGAATTTGACTTCGGAAAGAGGGTAAGGTAGAGCCCAAGCAAACCTTCATTGACAGAAGCGCTTAGCTGATGGGCGATGGTGCGCGGTGCCGATTGCTACTGCATCCGACTCCATGAACTTCAGTAGACCAGGTCGAGATTTGATCACCCCGTCAAGATTATGATTGGAGTTATGATTCTTTGTACGGAATTTGCTTTCCATGCTTGCCGGCAATTTGGAATTTCTGTGGAGGTTTGGATATGTAGTGGAAGGGTTTCCCTTGGAACGTGTGTTGAATGGCGCTCACCTCATTCGCGTGGCAAATTAGGAGGTGACGAGATTCGGTGTTGGTGTTTGGCTGAATTTGACTATCGTCTTGGGATTGGCATTTGCGGAGGGGAATTGGGGTTTCTTGGGAACGGCATTGGCGGGCAGTGGAATTGGGTTTGTTGTTATCCGTTGGCGGAGGGACAATTTCGTGTTGGAGTGAAGTTTTGTGTTTGACCGAGTGATGGGAGTGTTTCTATGTGCGTGGAGCTTTGGCGGTAGACACGACGAGTCGTCGTTTAGAAAATTTTGATTTAGGGGGGTGATTGACCTAAATTTCGATTTCATGTGTGGTTTAGAATCTAGAAATCTGGCCGCGGCGAATTGTGAACGTCTGTGTTAAATTTTAAACAATTTGTTCTCTCAGTCGGCTTACGGGTGGAATTGCGTGAGAGGACTGCGTTGCACCCTTGAGGACTAATTATGACCTGGTCTTATTTTGCGGGGGTTTGTGACAGCTCCTTGGGATCCGATTGTTAGGTTCTATGAGATTTGTTTTTCTTTTCTAAGTCTATTGCTAATAAGAGAGTAATGTGGCATTTGCAGATGTCTACAGGTTTTTGCCGGGACTGTCACTGGTAATTGATTCTTGCAGAAGCGCGAGGAAGTAGGGCGATGATGTCAGAGGATGATAACTCAGAAAGAGCATGCTCATTTTAAAGATTGGCTTCTGTGTCAACTGGGGTGCTGGAATTGGAAGCGGAAGCAGGGTTTGGGGCTGAACAATAGTGCACGAAACCAAGACATAAGTGGCGCATGTTCGACTGCTGTGGATATGAGAATACAGATGTTGTTTCGATAGTTTTTTGTGGTATATATGTCGGTAACACTTTGTATATAATAGGTTTAGTTGGCGCATGTAATCACTGTCGGAAAAAGCAGCGTGATGCTCACGGTTGTGGAAATCTGGGCGAAAGGTTACAGAAATTTGGGCAGTAGTCAAGTGTTGGGGTTTGAGACGTTGTTGGAACCATGAATTTGTATGAGTTCGCGACTGCTTCTGTCGTCCTAGGTTCGGATACGACTGTGCATACATGGGCTGTGGTCGTGGCTGGAATCTTCCTGCTCCTTTCTCTCTCGCTATCAACGTTTCTTCTCTTTGATCATCTCTCGACTTACAATGATCCTGAGGTTTGAATCTTTTCTCTTTCACTCTGTTTCGATATTCTCCACTTTTTTCTAGGGTTCCTAGGGTTTGCCTTCCTGTTTTAGCGTATTGGAAGCCACAGCACTTTGAAGCATTCTCTTAGTGTTTAAAATTCTTCAGGTCTTTCACGTGCAAGTTCTAGTGAAGAACTTATGGTTATGTCAATGTCTTGAAATTGCTGGGGTTCTGAACATGTTGTCGACATCGGTGTCACAGGAGCAGAAATGGGTCATTGGCATCATCTTCATGGTCCCAGTCTATGGAGTGACTTCAGTAAGTGCCTAATGCCTTTTTGTTACGAGTTGAGACGTTTCCTTAAATGATTCCTTACATTTTTGAGATCGTGGTCCTCTTGAAGTTTTGTTCAGAGAGTTGGTGACTGTCGATTGAAACTAATTGGTACGTGCTCTCTGAATCACAGTTTATTGCGCTATGGAAGCCGAGTCTTTCGCTGAAGTGCACTATACTGGGCAATTGTTATGAGGCCTATGCACTTTACTCATTCGGATGCTATTTGATAGCATGCTTAGGTACTTGCGTTTCCATTTCGAACGTTATACGCTGTTCTCTTTGCTGACTAAGTCAATTTTTATTTTATCATTGGTGGGAGAAAGGTGTATCCCGATCTTGTTATCAGTTTTCCCTAAATGCAGCATACCTGGAATCTGGAAGTCAGAGTTCACCGTGACGATTGTTTGTGTTTATTGTTGTTTCAGGTGGGGAAGACACAGTGATACAGAAGTTAGACAGGCAAGGGTTGATGGGTCCACGCACACCATTGTTGGAACACAGTGCCGGGATCAGGGCGTTGGTGCATCATCCCGCACCCTTGAAGTGGTTTATGAACCCCTGGGAATTGGGGCGCCCTTTTTATAACGCTGTGAAGTTTGGCATCGTACAGTATGTGAGTCACCCATTTTGATTCTCTATTTCCAGCAATTTCGATCTCATGTTAGAGCTGCCACCTATTGTTGATTATTCATTTGTGACACCACTTTTTCCCCTGTGCGCTGACTCAAGATGTTAACAAATTGTGCAGATGATATTGAAAACAGCTTGTGCTTTAGTTGCCCTTCTTTTGGAGCTCTTTAGCCTATATGGGGATGGGAAGTTCACATGGTACAATGGGTGAGTTGGTATATTTTTTCCTACATACATTTTTGAAATGGCCATCTGCATTAGTGTTTCTGATCTATTTGCACATGATATAGACTTCCAACCTGTAGCAACGATGGGAGATGTGTGATGGATCGTATGTATATCTTGACTTGGTAACTCTAGCGGCCTTTCCGTGGTTCTGTTTGCAGATATCCTTACATAACGGTGGTTCTTAATTTCAGCCAAACATGGGCTCTGTATTGCTTGATACAATTCTACTACATTACCCACGAAGATCTGCGGGATATCAAGCCACTGTCGAAATTTGTGTGTTTCAAATCCATTGTGTTTGCTACCTGGTGGCAAGGGGTTTTCTTAGCCTGCTTCTTCTCATTACCTTTGGCAAAATCGTGGCTTTCTCCTGATGCTATTGACGGGGGAAATCTCCAGACCAGCCTCCAGGATTTTTTGATTTGCATCGAGGTATTTCTTTCTGGACCTTCAATTATAAAGTGAATTTTTGTACTGGGATTGGATCATGTTTATTAGTGGAATTTTGGATGAGATGCATTTGGAATATCCTGTGCAATGCTGCATGTGCTGGAAACTACTGTAGATTCTGAATTTGGCCTTTGATCTGGCTGTCTTACCATTTGATTGTGGTTCTTTGCACAGATGGCAGTCGCATCAGTTGCACATTTATACATATTTCCCGCTACACCCTATAACGATTTAGAAGGCGGGAAAGATCGCAGTGTGAAAGTACTTGCTGACTACGCAGCATTTGACTCGCCTCTTGATCCAGAGGAGATTAGGGAGAGCGAGCGACCGTCTATGGTGAAGTTCTTTGGTGTAGATGTAGAGAAGGGAGCCACCAGCGTCAAAGAGAGTGTCCATGATGTGCTTGTAGTAGGTGGAAACCATGTAAGTATATTCCTTCCCACATCTCATCTAGCTTCTTTCATGCTCTTCTTGTTATTGTTCATTTTTTGCTGCAGCTGCTTTCGTTCAGTGTTTCTGATGAGTTTTCTGTCTGTTATTCTCTTAGGTGGTGCATGATATGAAGTTGACCATGTCTCAAGCAGTGGAGCCCGTAGAGAAAGGTTTTACGAGGATAAATGAGAGGATACTATTTTGGGGAGGGAAGCCGAAGGACAAAAAGAAGATGACCAAGGACGACTCCTGGGTGGGTTCGCAACCAGTCTCTCGTTCCGAAGATGTGAGGGGTTATGATGATCCCCTGTTAACGGGAAGTGTTAGTGACAGTGGGTTTTGGCGAGCCAAGAGGTCGACCCTTTCATATGGTAGTGCAGAGAGTAGTGGTGGAGAAAACAGTGACTCTGGATTCAATGGTTTCAGAACCTCCGGAAAACGCTGGACTATAAAGAGGTGACACTTTCAGATTGTAATTAGGTAAACTCGATCAAACTTGCTCCTGCTTTTGCTGGTTAGGGTATGTAGTAGAGCTCAAATTCGAGCAGAGATTGACCTCAGCGATTATCCTGTGAGTAAAATTGAGGTCGAGGGCTGTAACCCGCCCCCCTCACTCGTGTACACTATCAATAACGTCTGGCGTGGCATTCAACTTGCCATGCAGAACGGTTCTTGGTATTTGAATTCGGCAGCCTTTACACTTTACTGCCGACATGTTAAATCTTGAGTTTCTTGTTTCTTACCTCCCGTTTTTTTTGTGGATACGTTTTGCAATGACAAACTGAACTGCCGCAGTCTCATGTTTTTCTACCATATCAAGAAGGTAGATTACCACAGAGGATGTTCGCCATTTAAGTTAAATGGTGCCAACGCTGCAGAGGCAGTGTGTAAATTGGATCACTGGAAACTGTGCAAGGGTGTATGTTCCTAAGCGTGTGCCCTAATATAATACGGTATGTGTGAGCTAATAAATTTGATAAATTTAGACAATAAATAGATGCCCTTTGCATGACATTCACAAGGACTTTAACCCATAAACGAAGCTGCGGCTGTTATTTGGTCGATGAAAGACATGGAAGGACAGAAGTACAACTATTCATCGTGGAAAAGGGTAGGTCTCTTATCATTTTTGTATAGAATATATTTATTAAAATTAAAATTACTTTTATGAGTTTAAATTTTATTTTATTGTAGTATAGTTATTAATTAATGCAAAAAAGTTACAATCATAGTCTCTAATTCTCTTTGAGAAAGGGGTATTTACCTTGGTGTCATGTTCATACTGCTGTACTAAACGATCCTGGTCGTTTAATTGTTGTACATTTAATGCATACAGCTTTAGTTTCTGGCTGCGGTTTTCATCCTTCTGATCCTATTCTTGACTCAATGTGGAGGCAAGGTATGTTTGTTATACCTTTTATGCCTCGTTTGGGGATAACAAAATCTTGGGGTGGTGGTGGTGGTGGAGTATTACTGGAGAAACTGTAAATAACGCAGGTATTTGGAGTTATGAAGTTGTAGCTGCAGTTCATGTTATATTATCAGGGTTATTTTTTTAGCAACAATCTGGCATTGGGTATATTGGGCTTTAGAGTTATTTCGTGATGAACGTACAGGAAACCTTCGTTGAATTTGCCTAAAATTTATGGGATTCATTTATTTTTATCAGGAGTTCATTGCTTTGCATTTGGAGCTTTTCATGTAACAGGTCTGTTTGGTCCTGGTATATGGGTATCTGATCCTTATGGATTAACTGGAAAACTGCAACCTGTCGTTCCAGCTTGGGGAGCTGAAGGTTGTGATCCTTTTGTTCTAGGAGGAATAGCTTCGCACCATATTGCAGCAGGTATTTTAGGTGTATTAGCAGGTTTATTTTATCTTAGTATTTGTCCTCCACAACGATCTTTAAATTGTAATAAAATTTGTAGAAAGAAATCTTTTTGCATTTTGTTTCTTTAAGGTGAATCTTAACATGATGTTTAATAAACACGTCAATTTTCAAAACATGCAACTCTCTAATTTTATGTGGAGAAGGATTTGAATTTTGTCTGTGTGGTGATTGACAAGTTCACTACGTATGGGGAATGTTGAAACTGTTTTATCCAGTAGTATTGTTGCTGCATTTTTTTTATTGCTGGGGCTATGTGGTATGGTTCAGCTGCAACTCGGGTAGAATTATTTGGTCCTACTCATTATCAGTGGGATCAAGGATTTTTTTCAATAAGAGATAAATTGAAGAATTTGTTCTAGTAAAAATGAAAACCTTAATTTATTTGAAGCTTGTCTAAAATTCTAGAAAAATTAGCTTTTTATGATTATATTGGTAATAGTCCAGCTAAAGTTAAATTCTATTTTTGAATATCACTAAATTGTAAGTTAATTTAATTAGTTTAAGTTTGAATAGCAAATGCAAAACTCCCTCAAAATAAATAGATGAATTTTGGATGAATGTGGACAAATTGGTATGAACAATTGGATGGAAGTTGGATGAATTGGTAGATTAAATTGGATGAATGTTGGATGACAATCATATGATTTTAGAGCATGAAAATAAAGTAACTACATTTATATTTTATCTAATATAAAATGTGAACTTCCATATAAATGTACCTTGAAAATCCAAAATTAGTTTAAATTAGTATTATTATTGTGAGTTGCATTTACTGAATTAATGTTGAACACTAATTCTTTTTGCAACTATAGGTCCTAAACCTCAATTTAAGGAGAAAATCCAATGTGATAAGACTACAAACAATTGTGAATGCTATTTTGTAAGCCTTGGAGTGTAAGAGGCAACTTGGGAGCCTCAAATTTGTGAGGTATTTAGTGTATCGATTGCATTTTGGACCTATGACCATGGTTTAAGAATTTAGGATTTTTAAAATCAATGAATTTAAGAGAATATGTCAATTGGCCTAAAATAGAGTTGGATATTCAAAATGTTCACAAAACATTTTGTTGATACACCTTGTCCATGTCTTTTTTCTTCTCATGTGCAACTCCATCACCCACAAAGAATCAAAGACTCCTCTCACCATTGAGAGTCCCCTTGAGAAATTTGAAAGTTGAAACTTTAAAAAAATTAAATATTTTTTTTTATTGTCATGACTTCATCACCCTCAAGAAGCCCTTTAACCCCTCAAGTCCTAAGGCCACTTTTTAATAAAAAAAACACTCAAAACTACCACTTTTGCTACGTTCACCTACAAAATAAAAAATGAACAAATTTTAGAATCTAATTGTAGGATCTTGCTCTGTAGTTGTTTTAGATGACATGGTAAAAAAATTTGTGATTTTTGGCCATATAGATTGAAAGATATTAGTGTTCAAAGTGAAATAAAAATCTTTCAAGAAATTCTAATTGCTGACAAAACAAGGAGCTCCATAACTTTCATATCACTAATTCAAATAAAATGAATCAAAGCTTTCCAGTAGACAAAAATATAATCTACAAGGAAAAAAATATTAAAATTTTATTTTTTATTTTTTGTGGATTTTTTTTGTTACCTGGTCCCCCCCATTTTGAGGTTTGACTGTGGTATAACTTTTGCTCCTAGGGGCACCAGTTGAAATAGAAATTATTTTCTTGAAAAGCTAATAAGATTGTCTATCTTTTGAGAAATTTAAAAAAAACAACAGTAAAAAACTAAAAATTGAGATCATAGGAACTTGCCAAAAATCCATTTTGTCTACTATAGAGACAATGGAACTTTAGGGGCACAATTGCTAATAAGCGAGCCTATGAGTGAGCCTATGAGCTTATGAGTGTGAAATTTTTTTTATCAATTTTTTAGAGAAAATTACCTATGATCATGGGTTTAGGTGTTGAAAAGTAAAATAAATTAGAAGTTATTTTCTTGGAAATTATAATAATGTTATTTTTAAAATTGAAGTCTTTGGTAACACTTCCACATAATCTAATTCCAATGAATTAATTAAAGAGTAGTTGAAATTCAAAAATGCATATGAGAAGTGATTTAGCCATAAAGAACACAAATCCAATCATAAACAAGAACCAATATATAGTAGTTAGACTCATGAGATATGTCAATATCATGAGTCTAAGTCATAGTAGACTTAGTAGATGAATCATCGCTACCAGACAAATCTAATGATTCTCTACCTTTTGATGTTGATCCATCTATATGTTGTATAACATTAAGTCCATAAGTTTGTCTCCGAGATTTTGGCTTAGAACAATCAAAATCTACAAATGTTGATGCCATTTTCTCTACATACATCCGCAATTGAAATGGCTTCTGTGGACTAATATGATGTCTTTGATTCTTCATCACTTCATTTTGCTCTCTTGGCATCAATCCACAATGACTTGCAAAAAAAATGACCAAGGTTAGATTGAAAGAATGAAAGAGCAAAAAGATTGTTAGAAAGAGAAAATTATGACAACTTACTATATTTTGATTTATGAGCAAACTTTCGTAGAACAACAATCATAACATCTAGATCTTGTGTTGTTGCAACTACAACTAGGGGCTCCAATGTCTCCACACTTGGATTGGTCTTCCTCTAATGCCACAATGTGGCACATGCGGTAATTGCCATGCTTTGCAAATTTCAAAAGCACAATATCAGTAAAATGGTCAAATTTATTAATTCAAGATTAAAAAGACAATAGCATTCATTTCAAACTCACCAATGGATGTTGTAATGTCAAAAACAACATCTTCTATTGTTGCTTCAATTAGGAGCCCCCAAAACCTTGGATCCTTCTATCAAGCTTTACACCACAATTTCGCACCATTCATTGCTAAATCTATTTTGTTGGTAAAGTTTATGAAGATGTCATCTCATCCAATGTCCATTCCAACTTTCTCCATCATTGGAGTACATTTGAAAGTGAAATTAGATTTTTCTTTCATTCCAAAGTCCTTCACGATGAGGGTGATCCTGAACTTTTGGGTCCGAAAACAACCATAAAATGATGGCATAAAAATTGAATGAAATATAGTACAATAAAATACAACACAAAATTTTGAAAATTTGAAAAAAAATCAAAAAAAAAATTAACCAGGCTAGTAACATCAAAAGGTGAGGTCAATTCATTTCCATCCATTCTTTCTTCAACGTCTTGTACATCTTGCAAAGTCCTACAAGATTGGCCTTGGAGTTGGTGGAATATGAGTGGGTGACAATGAGGCAATTGTGGTCCACTACTAGAAAAACAATGACCACTATAACAAAAAATTAACAAAAAAGTGATGAAGTCATTTGTATCCTCGGTCGCGTTGTCTTGGATTGTTGTCCATTTTGTTATGATGGTCAAGTCAAAATAATAATATTATTAATTCATTTATAAATTTGCTCAATGGCCGCCACTTGACAAGCCAAAAATTGACCTAGTACAAATTGCCACATAAGCAAAAAATGACACATAGATAGGACTATAAATTAGACTTCATAATTTAATTTAAAAAATTAATCTTTATAATTTATTTAGAAGAAAGAAGACCAATATCTCTTAACTTGGAGATTGGTGATAGAAGAGAGATGTCTTTAGTGATAGAAGAGAAGAGAAGACAAGCTCTTTATACAAATGAGGTGGTAGAAGTTAGAACAAACCATATGGAATATGTGAATTAAGACTGTAAATGATTCACATATCCCATATAATTTGTTTAATTTTTTATCAGCCCATTTGTATAAAGAGCTTATCTTCTCCTCTCATATGTCATTGAAGTCACATATGATTATACCAATTTAGGATAGGATTGACATTGGGTACAAGTGCCCATTCAGAATCAATGTTTTAATACCAAAACCATTCACAAACATTCCTAATGAAAAAGGTCTATGTTCTCAATGACATTTAAGTGAATAATTAGTGATATATTTGTATCTATTGTTCTACAAAAACTACAAGCAAATTCCATATATGTGGTTGTTTCTCAACAAGACTCATTGTGTAACTGAATTATAAATAGCAATTACTTTGAAGTTTAAAAGTTGCATATTCTCTAAATTTTTTAGAATAAAGTCACATAAAACCCAAAGATATTGAAGAACTATGAGATGTAAAGAAAAGTTGAAAAAAATCTTCAAACAAGAATTGGGCCAAAAGTAAAAACTTGTAGGGATACTAGGTCAACATTGTGGTACCCCTTTTGGAACCAAAGGTCTGATCAAAAGGTCCTTTTAATATCCCCAAATAAAAAAAAATCGTGGGCTAGTTTGTCATCCATTGTAGATGATCATATTCTAATATGATGAGTTGGATTATAATGTGACCATCAATTCTAACATTACTCAAATTTTTTTATCTAATTGGTAAAATGAAGCAACATACCAAAAGAGATTACTCATTTTTCTTGCATGTTCAGCAAATAATAGCCGACTATCACTATATTATAGAAGACATGTGTCTAAAAATTTCATAGCATACCTCCCGAAGGTCTCTTTGAATTTTTGCCCATGGAAAAAAGCTCCTTCTGGTAGAATGTGGCATTGTCATTAAGCACTTGCTTCACATCAATTCTTGTCAATGTTTCTTGTGTGGGGTTCATCTATAGACAAGTCATGGTACACAAAAGTTCAAAGAGTGGTTAAAGTTCAAAGAGTGGTTACATGAGTGAGAGATTCTAACACTTCAAATCTGATAATGACCACAAAAAAACTCAAGCCGAATTCTAATTTGGTTGAAAAGGAAACGATACCAAAAGAAACAAGTTCCAATTAATTATCTCCAAAACTCCAACTAGTGTTGTTGCAGTTCATGTTCCTTCTAGCATCTTCAACTTCACAATCAAGTAAATTTCCCTTCTTTGCCTCATGACAATTTCATTGCAATGGGGAGAAGAAACAACTCACGGAGTTTTCCCTTTGGGTGCTTTCCCTTAAGTTTGTTGAATTCCTATCTCCTGAATGTAGACCTTCCCCTTACTTTGTGTAGTCCTCATGATTAATGTATGACCCTCCACAATCTTGTACAATGATAACAATTCAAAATCAAAAATTCAGAATCAAACAAAGATGTATAGCAAGGATGTGATGGAGTAGGGACGACAAGGTGAGATGTGGAGAACAAATGCTTTCAAAAGGCTGCACATCAAGCTCAAATAACACCAAGCATGCATACACAATCAAAATTGTAGGGCTTGGGTTCACAATCTGGACATGTAATTTAAAATCACTAATTCAATCTTCTAAGTTTGGTGGATACATGCTCTAGTATTCTAAGAATTCATGGCCTCATTATTTTGAAGAATTGAACTTAGTGGCTCTAAAAAATTTGCATACTTATAGAAATGATTGTATTTTGGTGTATAAGTAACTAAAGTAATGTATTTGCATAACATTCATTATTAAAAGCTTTGAAATATTTTTTGATATTTTTATAGTTCATTCAAACTTATTAGTGAAAAAACTTTGAATGCTACTAAAAAATCTTAAAAGTCCATTTATTAAGTAGGATGAGAATTTTATTTGGAATTTTTTGGCATCAATTTAATAAATCATACTACTAAAATCACAAGGCCTTCCGTAATATCACAAATGCTATCATTAATACTAGGGGCTCGTGCTTGCTATGCTATGCATTCATAGTATCACATATTAGTAAAATTTTAATATATTTGAATAGAATACATGATAATGATTTCAATAAGTCTTTAAAATAATTATTTTTAATATTTTATAAAAATATTTTCAATCATGCATACATAGAAATCGTATTTTCACACAATGTGATATTACAGAAATAGAGTAGCAGTTCACAATCACCTCTGTAATATCACTTTTTACAAATGATGATATTATAGAAATAATATAGTCGTTGCAATTGAGGTGATATTAAAGAGGATCCATAGGATGATATTATAGAGGTAGCAAATCCATTGCTTCTCTTGGCTTTACACTTCTTTGTACTTCTATGATTTTGTGCTTTTGTGAGCTTTGAGCTTTCATGATTTCAATTTTCTATTGCTACTACCAAATGATTTTGAGAAATTTATTCAATTGAAGCGATTTTGGATTTCACAACAATTAAGTTGTTGACAAAGTTTTTGAGATTTATAAGTTTTTTTTTTTCAATTCTTCAATTTGGGTTGCCATTTTTTGTAACAATGGAGTCAAATTTCTAATGCATTCTACTGTATGTGTATCTTTTATAGTATTTACCATTGCATATGTTTCATTTATCATTCAATAAATTTCTATTGTACATTTCAATATATGCTTACTTATAAGAAAAATTATACAAAGATTTTAGTCATTTTTATTTGAAGATTTATTGAAATTTTTGTTCTGCATTCTATCTAATACGTAAAAATTCTTATAAAATTCTAATGATGAATGCGTAGCATAGCAAGCGCCAACCACTAGTAAATTATAAACAAATTATTGATTAAAGAATTATTGATTACACCTCTTCCTTGTACTATTATCACATGCACACAAGACACTTTGATACTCTAGGAGCATAAAAATAAACAAAATACAAAGTGTATTGTGAGGGTTATCTTAGAATGTAGAGCATTAGATAGCAGTCTCACAAGTATGACATACAATAATTGTGTGGTAAAAGAAGTTTAAAGAACCACTTGGTGGTTGGTGCAATTATTGAAAAAAGTGAGTTAGTCTCTAACATGACTAAATCACTTCTCTTAGACCTCTTCTATTCAAATCCATATTGTAGTTGTCATCTGTAATTAATGTTGTTGCCTATCTAATCTCAATTTCCAACTTTTTAGAAATAGCCATCAAAAAATACTCCAACTAATGCATATGATTTTACAATAATGGAAACAATGGCTCATGGTTCACTTATGTGGATCCATCTCTAATATAGCCCTAATTTATTTTAGAAGAGACTTTGTATTTAATACTATTCTAACATTGTAGCATATTACTTTGAATTTTTTATTCTTTAAGATCAATTTGAATTGAAATTTACTAGTCCATTTAGCTATTATTGCCCATAATCATGTTGTGAAGGCATTTGAGCAATGTCTCTAATGCTCATGGTGCTTTCAATATCTAAACATCATATGTGGTTGGACCTTTGGGAACTTAATCATTCTTGTGAATTTCATTGTCTATTGACTTCTTCAGTGTTTTGAAATGGCATCAATTACGCATGGAGTGCCATTGGTATTCCCTAAGGGCTAGCTAGAGTGTCTAGTCTAGCCATCTGTTCTATGTTCATTTTAGGTTTGTAGAGTCGTCCACCTATAGTGAAGAAGAGTCGAAGTTCAAGAGCTTGGAACTAAAAGAATCCATACCTATGTTAAAAACAATTGAGGAAGAAGGACGCTGTTGGTATCTTCATGAAGGTAGTTTTGGAGCTTATAGACTATCTCTATCACTTCTTGCAGCTTCCATTGAGATCCGAAGTCATCAATCTAATACATCTACTGTAGACATGCCATACGTGCTTCCAATAGTGTCTAGCAATCTTGCTTCAAATGATGGTCACTACATTGTGTCAAATAGTATATTGCATTCTGTAAAAAAAAAGATTCTAGATCCTATCATTGAGTTGCCAAGTGAATCCAAAGGAGAGTCTCTCAATCTACTGCCTCTTAAACCAAATTGTCCTTCCATACCTATTGATGTGAAGCCTTTTTGTAGTTCCACAAGTGGCACTCCATCTTGTAGTCCTGCAAATTCAATCTTTTCTCGACCTCCACTGCACCCAAATTTAATTGACCAAGTATCCATCTTTGATTGCTTGAAGAGACTTTCTTCTATGCATCGTTCTACGAACAAATTGTCTACAATCAATTTTGAAGGCATGTAGCACTATCGATTACAATTTTTACCTCCAATATTCAATGGAGATGTCATATTTGAGTTGCCTCCATGCCAAACATCCACTTCTTCATCAACCCAAGAAACTTGGAGGGAATGGATAAGTGAGATATGATGGACACTTATGGTGCAAGCTTGTGACAGCCAACATTCACAATAATGATCACCTGAAGTTCAGGAAGTCATATTGTGCAGGCCATCTTGTTTGTGCAAATTAAGACTGCGATTATTTAAAGAGATCTTTAAAAAAAATGGAGTGGAGTGGTTCCACAACCTATCCATTTTTGGTACGCAATTCTACTCCCAAAGATTCTATTGTTGTGTGAAAGGTTTGCACAACACTTCCTATCTGTTTAAATGTATGTAATGCTAGGATCTACTACTGCTATAGCAACATTCTAGAATACTAGAGCAGCTATTCATTTTGGAGATCATACACATCCTATTGCCAAAGGTATGTACCAAGATTCAATAGAGACCATCTCTAGACTTATTGTAGAAAAGGTGGATAAAACACCTATGGCTATCAACTCTACAATTACTTAGCTACAAGCAAACAATTCTTGAACAACTACCTTTTCCACAATAAAGAATTATTCATGGAGATGCTACAAGGTGATCAATTGGATGAGGTTATGGATTGCTTTCAATATTTGAGGAGTCGAGATATATGAAATGTAATTTCATCCTTTCCTGCAAATAATTGGGGAGGTGTTATTGACAACATCATGATTATGAAGAAGGATTCAAAGTTTGAATACATACATGACATCATCTTCCCTAATCAAGGCAAGGAGAAAGTGTACATATTCAAGATGTTGACAAAAGAAGCAAGTAGCAGGGTAGACCTAGTGAGGCGCATGCAACTAGGAAGGGCCTTAAAAATGCATGGGTCATGTTTGACCACATGAAGTGCGTAAAGGAATGAACAATAATGACATGCCATGTATATGATCCTAGTTACAAGAAGGTGATGACTATGGGAGTGTGTGATATGCAGTTTGAGGACACAAAGATCCAAGTGTAGTTCTGGAAGTACTTAAATGTAGTCATATCTCAATGCGGGGTTGATCATCCAAACTTCAAAGGTATCATGGTTGATAGTGCCATGGCCAATTGGAATGCACTTTACATTGTTTATGATATTGGTTTTGAAGAAGACAAAATGGTGAAGTGTAAAAGGGCATGTTTGTTGCATGGGAGTAGTCTCTTCAAAAGTAAACTCATAAAGTACATCATTGAAGATCTATAGCATCAACATACTCGACTTTACAAATAGTACAAAGATTTGACAACCATAGAAGAGGCAAAGACACGTTACCTTGCCATTCAGTTGTCATGGCTTTCATCCAAAGCTACAATAGAAGATGCTCTTCATCATTTAGACCACTAACTCACATTTTGGCATTTCCATTGTAGACAATAAGGCGGCTTTATGCAAATGGTAGGTCCAAATTTTTCTTGTTTGATTTTTTCATTTAACTATAATATTATATTTTATTATACTATTTTTTTCATTACATTTTATTTTTTTAATTTATTTTTCATTTCTTTTGTGTTGTAGAAAGATGATCAAATTATGAAAACATCTAAAATATAAAATATTAATAGGTCTTCCTAAAACATCTTTTTATCCTAAAAGGTATTTTGGGAAGATCTAATGGTATATAGGATTCTCATATCATTTGTTCATAGATGTGAAATTAGAATTTCTCATTTTTTACAAAGTTGTAAATTGTATTTGTATATTAAAATGGAGATACTAAATGATTTACCAAGATTTGAGTATGGAGGAGATGGCAGACATGCCTTCTTACAACTTATCAAAAATTGTTCACAACAAGTTGTTGTAAATGACTGGAAATTGGGGCACAATTTGTTTGATGCCACTTGCAAGATAGTATCCGCACTTGGATGCAAATGACAAACTATCGGGCCTATTTGAAGGGCCATACTTCTAGGTCTAGTCCATCAAAGGGGGAGTTGAAGTTGCAGACTGCAAGGCGAAGTAGAGATCCCCCAAAAGATTACAGAGGCACTAAATACCTTACTTGGGGTTGAAGATGTTGGAACTTGTATTCTTCACTGGGAAGGGGGAAGAGTTCTTTAGAAGTACAAAGAGAAAATTGAATCTCCCCATTGGCCCTTTCTATTGGCTTAGAAGAAGATTTACATTGCTTAGATAAAGTAAACTTCTTCGAATGTTCAAACGCAATCCATAAGGGCAAAAGAAGAGTCTTTAAAAAGCGTGGAAATCTCAAAGCAAACAAATGCAAAAGTGCATCACGTTCCAAAGGCCTTAAAGAGTGATTGTCATACATTAAAGTGGCATATAGCCAAGATCAATTACAAATCCAACAACAAATGTCAAGCTCAACAATGTGGATCAAATATGAAGTGTACAACCAAAATTGCAAAGGGACCAAAGGAAAGACCTGCTCCAACTTATCGCATGAGAAAAGAGGACTATAGTATCCATAGGAAAGTAGTCACTGACTTTTGGTTCTATTGGGATGATATTGAATGATGTGTTAAAGGAACAAAGCGGAAATGGGTCATTGATTGGCCAGAAGTTCTAAACGTATGGTTTATTTTGACACGGTGTCGGGGTGAGAGGGGTCTGCTTCGGGAATACACGGGGGATCTAGCTGCAACTGAGAATGAC
Source organism: Climacium dendroides (assembly GCA_950106755.1). NCBI lineage: Eukaryota > Viridiplantae > Streptophyta > Bryopsida > Hypnales > Climaciaceae > Climacium > Climacium dendroides. The sequence goes on from OX467083.1 coordinate 18,835,950, forward strand.
GAGATTAGAAGAAGAAGAAAGAAGTAAGGTGTCCTAAATCCAATCTTGTTCTCAAAACACAGAACGATCTAAACTACCAACCCTGTTTGCACTTAAGATCCGAGGCATCCAGTAGCATCCAACGCCGATTAGATTTACAAGTCTCATTGGTATCTACACCCAGTTCAAAGCCTGAAATACAAACACTTCCAAGTAGTTTTGATGACTACTTGGGTACCTGCAACTATCTACAGGGTAAGGACAATCTGCACTTTCACCTGCATCACCACCAAACCTTATGATCTGCTAATCATCACTTCAGCCTCACCACAAGGTGAAACTAACACCGCCCAGTTGGTGCACACTCAATGGTCTTGCCAGCCATTAATCCGACCTCACCACCACGGTACAACTAAAAATTGAAAGCGCCTATCTACGAATACAAAATGGTATAAAGTCCGCCACGGGGGAAGTTACCAAAACAAAAGCCAAGAAATCCACACTAGATCCTCTTCTCCAAACAACACTTAAGCAAGAAATTGAAAGCAAATAGGATGCACCAAATGCATCCACCTGCAAAACTCATCCAAACTCTCCAAATAGAAAGGTACTAAACCCCTTTTCACTCAAACTCTCATATCTTTCTCTAAAATGCTTCAAATACTTTGAGAAATGAGTCTTTAGAAAGCTAAAGAAGACTACTCTAATTCTTTCAAATTTCAAAGAGAAAGATGAAAGATACAAGTCACGGTAGTCGCTTGAATCTCTGCCCCTCTTCAATTGGGTGGCAGCAGACCTCCTTCTACTCTCTCGCTTATAACTTTTCACTCACAACTCTAAATCAAACAAAAATGGTCTTTTTGAAAGCAAAAGAACTTCAGAAGCAAACTCTCAAAATTTCATTGCAAAACTCAAAGTACATCAAAAGTTATGACTCCTCAAAGTCATGGGTATCTTATTCCTCTTTCCTACACACAAATCCAACTAGGCAAAGGAAAGATGGGACCTACCTACCAAACAAATCTTAGAGTAGGGGAGGCAATCCATGTACAAACACCATGGATCTCCAAATCTTCATTAATCATAGTAAAGACCTTCTAGAAGGTTCATCTCACCTCCAAAGGCCCAAACTACCACCAAAGTTAAATTTTAGTAGGTAAATCTTGTTTAAACCTCTATCCTTCGATTTTAGACATATGGATGAACTGTAAAATATGAAATGATCACTATACTAAAATAAAAGCCAAAAAAAGGTAAAAATTGAAGTCGAAGAAGAACACTACTCCATTTGTAAGAACTTTAGAATGCGCCAAACGGTAGCAGCCACATAGTCCACACGTTCGGCCTTTATTAAAGGATTCACTGACCCTTTCAACCAACGTTGATGGACAGGACTTCCTCTAATCGGCTTAACCATGCAATAGTATTGCTCTTCATTAAGTCCCTCAAAACTGCTCTCGAAAGTCACATCTTGAGTGCCTGGTTCAACACAACTGACTTGAAGCAGAATCACCAAAGCATGGGCATCTCTTTAAAGATTGTTGTACCAACGCTGCTCCACACGAGGTTGTTTCAACGGCTGAAAAGGTCCACCTTCCTCTCGTGGACAAACTTACTGCGGAATTGATTGGGTTGGTTGATTCGGCAATTGAAATAAAGAGAACTCCAATTTCACTTCTGGTTGAGACTTGGCATCTTGCAACTCCATTAAAACCCTCCAGTTCAACATTTGGAAATTAAACTCCACAATGAATCACAAACTCTATAGGTTCAAAAAGACTAACTCGAATTGATGAAGCTAATTCAAAGTTGAATTCTTTATATCATTCATTGTCAGTCACAAACATCACCTTGAAGCTATTGGAAGTGTCATCAATAAGTTTCTTCTCCTCGAATCATAAAATCTCATTATAATAATGTGTCGGTGTATATTTATATTATATACAAATTCACAATACAACAACGGACGAATCTAGATAGGGAAGAAACATTGATGTTGCAACATACTAGCTTTTGTCTACAAGAGCAACTTGCAATGTCTCCATGTTGTCTCTTTATGATGTCAAAGATATTCATGATTATTTTGTATGATCAATCACCACCTTTCAGACTTTGATGCATATCCTATTGTGAGGAATAATAAAACCATCCATTGACTTGCAGATACACTTACAACTGAACAATGAAAGAAGTGAAAAAGTGCAGGAAACATCAAAAGGACAATTTTGGATGTCACCTTACTTCCCTTTCTAGGTCTCAGTGCTATAGTATTTCTGGAGACCAAGTCAATGCCAAACATCAACATCTACCAAATTACGGTGGGCATGTTTCCAGCTTGCACATACCTAAACTTTGTGAATATAGTTGTCTCTTCCATAGGAAGACGTCAACAATATGTGAACTATAAGCATTTATACTACTTTGTTAGATACTTCTCCAAAATGGACATTTTTGAGGACAAGTTCATTCATGCATCTAGTTATAGCTTCAATGAATTCAAGCTTCTCCTTGTCTGAGCTAGGATCATTAATGTTTTGGAATAAGCATGGACCAAGAGTTCATGAGCAGCATGGCACTTATGTGCAATAAGACATATAAAGTTTTTAATCATTTGTAGCGGACCAAGTATTTGCCTTCATTATGTATTTGTCTTTGTCAATTCAATCAATTAAGTGAAGTGACATTATTAATGGAACCTTTTACTTTGTCATTTAATATAACAAGAATGTTGGTCCAAAGACTATGTGAATGATGAATTTGTTGGAGGTATTTAAATTTTCAAATTGTTGAGGAAACCTTGATTAAGATCTATCCTTGTTGCCTACTTTTGAAGGTCAATTTTGTATTGTAGACCTAAGGCTAATAATACATAATTAAAAAAAATTGGTGGATTTTTTTATTATCTTGGGTTTTATATTGTGGCATTTGAGGAGGGCACTCCATTAGGTTGGAGTACATTTCCAAAAAGTTGATAAGATTGTAATTTGATGGCCATTCAAATACTACAAGGCTATTAATTATGCCATAGGTTGTTGTCTACAATTAGAGGTAAATGACAACTAAATAAATAGGTCTAGAATAGTTGTAGTAGAGGCTTGTTATTTTCCAATTTTTTTTGTGAGACCTATATATTGAAGGTATTTAATTGCTTTGTAGTAAATTTCTCTAAGTGATTACATCTTTTAAATATAGTGGATCCGTGAGTGGATCAAACTAAATGTTTAGATGACTATTTAGAACTTTCATGAAATTCTTCCAAAGACAATAATAATTACAAGCTTTAAAAAACAAAAAAATACACCACACAATCATAGGTCCAGAGTTGAAATCATAGTCATAAGTCTCAAAATTTATTATAAATAACAAATTTTTCTATTATTACAAAAAAATTATTAAAAATCTTTAAAAATCTAAAATCTAAAATAAATATCATATTTGGGGCTCTAGGTTCATAGGCTCCATGCTCGAGGCTCACAAACTCACCACTTTAGGTTTGCTTGCTAGCATCATTGACATTAGGGATTAAAGGATTTAGGATTTAAGCTTTAGAGTTTAGGATTGTCAAAAAAAATATTATTTGATTATTATTTTTCATGACTCATCACCTCCAAAAACTCCTCTCCATACCGAAAAGCCCTTTGGAGGGTTTGGTGTTTGGGACTCTCAATTTTTCTTTAATTTTTTTCTTTGCAATTTTGTCACCCCTAGACCCCTTGTTGCTACCAAGGGACTCCTTGTGGGGTTAGTTGGGGTTTGGAACTCTCAAAAAATAAAATTCATTTTAAGAAAAAATTCCACAAATTTGTTACACACTAAAAAAACCTCTTGGTATTGAAAAACTCCTTGTAGGCTTTGGAGTTTAAGACTTTCAAAAATATTTTTTTCAAATATTTTTTTCAATTTTTTTAATCTTTTTTTTTTAAGAAGTCCTCACTTTGAGAGGCCCATTGAAGGTTCATGGGCTTGAGACTCCCAAAACATTTTGTTTTCAATTTTTTTTCTACGATTCTATCCTCCCCGCCCCCTAAAAAAAAAGAAAACACCCTCATGATACTTAGAGGCCCCTTTGGGTTTTGAACTCTCAAAACTTTTTTTTTCAATTTTCTTTTGGGTGTGAATTGAAAGGTCCTTTGGAAAGTCTTGAAATTGGGACACTCTAAAAAATTTCAAGCACTGGCATGAGGGAGGCCTACTACATGAGCCCTCCATCAACTATCTAAAATATTTATTTTCCTTTGGAATTCCTTTAGGAGCTTGAGCTTGGACAAATATTTTTGTAATAAGAAAAAAAATGGGGCTTGATTACTCAAGGTGGGTTAAAATTATTATTTGCTAGCATGCCAAGCCAAGCTAGCACTCTACTATAGTCATAGGTCTACGGTTATAGGGTTAAAATTTTATTATTAATAGAATTTTTTTGAAATGTCTCTGTTTTTTCTCTATTGGCCTAAAAAATTCAAAGCTTTCCTTAGTTGATACTTTGGTCTCACAAGGTGTATGTATACTCATTGCTCTTAAATTAGCATTTATAGGCTTACAAACTAGCCTCATCATTGGGCAATCATGTCTTTGTTGGCATCTACCAAAATACAAGTTGAATAAAAATTCAAATGTAACTTAGAATTGGAAGCAAACTTGTAAAAAGGATGATTTTCATGACTTTTAAACTATAAGTAATTCTAATATACAACTATATTGAAGTTTGATGAAATGAAGACTCAATTTTGAATGAGTAGTGAGGAAGTATGTCTTGGTGGTGGTTGTTTTTCATTCATTTTAGAGGGGGAATAATTGAAATGGGCTACTATGGTAGAGATTTTATTTTTAGAACCATTCACATGAACCTAAAACTCTTATGTTTTTGTAATGTCCTAACATTACCAAAAAATACAAGCCATATGTATTTGCTAAGTATATATATTCAACATCCATATTTGTACTTGTACTAATATTTGTGTTTGTACTCACTTCTTAATATGTCTATAAAATTATGATTTTTTAAATTTATTTTAGAAGGGGTGGTGGTTAATTAAAATTGGCCAACCAATTCTTTCAAGTAGGTAGTGAAAATACGAGAGGTTAATTTTTGAGCTTTTAGAAGAAATCTCCAATATATTATGGAAGTCATACCTATTGTTATTTTATGACTTCAATAATATAACACCTAAAAATTAAAGTAGTGATACATTAGGTGTTATAAATTCATCATGTTATTTTTTTATTTTATAAATTATTTTTATTTCATTATCATAGTGTCTTAGAAAAATTCTTCTTTAGATTTAACATTAGATACAAAAATGAAATGAAGAATAAATTGGATTTAACTTCAATTGCTTTCATTTTAGAATTTTGTCAAGCGGACAAATTAAATCATGAAATTGTGAATCATATCCATTTTCCATTTTCTTTCTTTTGTCTACTAAGATGAATCATAGTTAGATCATTTTTCTTAGTATAAAAAGAATTATGCATTTTACAAACTTGAAGAAAAAACATTAAATCTGAATACAAATCTCATAGATTTATGAATGAATAAATATTTGAGTATGAAACTCAGAACTTAAAATCAAATTACTTAGGAGGGCTTTGAAAATGAATTTACATTTGAATCTACAAAGTCGATCGTACAACAATGGGATATATTTAAATGCACTTATGTATGTTCAAGACATTACAAGAAAAACACAAGATGAGAACTTGAGTTTGACCTCAAAGGATAATTTTATTGTTATTGTAGCACTTGGAAGATTTTTGTGTATGATAAGTTTAATTCTCCAATTGGAAACATTGTGGTCTAATTAATTGATATTTGTGAGAATGGGTGACTCTCAAATCTTAATTCAAAAAATTTTGTCCACAAATTTGAAAAAATGCCAACTATTTTCAATAGATTCCTTTCCCTAGTTGCTCTGCTAGTCCATTTTGAACCTAGTGTGGCTACACAAAATAGTGAAATTATGTTGCCCCACGCTAATTTCTTGACACTATGTAAATAGTCAGTGTGATAGCATACAAAAATGCTTTACAAATGAAAATATTTGTAGAAATATCTGTTGACTTTAATGACTTCTAAACTAACTTTCTTGGGACAAGGCAACCTAATTTCACTTTTTTTTTTGGTGTAGATCTTCATTCATTCAGGTGGAGAGTGGAAGAGTCCTGTGATCGATCCACTCTGATCTCCGGCAGGCGTCTCTTCGCTCCCCGACCACGCACGGCATTGTCTTCACAAACGCAGCAACCTCTTCGCCAGATTTTTATACGCAAACTAAGAATTTGTTTACCTATACTCGTAAGTCAAGAAGACTAGCTGCGTATTGGTAACAAACATACTGTACACCTTTGTAATTGATTGAGCCTGCATCTCTTAATTTTACATCAGAATCCGCATTGCATTGTCATTGTGATGTGACTGACTGACCCAAGATTGACTGGCATCTTGAACTTGATCGAAGCATTGATGCCTGATCGACAGACAAATTAAACCTGATCGAGCAAGTAAACAATCCGTGAAGAATCTGGCTTCAGCATACTAGAAGATGCACCACCACCACCAAGGCTGCTGCCAATGCAGACGAGGCCCAAAACTCGCTCTATAAGAAGGTTTCAGATGGAAGGCTCACCAAAATTATTAGGACAGTCAAAATTCTCAGAGCTCAAAAAACTAAAACCAGTAGAGATCTGAGGTTTCAGACAAGCTAGCACCTGGAAAATTTTGCCAACATTTTAGCGAATTCGACGTTCTAAACTTCTAATGAGCTCCAGCGGTTGCTCCATACCAAAGCATTGCACTGGAGCTACAGCGTCAACAATTAATCCCAGCTTTGACTCGGAATGTAAACTAGCCTGGCAATCCGTGAATGTGGCGAAATGAAGTTCACGCGACGAAAACGACGACGAGTTAAGAAAGGAGGACGGGAGACTCACCGCCGTGGTGGTGGGATTCGTCATCGCAAGCCACGTCGAAAGCAAAACCCAAGTAGAGTTGCCATGGCGGATCTAGGCTTGCCGAACGAAGTGATGGAGCTCATCTTCGATCGTCTTCCCACACTCAGCTTGCTCCGCTTCACCACCGTCTGCAAGCGATGGCGCGACTGTATCACTTCCCGCCTCACAACCCGCGCTCCCATCTCAGAAGATTGGTTGCTCATGATCACGGATGGGTTGCATTTGGGAAAGCTTTCAGCGTATAATCTCGCACGGGAGCAATGGCATTCCATTGGCCTCCCAGTCGACAGCAACAACAGGTTTCCATTCGCAGTCGCGGCCGATGGGAACTTCGTGTGTATGAGTGATCGGTGTTACAGGAAATTCGGGACTTATGGAAGAGTGGCGGTGTGTGATCCCGTGTTGAAGCAGTGGCAGGAGCTCCCACCCTTGCGGAGCTGGGGAGTCATCCAGGCAACCAATTTTTTTTGTATTTATAAAATGCAATATATATTTTGAGAAGGATTTGGCGATTTCATCCATTTTTCAAATATCTGTAGTGTTAAAAGAGACAGTGCAAAATCAGGTAAGATTCTGAAGAATTCGACCAAAAAAAAATGGCTGCTACATGCAGGGGATGGCTGTGGATCCTGTCACGCGCGCTGTGAAGATCTTGGCGACGAACTTCTTGGATAGCGATGATGGGGCATATAAGCTGACTTGTGCGGAGCTTTATGATACCACGCGGAATGGAGCGAGGTGGAAGATGGTGCTGCCACCGATGGCACTGCTTGCGGCGGATTGCGGATCGGTGTTCTGTAGAGCGCGGTTTGTGTTTTTGGCACCAGATTATAGTTTGTTTGCGTTTGATGTTGGCAATGAGAGCTGGGTAAGGGTGCCCACTGGACCGCTCCCGGCGCCGCGACGGACTCTGGCGCAGGTAAGGCTCTGTTCTCACATGGTTTAGCAATATCTGACACCCAAGAACGATTTCTGAAATATGCGCAGCATGATGGAAAGTGTTTCACCATGTCTTGAAATTGTAGCTCAATTTCTGAACGAATTGGTTGGCATCTTCAATCGAAACCCATTGGGTTCACTTCCCACGTACATAACATTCTTGAACTTCAAGGCAGGGGACCATTTGCTTTCCAAATAGCTCCTTTCCGTTTAGAACATCTTGAATGCTTGCTGGCCCATGTATTGTGGACCCCTGGAACACAACTATATTCTTGTTCTCAGCGCTACTGTTGAAGGAAGGGACCCTGCTTCCCATTCAAGAATGTTATGTAATTTCACAATTTCTGTCCACCAAGAAAGGATTCTAAAATGTACACCAAACATTGGACAACATTCACATATCGATCTTGAAAATTTCTCCACGAATTAGTTGCCATTTTCAAAACCCTAAACCCTACAACACGAGACATTGGACGTGAACTAGTCTCTCATTATGTAAGGTAAGTGAGAGAATGTCACCCTGTGTATGTAATTGCAGGCGCACAAGAAACTGTTGGCATGCGACGACGCCATTTTCTTGTTCACCGTCGAGGTGGGGAGCGACGACCCGAGCAGTCGCGACCTGGTGGTGTGGGGTCTAACTCCTGTGATGGCGTGGGCGGAGGTCGCGAAGGCGCCTCCAGCGGTGAGTCGCCAGTTCTTCGATTTCGTCCACGGCGACGGCGACGATTCTGGCCACAACAATCACAACAATGCGAATGCGACGACGACGACGGGGGCTTCGGAGTCGGTTTCAGGCGGGCACGGCGACGAGGATGCATACTCGCAGGATGCGAGCCATGGATACTCGTCGTTACATCATTGGACGGCGTCGGGGGAGACGCACAACGCCGTGTTCAAGGTGTGGACGGTGACGGTCGGCAAGAAATCCATCTTCCTGAAGCACACACGCTTGCCGCAGCTCCTGTTGGTGGACCTTGCGCGGGACGGTGACGCGCGGTGGCGGTGGGTGCGGTGCCCGCACCATGTGCCGCGCGCCGCCAGGCCCTTCCGATTTGCCTTGTGACGAGACGACGACGACAAAACATTCTTGAACTAAGAAACGGCCAAACTTTGAAGAAAGAAGAGACAAAAAGGGTTTCGGAATTCCACATGGAGGTGTGCAATATTTGCAATCGGGGAGCTATAATTGCTGGCATGATTATAGGGAGAAGTAAAGTACATGAAAAGTGGGGAATAAGTTTCTAACTTCTGGAAAACTAATTCTAACATTAAATAAACTTTTGGGTTGTTGTTAATTTAACAAGACAAAACAATATAGTTTTTCCTTGGAATCACATGAAAGTGTAAACCAGATATGGAAGTTCACCAAAGTAATCATGATTATGGAATACTTGAAATTTGTTTTTCGATTCTAATTCCACATGGAAGTCCACCCTAATTAAGGGTGACTTACATGCAACTAGACTTGGCCAAACCTTGCATAATAAATAAAAGACAAAAAAACTTTGCAACTCTACATGGAAGTGTAGAATGGTTGTAGGAAGAAATTAGAGGGGAAGATTTCTAGATATTGAACTTGAACTATTTTAGAATTTGAACTTGAACTATTGGGTTGATTTATGTTTGATAACAAAGCAAGCTACTACTCAAATGTAGTTTTTCCCTACTTACACAAAAACAAAAACATCATGGAAATCAACAAAGGCATTTTCTACTTTGGGAAACTCAAATTTTTTTTGATTCCAAGACAACACATAAGTTTGCTCTAAATAGGTTGGATGCCCATCTTCAATGGTACTTCAAATGAAAAATGTTGTACAATTTATAGCAAGAATTGAATTGAAGCATATAATACGATTCACAAGCTTATTGCCAAGTCCTACATTTTTCGAAAGGATTTCTTTAGCAATGGAATTTCAACAACACTCCAAAAAGTTACACTTTCAACACCAACACTTCATTCTTGAATTATATATATGTTGTCTCTTTTTCTTCAATAGTTTTCCTAATGTTTTATGATTTTCTATTTATGGCAAGACTTTCAATTCAATCGAGAATTCAATAAAACTATCCAATACAATCTATACTTGTAATACAAGGTTTTAAATTTTTAGAAAGGAATAAGTAGCAATGGGACTTTGCAATAATGCTCAAGAAAGTTATGCCATTGACCCCAAGTTAACATCTTTAACACTACACTCTTAAACTAAATAGGTCGGATGTCCTTCAATGGTACTCCAAATGGTGTATACCATACAAATTATGATAGGGCTTCAGAATTGATTGAAGTATTCAATACAACCTATAATTTAAATACCTGGCTTTTTGGAAGGAGTATTATAGCAATGAATGTCAACTTCATTATATTGACAATATTCTACTACCTTGGTGCAAGTTTAGCATAGTTTGAACCCAAAATCTATATAATTATGTCCTAATTTGTAGCGTGAAATTAGACTTTGTGAAGATATATGTCACAATTTTTGGTTGTAAGAATGTCACCAATTTAACGAAATTGATGTTAATAGGACTTTGACAACAACACTCCAAAATAATATTCCACCATTTGAGAGTAAAGGAAGTTACATGATAGGGTGTATTACATTGATTATAAAATGCATTCACATATAGGAAGTTATAGGTCTAGTAAAAAATAAAAATTAGAAATTTAATTTAATAGATATAATCTCAATTGTATATAAAAATGAATACAAACTTATATTTTTTCACTAGAGCACAATAATCTTAATACAAAAGCAATGCACATTAATTAATTAGTATAAACTATTTATCAAATTGATTGATTCAAATCCTTTTTGGCACAAGTACAAATTACCACAAAGACTCAAACTAATATTATTAATTTCACATGGTATCCAATTGCTAGTTGTATCTAGACATCTTGTATTACTAAAGATGTTGATGAAGGATAGTTGCTATTCATAAATCAAGAATTCTTCTTGTGTATGAGCTATAGAATTTAAGGTAGGTAAAGACTATTTTTTTATATAGCACATGCAACATTGAATACAATTCTCTCCTAGAGAATAATTTAATAATTTAATATTAGAAAATAATTGGAGAATTAAATATCCTTATCTTTTAAGAACATTTGAGAAAGTTTGAAACGCCATATGGTACACACTAACACATTTATTTTATTTATATCACCTTTACATAGGCTTCACTTAAACAATATTGTAATATTGAATTTTAACATGACAAAGGTGTTTTTCAAATCTCCTATTAGAATATTATCTAAATTTTAATTTAATATATTTTGTATTTTAATTTAATTTTAAAAAGTTCATGTATTTTGAAGAGGATTGTGAAATATTTATTGATACATGAAAAATAAAAAAAATATCCAACTTAGATTCATTTTGTTGAATATATGACATTAAATAGTTGGAATTTGCATTCTACAAGGGTGACAAATCCAATGCTAATTTGTAAAACGAAATTCATTGTTACATATAGTAATTATTCAAAAAAAAAATTCAATAAACAAAATGTCATTAATGAAATGTAAAGTCTTGAATTGCTAATGAATATTGTGTTATATTATAAAATATACCAATATAGTTTTAAAAATGCTCTTATAACTCCATTTTATCCCATTCCATATTAATAAGCTCTACTATAGAATAATTGGGTTGATTTAGATAGAGTAATAGAATTGAAAATATATTTTTTTATGTGAATTTTTAAAATTCAAAGTCTAAAATGCAAAAATTCAACAAAGAAATAACACAAAATCTTTAGCTCTATGTTTTAGAATTAGTCTTAAAATCTTCATATTTATTTAGGAATTTTAGTTATTTTCATAGATGATTCTTCAAAATCTGAATTATGAATATTATAGATTATAATATTTGCAAAATTAATAATAAAAATATATTTAAAAACATAAAAAAACTTGTTTATGGCATAGATGTAAGTGCTATAAAGATAAAATTCCAAATTTTGCGTTGTAAAATCTAAATGATTACAAACATCAATTATAAGTTTATTAAATATTTTATGACATCCACTAAAATTATTTTTATGTAATTTGTTTGTTTTCAATTTTTTCTCAAGTTTGTTTCTAAAAATCTTTTTATTGATTTTATGATGACCTTTAAAACCTATGTTTTGAATGGATGACAAATTAATGTGATTTTTTTCTTTTTTATATTAAAAATTATTATCTAAAATATTATTGTCAATCATACATGTAAAATACTATATTACAATTTTTATATATCTTATATTATAAAATGCATTAAAATAATATAACATATTTTATTTTATAAAATATATATTATTTTGTGAATATATTATAGAATACAACTATGTTTGTTAGTAAGAATAGAGCATCATAGATCTCATGTTATAATTATAATAAGATTTAACATGGTTATGTTTGATTTTATCATCAATTCATTCAAATAAATATTACTATATGATATTACCATTGCATATATTTACATGGAAATATAATTGAATAAAAATTGATCACAAACTTGGTCAAGCTTTTTTAATAAGAATAGTTGTTTTCAAGTACAAAAATGAATGGATTTTGCCATTGCAATGAATGTTCATAGCAATATAATACACAATGTACTGTACTACCAATATATACATAACGTACATTGCTACCAATACATACATAATATATTTCAATACCCATATACATGTTTTAACAAATTTAAATACCAATTCGTACATTATATACTTCAAAACCTCAATAAACTCATCTACCCAAGCTTTCCATTTTTTGCTTCTAACAACCAATGATAGCATAAAATGTTGACTTTGTTCAACAAGAAGGAGAATAATTTCAACCAAAGCCCACTGAGAATAAATTATTTGTGTCTATAGTTCAACTACCTAGGCCAGGAGGTGGACAAGGGCTTCTTTGATTTCTTCTCCTTCAAAAATAGTCCTTACACTGTTACACATATTGTTTTTCAGACTTGCCATCGTAATTGTTTCATAATTTTGTATAAATTATATGAATCACAATATGCACATATCACTGATATTAGCCCCAACCCCCCATTTTTTTTTTTAAATCTTCTTTTTAAAAATCTTTTCTGCTTTTTATGAACCAAGCGGACATCAAATTCCGTTGAAAGAAAGAATTTCACACCGAACTGTTTGCTGAGGAAGTGAGGAGATTGTAAGCATTGTTCATCTTTTAGGTCTTGGAACTGTTCGCAGTTTGAAAAACATGGACACATAAATCTTGGGAGCTCAAGAGATACAGCACCAATTTTTCTGATATGGAATGAAATTGAGAAGATATGAGCTTTGAAAATCATCCTTAAGTTATATTGTAACAAGTGAGACCTCCATGTACAATTCCAAATCTTTCAAATTCACACAACTTCACGTATGCATATAAAGTTCAGATGTTCATATTTACATTGGAGCATAATTACAAGGTAGTGACATTTAATAAAGTAGAGTAGCACTGATTGAGAATACATCTCAGTTAGCGTACACCATATTAAACTGCTTCCCGACTTCAAGTAACAACCTACCCATCCTGACAATCGCCGATTTTTCGTGGAGAAAAACACAATTTAGAGAGGAGAATTATATACAACAATGTACGTACGGAATATAGAGTAGGTATACATCTTTCATCCGGAGATGCCTTGGCATTCGACTTATTAGGGTTGGACGCTGAAGTTGGGCGTTAATTGAGGCCTCACAAAATAGAAGTCGATCTAATGAGAATAAAAGAGCCCATGCTTATTACACAATAATGTACAAGTGCCGTAGCTTCACTTTGTCAACGATGACGACAACGCGGCCTTCGAAGACAATAGAAATCACAGCACCATATATATGACTTAGCCTGCATATCAACTTTATCTCAGAATGCGGGGCACCCATCTTTAAACACTCCAGGACGTGTAGGGCAGGTTGCTAGATTGCATCCATCAACGCTGGAACCCCACCATGAGATATTCTTGTCTTCTACTTGAAGGGAGAAGTATAGTAGCACTCCCATAAATGCCAGCCCAGCATCCAGAGCCGCGGAGAGGACGTAATTGTAGCGTTGCCACCACATTTTGCGGTATCTGAACACAACAAAGTTGAAAATGAAGCCAACCGAGAACCAGGCAATGTAGTTCACAGCCGTAGCTGGGGGCATGTTCCCGGTTGCCCCGATAAGAATTGGGGTGTAAACATATAAAGGCCATTTCTTATCCGGGAACGTCTTGTGTAATATCCAGAATGGAACTGGCGCTAAGGCTCCAATAAGGAAAAACCAGTTGATAGACTTGTAGATTCCAAGACTTCCAAACATACGCTTGGGCCCGATGAGACCCCATATCACTGATGCGTCAAAGAACACGGTATCACCAGGGCATGTCCATGGGCTGTTGGGCGGAAGTGCGTCAGAATTACAAATGTCTGGGATGGTTGTCAATAACCACCATGCCGTGCTGAGATTCACAACCGCAGCAATCACTGTTCCCAGTAACTGCATGAATAACAACAGAACACAATGTTCAATTAATTCGCAATGCAATTGCCAAAATAAGGTACGTGCACAAGTGGTTCTCCCTTCAAAAACAAGGACAGGCCTAGATTTACGCTTTATTCAGCTGAAATATCTTTGGCATTTTAATGGAAATTTCCAATTTAATGGAAACGCATTTAACAGATCCATCGTCAACAGTATCCCACAAAGTTTCTGGCTCTTCACTCATATGACTGCTAAAGGATCGAATTAAATTAATCATTAGGTGAATCTAGCTCTGAAACATTGTGCAGCAAGTTCTAAAGTCCCTTCCAGTGCGACATTCATTTAGCTAGCTATTGCTAAACGGGTACCACCTGCAATGAACGCACGTTGAGTTCGGTCACACCCATACCAACCTGTAACCCAATAAAGAGTTTTTTATCTGGTAAAAATAGGCGGAGACTGAATGACTGATAGCACAGTATTATAAAGAGTCAAATGGAAAATAGATATCAAAGCTTGAATGTTACCTGAGCGCTGAACATAGCTCGTGGAGGAATTTTCATGTAATGCCCCAGTTTAAAGTCAGAAAGGAAATAGACAGCTTGAGTCATACTGATGTATCCATAAGTCTTGAAGCACACATTTGCTACTGGTCTGCCGGGATATATATACCCGATCAAGTACTCTGTGATAATATTGAGTCCCGGTGTCTGCAAAAAAAGTTGTTATGTTGGTAAATAATATTTACCTAGTCTCAACAGCAGCTTTGCAGATAAACTTTCCGACGTTTCATGAGAAGTAGAAGTGCCGTCTCCACTTGCTAACGGCATTCAGTAACAAACGTAATGAACACGAACGTACGCTAGCTCACTAGTACTGTTCCATATACTAAGATACTATTCCTCATCTTCCACAACGAGACGCTGTCAGGATTGAGGAAGAACTTTCAGAACGATATGGAGAGAAGGTTTGGTACCTGATTAGTAATGGCAGTGATCACCCCTATTGGAAGAGTAAAAAATAGTGCCATTCCACAGGCAAGTAGCACTCCCCACCATCGCAACTGCAGCTGGTCATTGTAAAATTCACAGGCCGCCACAGAGATCAAGATCATGACTGCCAGAATGCTGAGAAACCAGAATTGGGGAACTTCTTTATAACTTTTCATCAACCGAGTGTGCACATCGGGTTTATCGTTTATGCTTGACTTGGCCCGCTTCCATATATCCCTGCATATTCAAGACAACGTCCCATCAAATGCGATTCTATATCCAGCACGAGTATTTCATTTACCAAATTTCGATGTCAATTACGATTTGACAAAAGAATCTCCACCCTTCCTCCAATTTCCACAACCAGAAGATAGAATCGAGATGCAAAGAACTGTTGCTGGAAGGATGACGTCATTGAAGCAGAGTAGCCTCTGCTTGAGAGTGAGCCTAGCAAATCCGTAATATAATAACAAGCAATAAATATTTGTCTGGTCGATACTTCCACAAAGGTACAAACAATAATTACGAAAGAAACCAATAAAAGACAAGGGAGTGACGAAGTCTTGTACCTGCCATGAAAGAGGACAACGTGGGATAAGGTAGCTGCAAGGGCAGCAAACCCAACTCCATAGGTTAAGGCGAAGAATGTGCTGAGATGCAGTTGCCCATATTTTTCATAGGCCTTCTCATCTAGTCGGAAGTTTGAATCTATAACTTGGTCGACTTTATAACGTGAACCATTGGCTGTAAAAAAATGGCTTGAAAATATTGGAAAAGATTTTGCATTGTACACATCTTTGAAGTATGCAAGTGGTGTGATCACATACATAACCAGAAGGAATCCGGCAAATATGTTGGCTATGGCATAGAATGGTGTGGCAAGTGGACTCCCAAGATATGAAGAAACAGACGCCCAATCCAAAGAAAATGCACCAACACCTAGGCCGCTCATTCCTGATCCGATTTGATGAGCCATTACAGAATGCGGCCACGCCCAGCAAACCCATGAAAGTGATGTTAACATGCCAAATAGGTACCCGGGAATAGCATAGTAACCGAAGCTGCAGGTCAACGCTACGACGAAGAACTGTATGCGTGTAACTCCCCCCTTCCGTCGAACATCTTTCTCATGCAAAGTCCTGAATCCAACAAAAAAGAAATGAGTGAATACAGTATATTGTTGTACGTTTATCATGACGCAATTGCAAGCTCTTCCTCTCTCTGTAAGCGCACATAAGTAGATCTACTGGCAAGTATTGACAAAAATGAATGGTCTATCCAAAATCCACTGACGAAGAAACAGTTGGCCAGTCACCAAGTATCCACCTACTTATTAGAAGATTTCTTCATCGCCTATATTCTATTTTAAAAGTACTGTACGTTTGTTGCCCTTGCGTACAAATGTCCTTTTATTGTATTGTTCTAGGCCGAGCCAAACGAATTACCTAAAAAGAGATACTTGGACCAGATTTGCAGGCCACCACATTTGAGCTGGTTTCACCAGATACTCTCGAAATATGCCTGCCCACCCGTATCCGATCATCTGCAAAGTCGATCATGATTCAAACGAATTCATGTCAACCTTCAATATATCATCGCGCTAAGAGATAGATAGATAGATCGTACAAAGTTATGAAATGCAGACCTTCCATACTCGAAATTAAAACCAAAATGAATGAGTAGACAAGAGTTTTCATTAGCATTTGGATATATTAGCACTACAGAAATCCAAAACGTCCATGTTCCCATTTCCATAGTGCAAACTATGGATTTTCATAGCTTGAATATAGATTTTTGCCATCTATAGATTCAAGATGTGAAATTGGGTCCATATATGGGCTTCGTGGATTTTACAGAGCAATTACACGAATGATCAAGAAAACACCCAAGTGATCGAACGTACGGTGCCCGACGATACGTGATAGGTCATACCTGGGTGGTAATGGTGATCAACAATCCTACAAAGAATGTTAATTTCTTCTTGTAGAATGCTTTCACGATGGTTACAATACCAATAGCATACGCTCCCCCAGCGCCCGAATTTGCGAAAATAGTAATAAGAACATGCTCCTTCACGTTGAAAGGTCCAGGATTCATGGTCCATTTCCAATTGGTAAAAGGAACTTTGTAATATGTAGTTGGTAACGTTGCCGCCATGAGGCGTCCCAATGGCAACGCTGCAATTTGAGCCGAGACTGAGCTGATAGTGAGAGGTTCAGTCCGGTAGGAAAAAAACTGGTTGAGGAACGCAAGCACGGTACATGAGATAATACCCAGTACCCACATCCGAAACGTATACACCGGAATCGACGGGTCATCAACAGTGGACACCGTGAGGGCCACCTGCTCAATAGGAGATTGATCCGGAACAGCTTCTTCTCCATCTAGACTTATCAGTTTTTGCTCATTGCTTGCATAATCAGATTTTCCTGCACCACCAACATCCATAAGAAAAATTCATTGAAATATAGCTGGCACTCGATCGAGGCGCTTGAAGTAAAATAGGACAACTTCAAATAAAAGCAAGACAAAACAGAAGAACTCGACAAACGATGATCTTGCTAAATTGCTGTTAGAGAGACCTTATCCTCCAACAAACTAGAGCCGCTAAAAAAGGTTTCATCAGGTGACGAGGCGTCGCCTCTATACAACAAGACAAGTTCGGCAAGTTCGCCGGTGAAGCGGTATTCCTGACCCGATGGCTTTATTTATGTGATCTCTAATACGCATAACATCAATATCAATTACAGTAACCGGATGTTTATAAAGTCGGTGTAGCAACATTATTTTCAAACGCATTTCAACAGGCACACATCATCGCCATCAACCTCTTGACCTGCCTACTGGCTAATCCAAATTTCCACTAACAATGACGTGCATAAAGATCGGCCAGAGCAAAAGGCCGGGAGGTCGGACAGTTGTGGGTAGTAGCGAGACCATTGGGAACTTGTTGTGACCGTTACGTGAGCGGTTGAATGAAAATAATGTATTTCATAACCCGAACCAGAAGTTGTCATCTGATGTAAGGCCATGGAGGGTTAGGCGCTCCATGACGCTGGATGAAGCCTCAACCTAAGCTTAGTTTTCTATGATCATCTGTGGCACATGCCAAGTTGCAGAGGATGGAAAAGGCACGACAAGTGGTGCAACTTCCAAGACAGTTCTTGAGATACGAACCTTGGCCCTTCCTCCATACATAAGTTACAACCTATTAATCCCTCAAGCTCAAACACAACAGAAGTTGTGCCTCTCTTTTCTCTTCTCCTTACCACCTCTCTTGGACTTGCTACGTCTCGCATTCTGCGTAAACCTAAATTAATACCACAGGAAACTCATATTCAGTTCCCGGTGTTAAAATTCCCGGTGAGTCCCACTTTTCCCTGTGTGTCGTACACTGGGAACGCCGGGAAAACACCGGGGAAAGTGGGACTCACCGGGAATTTTAACACCGGGAACTGACTATGAGACCCCTGTGTACGCAAGACCCAACTGAAGAGGCGTACGTGAATCAATGGATGCCTTACCTTGGGATTACCCCTTCACGTCGAAATCGAAGCTATGGACTACAGTTCTGAAGCTTCTAGAGGGGGTGCGGGGACAAGATAATTGCATTGAAAAGAAAGGAGAGTTGAATGCAATGAACCTTGGAAGCTTTTCTCAGAGACGCGATCGAGGAGCGGGGTTGCGAAAGAAGGATCAGGGAAGACCCCTACCTTTACGTTTCACCTGAGTCTCATCTTGTTGGTTACCGTCGTGCTCCAGATTGCTCTTCTTCTCTGCTGCGTGCTGTGCAGAGGAATCCAGGCCCGGAGCGGCGTCATCCGTCTGCGGAGCCATGGCGTTTGGTCGTCTGCCGCCTCGAACAAAGCGGAGTCCCTGTCGCCAAAGCTCACTAAATAACTGTCAACCCCAATCCTATACCTCACCCCAGCCACGTCCTCAGGCTGCTTCTATACCTCTCCTACTTGTGGCCCTCCACGGACCTTCATGTCCTCTACAGGCAAGCCACTGCCCGAATAAGTACCCCTCCTCTCCAAAATCATCATTCGCATTCCAACACTCTTAATGCTGATCTCCCTTAACTTAGTGCTTGGTTTCTACCGACAACGTCTCAAACAGCACAACACGCTGCATTACTCTAGATCGACTTGTCTACCTGGACATTGTTCAAAGCTGCGGCCCGGCTACCTCAAGGCTATGGTGCAGGATCTAAGACAGTAAAACTCGCTCGCGCAGAAAGGAAAAAGATTGACAGAAGCATGAGAAACAGAGCCCCCGTGAGTTTGGAAAAGCAGGACCTACAGTTTGAGGCACTTCAGGTCTTCAGCAGCTCACCTGTAAGATTCTCGATCACTCGTGACCAGACATACAGCCCAAACTGATGATGAGAGGCTGTAGGTTGTTGAGGTTGCAGCAGAAGTTCATTAAATTCCCCGCGGAAATCTACGACTTTTGTAATCAAGCATTACCTTTCATTTGTCAGAAGAAAATAATTCAAAAGCAACAGAATGTAGCAGAGCTCCAATATTCTCCACAAAAATTTAAAAATTAAAACAACTAAAAATTAAAACTAGATTCACTGTAGGTACTCAGACGCCCGCGAAAGCAAGCGGACAGGCCGACTCCCAACTATTTCCTCCCTCCATCTCTCGCGCACCTCAATCATACAAAATTAACGTACTTCAAGGTCAGCATGCAGATCCTAAAGATCCTTCAGTCGAAAACGTACAATCACCGCAAAGTCCATAACTACATCATGAAGGAAAAAATAGAACGCAGAACCTTAGCTATTCCTCAATCAGACCGAATACGAATCCATCATCGCTTCTATCGGAATTCGACTAAAAAAGCACGAAATAAGAAATGCGCCAATTGAAACAAACTCTCGCACTAACGTAACAAAGAAAATTACTAAAAGCAAACTACAACTCACATCGGCACATGCATGCAAAAGAAGCAGGGGAAAACAAGCGACGGGAAATCCAATGCGGCAATGCGACGCTTGCAGGTAGTTAATTAGCAATGCAATGCCAAAACTTAACGCTACGGCATCATGCATGAAGGAGCATTCAGCAAATGGCACTGACATGAAAATTCATGAACATGGAAACAAAAAAGAATAGACAAATGGATACCGAGTGCCGGAGAGCTCCGGAGGAGAGAGACAGAGATAGACAGAGAGCACGAATGCCGATGGCGGAAGTAGGGAGGGGAAATAGGGGAGACGGCGAGGGAAATTAGGGTTCGGGGCGGGAGAAACAAGAAATTAGTGCAGGTGTTACCGACGAGATTAGGAAGGCACGGAAAGTAGAGACCCGAAAGCCAAATTAATGGGCCAAATTAATTGAAAGGCAATTATTGAACATTGTGTTCAAGACTTCAAGCAAATTATTTTTGTTTTTTTACTTTTGTGGTTTTTTTATGACAAAAACAACAACCAAAGTTTTGTATTTCAATCTAAATAAATCCTCTCTAATATAAATATAAATATCATTGATGGGATTAATTACTTCGATTTCATTAATATTGTCACAAAAAAGAATCTATATTTTAAAGATTCTATTGTTGTAAAGGATGAATGAAAAGATATTTGATTGAAACATTGGCTTGAAATTTTTTGTTCATCATCCAAAGTATGGATGTTAACCCTAGAAGACCAAGATGCATTTTTCGGCAACATAAACATAGAAACTTTGAAGAGTGGACATAACATTCAGTAGCAGATAACATTCAGTAGCAGATAACATTCAGTAGCAGATAGAGGAGTCTGCCTTCCCTCTGACAAAATGGTGTGGAATATTCGGCATCATTTCGTCCGCTAGATGATATGGTGCCAAATATTCCACACCATTCAATAGCTACATGGCCAGATGTCGAAAAATGTTAGACTATGAGAGATAAAAGCAATGAAACAATTAATGAGGGCTTAGCTGACTCTAATTAAATTAGCTTTGATAGTTGGCGCCACCACTTCATGTGATGAAATTCTTAGAAGAGAAGAAAGGCAGCCTCTGCTTTAGCTTTAGATTTGTATATTTAAGGCTGAAATTTCAATAAAAGATGGGGATAAGGAATATCTTTCATTTGCACTAAATTTCATGACATTTGAAGATATGAGTCAAAAGTTATGCCCTAATATGTTATTTTTTTTTATAAATGGAAAATCTGGGTAGATTAAATAAATCACTTTTTTTAGAAACAAAAATTTGAAATTGGCTCTCTAAAGTTATATATACTTGGAAAGCTTTGAATCATTCCATTTTGATCAATGAGTCAAAAGTTATGAGGAGTTTTAGTTTGCAAGCAGTTATGGATCTTTTACTCTAAAATAAATTTTGAAATTCTTTATTTTACTCAATTTTCAATATTTAAAAAATAAATAAATCATAGGATTTAGATTGTTTATTACGACATTGCAACCATTGGAATTGGCATTTTTCAATATCATAACAAAATTCTTAACAATTTTATAATTTGAATCATTCTCTATTTCTTTCTACATATTATTTTTTTCCTATATATTGTACAATTCCAAATGATTTACAAAATTTTAAGCATGTAGCCAACTTGCCTTGAAGAATGAATCCAAAGAAGCACTACCATTTTGGACATTTTTTCATACCAATGTGACCTTGTGAAGTGTAGCTGCCCAATTTTTCACAAGGACAAAAAAAGGGGTTTTGTCACTTCAAACTCTAACATTTGGCAATCTACATAGTGAATATTTTTGAATTTTTTTCAAATGTTCTCAAGTGAGTGTATTACATGATCCTATGGTTATATGTGTATAAAAATAATAATTTTCTAAAATTTGGTACTTATATTAAAAGTGACAATTTTAGAGCACTTTTGGTGACAAAATAGTCATGGTCCTTAAAGGATTAATGGGCTTAAACAATTAATTTATAATGTAATATCTTGACCCTTGATGGTCGTAAGTTGAGGAATTTTGAAAGTACATTGTTGTCAAAGGATTGTAAATAAAAATCAAGGATAAATTCTTAAATTTTACATTAATTGTAATGTTCTATAAAAAGTGTTTAAAGATCATATTATGAAAAAATTCCTTGATGAATTTTGATCCATTGTCTTAGCACTTCATACTTTTGTGTTGTTATTTGTCACCAAATATTGTATTGCAAAGTTAACTTTCCAAGGATCATATTATTGTCTATTTATAAAATTTTATAACCTTTTAAAAGATTAAAATTGACTTCAAAAGTCCACAATTTCTATAGGTAGGAGATGGAAGCTTACAAGACAAGTTAAGTTAATTTGGGTATCTAAAAGGTAAGTCTCTTGATGTTTTTTTGTCAATTCCTTCAAGAGTATTTTTTCTCAAGAATAGAAAGTTCCTTTAAAAAATTTTAAGCTTAGGAGAAAGATTACAATTAGGTCCATTAGAAAAAATCTAGACTATCTAGAAAGTTGTTTGACTATACCAATAGTGCAAATACAACAAATAGTGAAAATTTAAAAATAATAAAAAAAATTGTGTACCACAAGATTGCCTCAGTTACCACATCAAATTTTAATTTTTCAAAGAAATCATATATTTGCACTTTTGGCAAAAGTCAAACAACCTTCTAAAGAGTTCAAGATTTTTCCAAATGTCCAAGGGACATAAACTTGTGGGATAAATTAGATATGAATACTTCAAAGATAAGTCTCTTGAAGACTTTTCAACACTTTTTTAACCCTTAAATGTCGATGGGGATGTTTAGCATTTGATAGATGACAATGGAATCCTTCTAGTAGGACAGAAGTGTGACTGTTCATCCTCTGAATTTTGTTGTCAAAAGGGGAGGTTTCCTATAGTAGTTTGACTTCCAATAAGTGCTTTTGCAATTTTGTTAGTGATTCACATAGTAATCAAAGGGGTGATTTCCATGCTTATTAGAATGTACTTTAAGAATTAAAAGATTTTAGCGGAATTGGAGTAGTGAAGGGACAAATATTAGTGAGTGACTAGGACAGACTTTCAACAAATCTTTAGTCTATGACTAAAAGAATCATTATGATTTTCTACTAAGTAACTAGAATAAGTTTTTGGTGGTAGTTTGCCATTCTCTAGGCCCTAGCTTGAGCTTTTTCCAAGACCTTTGAAAATTTTTCAAGGAACTTTTCATTGTTGTAGAATAATGAAAAGTTCATTAAAAACCTTCTAGCAATTTAAGAGACCTTGTAGTTCCTTGAAACCTTCCTCCAAAAATCATAAAGTACTATCAATGACACTATAAGACTTATCAAATATTGTTCTTAGCAAACCTTCATTAACCACTTGAAAGTAGTTTAAGACCTTTTCTCTACTTTAACTTCATTTAATATTTGCCACACATGGAACCTTCTTTCATTGCACTAGCAATGTGCAAATCCCCAAATTTGGTTGTTGAAAAGATTTAACACACTTTCATCCTCAAAAACAATGAAAATTAGATACAAGACAACTACTTAAGATTACTTAAACTTTCATTATAAAATGTGAGTCATTGAAATCACTAACTCTAAAAGAGGTGAATTGTAATTTTTAATTATTTTACTTTCTATTTACAGCCCTATTGAAAAGTATTATTGTATATTTCAATTCAGTTTGTATGGCCCTATTGTATGCCTTGATTTTTTTTCCAATGTCTTGTTGTAGATTTGTGTATTATATAAAAACATATTATAATATATTTTATTGGATAGCTTCAAGGTGACGTCGTTTCGATATATATATAAGAGGACGGTTTGCCTTAGAGCTTCATTGTTTTTCAATAGTGGATTTTGTTTCCTACTTTAGAGTTAGAATGTCAAACTGGAGGGGGGTTTTCTGAGTTTCAAGATGAAGAGCCTCAACCAGAAGTTGAATTCGAGCTTTCCTTGTCACAACTACCGGAGCAGACCCTTTTGATGCGAGATTTTGCATTGCCACTTAGGCATCCTCGAGATGAAGCTGGGCCTTCTCGACCGCCGAAACAACCTCGCATAGAGCGGCGATGGCACGGAAATCTTGATTCCGATGCTCGTGTTTTGGTGATCTTGCTCCAAGTTGGGTGTGTTGAGCCGGGCACTCGGGAAGTGACATTCGAGGCGAGTTATGAGGGCAAAAACATTGATCAGTACTATTGTATGGTTTGGCCGGTGGAGGGTAGTCGTGGCCACCAATGTTGGTTGGAAAGTCCAGTCAACCCATTGATGAAAGCCGAGCGTGCAAATTATGTTGCTGCCACCATCAAACGCATTCTCAATTTTCTGCAAATGGAATGAAGCTTTGATTGAAACTCTAGTTTTTTACCTCTAGTGAGCATTTATTGAATGTTAGTTTTTACTTTGAGTATTTTATTGAAATCAGTGTGTGATTATTAATGTAGAATGAAAAATTAGTGACAATATTTAGTTTGGAGTTTGGAGTTAAGAGAGAGTGTGAATGGGGATTTAGTTTGGAATCTTAGGTGGGGTCTTGGTAGGGGCATGGGCTGATGTGCTCCACCCTTCACTTGAGATGGGGAGGAAAAGAGGGAAAAGATGCTTAGTTGGGGGAGAAAGGAAGGGAAGTGTGTGTATGTGTTTTGGGAGGTTTATTGGCCGAATTTCGAGTAGATGTAGCTCATGGAGCATAAACAATTGAGTAATGAAAATTTGGCACAACATTCCTTGTATTGAGAGCTTTTCAAAGAGTATTTGTAAGTTGAATTTGGAGTTGGGAGTAAAAAGTTATGAAAGTTTGAAATTGTGAAGACCCAAGGATCTCCATTGAGATGTCAGAGGCTTCAACAAGCTATAACTTTTGGAGTACTTACTAATTTGACTTGATATTTGAAAGGTGTATTGTCCTTGTTTATGTCTTTCTAAAAAGATATGATATTTGTCGTTTGGAGTGTTTATCAAAAAGTTATGAGGTGACAAAGTCTGGAGTGGAGATTGAACTTGAAGGAAAAAGGCCGTAACTTCAACGCCTACAACTTTTGGTCAGTTTCTTTGATGGAATTGAAACTTTGATATGTTTTAGATTATCATTTTAGTTTTTCAAATTGTGTTTATTTATACAAATTGGAGTTGTAATGCAAAAGTTATGAAGTATCAAAGGTTAAGTAGATTTCTACCTTCTTGTTTGAGAAGGCCAAGACTCTACCTCTCATAACTTTTGGACAGTATCTTAGATTATTGTGATATTTTCACAACTTATAGATAGTAGTGAGAGCTTTTCAAATTGCTCTCAAACATAGTATTTCAATCTTATAATCAAAAGTTATTGAGGTTTAAAGAGGTAGTGTTTGGTTAGTAAGGAAGAAGAAGACTTCTATTTTTCCCTTTAATAACTTTTGGACAGTATCTTAGAATAGTTTCAAATTTTGTGAGTGATTAGATTGTACTGTTAGCTTTCTAAATTGCTAAAGCACTTAGCATTTGAGTTCCTAGAGCATCTGTGACACTAGATCAAAGTTTGCAGCTTGCTTGGGACTTAGTTTTTTTTAGTTTTTGTTGGAGTTTCTTCAAGTTTGTGAGTGAAAGAAGTTTTCAAGACTCAAGATTGAAGATTTGAAACTCAAAGTGGAAGAAGGTTGAAGATTTGTGTGTTGTGGCTTGTGGCTTGTTTTTCCTAGCCGGTTTTGGAGGCTCGTTGTGAATTTCTTGTTTTCCCAACCTGTTTTGGGGCTAGTTGTTATTTAAATTTTGCATTGTAAACTTGGTTGCGGGCTATGGAGTCATTCTTATGACAATATTAGCCCCATTTTATGTTTGTGGCGACGAAGTGGGATTGATCAACCACATGATCGATCTTCTATGTTGTTCCTATTGGTGAAAGGCGCTTCCTGGTCACCGTAGGTTTAAAGTTTAGGAGCCAATTTCCGGACGGTCAACTCGTGGTTTGGCCGTCCCGTTTTACCCGTCCGAAGACTTGTTTCTTATTACACACCTTTACCCTTGGCCCTATAGAACCACTACAGGATAGGCCAACAGAAGATCAAGTGAAGATTCAAGTTTTGAAGATTGAAGACCAAAGACTCAAGATAAGAAGATTTGACAAAACCCATAGCAAAACTATTCCCAGTCGCAACTAGAATCTTCGCGATTTCCCGAAGCAAACTCTCTCAACACGACACCGCATGTTAAATTTGATCCAATGACAAATGGTACTTTAAATTTGGATCATTATGGCACCCTTAAGTCTCCTATATGTTTGAGGAGCTATAAAATTGTCATATATTATATTTATATAGTGCCATATTTGAGCATGATATATTTTAGATGTTAAACTTATATCCAAAATAAAAGATGTTAATTATTGTCAATCAAATTGGTGTTTGTCTTGCCATATTGTAGTATAAAATCCATATTCTAGGAGCCAAATATGTTATTGATTAAAATGACCATTATAATCATTCGAGGATCAATTAGAAGGCAATCAAATTTATGATCTCATCTTTAAATTTTTCCAATTTGTACCTAGTTTTTGTGTCCCATTTGACCTACTTAACAAATTATTCTATTATATTGGAGATTATTATCTTGTTAGGTGTAACATTAATCCCTAAAGGACTAAGGAACCCACTTTTGTTTTTTGAGCATTCATACAAGCTTTATTGGCTTTAAAATTTGAAATTCTTGCATGAATTTTTTAGGATGCATGCCAATCATTCTAATCTACATGTAAAGCTTTGCTTCACATCATACCAATAAATATTGAAAAATCCCATTTCAAAGTTTTTATTTGATTTTTCTATGTACAAACATGTAGTTTTAAATGTATTTCAAGAAAAATTGAATTCATTTATTTGATTGTATAGATTGATGTTTATACAAAAACATTTGAACTATTCAATTTCAAATAATGAGATGAAAATTATGAGGATTATTGTTTTGCAAGCAATGAAGGTAGAAAAACATATAAAGTCATTTTTTGAACTCAATTTTAAAAAGTTTTAAATAAACTAAAGCAAAAACACAAAATATGTGGTACTTAACAGGACATTAATTTACAATTCCCAATTTCTTGTCAACAATATTAGCTACTTTGGTTTTTCTTTCATCTAGTACCACCTTTTATTTTATAATTTTTTTAAAGATGAATATAAAAGCTTTTTTGGTTAATTTTTTTTTTGTGTAACTATTCTCAATCCATTGTTCAACATATTGACAACAATGTACAAGTTGTAGGATGCACATTTTATTATAAAACATTAAAATACAAAACTTCATCTTTAGAAAGTATTGAAAAAAACTATTTTTTGAAATTTAAGCAAATTGGACTTGCAATGGGTGGAGATTTTTACTTTGAAATATATGAAGGAAATACTTGAAATTTTAACTAAAGAATCCTACAATTGCATTTGTTAAAGAGTAAATATGAATGAAGAGTTTAGCCTTACTTTAATTACGAGTGATTGTGGGCCACAAAACATCAAAGCCCTTTACCTTTAGGGATTAATAATTCCAATGCTTCCGTATTATTTCAATAGGATAATCATTGCTTTGGGCCACAAGATAATTAGATCTTAAAGTAACCTTTTAAGAGCTAATTAGCTTTCAAGGGAAGCTAAACTCTTTGAAACAATTTTCAAGAAATTTTATGTAGGAAAAAAATGGAATTCGCACCAAACCTAAGTCATTTCATATTTTTGTACCTTTGTAAAATTAGTTAGGAATTTTTGTAGCTGAAACGCAATGATCACAAAAAGTGACCACTTCTTGAAATGTACATTGTTGGTACATTGAAGAAAGAAAAATGTACCTCTTTGCTAGTGACTACTTTTTAGAGCATAGTTATTTTTAGAGTAGACTACCTTACCCTCAAAAGTTTCTTCGTGGACATGTAGTGATTGGCTGTAGACTTAGGCTCCAACCTTGTAAAGTTATGTGCAAGCTCGTATGCAAGTTCATCTACATTTTCTATTCAATTATCAATCACTGTAAGCGGTGGGTACACCCTAAATCACATTTTGCCTAAAAACCACCATTATCACTCTTTATACATCTCCAAAATAATGTGTACATACACACACTATAAGTATCCATTGTTTTTGGAGACAAGGTCTATAACGTCTTGCATATATTATTTCTGACCAAAATGTAGTCACCATTGACGTCACCAAAAATTTGTTATAATTGGTATGATGAAAACATGCTGAAATTTGGTAAAACACTTGTAATTTGAGCATATTCTCTTCTAACATCTTGAAAAACATGGTTTGCAAGGTTGAAAAGACAATGCCACATGGATGTGCATGGCATTTAAGTGCGTCCATATTCGATTTCCATGCCACCATATGGCACCTATAGTCAACAAAGGCCGTGCCACTATTACAGTGTTCAACTTGTTTGTTGGAACATTGATAGTGACGATTGAGCTACTTTCTTTAAACGTGAGCTCTGATATTGTTGTGACAACTCATACTTTTGATTTTTTTTCGTTTACCTTTTGAGTGGAACGGAAACTAGAAACAGGTATCCGGATCCATCTAAAGGGAGGGAGATAAATCAAAAATAGTCACAAGAGAACCTTACGGAACTAATTCGATTCTAGGTAAAAGCGGACCGGATTGGATTTCCAACTGGAATGGAATTCCAACCGGATTCTCCTTGACCGGATTGGAGAGAACCGGATGACAAGGACCGGACTGGATGTCCAACCTGTCATAATGACCAGTCCAGGGCGTTAGGACTATATAAGGCCTGACCCTGCCCATTTTCAGGTCTCTGGTTTTCACGTGTTGTTGTTTCCTGTCTTAGTGCCTGAGCTTTTCCGTTTACGGCGGTGAGGAGTGGAGAGTACGAGAAAGCCCGGTAGTGAGTGAGAGGTGTAAGACGGAGAGATCACCTCCGAGCGCGAGTAGGTGAGACTTGAGCGCGAGCGGATACGGAACAATGATAGGCTGAGAGTATGAGCGCGCAAGGAGGTTGGTTTGTAGGTGGAGCAGAAGACCAGAGTGTGAGCGCTCCCTTGTTAGGTCAGCAGAGAGTGAATCCGAGTAGGGCCGCCCTCATGCCGCGGCTGAACCGGAAGAGACCAGGCTCTAGCACCCCACCCCGGAGTGAAGTGAAGTTGAGGAAAGTGGTTCTGATCATGTCGACCAAGGAACCGGAACAGGGAGAACTCAGGGATGACTTAGCATCCATGGGTTGTCAGGGATTAGCCTTGAAACCTTGGGGTTTCAAGGATGAGAAGATGATTAGGGAGCTTCTGGGTGGCGTATCGAACGAGTTCGATAACACCCTGAGAGGGAATCCGGTTCAGTGGACCGAGGATTTGTGGCGAGCCGTCTACGGATTCTGGACGGGAGGACTCGGGCTTGCCAGCTGGAAGGATGATTACATCCAGGGCAAGTTCGGGAGTGTCGTGAATCCGAAGGATGGCTACGCGGTAGAGGACTATATCGATGACCGGGAGCGTCGCCTGCTGCAGTTCCTTGTTCTGGTCTTGCATCCGGAAAAGCCGACCAGGGTAACCATCACCCTGGGTAACACAATCTTCGGAGCGCTGTGCGGAAACCGAAAAGTAAACTCGGGCTGGATCTTCTTCGATTTGGTGTCCCAGCTTACTACAAGAATGGAAAAAAGTAGGGCTACTCCACTGTGCCCTTACGTGTACCACCTCTACCTGCAACAGGAATTGCTGACGGAAGTGGAGATGAAGGTTTGGAAGGCCCAGGAGCGGACCATGAAGTATGGTGAATCCGAGTCCGACCAGGAAGCGGATTCCGGGAACGAAACCGAGGAAGAGGAGGAAGAGGAGGAACCGCAGTTCACCTCTAAGAGGCAGAAGACCACGCCGACCCGGAATCAAAGAACGCCTCCGGTTCAACCCCGGCCGCGCAAAGAGGAGGCTCCAACCGGACTGGATATGCCATCCGGATCGGGAACCGGAGATCCGTTCGACGAGTTGGTTGGGATCCTCTGCGGAATCCGGACGGATTGGGAAATCAAGAAGCGGACGATCGGGGAGATCGCGCAATTGATTGGAGCGGAACCGGACAATCAGCTACCACTCCGGGTAGTTGAGAGTGTCATCAATCCGGATGAGCTCCGGAAGATGAAGGCGGAAAGCAAGCGACAGCATGATGAGGTTGACACCCTCAAAGCCGAGCCTTTCACCTTACTCGAGAACGCCACTGTGACAAGGGAGATGGCGGAGGAAATGAAGAAGCTGGTCGCGGAGGTGAAGGACGTGCTCGGAGGACTCGGTGCCGCGATCACCAAGACGCGCCTGTTCGAAGAGGAGGTGCACAAGGAAAAGAAAATATCCGGATCAAGGGTGGTGCACATCCTCACCGATTTTGAGGAGCAGATGGAGAAGCTCCTGTCCAAGGCACAGGAGTCAACGGACTGGATCGTGGAGAGCAGCCAGAAGTTGACAAAGATTCCGGTCCGGCTCTTTGAACTTTCACTTCCGGACTTGTTTCCGGAAGAGGCAGCTCAAGAACCGGGGAAGGACAAGACGCTCCAGTCAAGCAGGGCACATAAGAAGACGCCCTCGACCGGACCGCAGCCGATCGATTTAGATTCCCCGGAAACTAATGAAGATCGCTCGGCTCCACCTCCGGATGGGGAACGGAACCGGAATCTAACTGAAGTGTTCGAGCAGTTAGAAAGACCTGACGAGAGTCCTACCATCGGATCTCGAGTATACGAGGCAGAATAGGAAGTGTTGTAGAAGTAGGAGTTATAAAGCAGGAACCGGATTGATAGAGTATGAACCGGAATAGAATCCGGTTAGGATAAGGTAGAACCGGATTGTCAACGCCTTCAGAGGCGGAAATCGTGTATTCACTTTTTGCTTTTTGCTTTTTGTATATAAAACAATCTCTGAGCTGGAGACTAGGAGAGTTCTTTTGGCATTTCTTTGCGTACTTTCCATTGATCCGGCTTTGTGTTTTTTTCCCGAGTATTGGCAGGAGTACACGGAGTTAGAGTAAAGGGGTATGTACGGGTGTGTTGGTAGAGTTTTCCCTTTGATGTGTCTTTCCGGTTCTAAGTACATATGAGTGGATCATGACGAGTTAGGAGTGGATTCCAGATCCTCAGCATTTGCAGAAGCTTTGCATTCCGGGTAAGAAAGCCATTGATTAGGCTAGGCGGATAGGGAGGGATTCCTTAGCTGCGCTAGAACTCCTGGGTGGGAAATCCGGTTGAGTATCCTGACTCCTATGAAGTCTTGCCACCGTTGTTGGTAAACGGAAAAGCTTGGTAGAGGTTGGAACGGAAGAGTGCACTTGTAGCCACCTAACTTCATACGGAACGGATTCAGCATCAAGGTCGTTGTAGTATGAGAGAATCGTACGGGAGGTCTTTGTGTAACCTGTGATCCGGATTGCTGTGAAGGACCAAACCGGATTCGGGTTAATTAGGGGATTAGCAGATAGGAGAGTGGGTCTTCAACCACTATAAGTCACGGAAGGAGTGGTGGGCCTACCACTTTCAAAAGCAAGCGGCGAACCCTCTAATGGTAAAACAGAGGCAAAACTAAACCGGGTACGAAAGGGTAGACCAAAACGGATCCGCCCAGGAGAACACTTAGGACCGGAAGTTGCAGGGTCCTGAGTTGGAAAGTTAGTCAATAAACCGGAAAACTAGTGAAACCGGAATTAGGATAAAATCTGGTCGTAGTCTTCTGGTTGGTTTTGGATGTTCCGGTTTTCAGAGGTAGAACCGGAAATTCGAATCTAAGGGTTAATTGGGTTTAGCTCCTTGTTAGGGTTAGCTACTTCACAGGATCTCGTGGGTTCGATCTTTAGGGTCATTTTGTTATGCTCTAGAGTGATTTTTGTGAGTATAATAGAGAAATTGCTTACTCTGTGCTGCGACAATTGTTTAGTTCTTCCTTAGTGCTTCCTCAGTTTGGCCAAACAAGTAGTGGACGGAATGAAACGTCTCCTATAGATGTCAAAGCATTCATAAGAATGATATCCTAGTAATACATAACTTCATATTCCATATCATCCATTATCGCATATGTTGCATTGAACGTTAGCTGCAATAAGATATTGACTTGTTTTTGGGATTCCTGTAATGTCATGGTGAAAATGTTGCATGTTGTAGCTTATTCCTGCATGTTAGAAATGACTATCTAAGACATGGAAGCTTTATGGAGACATACATAACCTAAAATAGAGAAGAACTTTGAGTTTGACCTTGACGTTCAAAGTATTGTCATCATTGAAGAGAATGATGTAGAAAACAATATGAAGAGGATTTCATTGTAGACAATAGTTTGTGTCATGGAGCATAGACATGCATGGAAGCAAAGGTCTTATAAAACATATTCAGTTAATCATGGCAAATGCAATGTACCAAATAGTGTGCACCTCCTATTGTGTCGAACATGCATGAAGACGGACAATTGAGGTCATTGTTTGAATGATACATGCAGTCATGTTCCTCTTAATTGATAAAAGTGATAAACATAGAATAATGTTTTTTTCCTAAAGCTTCTCAATCCTGAAGTGACAATGCCCATGAAAATGTCTCTTGCATGGAGCATTGTACTGAACGTACAATGCTATGACTATATGTGCCAATTCAAACATTACATGCTTTATAATTGCATTCTAGGTTATCAGTGATAGTGGCATTCTATATCATAGGAAACAATAGTATGATGCAATGCATTGACATTAGACAACATAATAGACATAAGTTTCAATGACAAGAGAGATGTACTTAATGAATAGCAAATTGTGCTATTCTTACAAATTTATATTGACTTCATTGGAATGTTGACATGAATATTTACAACCTTCCACATGCTTTTTGAACTACAAACTATATGTACCTTCATTCACATTGCCAATGACAATGTATTTGTCTACAATTGTCAAATGACCTTGAAAAGGAACATTTGAAGTGTACAACAATTGTAGTAGTACACCTATGCTTTTGCAATTCATCAAAAGTTTCTGTCCGAAAAACAGCAACAAAATATTTTTAATACTAGTAGTACATAATTGTAATACATTATACATTAATTTTTGAAGACATATATATTTCATAGAATCAAATGAATTTATTGCAAAATTACATGCTTCTCATCATGTGGGGACGTGGGATACATGTACTATGATTTATTCAAATTTTGAATGTTTTCAGTGTGTCTATGGATGATACAAATAAGACAAATATGAGGGCATTGTGGACATGGATAGCCAATACATACACAAGACCTGCACTAATGTCTTGAATTCACATACACTTACACCAAATTTAGAGTACTGGTGTCTTATCCCACGCTTTCTTTCCCACTGGAAATAGTAGAATCCTTTGCAAATCGCATCTGTATATCACATGAATATATTCTCTTGTTGTTGAACTTGTGGCAAGTGTAAGCAATTCAATTTGTATAATTGTACAAGCTCTCCAATGCTTGGAATAGATTTGTATAATTGTACAAGCTATGAAACTACTTCATGAAAAATTCAAAATATTCACAAATGAGTAATGACATTGACAGTAAGAATGCAAATCTATAGTGGAACATTCACAAATGACAATGATAGTGACAATGCAATTCTATAATGATTGATGTATAAAAACCTATTTTATCCATTTCTTCCTTGACTGATTCGAAAGTCACTTGTAAACCATGCAATTTTCAATGTCGTCAAACAACAACCACTTTTCTTATTGAGAAATTGCAACTAATCCTCACATTATTGTGACGGTGCTGTCCAATTGAATTACAATCCCTACAATACAAAGCAAATTTCAGTTAAGTAAATGTCAACTTCATGCCATTACTAATCGGCATGCAATGTGCTTTCTACTTGTCCTACTCTTCAAGAGTGCCTCATCTTTTATAGAAGCATTGCTCATTTTACATCATTGTGCATGTTTGAGCCAAATTGTCTATGCAGAAAGTGACTGCTAGAACAAAGCGTGGAACTCTTCAATGGTGAACAATAATTAATATATGTCAATGCACCACTACGGGCAATGTGCATAAGGTAGTAAGCAATTAGTATTTTTACTATGTTATAATGAACACTTACCTCAAACATGCTCTTGTACATGCATAGCTCATAACAAAAATGTATCATGGATTTGCACTTCTTCTTCTTCATATGAAAGATCATGTCTAATATGAATAGAACTTCTTGCTTCTAGCATTCAAATACAAAAAAACTTTAGCAAATTCTTGCAATGCTAAGTTGACATTCATAGCTCATACAAAAGAGCATGAAATAATACAAAATCTTACTACTTCATTGATCATAATGAATAAATGTAGAATGGAAGTGCCATACCAGATTCCTAAACCCTTTACTTGACCGTTATCCACAATCTTTCCATTGTTTTTGTAGAAGAGAGAAGCATTCACTTGAGCCCTCTATTCTTTGTCAATCTTTTATTGAAGTGGAATTTGCATCCATTGAATCCTTTTCAAGTGTTGCATGTAGTAATCTTTTTAAATCATAATGCACATGCAGTCCAAAAAACGTTTTCCATATTAGTTGCCATCCTGACAGATGTTTCAAGAACCTATAAAAAAGAAAACAAATATATACTACTAATTAAAAGTGAAATCAATTCTACTATTACTTTATAAGTACAAATGCTATGAAGAGAAGATGTACAACATTTAGTAGGTTCACTAACAAGCGGGACCAACAAAAATTACACCTTCACAACTTCCCCAACCAACTTCTGACCTTACAAGTGGGTTAATATTTAAGCAAATACAATATCTTTAGGCTGATTGCACAACATGACCAATTTTGTGTACAACATTCGGTATTTCACTTCTACACTTTTCAATAACATACCAAAGATAACATAATAGTAGAATGAACCAATTCTCTGCCTCAATCTTCTTCTTCAATGTTAATAGTTTGTTCTTGAAACAGAATTTCATGACTCTTTAAAAAATAAATACCTTAAAGGTAAAGAAGAGTTCATCCATCTAGTAAACCATATTGCAAGAATGCAAAGACATCACAGGTACATGTTTCCGAAACCAAACTAAATTGAAGTTAGTAAAATTTTGGCAATCATTACCTACAAATTATAGAGAAGTGCAAGTTTGTAAAGATAGACTATAACATTTAGAATGCAATTGTTATGATTCTTTTTTTTATTCTCTTTATTATTACAATATTCCATCCATGATTTAGCATCATAGCATTATCACTCGCCTAGTAAAAAAAAAAATAAATTGATGAGTCGTTCAAGTTGTTGTGTCAAACAAGCATGTTTTAGTCTATGACTATAAAGGATGTAGCTTTGTCTTCTTACATCTTTTGCAACCACTTGAGGCAATCACAAGTGTGTAGACAAATGTTCCCTATGTTATGGCTATTTGGAAAACATAGACAACAAACATTGTTGAACTTCTTCATGATACAACACTACAAGTGAAGAACAAAAACATCTTGCATAATGTTTTGCAAGCACAAGATTGAGTAAGAGTATAGTTCTCACATTCTAAAGCATGGGAATTGAAGCGTTGTAAAAATTTGGCAGCTCTTGAAACAAGGACTAAGATGCTAGTCAATAACAATGTAACCTGCACAAAACACAACGATTATTTCATGCTTCAATATTCCCAAGAGTACAAGAAACTAGGACTACCTTGTATATGACGATGGAAAATGTCAGTAGTCCATACTAAATCAGGAATCCACCATACATAGGACAATAAATGTTTTATCATTTTGAACACATTCTTTGCATGCCTTAGTCTGTGAACCTATTCTTGTAGTACCATCTTTACATATGCATGGCCATTTGAATACAAATAATCTTCTCAAAGTATCCATAACATTTGAGTCTAAGAAAAATCACCATTACTCCATTACAATGGAAATTGTATTGATGCCTTCAAAGAATATGAGCTTGTCCTCTACTATTATATTTGTTCATTAAAAAAATCTCAAGGTTCAGTAATTGCTCTTCTTGTATCATTTCCATCCAACTGAAATAGTCCATCACTGTTGGAAGTACTAAAAAAAAATTGGTTTAGTAGAAACAAGTGGTATATCTTCATGTCGAAGTCATTTGAAAACTAAAGATCCAATCAACAACCTTTGTTGTACTACAAAACATCTTTGCATACCCATATTCATCATCATTTGTTGAATATGTAGATCCTTTTCAAATGCAAGTGTAGCATGGGTTCCCACATGCAACAATCACAAATATGACCAAGACTAGAGACTGATTTATAATAGAAGACTTTTTTAAATTGAACTTCAGGACTTAGTTAGTGATTTTGAAGTCTTTAATGTCATTCCTCAAAATATGCTTCAAAGATGACTTAGTCAAAGGCATAACCATTATAGTGTAAGACATCCTTCATTGTCAAATAAATGAACATTTTTATTTCAATTGAATGACATGTTCTTTCTACTATTGAAGGGAAGCCTAAGATTATTTAAACGATGATTTCAGCATCAATCACTCAAGGCTTTGAAAATCAAAAGCACTGTGCAACTACACAATATTATA
This sequence comes from Climacium dendroides, assembly GCA_950106755.1. NCBI lineage: Eukaryota > Viridiplantae > Streptophyta > Bryopsida > Hypnales > Climaciaceae > Climacium > Climacium dendroides. Next base: position 18,872,697 of record OX467083.1, read on the forward strand.
GTTGACATGACACACTTGTACATGTTTCATACTTGAATGCATTAGAAGAGTTCTAAGACAATATGCGCCATTTGTTGCTAATTTATAGTAAGCACCAGAACTTGCACCGACGAATTTCATATCTTTAGGCAAGGCAAACAAAAATTGTAAATCTAATGAAAATGGCTTATTGTACCCTTTATATTATGCAAGAGTTCAACTATTCAAAAGATCTCCTCATACCCTCTATTCTTCAAGTTTTACGCTTGAATAAAAACATCTTGATAAAATAATATTGCCAAACTACACCTTATCATCATTGTTGCAATAAGCACACAATACTCTTCACTCTCTCTTCACAAACACTTTACTATCAATAATTATGGAGAATTGAAAAAAATTCATATAATTCCTATTGTTAGACAAGCATTTTGTCAGTATAAAAATTGAAATTCATTCAATTTAATTCACCAAAAACTAAACTAAAATAACCAAGAGAATATAACCTTGATCATGGGACACATGAAGCTTGACGCTACAAGATAGTCTCTTGTTGGAAAGCACTACCCAACACCACTGCACCACTAATCTGACAATGAATTCAATAGAATTAGTAAAGTGTTCATTTTAGCAAATGTTTTTTTCGTCATGGATGGCATGAAATGTCTTTATATAAATTGAGCAAATTTCAGCCAATTTTGAAATCACTACTTAGCATTGTCTCCTATTCTCATGACAAGGAAGCGCTTTTCGAACTTCTAAAGTTCTCCATGTAAACATGGTACTTGCAACCATAATGATTGTCTCTTTCTATGTAGTACTCTTGCTCTATTTGTCTGAGGAATTCTTCACTCACTTCAAACAAAACTCTATGAAGAACAAATGAAATATGTAAGGAGAAGTCTAATATGTAAACAAGAAATTAGAAACCAAATAGATAGTACACTAGCAATTGTATAGTACACAACTAACATCATTATTCTTAATGAGTGTGGAATGTAACTGCATGCTCAAAGCATAGAAAAGCAATGTCTAGCTATATTTGCACAATCTATATTGAAGTGCCTTTATGAACCACATGATAACTATGTTTCTATTTTTAGGCAAATTTCATACCACCTAACCATTTATATAAACAACATCACAGTTGCATTAGCATTGCAGCTCAGAAATAAACAACTAGAAAAAATAAGTTTGCAATTTCAAACTGTGTACATTATTGTGCTCCATGTCATAAGTGCGTGTACATTCTTTAATACTCTTATATTTCCATTGAGAATTCAATTGAGGTTCATTTGGAAACTGTAGGCAATACATAGGTTTTTCTAAGAACACGGGCTCATGAAGGTAGCTTCCAAAAACTAAAATTTCATAAATTTATGCTTCTATCTTAAAGTTGTAGTTGGAATGCATGAGCTAAATTTTCTCAATGTCTCTACATTGTTTTCCTTATAAAAGATTGCAAATTATACATTTACAATATTAACAAACTACAAGCTTCCTATTGAGAGGTAGCAAGGTAAATAAAACCTTTGCATCCAATAGCTATATGCAACAAGATCCTGCCATATTTCAATATAAACATTAAAGCCACAACCTTCATTTGGGGCCTTCGTTGGCACTCCAAAAATCCTTTTACAAGAAGTTCAAACACAAAATTATTGTATATGCACTTTTAGTATCCTAGATTTTACTAATCTTCTAACAAACTAATGCTCAGATTCTTCATTTCCTCAAAGTTATTACTGGAATTCAAGTTTTTTTCAACTACTCGTTCTTTCAATGATGACCTCACAATATGCAAACAAAAAATTGTATGGCACCTTCCATGGCTTCTAATGTATATAACAATGAATGACATGCACTTCTTCATGGTTGCCTAATGACAATAGTATAGAGTCTCTATCATTATATTTAGATAAAGAATTTTATTTTGTTGTACCTATATGTGTCATGCATTGATGAAGATAGTTTTTGACTACTTGGAAAGTAAAAAAAATGAAAACATTACTTAGAATACTATTATACGTACTAAGTACGAGGCATGTGGGCCAACAGAAAAGACTAGTTGCTCCTTGAAAATGAATCTTTTTGGAACCATGTATACATGAAGCTTGGGTGGAACACAAAGTTTCCATTCAATGTACTATAGGTACATTTCATGAAAATTGCTGACATGAGTTTAAGTTAAATCTCCACTCTTTAGGTCCATTTATCAATAGACTATTTTTTTTGTCTTGCAAATGAGAAGATCATTGAATTCAGATGCATTTCTTTATCAAAATGGGCCACAACTATGTTTGATATATACAACATATACACCAAACAAGAATCTTTCCTATGAAAAAAAAGCTCATTTGATGGAAACAAACAACTTTGAACTATGCAACTAACCTTTTGATGTTTTCGAGTTCAAAAGTCCTTCTAGATACAGCTCATGATCAGAGGTCATATTCTTCATGCATGCATGCTCCTCCATGCCAAGGTAGAATGTGCGTTACTCAAAAATTCCGTTTGCACAACATTAGTGCAAGTGGACATGAGTTGTAAGGCTTTCAACCAATTTCCTATACTGGAATTGGATGGTAAAGTAAATACATTTTTAAAAGAATTGAACTGAGAATCAGATTGTTGTCTCCAAGATCCAACAAGTCAATATGATTCAGAAATGTGAATTACCCCTTTTCGTAGTCTTCCATCTCATGAAACAAACATTATCATGCATTCAGGGCTTTCTTTCAAATTTTCTCATTATAAACCTCAATCCACAAATTCATATTATATCCATATATTAATCCAATTTAAAACATTCATATCTATCCAATAGACATACAATTTAGTAGTACTTGGTTCAGCATTGTCCCAGCTTTTTCCCAAAAAACTTAAATTCAATAACAGTTCAATGTATAGTCATAGAGATATCCATTGTCATACATTTAGTGCTATGCACATACCATTAACAACTTCAACTCATCTTCAACCGAAAAAAGAACTCACAATATCATGAGCAACAAATACAGTCAATTTTGTGGATTTCCTTATCAACTTCTAGGATACAACTATGTCCTTGCACAATGACATGTAATGGATTGGTTGGTCTTGTAAAATCTGGTTCATATTTTTGTGCGCCTCAGAGGTTGCCATTCTCGGATATACATGACTATCAAGTAGCTCATTCATATATTCGTAGTACTACAACTATCATAACCTCGACTACACTATAGGATATTTTATAGAACACCTCATTATAGAAGTTTTTAGTATCTACAATCCTAATTGAAGAGCACATATTACATAAATTTTTGGGCTATACTTTAGTACTTTCAAATGAACTTTTACATTGCAAATGTAACAACTTATTATTTTGAATGGTTTAGGAAAGTTACTTGCCATCCTGACCATTTTGCTTTGAGTCCGCCAATATCTTGGAATGCGTCATGTGAGGCACTTCATCGGATGATGAAATACTGTGTACCTCTACTATTTGTTTCTTTTTTGGTGGTGGTGTAGGCAACCTCGGTGTCCCTCTACCTTTTACAGATCACGAGAGATGTCCGTCTTCCTGTTGCTTTGAGTGTAGTTCAATAGCCGGACGCATGTACAAGCCTTCATGATGTTGCATGTGGCGGTTTTTCCTTTCAGTGCTAGCATGTAGACTGTGTTGCTATGGAGAGAACTACTGCTTTACTTGATTACCACAAGATAGAGGCATCCTGATGCAAGTTATAGGTCAGATGCTGAAGGACAAAGCTTCATTCTACAAACAATAGTGGAGGGGATTCTTTCAATACCAGGTACAATGAATTGCCATAAATTACAAAATGTAAGTTCAAGAGTTTAAGTGCAGAGTTAGAAAATGACTTCAAGTAACTAGAATTTCAGAAGACTTTCATTTGACAATACAAGGCCTCTATAGAAATACAAAGCTCAAATTATATGTTGGAAGTTGTGGAAATATAGTAAGTTCACAATGACTATGCAAGCAAGAGCTATCAACACATCTTGCCAAAACATCTAGGTAGTTACTACCAGCTACTATGTAAGTAATTCCGAAACCAACGTCAATGCAAAAACAATTCTGCACTTACAAAGCAAGAAGTAGCACTTCGCTTCTCCAATATATGTCACCAAAAACAAGAGGAAATTAAATGGAAATAAGGTGGCGAAGTACTCACCACTTCGCTCTATTATATAGCATCTACAAATGCAAGAGTAAGGCTCCATGGCCATGGACACCCCTATGAAAATGAACCTAAAGTCACGACATAAATTGTTGAAGCTGCACAAAGGAGACGTATTGGCAAATCAAGTACCAAACAATATAGATGGCGGTAGCATTGAAGGTTGCGTGCATAGAATCAAAACATAGGTATAGGGTGAAAGCAAATGGTTTAGGACGCAATTAACTTGATTTGAACTTGTTTTTTTTTGGGCGGCTGAGCTGGGCAGAGAGGGCCTTGTTGAGCTTTCTTTTTGTAGTTCACAAAGGCAAGCGCTACAGCATGTTGGCTGCTTTGATGCACATGACTTTGTATGTTGCTTTTTCGCATCATTCTCTTTATCAAGTGCAATCTACAAGAGCAAATTCGTAAACACTCCAACTACAGTACCAGTGATGGCAAAGTCTTACACTGATACGTGAACTACAACCTCTTTCATCTGTAAGACTAAATCTTATGCACTACTGTCGTAGACCAAAATGAGAGGATGAAGATGGTTATATAGAATATATAAGTAAGGAGTGGACATTGGTAAAAAATTTTGATTTGCAAGATGGAAAACTAATTATATTACCAATATTAACCCTACCTCACTATTGGATTAGTAGTAGATAGATAATTTGGTTAAGAAAGATATTGTAAGATTCCTATTTTCCTAAAGATCCGGAATCGGATCTGCATCCGAGGAACGGAACAGGGGTCGAAAAATATACCGGGGCCGGAAGCAAACACATCCGCACGCTACCGGAAGATTATCGAGACGGGAAGAGGAAATCCCGGATCCAACGGTAATTCCATACATCACGGAGGACCGTTTTAACGGCTAGTTTCCTCCGCGATGATTGCGGAAACGGCTACTTTCCCAACGGTTGTGACTGCTAGGAAGGGATACGCAGGGGTTTGGTTCCTCAAACCTCATTGTGTCTTTGTGGTTTGGGAACGCTCTTAGAGCAAGGTCTGCCTTTAGAGGTGTGAGAGGATTGGGTGATCTTACTTTCCGGATCCTGTCGTAGAGAGGAGGAGGATTGATCGGGAGCTGTGGCAAGAAAAGGCAGGAGGTTTGAGTGGTGAGTGTTTTGGAGAGTTCTGCAACCATGGTGAAGGCGGAAGCAAGCGGGTCATTTTCTTTCAAGATCAAGAGCATCTGTCCAGTGATTCCGAAGGATGACGGAGAGCGGAAGCAACTGGAGGAGGATCTGGGCCAACTCGGGTATGCGGGATTCCTCTGTCGACCATGGAGCTTGAAGAGCGAGGAAATGATCCAAGAGCTGATGAAGGAGCAATCGAACGAATGGATCAAGACCGTCCGAGCTCTGCCCGGAAGGTGGACTGTGGACATCTGGAAGAGGGTCTACGACTTTCCTCGACCTGGAGAGGGGATGGCTTCGCGGGTATACAAGTTCGCAGAAGGTAAATTCTCTAATCCTCCTCACCCTAAGGATGGCTACGCAGTAGCAGATTGCAAGGTGGCAAGAGAGAGGAGGATGTTAGAATTTGTAGTACCGATCCTGTATCCGAAACGGCCAAACCGGGTCATGGTAACTTGGGCCAATACGATCTTCGGAGCGTTGAGTGGGGAAAGGAAAGTGTTTTGGAGAGGAATAGTGAAAGATCTGGTAGGGAAGATGGTGAACGCCCTAGGAAACGCAAAGGCCACCCCCATTGGGCCATTCCTCTTTCACTTGTATGACTTCCTAGGTACTCTGAAAACTTCAGAGAAGACCATGTATAAGGCCACAGCCACCCTAGTGAAACTTAATCTTACTCCACCCCGAGAGGAAGAAGAAGAAGACTAGAAGAGAGAAAGGAGGGACCAGATGAGGGATCTGAGAGGGGATCCTCAGAGAGAAGGAAGGAGCCTTCCGAAAGGAGGACAGAGGCTGAGAGGGTTTCAGTCTCTTCTAAGAAGGGATCCAGAGAGAAGAGGAAAGTCTCGCCGGAACCGGAAGTTCTGGGAGAGGATACTTTGGGGAGGATCATTTCGGACTTAGGGAGAGTCCGAGAGGAGCTTAACACAGAGAGAGGAGCAGTGAGGGATGTATGTGGACTACTTGGAGGGATCAATGTGTCAGAGCTCGCGGAGAAAGTAGAAGGGTTGATCCGGGATAGTGAAAACCGGAAGTGGGAGACCCGCATCAAGGAGTTGACTGAGAGGAATGCGGATCTCCAGCGGCAAATTGAGAAGGGTGAGGAAAAGAAGAGAGAGGTGGAACGGCTTACCTCAGAGTTTAAGGGGGCCATTAGGAGAGTTGGGGCCTTTGTTTCCAACACTGTGGATGTTGTAAACAAAGCCAAACTCTATGATGAGGGAATCCATGAGGCAGGACTGGAAGCCACAGGTAAGGCTGTCTTAGTTTTGGTAGAGTATTCTGAGGAGATGGAGAGGTTCATGTTTGAAGTCCGAGATGTTCTTCACCAAGCAGAACTGTTTTCGGAATCCGGAATAAAGAGGAAGGATGAAGAGATGGAGCCAACCAAAAAGGATGCGCCCACAAAGACTCCAACAAAGACGCCAGCCAAGCGGGAAAGGCAGGAGGATGAGTTGACACCAACCTCTAAGGGTATGGAGGGGAGGAAAAAAGGATCAGTGCACAGATCCGGATCAAAGGATCAAATCCGGAAGTCGGAATCCGACTTAGACACACCACAGAGTAAAGGCTCTCAACCCTCACTCGCCAAGAAAATTGTGAAGAAGGTTACTCTCGTCAGAGGAAGAGACGTGCCTCTAAGGAGTCAACAATCCGTGGAGGACGAGTCTCCAAGCCAATCCGAGTGGGAGGAAAGTCGGTCGAGATCCGGAGAAGAGGATTCGGAAGACACCGGATCAGAAGAGGAATCAGAACCTGAGCAAATCTCACCAACAAAGTTCAAAGGGAGAACCTCAACACCGTCTAAGGGAAAGCCGCCCTTGAGTGGGAAACCGTCAGCCAGTAGGAAACAACCAACTAGGAAGGGGGCAACAAAGTTAGAAGAACCTTCTCCAAAGAAGGCTAGGAAATAGATAGGAAAGTTGTTAGGAAGTTTCTGGGAAGCGACCCTAGCATGGTCAGCCAAAAATTCAAGTTTTTGATAGGTAGGAAGTAGCTTGGGAGGTGCTTTTCAGGTGCATGCACTTGGGCTGCACTTTCCGGATTTTTAGGATCTGAGATCCACATTTTGCGGATCGGATGGGGTTGGTAGGATAGTCAACTTAGAAGGATAAGGAATGACACCTGTGATTCTCCTGTCCTTTAGTTTTATTCTTTGGGACCTTTGGGGTTCCCTGGAGTGTGTATTTAGGGGGCTGAAGTTAGTTTGAAGCCCGGGGGTGTTTTCTTATTTGTGTTTTTCATACACTTTGCGAATTGATTTCAGATTTCCACTTCATAAGTGCTGGCCTGAAAAGGCTAAGTTCTGTGTTGGTATGCCGTGCAATGCTAGAACCATTGTTTAGTGCGAGTAGCTGGTTTGCAGGTGTGGAGGAAGACAAGTAGCCCCCGGATTCTGTCCAAGATCTGATTTTGAGAGCTTTGAGGATTTGGTTAAGGAAAACTTTGTGTACTGAGAGGGTATTTTAGTTGCTGAAGTTCCTTGGGAGTCTTCTGAGTAGGATAGCCATTCTTAGGTTGGGTGAATTCTTCAGGAGGGAGAACGAATGCTAGCCGACGTCTGATGAGGTCCTGCTGGATCCGGAAGAGAAGAACAGGAAGGTAGTTAGGATCTCTCAGTTATCGGGTGCCGGATCACGCTCTTGGGGTCCTGTCTGGATAGGTCTGTCGTTGTAGTACTGGGAGGATAATAGGGGTTTCCTGAGTGACCTGCTAGTCTGGATCAACATCCGGATTAGTTGTGAGGAAGTAACTATTTCCTATTTCTTTTTGGTATTTGTTGTTGTTATTCTAAGTGGATCTCCATTTCACTCTAAACACGTTTGAAGGGTAGAGGTAAAACTAACATTTTGTGAGTTATTGCAATTGGATAGAAATCCTCTTTCCGGTTCCGCATCCGTCTAAGTCGATCCGGATAGGGAGGGGTAGAGGATTATGACCATTCTCCTTGTTTGATTACTGGTGATAGACTTGGAGTGGATGTAAGGGAATCAGAACATGGAGAAGAGAGGGTATTGAGAGAGAGTTTCATGTTGCAAATATTTAGATCTGGTTTTGCTTGGGTTTGGTGTTTTCCAAATCTTGTTCCGGATATCTTGAGGAAACTAACGTTGAAATCCTGTGGGAACGATACACGAGTCATCTAAGGTGTTTTACATCAATTTAACACCTAAGGGTAGGATTTGTGCTTCCTTGTGCTATGACAACTACACGTTGTATGAATTTTAAATTCCACTATTGTGAACTAATTGTGGCCAATGGATCATCTAAAGTTAGGGTTTCTTATAGTACCACTCTCATATACTTGACAATTACTACATTCTGTTAGTTCTACTACTGAACGCTACATGGACATTTTCATCCTATGGTAGCATCACTCAATACACATTTTTTTATTTAACAATGATGTCCAGTTCCACATCATAGTAAACATGTCAGAGTTATGAACTTATGAAACATATGTACATGATGTCCATGTGCAAGGCAACATGAAGTAAATTGCATTCTCTAGAAGCACAAGAAGGATTGATTATACATAGCAATAATATTCTTTGTTCTCTAGACATGCATATTATTTCCCTTATTATTGATAAACAATACTAGTCATATAGACTCATGAATCCAGAATTGCAATTGCAGCTTCTTAGGAAAGGATTGTTTGTAAGTACGTCTTCAAATTGTTACTAGGATACTATCCTCGAGAGATTAGGAACTTTATGTAGCACATGCTTGTATTGGTATACAGCATAGGCAACTTGGAATATGCAAATATGAATCACTCATTGCACATTTGTATTTATCATGTTAAGGAGTCATATATGTCATTGTTTCTATATTGAATTTGCTTTGTAGCCTGGGTAGGCAACTACTGTCATAATAAAACTTATTTATGAAAACTTCAAATGCATAATAAGCTATTTTAAGTGTTTATGATTTTAAAATAAAAACTTTGATGTGAAGGTGCTTTAAAAGACAAATTCAATGATGTAACATTTAATAAATATAAAAATATATAATATAAGTTATAGAGAATCATAAGCAAATCATAAGTCAAATCATAAATATAGGTGTGCTCGTCCAGAGGCTAGGTCATAATTTTAAAATAATTAATAATTATAAAATAAAATAAAATAACATTTATTTTATTATTTTGATGGATGTGGATGTTTTAATGTATGAGATGATAATAAGTAGACTAGTTGTGTCTGTAGCCAATTCTGGAAAGTTGCGTCAGAAGGCATTTATAGTGTAGGGTTGCCAATGTATGTAGTTTGAGAAGGTATAATGGTTTATTAAAAAGTCGTTTGTTTTGCCGCTTGAAGTTTTGCCGCACAGTGAAGTTTTGAAACCCTACACTTGATTTGCCACCTGCCCGCCTCCTCTCTTACAGCTCGTTTGTTTTCCAAAGTTTTGCAAGCGTATAGTCTCTTTCCAATCGGTACAACAGTTTTCTTCGAAAAAATTTGCGTGTGCATCGTGGCTGCTGCTACCGCTCGTAGAGGCTGCATTAGGTTCCTGAGAACGACGACATTGGAGCTACGTTGTGGAGGACGGGTGTCTTGCACATCGCCATCGACTGTGGAGCTTCACGGGAGGAGGCTCTTTCGCGCTGTTGAAGACAAGCGTTTTTTGTTGAACAACGTGGCAGCTGATTGAAGGTGAGATGTCATATTAGATGCAACAAGTCGGGAATGCAATGGAGTTGACATCGAGTGAGTGCTAGTTGCAAAGAGTTTTGTGCAGAATCGAGTATGTCTATATCGAGTAGAATGAAGGTGCCACCTTTCTTTTTAAAGTACCGGTCATCCTAACATTTGTTCGTACGTACTGGCCTCTCTTGAAACACTGATTTTTGAATTAAGCAGAATTAGGAGCATGCCATTAACTCGTGCAACAGAAAGTGTTCGGTCCCTCAGCACTATTTGTTCAAACTGGGGTAATGAGTGACGGTAGGAAGGGTGTTAGAAGTCAATGAATGTCGGTTCATTTTTAATTAATATGCACTCAGGCTTGATAGAACCATTCTGAACACCAAGTGCCAATAGACAAACATTTGGGATGTGAAAAATCTCGTGGTGATATGTTCCTATTTCGCTTCATTATTCTTTGCAGTTCATTAGGATCCGCTGAAAATGTCATTCAATCTTGGTGTGGTTGAGCTAGCTGGACATATCGTAACTTGGGTTCATCGCATTGTTGTGTGGCTTCTATGTTCTCCCTTCCATTTCTGTAAAGCACTCGGGATATGGAATGATCACACATTTTGTGAAGGTATCTGAAGTCCATTTTTAAGCTGACTTGTTCTGAGGAGTGTACAGTGCCTCGAGAACTCCTCATCGTCTGTGCTCGCCATCTCGTTGTTTCATCACATCGTTCCAAAGTCAGTCAGTAGCCGTGTAGCGTGTTGGGTGCTGTCCAAGGCGGATCGGAGAAAGGCATTGTGATCAATTATTGTGATCCACAAAGGCATCGTGATTGACAAAGGCATCGTGACCTTATTGATTAAGGTGGATTTGGCCTGGCTAGCTTTCATTTCATGTGGATTTTATTTTCCAATTCTCGATCAACCAGTGATCAAAAAGGGAGGACAACTTCAATTCCATGCTGCCAAACAGGACGTACAAATCGAGGCTTGTGACGTGAATACTGACCCCAACACCAAATCACTCGATCCTACAGTACGTACGTGGTGCTAGTAGCTGCTGCAGCGTTGACGAATCGAGTTGATCTGTAAGTTCTATTTTGCCACCGTCAATTGCTTCGAAATCTAAGTTACTACAACTGAGAGAAACTTCTGAAGCATCACTCACAAGTTCTAGAAAATGAAGATTTGGGATCTGAATGTATAAGTTTGCATATTATTCCTGAAGATTTTATGTGCACTTAACTATCGATTCAAGAGTTTGCTGGCCCTGTAATCTATTGTTGTAGATGTAGCTATGGAAATGACAGCATACAATATTTTTTGTCTGTTTTTAAAGCAAATATTAGATATTTCAATTACTTGTAAATCAATCAAATAAGCATTTTAGAATGATTTTTATTATATGAAATGGTTGTAATTATTGTTGTATCTTTGATGAGAATCAATAGAAGATTCTAAATTCTCTTAGAATGCATTTTTTTGGACTTTGTATGATTAAATTAGAACTTTTCAAAGTGTTGAACATCTAAATTCTCTTAAAAGGCATTTTGGACTTTGTATGATTAAATCAGAACTTTTCATAGTATTGAAAATAGGTGTATCCATAACCAACCTTACTCTCTCATGAACAAATGTTTTGTTTTGTGTGGAGTTTAATTTTAGAGCCTTCTGTGATTACTTGTGAAGGGGTGCAGTCATCTAGGCAGGAGTTTAAGAATATTTGGGATCAAATTTCAGTTGCAAGCTATGGAGCTTACTTGGACAAAGTGTGCACGCATGGACGGAGGCATTTCTTATGGCTGTTAAGAGTTTGAACCCTTTGAATCTGATCCTATGCTTTGTGACTATTGTAAATGCCATCGTCATTTCCATATGGTTGTTGGAACATTGCCTTATGAACATGGCTGCTGTAAAAGTAATGTCCTTGATTTTTGTCAATGTTTCTTACCATCTGCAGAAAATGCCAAAAAATGTGGTTGTTGTGGTTGTCATAAAAAATTTCATGAGAAAACTAGTAAGAACAAAAATCCAACAGAGAGTATTAGAGAGAAGTGTGAAGTAGTTGATGAGAGAAGATCACTTCTTCCTCTTGGAAGTGAGGATCAAATTTTAGATCCTTCTCCTAAAAGAACCAAATTTGATGAGAGAGGAGTGAAATCCAAGGTTGCTATTGTGCGAGCCTGGAGCAGGAGCCTGTGAGCCTATGAGCGGGAAGTTTTTTTGATGAGAAAACTTGTGGAAAAATTTGTATATGATAGGGGGAAGTTGTGATTAACCCATGACCGTGGACTTGGAGTCAACCGAGGTTCTATGACCGTGGATGTCATTCATAATTATATGTATGTAAGTTAAGGGTCATTTGTGGACTCTTAGAGGCACTACCACTATTGTAGAGAACATTTTTCACATAAATAAGAATTAATTTGTTGTCACACATGAAGTGGTCTAAGAATGGGAAGGAAAATGAATGAGCCCAAGATCTAGCATCTTCTTTTTATCAACTATTGATTGTTTACCATTGAAGATCATTTTTCTTTACTTCATTTCTCATGTACATTGAATATCAAACGAGAAGCACAATGCCTGCAGCTTGTAGCCATAAAACACACAAAATCAAATCAACATAGAAATCAATACACATAATTCAACTCATAAGATACGTCAATCTTATGAGTCTAAGTGGCAGTGGAGTTGGCCATAGAAACCTCACTCAAGGATGACTCTAGAGTCTCCTCACCTTCAGAAGCTGAAACGTCTAGAAAATGAACTACGTTTGCAGCATACTTGGGTTTGGAAGGCTTAGGCTCTCTACAACCATGTCGTTCATACTGTGATGCCATCTTCTCGGCATACACTGGAAGATCGTAAGACTTCTCGAGACTCAAAATAAGTCTTCTGATCTTCTTCACACAATGTTCATCCATCACTCCTTTGTTCCTTCAAAAACAAACAATGCAACGTTAGTCATATTGATTTATGAAATGCAATACTTGTTGAATACAAAAATCTACATGTCTTCCAAAAGTGAAACTTACTTACTAGGTCTAATGTTGCGTGTAAACACCATTGGTTCCACGTGCACGGCATCCAGATCAAGAGTGGCAAAAACTTCTGCCGGAGCTTGTGTCATTTCTTGCACTGGAGCGGCTTTTTTCATTGGCAAGAGAACCCCCTTGAAGATATTCTCCTCCTCCTCCAAAGCCACAATATGCCGTCCAGTGCCACGACATGCAAGAATCGATGCACCTATAGTACAACCATGCGAGCATTAGAAGTTCACAGATTTTACATACACACAAACATTTTAATTTAGGACTCTCATTTCAAAGTATTAAATCACCTGTAGCAGTGGTGCAGTCCAAAACTACATCTTCTTCATCCGAGCAACCTTCGATGAAAAATTGTAGGAACCTTGCATCTTTCTCTCGCGGCCCGCGCCAAGGCTTTTTTGATTCCTTGTTGACTAACATTGTCTCCTCGGTGATATAATTGATGACCATGTCCTTCCTCTGAAGATTCCACTTTGCTTTCGTCATGGCCTCAGTCTGCCTGAATGTGAAGGCTGATTTTTTTTTCTCACCCAAATCCTTCACAAAAAGGGTGACTCCGAACTTCACAGTCTGCAAAAAGGCAAAAAATGGTTTAGTGCAAGGGAGAATGCCGCTAAACCAATTGACATGTGCACTATACATTTAGAAAAACTTACCGTCTGACTAGGTGTAATACCCGACACTAGGTCCAATTGGTTGAATGCCAACCACTCTTTCTTCATCACCAACTTCTTGAAGACGCTCTTCAGTCCCGCAAACATATGCCGCGATTGAAGGCTGTATGAGTGAAATACAAGAACGCAGCCATTGTCTTGTAAGCTCTCCTCGGCGAAGTGAAATGCATTTTGCATTCCCGCACACGTTGGGTCCGAGTTCCATGCCGGAACATGCTTTTCAAAGATGAGTGGTACGGGCAGGTTCTCTTGGCAATCAAAAATAATAAGATCCACCAAAGGCTCTTGGCTCACCCTGCCGTTCAATGAACGAGGTTTTCCTGCATTTGCCTACAATCCAGTGATTGTACATGTTATTAGAAGATAAAAAATGAAACTATTTGTTCATCAAGAAATCCTATGAAGTTACAAACTGAACTTCATGTTGCCACACACCTTTCGAATGAAGTCCATGACCTCAATATAAGAATTAGGTGGTGAACTCTCCAAATTGTCCATGATATCAACAATGGATACATTCAAGATTAGTTCCTCCAACTTGACGTCGTCATCATCTAATATAACCACCTGCGTGCCTTGTGTCACCATATCCTCCGTCCACTCGGCAAGCACAACCTTCCTCTTCATCCCACTCTGACTTCCCTGCACCAACTTCGAGCTCTGATCGACCGCTGATGATGTAGGAACGACGATATCACCATCATCTTTTTTCTTCCCCTTTGCCTTTGCTTTCTCCTCCTTCTCCTTCTGCTTTTCCTTTTCCTTCTCTTCTATCTTTGCCAAACGCTCTGCCTCCTTTTTTTGCTTGTTATCTAAAGCAATTTGTAGACGATCCGCTTTCTTCTTGTCAGTGTTGTTCCTCCTTTCAATTGCCTTGCTCCTTTGATCTTCGGTGAGGCCCGCAAACTCATCGACATCCATGTCCACCGCTCCAATGTCCTTCAAGGAATCGCGGAGTTGTACCTCCGATGGATGCGTGTACGATATTGGGCAATCAATGTACCATCCACCACCATTTAGATGGGCCGTGGTAAATGTTTTGAGCTGATTTGCCGTGTACATGCAACTTGCGGAATTGCGATCTAAGAAGACCGAAAGGAATGGAGGAAGGTCTGCCCTCTGGATGGCTCCTTTTCCTTCCAGTTCAAACTTGAAGTAGCTGCATCATGATAAACAAAGAATGGTAAGCACGAATTGTAAAAATCAAATTAGATAGAAGAAGAATTTCAATCTCATGTACATGTGCTTCAAAGCAACATTTCTTATGTCTCAAGAAATAGAAGATCAAAAAATTAAATTGTAGACCTTTCAAAGGACAGAAATGGAGGTCCCCCAACTACTTCTAGAGCATGCCTCGGATCTGAAGCATGTTCTACAGGTAGCCTAAGGACCCCCTATTTTTTTCCCTTCGTTCATCTCTAATAGGTTTCCTGCTTCAACAATGTATTTTTAGCCAAATGACAAGAGATTTTTAATTCAAATAGTCACTTCCAAATGAATATTTTTTTATCCAGTTGAAGACATACCGATAAAGGACCCTCTTCACTGCCTGTTGGGACCCCTCATAAGTGTTGAAGTTGTCGCTTTTCTTGAAGTACTTAGCTCCTCTAAGATGAGCCAAGAACCCATGATCCCAAATTTTCCTCCTCCACCCTTCCAAGTATTCCGGTAAGGTTTCTAGTTGAAGCAGAACGTTCATATTGATGATGATGTTGTCTTGCTTGACAATTTCCTCGAAGTATTGTATAACTGCATCTTCAATCTGTAGAAAGAGATGCCAAAACCAAAATCATATGATATGCACTGCCTTCCAAGAATTCTAATTTCTCAATATCCTAGTGAATATGAACTATGATGGCTTTCAAGTTGAATTACATGAATAGGTAATCACTTACCCCTGCGTACCAAACACAACGGTTCAAGAAAGGACCAAGTAGTGTCTCTGACACTGGCCTAGGCGAAAAACGTCTAGCATCATGTGATGGTGTAGAGGAGTTCCACCACTTCAGGAATTTGATCTTGTGATCTGCCGTGGTATTGCAAGTGGCCACCATTTGGAGCTTCTCTAGAGTCATCTCCGGAACCTCATTGGAACTCCAATGTTTCTCAATCTGGTCAACAAAAGGAAAGCAGAGGATGTTAGATTCTGAGGTTTGCATGACATCAATAGATTCAGTTTATGATGTAGGTCATGAAATCACCTCATCTAGAAAACCTTGCTTGTTAGCTGGATTCGCCACCACAACCAACTTAGACATTTTGACGTTGAGTTTACTGGTCTTCTCATGAGCTCCGGATTTCATGGCATGCGCCAGTTCCTCAGGAGTTCTGTCATCCTCCGGTGTCATCTCATTGTACCTCCGCCCTGCTGCATCTGCTGACTGGGCAATTTCTTGCTGCAAAGGTGTGACAAAAAAGAATTACACATATATGATTGTATAATAAAATGGTACAGACAAATACAATAGAAACGAAGGGAGAAGCATTCACAAAGATTCTTACCCTGAAAACAAACGACGTGAAGACTTGTAGTGGCATAGAATACTAAGTCTTTTTAGCTTTGTATGCCCCACACAGTCGGAGCTCCGATGGCCTGAGCATCTCTTTGAACCGCTCAATAGTAAGGAGACCATATTTTTGAACCCTGTATAACGTGTGCACCAAATTGGTCTTCATGTGTGAGTCTTCCGTGGACCTGATATGCACAAAAGCGATTTCAGTTATTATTGTACCCACAAACTGCAACATACCACAAACTATAAGAACAACCTAACTTGGGGGCTGAAGTGAGCGGCAACAGTCAAATACTACATGCAATCAACTGATAGGGTGCCTAAAAAACATTTGAGATAAGTAGTATAATTTGTCCTTTAATGCTCCAGGGTCCTAAAATACCATTCTATGTCTTCTAACAACTATAGGGTATGTAATAATAGCGTTGTATTAAGTGTGTCTATTTTTAAAAAGAAAATGTAGACCTTTGAGAAGGTAAATCCATAAAACATAAACAATTTGAATATGAAGAAATGCATGTTATAGAGTTGACAAAGAAAATGTTCACTTAGTGTTACGCAACATACAAATAAATTTTCCAAGAAAGGATGTGAAGAAAATAAATGATAATGTTGAGTTAACAACAATGGATAACATATGGAATTTGAACATAAATAAATGGATGTCACAGAGTGCCCCCCCCTGAGAAATCAACTGAGGCATTAGAATTCCAAAGAGGGAGATTACACACTTACTTGTTAATGTCATGCATGACATGCATGACTAGCTCGGTCTTGCCCTTGGTATCTAGTACAATGGAATCCACTGCGTAATGCCACTCCTCGTCTTTCGAGTGTTTTTTGGTAATGTAACTCATCCACGAGATGAGTCTATGATTACCATCACAAACATAGAACTTAATGTTCTTCAAAAACCTCAGCTCGGGTTTGGAATCGACACTAGCATTGAAGGCATCATTTTTTGCCTTCCACAATGGATCCCACTTCTCTATCTCCTCTTCTGTGAACTGTGAGCTTTCTCCAGCCTCATCTGTAGTGGTGACGTAGAAAACTGCCGCTCCTTCTCTGTATCCCTTGCTGAACTCATGCTCTAGGAAATCAAGATCACACGAGAGGGTAGGCCTCACCATGGGCATGGGAACCATTCGGCAAAGTGGAATTTGGAGTTGAAAGAGGTGAAGTGGCTTCATCCTCAACGAAGCAATGGTATTCACAGAGTCTACCTTGTGATATTGTCGGAGATCGTCTTCCAACAAGTCTTTGTCATCAGCCCTCAATAGGTCATCGAGAACGTCCTCCTCCATTGCGTCTCTCTCTTCTTCACCTTCATCTTCACCTGCAATGGGTGGTTGCACTGAATCATCGGTGTTCGGCGTTTCCAAAATAGTCTCCTCGTGCCACAGGTTTGTAGGAGTCCCATCCATCTGCGAGGTTCAACCATGAAATTGAGCAATAGCCCTGGACTCTCATCAATGGATCCCTGGACTCTCATCAAATTCCCCTAGAAACTAAAGTATACTAGGATTTTGTAAAAAATTATTGCATGAGAAATGACGCAGCAGAGGCAAAAGATTTAGAATCAAAGGACATGCATTGTATAAGAAACGCTCACAAGCGATGTGCCTTTAAAGGAAATCCAATACAATGGGATCACTCAATGTCCACATCTTCCTCTGAGTCAGAGCTCAGATGGATGATGACAATTTCTTCTAAACCTTGGAACGAACTACGTGCACAATCGCGGATCTCCTCCATCGGTGGCCCGTCAATGGTGATGGACCCCTGCGTCTTCGAGGAATACTCCATGGCCGAACTCTCGGGAGACATACACTACAGCGGGCGGTTTCTAGCCATCTCAAGTATAACTTGAAGACGTCTACGTTTCTGTGCGGGCATAAAGTGGCGTGCATATCTCGGTGCTCGGGTGTCACTCACCCGACTGAGTTTAGAACTCTCAAAGGCATCCACAGCGTGATCAGCTGTGTCCATGACATCATCAAAACTTACCAAGTCCTCATTATGAACTTGATCCTCCTCAGTGTCTTTGTCTTCATCAGAATCGTGAAGAACCTCTAGAGTCTCCTTCAGTGGTGTGAGAGCCTGAGATGGTCCTGCCTCATGGATGCCCGTGACGTGAGGAGGTACCAAGGTCGATGAAGAGACATTTTGGCCACGTCTAACCTTCTGTGGATTGCAACATTTTTGAAGTTAGAAATGCATGCTCAAAATCATCTAATGCCACATAGTGCTTGAGGAGATCTACAAATGAAAGTACATTTTTAAAGTCCAAAAGAATTAAAAGAGTTCCACCAACGCACGTAGAGACGTACATGGTTTTGGACATAGAAGGTACAGTGCAATCGATCCAATCAATTTCTTTATGCTTTCTAAACAATGATAAGGAACATAAATCATAGTAAGAGTATCAAAGATTACCAAACACTGTAAGGACCAACAAGATCATCATACATCAGAGGAATCACGAGGACCACCCAAACCACTAAGAATAAGCACAGTTACCAAACACTGTAAATAGAAACATCAGGATCACTGAATACAGAACGAATTACCAGGATTTAGGAAACTCCTCTACAATCCAAGAGATTTTATTACATCCTGACCATTATTAGGATCTCTAAACACTATCACACTTAGAACAAAAACAAATTATTTCAAGAAAAAGAAGAATCAAAGTACACCTTTCAAGGCTAAGGAGCATCACAGATAATCATAATAATTTAAATTCATTGAAAATAAGGGGGTCCTAGTGAGTGCCTCCAACCAAGCCTCGGATCCGAGGCTTCTTTGGTGGCACTCACTAGGACCCCCTTATTTTTGAAATAAGATAAATCCGATGGCATGTTCCAAAACTAATCAATGACAAAATATAGTATGATTTTCACAATTTCTATGAAATAAGGGGGTCCCCGTGAGTGCCACCAAACAAGCCTCAGATCCGAGGCTTGTTTGGTGGCACTCACGGGGACCCCCTAATTTTTGAAATAGGATTAAACCTAAGGCATGGTCCACAAGTAATAAAAGGCTAAAGTAAGCATGACCCATACGATTCCTAGAAAATAAGGGGGTCCCCGTGAGTGCCACCAAACAAGCCTCGGATCCGAGGCTTGTTTGGTGGCACTTACAGGGACCCCCTCATTTTTGAAATAAGATTAAACCTAAGGCATGGTCTACAAGTAATAAAAGGCTAAAGTAAGCATGACCCATACGATTCCTAGAAAATAAGGGGGTCCCAATGAGTGCCACCAAACAAGCCTCGGATCCGAGGCTTGTTTGGTGGCACTGTCGGGGACCCCTTTGTTTTTGAAATAAGAATAATCCTAAGGCAAAGTCCAAAGCTAAGCACCGTCAAAGCATATACTTTCAACATCGCCAAACACTGTAGAAATCAACAATCACTAAGCACAATATACTAAATGGATCAAGAAAATGACCAATCACTATAAAGATCAATAGGATCACCAAACACTACATGAATCTTAAGAATCACCAAACCCTATAAGGATAAGTGAGATCACCAAATAGCAAAGAAATCTTGATGATAACCATCAATCCCAAGAATTCACCGGACACAGGGCACTTATCACCGGTCACCATCCACCGGAAACCGGCTTAGAAGGTTTACTCTTCCAAAACTTCAATACTGCTTTAATCCACATTCCCAAAACTACAAGACTGCTTATGATCTGGAGCACCCATTCATTCCTAAAACATTTTTGGCATTCAGATCCAATGAATGTTGAGCACTGGTTAAGTACTCAATAACAAACTCGGTGGAATAGGGGCATTTTGGTTTACAAAGAATATGTATTCTTGACTCAGAATCTAGGAAATTTCAAAATTCTTTCCAATTGTATCTAATTTTAGTGGGTCCCCAGGAGGGCCTCTGATTGTGCCTCGATCCGAGGGTGAATTCTTCCAACTGAGGTGGACCCCAAACAATCAATATGTTCGCCCATGCGACGTCACAAAAACTGGACAAATCCAAAAACCTGGATCTGAGGGTGGTCTCTTCCGACCCAGGGGGACCCCCGAGAATCAGAGGAAGCGCCTTCGAGATGTCACAGAAGCAGGATACAAGATGAAAAGACACCGACAAAAAAAGTTTGAAATGGTGAATATTTAAAGATTCATTGCGAATGCTTGGCTTTCACAACTGCAGGGATGCTTGGCATTTGAGAATGCCTTCAAGATTCTACTCCCCAGGAGTTGGAGATGATAGTGTTCGAGTGCAGCTTCAACTGCCCAACACCAACTCTGCATCTCCAAAATCTAAGAATTCTAAACCATTGATCCAGTTCGGCCTATCAAGAAAGCGGAACTTCGAAAAAAAATTTCAAATTGAGGGGGTCCCCACAGAAGCCATTGACTGTGCCTCGGATCCGAGGGTGGTCTCCTCGAACCCAGGGGGACCACTAGAAGAAAAAAGGGGGTTCTGCGACTACGCTACGCAACTGGTTTTTCAGTTGCATCGGACATTTGCGACTGAATTGCAACTAGTGATAATTTGGAATTTTGTAGTCGCAGTGGACACTCTAGAATCTAGAAAACGTTTGTAGCAATACACCTTGTCTGTGACTCATTTGCAACTTGTTTGCAACTTGTAAATTTGTAGATTATTAAAACATTAGTCTTGATGATTTGTAGATTTCAAAATTTCAAATCTACCTTTTTCTAGATTTTAGGATTTCAAATCCACCTTTTTGTAGATTTTAGGATTTTAAATCTACTTTTTTTCTAGATTTCTAAATTTCAGATCTACTTTTTTCAAGATTTTAGAATTTCAAATCTACCTTTTTCTAGATTTCAGAACTTTTGAACTACCTTCTTCCTAGATTTCAAAAATTCAAAAATTGGTATTTAATAGATTTCATTAGTTTAGGAAATTTTACAATTTTATAGATTTTAAAATTTCTTAATTTCCAATTTTTTTTAAATTTCTATTGGTTGTAGAATTTTGTATTCTATAGAATTCTAAATATTGTAGAAATCTACAAACTGTAGAAATCTTAGAATTCTACCAACACAATTCATTGCATAAGACAACAATAGCTTACAAGTCTTATATGTCCAACTTTAAGGTACTCTTGACAATAGATATGGGACAACTGAGATACTAAAAAATGATTAAGAAGCAACTAAGATATTGAAAAACAACTAAGAAACAACTAATGTATGACTTAACAATGACTAGGAAGCAACTAAGACAACTAATGTATGACTTAAAAGTGACTAGGAAACAACTAATTTTACTACTACAAAACTCAATTTTTAGTAGATAAGTGAAACAAATCTATACAATCAAGTCAACAAAATAGCTAAATTTTCTAAGAGTGTAAAATGACTAAAAACCAAATGGGCAATTTCATTAAAATGGAGACATTCCATTATTTGGCACTTTTAACAGTTTAGATTGTGCAATCTGAAATCTATATCCATCCTAGATTTCTAAAATCTATGAAAGTCCTAGATATCTAAAATCTAGATTTTTACTAATTTTTTAAAATCCCGTAGTCTAAAATCTATATCAGTCCTAGATTTTTGAAATCTATAAATGTTCTAGATGTACATAATCTATATTAGTCTTAGATGTCATTTTGCAATTGAAACCCCGCAGATTGAAAAATTGCACAGAGAAATATAGAATGCTACCATTTTAATGAAATTTGCTATACAACTAAAGTACAACTAGAAAGCAACTAGGAAACGACTAGAAAATGACTAAGAAATAACTTTGGTCATTTTATAGTTGCAATTTTTCTCTAGTTGTTTCCTAGTCATTTTTACAACTATAGATTGACTGCTTTGCGACAAAAACAATAATATAAAACAATTAAATTAAATTTGGTGCAAATAGAGAGGATTTCAGTCGCAGGATAGTTGTATAGGACACTAGTCGCAGAACGTCCGGTTGTGGCGGACACGTTTTTCTTCTAGTGGACCCCCGAGAATCAGAGGAAGCGCCTTCGAGATATCACAAAAGTAGGATACAAGATGAAAAGACACCGACCAAAAAAATAGGAAATGGTGAATATTTAAAGATTCATTGCGAATGCTTGGCTTTCACAACTGCAGGGATGCTTGGCATTTGAGAATGCCTTCAAGATTCTACTCGCCAGGAGTTGAAGATGATAGCGTCCAAGTGCAGCTTCAACTGCCCAACACTGACTTCGTATTTACAAATTTACAAATTCTAAACCAACAATCCAGTTCAGCTTGTGAAGTAGGTGGAACTTTTAAAAAAAAATTTCAAATTGAGGGGTCCCCACGGGAGCCACTAACTGTGCCTCAGATCCAAGGGTGGTCTCCTCGAACCCAGAGGGGCCTCCGAGAATCAGAAGAAGCGCCTTCTAAATGTCAACAGGGCTGGACAAAACGAGAAGATGACACCGAGCAAGGAAACCAGTGAAGGTTGACCCAGAGAGAATTGGGAAGGCGAGAGATGCAAGAATTGATAGAGTACCTTAGCAATTCTTGTCTCCATCGGAGGAACAACCACTTCTTCTGGAACTTCGCCCGACCGACTCCGAGTGGTCCTTGTCGTCTCCCGCAGCTGCCCAAAACGTGCACAAGCAAATCAAAGGACAAAATGTGAAGATGCTGTGAGGTTTGTAAGTTCCTATGGCCACTGAATTCGCAACGAAGAAAGTACAGCGCACCATGTTGCATGCACCGCAACTTGAGCATGGGAATTCCAATTTTAGAAACAAGGCCGATTTTGGAAATTCTCCGCGGCTGCGGATAGGGTTTTCCACCATCACCTCCGGATCACCAGGCCCGTCGTGCGAGTGGAGATATATCACCTCCGAGGGAATTTGAAATTCCAAATCAAATGAGCCGCGATTCAGATCAAATGACCCTACAGTTCTTGTTCCAGAAATTCACAAGAATAGTAGGGAATCTTCAAATTAAAAAAAAATAGTCCTACGGGGACGCCGCGGTGCACTAAGGTCACCGGACATTCAAAAGTACAATGCATAGAGAGCATTTCCATTTGCATCGCTGCAAGAATTTTGAAAAAACAAAAAATCCATCCCCTCTTGCATTTGTGGATAAGGCCCACATCTGGAACCGTGGATTAGTCTTGGGAATCAATGGTCCAGATTAAATTTGGATCCATCGTAGGTGGCATAGCTTGAGATGTTGCCACGTGGTCTCTGAAGACGGGTTGAAGTCTTAGAAGAAGTCACGAAGAGATGTTTTTCAAATCCTAAGCGATTTGGAAATTGCAATATAATATAAGCAATTGGAATGAAAAATAGCCCCTTTTGTCTATTTGAAGGAGACATTTATTTTATTCACCCCTAAATGCCTAAGGCACCCTAAAGATGTTTGTCCCAGACCAAAAGCGTGAGGGGTTATCATTGTCTTCAATAAAACAAAGTTTTTTCATTTTGATGTCTGACAATGAAGGTGTTGAAAGAGCTTCTTTCCTAAACCAATGTTGAGTCTGTAAATCTGAAGGAATACTTTCATTATTACAAATGAATCAAATGTTTCTTTTTATAAATCCTATCAGTCACCACAATTTTTTTGAAATTTGAAAATCAATGTTCTCTAGGATTGGAGGTGACATGAAGAACTACGTATAGTGCTAGCACATTGAAATGCGCTTTCATTGAAGTTATTGTTGTATGAAAAGCTGTGAAATTCACTGTACATAGTACCATCAAGTTGATGGAGTGCAACTGCTCTTATAAAAGGATAGAAAATTTGACCAAATTCACACTTCAATATTTGACACTTTCACTGATTTACTTAGGGGCTAACTAAGATTTTGAAAGCATAACTCTATTCACGAAGAAAAGAAGTTCTCAAACTTTAACATCTATTTGCTTTATTACAAGTATGCGAAGACAATGTGCAACCAGTATTTCCTGTGAAAATGGTAGTATCCTCCTGCTAACTGTTCTACCAAACCATCTCAAAATACAGGACTTCACTTACAAACAAACTGAGAGGGTTTTAATGAATAGAAGGTTCTTAGATAGACGTGTCTTCCAATCCACATATTCCTACTACGTATACACTAATACAGTTACAATGACGTACTAGAGCTTGCCACAGAAATCTTCTATCTTTTGGCGTTCCTGCTAAACCACGAAGAGGGAAGAAAAAAGGGATACTAAATGAGTACTCTGAAAGCTTCGTACCATGGCGTCCGCTGTCTGTTTGCCACGTTGGAAACTTGGATTTTCTAAGAACACCTCTAGCACTGCCTCAACATCGACAGCATGCACATCCTCCTCACGAGCAGTACTCCCACCTTCATATCGAAGAACTCTCCGCAAATCCGTGGGTGCCGATTCGGCAGTCTTTGGCACCGCTCTCCCTCCTCTCGTCATTCTGGATCGCCTCAGTGCCTTGGATGATGAAAAATATATGGAACCTCGTCTCCTTCCTCTCTTTCTAGGTCTCAAACTAATGAACTCCTTCACTGAGTTGTCTACAAGCATGAAGGGAGCTCAAATAGCCTATTCATCAACGCTCTCAACTACAACACCAACACTGAAAGCCAAACCATTTGAATGAAGACAAAGAATACAACTGGTGGTCCTTATATTCTACAGTATGCTTGCGCGCGCCGTCACATCCTCATTTAATAAGACTAATACAAATGGCAAGAGGATGCATAAGTCGGCGCATGGCAGGTTCCTTAATGTGCCCACTATTTGAAATCTACAAGTACACTGACAATGGTGGCGGAGCCTACATTGAAGATGATGCCGCCAATCCAAAATGACGAGTAAGCTATTCAAGAGGGGTATAATTCCTTATGCATAGGCTTCAATACTCGCACATGCCAAAGCTTGAGCACAATCCTGTGCATTAAAAAACAAAATATAGTAGATCGTCAGAGTTCTGATTCTAAGTTTTTCTTAATGAGAATAGGACTTCCAGACTTCGCATGTTTCTCTTAGAAATATGAACTGCTAGTAATGAATAGTCTAATTGACTGTTCAACTAATTACTAATGCAATTTTCTAAGTTCACTTATTGGATTCTGAGATGAGGAGTTCTCTTTGCTTTTCATTTTCTATTTTGATGTATATTGGAGATACTGAAAGAAATTAGAGTAGAGTAGTGGTAAAGTGTGATCACATGGAATAGACTTTTGAGAATTTGTTTATACCTACGGATGACAAGGACATTCTGCGTGTGCCTTTGTAATGAGCATTCATTTTAATTGAGAAGAGAAATCCTTAAAATATTTAGTTATTAATCACACTCAAACCCTACGGATTCGTTAGGATATAATTAATTGATTTTTAAGGAAGCTTCACTAGGTTTAACAGTCACGTAGTTTTCCGAATTTGATGTACATGGAAGACATTATTGCTTTTTGGCAATTGCCATAAAATGGCAGTAAATGTCTTCGGAAGAAGAATACGGCTCAATTATTTGGTTCAACCCTGAGTCTGTAAGACTACCCTAGGCGAACCAAAAAAGAATCTTAATCATTCAAAAGCCAGAGCTCAATTGTTGTGTACCTCTTCTCCTTGCTTGCATTTGGATTTTCGGCATTCTTTGAGTGCCTCTTCCAGTTGCAACAATGGCGTCGATGAGAGTTGATGGTTATGACATTCCTCTGGTATTCCCGGTTGGTGATGATGGGCACGCTAGAGTCCCTTGTCACCTTCTACACGTTCGATTCAAATTTGTAGAGTCCTCCATCTATGTCGAGGAAGAAAAAAGGTCGGAATCAGGTGAAGTGCTTCAGTCTATTCCGGTAGTGAAGTCGGCGGAGGATGGAACGTATTGTTGGTTTCTTACTCCTGGGAATTACAGAGCGTATGGACTTCCATTGTCCATGCTAGGTGCATCAACAGAAATCCAAAGTCGACAGTTAGATAATTCTACAGTTGATATGCCATGTAGTCCTCCTGCCCTGTCACCTACCCCAAGTAGAGAAGCTCTACGAGTCCCACACATGCCTCCAATACTTCCTGATGTGAAAGTGGAGAGATTAGATCCAATTATAGAGTTGTCTACCGAATCTGAAGGAGAGTCTCCCAATGTCATTGCTCGAAAGCGAAGTGGTTCTGTCCAGATTGCATCTGGAGAAACAGGCATTGGAAAATCACTGTCTAGTACCCCGTCAAGAAGTCTCTCTAATTTGTCACCATCACTACCTCCAATACAAACACATGTACTAGCAAAAGCAAGCATCATGGAGTGTCTGAAAAGACTTGCCAGTATGCATCGCTCTCGAAATGAATTGTCAACAATGGATCTGAGCACTGTGAAGCACCAAAGGGTTCCATTTCTCCCACTTGTATACGACGGGGATGTCATCTTCGAATTGCCTCCTTGTGGACTATCTTCATCTTCAACGGGGGCCAAGCACTTGGAAGGAATGGACAAGCGCTACGATGGACATCCGTGGTGCAAGCTCATGACCACAAACATCCACAACTCCGACAACCTCAAATTTCGTAAGTCCTACTGTGCTGGCCATCTCGTTTGTGAGAATGCCAATTGTCAGTATTTGAAAAGAGCTTCACGGCAAAATGAAACTGAGTGGAGTGGCTACACTGTGTTTCCTTTCACTATTGGCGGGTGTCCCCCAAAAGAGTCTAGCCTAGTTTGCAAGGTTTGCAAGATGCCACCAACATATTTTGGCACATGCAAGGCTAGGATATACTTTGCGTATACTGAGAATCCAGAAATGAGTAGGGCTGCTATTCACCTTGGAGAGCATGGCCACCCTGTTGCTAGAGGTATGTACAGAGATTCTACTCAAGTGATTTGAGGACTGATCGCGGAGCAAGTGGCCAAAACACCCACAGCCACAAACTCCGCAATAACTCTCTCTGCTAGTAAAGACTTTCTCGGAAACTATCTATTTCACAATGGAGAGGGGGAGAAGAAGATGTTGAAAGCAGAGGAAATGGAAGAGGTCATGGATCGCTTCCAATATTTGAGTAGTCCAAGTATTCGCAACGTCATCTCTTCTTTCCGTTCTAACAACCACGGAGGGATAATCGACAACATAATGACCATGAAGAGAGAATCGAAGTTTGAGTTCATACATGACAGCGTCTTCCCAGGTCAAGGCAAGGAAAAGGTATACATTTTCAAGATGCTTACAGAAGGACCCGGAAGTGGAGTGGACCTTGTGAGGCGGATGCAGCCAACAGGGGACCTGCAAAATGTGTGGTTGATGTTTGACCACGTGAAGCGTGTGAAGGACTGGACCACAACGGCCTGCCACGTCTATGATACGGAGTACAAGAAGGTGATGACTATTGCAATGTGCGATATGCAATCCGAAGATACGAAAGTTCAAGTACAATTTTGGCGGAGTTTGAATGCTGTCATGCATCGCCATGGAGTGGCTAACCCTAACTTTAAGGGATTTATGGCAGATAGCGCCATGGCCAACTGGAATGCGGTCCACATTGTGTATGGTAGTGGCTCCGCCAATGATGAAATGGAGAATCGCGAGAGGACATGTTTGTTGCATTGGAGTATCTCTCTTCACAAACATACGCAAAAGTACATCAAGGAAGCATTCCAACAGCAACATATTACTTTGTGTAAACAATACAAAGATTCGGAGAACATGGACCAAGCGGAGGTCCACTACCTCGCAATACAGTCTTGGTGGTTGTCCTCTGGAGCTGCTGTAGAAAAAGGTGTACATCACCTAGACCACTGGCTAGCTTTTTGGCATTTCCGATACCGTCAATGGGGAGGCTTCATGGACATGGTGAGTGAATTGTGAATTTTAATTTGTACAAGGGCTAAAGGTTTTGAAGTTCATTTTGTTATAGAAAAGTAAGAGAACTCTACATTCTTGATAGGATTTTAATTTAGTCTTTAATTTTTATTAAAATTTTGGAATATTTTCCTCCAGACTACCGAAATTGAGGGGTCCTCCAAACACCATAGAAACATGTCTCGGATCCGACTGACGTTTTGGAGGTGTCATCATGACCCCGTCATTTTTGTTAAAAGTAATGAAAATTTGAGTTCTGGTAATAGCAAATGCTTAATATTTTTTTAATAAGAAGGCCGCATTGGAAGAAATAACTTCATTATGTCTACAGCCATAATTATATTCCTACCCATACGAGTAATTACAAGGGTGTCACCTTTTGGAATTACACAAGCAACCAAGATACACTGTAAGGAATTTGCAAGTTCCCACAATTCTACATATGAATTACTAACTCTCTGATTATCTTGCGTGGAATTTGTAGAAATTAAACTTGGAGGAGATGTTGGACTTGCCATCATGCAATTTATCTGAAACGGTGCATAACAAGTGGCTACAAATGTCTGGAAAGTGAGGAAACAACTTATTTGACGCCACATGTGATGATAGTATCCGGGCTTGGATGCAAATGACAAACTACCGGGCATACTTGAAGGGATATGCATCAGAATCAGGGCCATCAAAGGGGGAACTGAGGTTGAGAGCTGCTAGGAGAAGTAGAGATCCCAAAAAAATTGCAGAAGCACTGAACACATTGCCTGGAGTAGAGGGTGTGGGAACTAGAGTGCCACACTTGGAAGGAGAAGAAATTTTTGGGAGCACTAAGAGGAAATTGGACGTGCCCATTGGTGATGCAGGAGACTCCCATAGACCGGACAAGATCAACTTTTCTCAACCCCGCGTGAGAACGAGGTCCACCACAAGTGCCTCTCAATCTTTTGAAGACAAGGATAAACAATCTCACCCAAATACTTCTCGACATGTTGTGGTGGCGTTTGAAAGCGATTGCGACACATCTAGATGGCACATTGCTAGAATCAGCCACAAATCCAACGCAAGATGCCAAGCCCAACAACATAGATCAAACATCAAGTGCACTAGCAAGATTGCAAAAGGGAAGAAGGGTACTCCAGCTCCTACTTACCGCGGTCGGAAAGAAGAGTACGGGAGTAAGCGAGAGGTGGTGGCTGATTTTTGGTTTTGTTGGGATGACATCGAACGATGCGTGAAAGGAACAAAGCGGAAGTGGGTTCTTGATTGGCCGGAGGTGCCGGAGGTTTGGCCTGTCCTGTCTGGAACGAACTTAAGCCGAGAGGAGACATTGTTGCTATAGCATGCAGGATTTCGCCTCCAAGAACGCCCAGTCTTGTCACCACGTCGTTTGTTCAACATGTCAAAGATTTTTAGTCCTATTTTGTATGACCACCCTTTACCAAAGAACTCGGACATGTATCCAACAGTGAAGAACAGCAGGGCCATTCGAAGGATTGCAAATGCACCTACTGCCGAACAGCGGAACAAGTGGGAAAGTGCAGGTAATGTTACAGGGCAAATTGTAGGAGTAACACTGCTCCCTCTTCCAGGCCTTGGTGCAATTGTGGAGTTAGAGACAGGGCCTGACTCCAACAGAAATGCATATCGAGTTACAATGGGCCAATTTCCCACGTGCACATGCCTAGATTTCGTAAATATGGTAGTGTCCGCCATTGGAGGTCGGCAACAATACGTCAATTGCAAGCACTTGTACTACTTGTACAGGTACTTTTGCAAGATGGATGTCAACAAAGACAAATTCATTCATGCACCAAGTTATAGCTTCAATGAGTTGAAAGAACTCCTAGTACGAGCTGGAATGATCACACTTCCAGAATAGCCATGTCCACAATTTGCAATGTATTTCAATTGTAATGCGCTCATTTTGTATATGACAATTGAAATGATTTGATGCATTGTTTTTCCCAGAAAGAGTGACAAGACCAATGTTCCAGGGTTTGTATTCATGTGTTCCACAACACATATTTTGAGGTCACTTTTCAGTCTTCACTTGTCCCATAACAATAGGCATTTCAAAATGAATCACTATATAAGCTGTCACGTTCTTGAAATAGTCATAGCTAGAGGACCGCTAGGCGAGCTCTGATTGGCCGTAATTGTATGGCATATTATATTCCCAACGGTTCTCTAGCTTTTTGTTCAGGATTGATTATGTCATGTGTACTTTGTATTTAAGCAACTCCATATTTGGGCGAGGAAATGGTAAGTGCTGGAGTTGCCTACAAATTAAAATTAGTGGATGAATTTGTGTTCACTGGTGGTGCTTGACTTCCACAACCTTTAGGGAAAAAAATATGGTGAGTGATAGCATTGCCCCCCCCCCCCATTAAAATTAGTGGATGAATTTGTGTTCACCGGTGGTGCTTGACTTCCACAACCTCTAGGAAAAAAATATGGTGAGTGATGGAATTCACCCCCCAATGTCCAATAAATTTTCATCTAATCCACGGTTATAGGGTACACGGTAATAGGTCAGAAATTCGACATTTCTCCTCTTTTTTTACAAAAAAATTGGAGAAAAAAAATTTGGGAGTACAAATTTCCATTTTTGGGGGTTTGGGGGCTCCATGCTCACAAGCTCCACGCTCCCGCTCGCACGCTAGCGTCGTTGGAGTGAAATCTGATTTTTTGGGTCAAAATCTCTAGACTCTATGTGTATTAGATCTTCTACTAATGTTTCTACTAGTCAGAAATGTATCATTCCTCCAAGATTGCAAAAAAATTGGGAGAAATTGCAAGTTTCATGTCCATTTGATCAATTTGGGGAGTATTATCCAACATTGAGTCAGAAAAGGAAGAAAAAAGGTTTGTGGGTGATTTATTGTGTTCCTTGTGATAAGGAATTTTCTCCTCAAACATGTGATAATCTTCAAAAAATTTCTAACCATTTGAAACCCAAAGGTGGATCAGAAAAGAGTGTACATGAGATTGCTCTTCTTTCAAAAAGTAAAGCCCAAAAGGCTGTTGAAGATCAAGCTTTAAAGGAGGCTACAACAATTGAGAAGAGGAAGTCTCGGATACAAAAGCATAGCCAAGAAGGTATATTCTTTGAATTTTGTCATTTTGTGTAGGAGTCTGATTTATTTATTAATGTAAATTATGTATTCAACATCTCATTTTGAATTAATGAATATGTTTGTATGTACATTAATTAATTATTCCATATTTCAAGGCACTAAACTCTTTTTTACTACAGGAGTTGAGATGTTGGACAATTTTTCTTGGAAGTGCAAGCTCTGTGATTATGAAGGAAAATTTGGAATTGTGGATACCATCAGGCAGCACATTAATGGTGGACAGCATTCTCGAGCCAAGAGAACAAGCAGTTCAAGTCGATCAAATCAATCCAGCATTGAATCATGGATGTCAAAGGGACTTGCAGCTGGTAAGGCACAATATCCCCCATCTTATGTACCTTGTATTATTGATGTTCCTAAATCAGATGTGGTTGCTTATTGTAAGAAAATTATGTGTCATGGTTTTTATGAGAATGACATTAAAATTGGAGATATTAATTATAATATTTCATCCTTAAAATATGATTTGCATAATGGAAAGGAATGGTACATTGATTCAAATTATAAAAACTGTTTTATGAATAAAAATAAAGAAGTAATTGAAATAAAAGGAACCTTTAGGCATGTGAATTGTACATTTTTTTCATGTGACAAATGTTCCTTAATTCCTAATATTCCAGACTTTTGAAAACAAGTGATGAGGCTGAAATCATCAACACAAATCCGTGGAGAGGAGTTGCACTCAAGTGAATCTTGAATACCTGCAAAGGAATGAATTAATAAATTCATGTAGAGAATGGAAAAACAGATATGATTTACAACTTGATCAAATTTTCTTTTTTAAAATTGCACTTACTAGAACACTCATGAGTAAAAATTACTTGTCTACAAAATTGAGCTCTATTATTAAAGAAGGAGAATTACTTGAGATAGCTGAATTGTTTCTTCGTGTATCAAATATAGGTGTCTTTGAAGAGAGAAAAAACTTGTACTATTTTCTAATTGATATTACCAAGAATTTTTTGAGCATTCACAAAAGTAATGGAAGAGGAAATGGAAAGACATACCACCCTAGTACTTTGCAAATGTATGAAGTCTTAGCTAATATTGGAGGTTCTTCAATCCATTCTTTCATGAGTAAAAATTTGTGTGGACCAGTTATAAATACTACAACTGCTGATTTCAGAAAACATGGTTTTATTTATGTTATAGGCATTCATGAAAAATCTTTTGAATACATAGCTTCTATTCTTGAAACTTGTAAAAAAGAATTAAATGTAGTTGGTCCAATACCAATAGAATGTAGTGAAGATGAAACTAAAACAATCCCATTGGCAACATGGAATCGAAAATTAGATCATATAGATGGATTTTGTGGTCTGAAATCTACCTCTACAAATTTAAAACATGTATGTGAATTTGATCCTAAACCATCAGCAGCCACATTTGATTCAATAAAAATAGCTTTTGAAAATTATGAAATTGGGACTATGTGTCGTGTTCTCATTTGTAATCCACTTTTAAAAGGCATGCCTAGATTAGCTTATAGTATTTTAACAACATGTAATAAATTTGATTCTCAAGCTGTAGAAACACAATGGAATAGAATTAGGATCCTTCATAAAAAATGCATTGAACCTGTCATTGGTCCATTGATTGGACATGGGTCTGATGGAGACAGTAGACGACGCAAACTGATGTTAGAGAGTGTATCAAGGGAAACCTACGGAATTCAGTCTCCTTCTTTTCTTATGAAATCTGAAATGATTAATAACCACCCTATGATTATGACTCAAGATCCACCTCATGTAGGAAAAAAGTTAAGAAATCCTCTTCTATCTAGCACACAAAATCTCTTTTGGGGTAAATACTTGGCTCACAAAAATCATTTGTTGTTAGTATTTGAAGTTTTTTTTAAAGAAGAGCATGGCTTGTTGAAAGAAGACATTAATGTAAAAGACAAACAAAACTTTCCAACTGTACAACGTTTAGCTTTTCCTAAGGTGAGGGCATGTTTGGAATGCCTTGATAAAGGGATAATGTATTCTGGTAAGTATTTGCAAGAGGATGTTAGAGGTACTATTCTTCATTTAGAAGTAATCTGGTCTTTTTTTGAAATTTTTTATGGCAAACAATCTTTGCTTGAAAAGATTAAATTGGCATCATTTGTTGTTCACATTTTGTATTTAGGTAGTGCTTACATTCGTTATAATGGATTTGGACACTACTTGAAAAATAATTGGATGAGTAAAGAATGTATGATAGATTGTATTATAGCATGCCATGCAAGTGTGTGTTACATCATGATGATGAGAGATTTTTTTCCACATCTTCCTGTTCAATTAAATAGAGTTGGATCTGATTGTTGTGGTCAGCAAGTTCTAAACAAACACAATTTTTCTGTTGGTGAAATTGTTGAACGTACTTCACATATTGCTAGGGTAGAGAAGATTAAACATGAAAAAAATGGTCCTTTATTTGTTAATCCACGACGTCGAAAAAACTTGTGGTTAGAAGGAAATTCATGTATTACTAATTCAGTTGTTGATTTTTTGGATTATAGTTTTGTGACAAGTGCTAACCTTGAAGAAGCATGGAAAGATGAATTTTTATTGGCAAAGGACAAGGCAAAGCATGTTGAAATGGAAGAGGTGTTGCAATCTAATGGTAAGTGGGACAATCCTTGGGCCTCTTCTTTTAAAGCTTTTATCCAAGATATTACTACTTTGGCTGATGAAGAAGTTGAAGTTGAAGAAAATCATGAATCTTTAGAAAATGTTGTAGTAGATCATAATGTGTCTTTGATAAATGAAATTGAAAACAATGTTAGGTCTACAATACTTAATGTGGAACAAGAATTCAGAATTGATGAATGTGATGTTGATAGGAATAAAATCAATTCATTTATAGATGTCCCAAATAAAGGATTAGTATATAAAATGAGAGTTATTTCATAAATGAATCTTCATGGACCTAATAAACTTCCTCTTGATAGACTAAGACGTATCCAACATGTCCATATTAAGAATAATTTTTCTTTAGGAAGTAGCAACACTAAAGAAGAATGGAGCTGATAAGATGGTGGCAAGCATACAAAAGAATGGAGCTGATAGGATGGTGATGAAGACTAGATCAGGGCGGATTGCAACAAAATTTCAATTTGTACAATCATAATCATTTTTACTTATACACATAGTACTTTGTAAATTTGTCTACAAACTTTGGAAGAAAATTTATGTTAATCATATAATATAGGTGGTTTGAAATGGTAGTTTTAACTACCAACTGAATGTATATTTTTTTCTTTTAAATATAATATTTTATTTCAAAATTTGATTTATTATATTATGTCAGCCAAGGTGTTTTTTAAAAATTATTATTAATAAAAAAAATTCACTTATTATAATTACATAATTATCTTAAAAATGGATTTATGATCCGAGCACCCCTGCAGATTATTTTAGAGTTGCCTACCCGGGCTTTGTAGTCATCTCAGATGATTGCATTGTCCCTGCAAATGAGCACATCCACATTTAATCTTGTCTTCTTCAACTTCATTGTTGTGCATAGTAGAAAAGTACATGAATGCACTAACTACCATTGGCCTTATAAGCCAACATGATTTTTAAAGAAAAAAAAACAAAATTGCTACATATATAAAAATTGAATGACCAACGTAGTAATTGCTGTACACTTTTCTATTCAACTACATTGTTGTCTTACTGCATGCGCTAATGCTTTTTAATTTGTGAGAGCAGCAAAGGTGTAATAAATGGACAACAACCATGCTAGATCCAAAAGAAAAGTCATTTTCATTGTGATGAAGAATATGTGACAATACTGAAGTAGGAAGAAAATGACCAATGTATATATTTCCGCCTCATAATGATAGAATGCATGTATAGTCCATGTAGAAAATCCGGTTCTAGGAAATGCTTCAGTGACCATATACAGAAGCAGCTAGTGGAAAGTGAATGATATGTGATTAGGAATATTTATCATTCAATTCTTTCATTTTCATTAAAAGTAGCATATGAGTCTACTTCTCTTACATGCTATAATGCTTTATTTATACATACTTCAATGTTATATCAAGGGATTGAGGGTCAATGCTAATCCATTATTTCTTTTCAGAAAAATGTGCATCACATGGAACAACGTGAATGCGGCATTGATGTTGTCTAATAAAATTTTCATAAGAGTTTTTAGTTTATGGGCCTAAGGACATCATTCTTGTATTATATGAGGTAAGCCATGATCTACAAGGTAGATCTTAATGTATGTTATATATGTTTAGCAAGCTTATAGAATCTATAGAAATGGATGGTTGTTTGTATGTGTTCCTCATCAATAGTAAGCAAAGTCTAGTTTTAAAGATTATTCTTAGAATTAGCCAGAACAGGCATGTATGTTCATGACTTTCTGTTTGAATGTCATTGTCACAATCTTCTGGTGCGGTACTTTTCTGTAGCTTCAATAAGAAAATGTCTTTGAAAATTGGAGAATTGGATTAGAAGAGTTATCTCGACAGGAAATCTATTGGAGAATGTGATAGTGCAAGTGAAGCGCAACCCGCAACGGAATATGATGTGCCATATTACAATTACTTGTGGCAATTAGTCTTCCAACACATACAACACATGCGTTGGTATGTTGAATGTATTGTAGGTACAGAGAACTTTGTCCCAAAGACCATAGATGACATATACTACAACAATATGTACTGCCTTTCATGGTTCTATGATGGTGTTTATCCATTTGACAATTGGGAAGAGCAGTATGACAACTAGCTAGGTGAACAAGTATATGAAGTCATGAATGA
Source organism: Climacium dendroides (assembly GCA_950106755.1). Lineage (NCBI taxonomy): Eukaryota > Viridiplantae > Streptophyta > Bryopsida > Hypnales > Climaciaceae > Climacium > Climacium dendroides. The sequence goes on from OX467083.1 coordinate 18,908,499, forward strand.
AGTGGACTTGCAATGGTGGTCATCGAATTTGTCCACTTCTTCTGAATTTGTAACTAGTGGAGGAAGCATACAAAGTACTAGATCTTAGGGAGGATTTGTCATATGAATCCAAGCACAATGCATTGCATATGTATAGCAATAATGTTAGCAAACTTGATCATAGCTCCAAGTCCAATCTTCAATAAAGGAATGTTCAAGTAATGATAGTATTTGTATCTAGGATGAATTTCAATTGTGGTCATTACATATGGTACAACACTATTTAGAAAATGTAGTCATACTATATGTTGTGCATATAAATTGAAATACAATTATAATTAATGACTATTCATATATGTTGTTGTATAGCAGGCTATCACGTTGAGTTCATTGTACAGTGTTGCATTTTGTTGAAAACATCATTCATACTGAACCTCTACATTAAGAGGTGCAAGCTACTATTCAAGTATATTATTTTGCTTCTTCAATTTGCATAGGGGCAATGTCGAGGTTTTTTGTATTTCCCGAAAGGATTATAAAGCGAGTAAGTCCAATGAAGCTAACAAGTGCTCTAATTGAGATGGGAAAAGCATGAACCAACTATTAGGTAGGTACTAGCTTTTGAAAAAGTCATTTATGAAATGTGATTGAAAGACCAAAGAAAATGTTTAGTAAGCATACTTAAATCAGAGTTTTTGGAGCTTATTTGAAGGACTTTACAAACTCTCAAGTATAAAAGGCATAGGGTTCAAAACTTGTCAACTTTGTCCACTCAATAGAATATGTACATTGCTGAAGTCCATGAAAAAATACCATACACTAAAACGATACATGTGAAGAGATTTTGTATTTTACACTGGATCCGCCTGTAGAAGTTCAAATCTCAATACATTGACAAAAACAACTGTAGACTTTAAGAATGAAGTAACATGTTAGTTCTATAAGAACTTTCTGTTATTAAGGTGTTTAGATTTAAATATTACTGTATCTTCTGCATACATGAAATGTTCTACAATATGAAGACATATGAATGAAGGAATATAAGTTGATGATGACAATGGCATAATCAAATCTAATGCTAAATGTTTAGTACTACATATCATTGACCAGAAGTCCAGTGCCTTTTGAAATAGTGACTACCATATTCGAAGTGAACAACTTGAACTCTACCACAAGTATTTAGTGAATTGTTTCATTGGTTTCTATATGTACAAGTGCAGAATACTATGTTCCCACATATGCAATGCATATGTAACATTCATGAAAAAAAACGATAGAATTTGACCACATGAATGCAAGCACAAAACAAGAGGGTGCCCACATTCGTTTTAGTAGTGATGGACGTGCATTGCGACACATACCTGTTGATGATTTGATTCTACAAACAGAATGACATGTTGCCACAAAAAAAGACATCGAAGCATATCAATGTCCTTGCAAAGATTGTCGTGGAGGACGGCAAAAGCGGATAAATGTCATCCGCGCTCACCATGCATTGGTGGGACGAAATCCATTTCTAAGGAAGTCAATGATTGGAAGAGACCCTCTAGAAGGCTATCCCCTTTCAGGAGTCTGGGTGGAAGATATGGCTTATGACAATGACATTGTTGATGTGGACTCTATCGACATAGATGTTCTAAACAACAATGGTAGTGGCACTAAGCGCCACCTACATGATGACAGTGTTGGAATGAATGATGAACCTCCTTTGGATGAGTTCCATGAGGTTCACAGGCAAGTAATGGAAGCCTTGGACCGTGGTGATGTGTTACATAGGGAGGCAGTGGCAACCCCAAATGTGCCAAAAAACGAGGAACTTTATTGTGACAACTTGGATGGATTAGAGGAATTGTACAACCAAGCTACAACACCCTATATACCAAGTTGAAGACCAGTGTAGTATCTGCTACAATAATCCTTATGAACATGTGCATAGTGTTCCGTGTCAACAACCACTACTAGAAAATGGTGTCCAAGTCAACAAAAATTTAACAATTTTTTGTTGACTGGAATACTATATTGACCGTTTTAACAAATTTTTGTTGATTTGAACAAGCTAACAAAATGGCCACTTAATTTTTGTTGATTCAAATAGTACAACATCTAAATCAACAAAAAAATTAACACTTTTTTGTTAAGAAGACATGCCTCTCACACATTGATGATATAAGAAAGGTGACTTTGGTAACATAAGAGAGAAGAAGACAAGCTCTTTATACAAATGGGGTGATAAAAGGTCAAAACAAACCATATGGGATATGTGAATCATTCATAGTCTTAATTCACATATCCCATATGGTTTTACCTTCTACCACCCCATTTCTATAAAGAGCTTGTCTTCTCTTCTCTTCTATCACTGAAGTTACCACTCTCCTATCACTATTTACTAAGCTCTAAAAAACTTATATCTTAAATTAATTGTAAAGTTTAACTTTCTTCTCATTAAATTGTAAAGTTTAATTTTTGGTCTTGTTTATGTGTTGTTTTGGGCCTATATGGCAGTTTGTACTAAGTTGGTTTTTAACTTGCCATGTAACAGCCATTCATTGAGCAAATTTTAAAATGAATTAATATTATTATTTTTCTGATTTGACCACCATAACAAAATGAACAATAGTTTTTTGTTAGGTACTGTCCAAGACAATGCGACCACAGACACAAACGCCCTCAACACTTTTTTGTTAATTTTTTGTTGACATGGTCACTGTTTTTCTACTGGTGAACAGATTTGTAGACAATTTGCTTCGGTATTTGTCTGAAGACATACTACCAGTGGACAACAAATTACTGCGTACACATTATGAAGCAGGAATGAACATTTATAGATTGGAATCGAACTACAACAACATCCATGTTTGTCTAGATGGTTGTATACTTTATAAAGATGAGTATGCCACATTAACCAGCTATCCGAAGTGTTGTAAGTTACGTTGGGTAGATGACACAAATGGTGTTCTAGCGAAGGTGATTCGACATTTTCCACTTATACCTCATCTAAAGCGAATGTGGAGGTCCACAAAGATAGTTGGCATGTTGACGGGATATACAAAGCATGTAAGTAATGATGGCATTATGAGATCAATGGTCGATAGTCCAGCTTAGAAATACATTGACACAGACATAGCATTTGGGAATTTCGGTGAAGAGCAACGAAACATGCGATTTACCTTAGCTTTGGATGATGTGAATCCATTTAAATTGAGTAATACAAATTGGTTGACATGGCCTGTGCTAATGTTGATTTACAATTTTGAGCCTTGATTTGTTACGAAGAAGCTTTTCATTTCCTTGTGCATTCTAATATCAGGAAAGCACTCTCCAATGTCAAAGAATATAGATGTGTTTTTACGTCCGTTGTTAAAAGAGCTTCAACAATTGTGGGTAGGCATTTCCGCTCAAGATTTTTCAAAAGAAGAAGGAAGTCAACGTTTTCTACTTCGTGGATTATTGATGTGGACTATTTCAGATTACCCTACATATGGATTAATCTCAGGCTTATGTTGCAAGGGTTACAAGGGTTGTTTGAGTTGTGGCCCTGAGACAGATGCATGCACGGCGAAAATTGGTGATCTTCTCATAGATTGCAGTACTCGAGGCTCCAAAATCGTTTATGGTAGCATGCATTGTTATTTAGGTCGTCATCATCCTTACCAACGGAATCGAACATTTAGTGGATTGGCAAAGCATAGAGGACCTCTACCAATTATATCAAGGTTGGACGTCATTTGATATGCAGCGTGGCGTCAATCTTATTTGGATTTGGGTGGCAAAGATAATATGAAGGATGATCCAGTGCACTTCATGGGTGTGAAACGATTGAGTTGTCTTTATGAACTTGATTATTGGAAGGTGAGTTGCAACTCATTACTATATACAATGTTTGTGAACTAGAAGATGTTATGTAGACAACAAACTACTAGGAACGATATATATTTCATTGATCTTGACTATAAGAATGTCTAGTTGGACAAGTGGCCATTTCTCTTAATGTATAAGTGCATGTTTAGGAGAAGTCCACTACTTATGAAATGAAAGCTTGCAAATATGACATATAGGATGTATTCCCGTGCATGTACAATTGAACCTATATTTTAGCGATGCAATTCTTCACAAAAGAACATAGCATTCTATGGTTGTAATTGTTCTCCATTTGAAGTCATTGAATGTAGACATCAAAGATTTTGCCATTGTACCGAATCAATTGGTTTCAACCAGATCTAAATTTTTTAGGGATGACAACATTTGAAAGAGCGATACCTTCTTGATCCCATGCACTACAAGAAAAATCTATGTGAAAACATATTGAAGACCCTATTGGGAATGAACGACAGTCCAAGTAGTCAACAAGATGTAGAAGATCTAGGAATTTGAGAAGGATTATGGTTGCAACCAGTTGGACATCAACAAGATGAGCATTACTTGCCACATGCACTATATGTACTGAAGCCAGACGAGCGCCGAGAGGTAGTTGAAATAGTGTCTAACATTCGAATTCCTTCAAACTATGTGGGATCCATTCACAAGCGCTTAAAAGATGGAAAACTACAATATATGAAAACACATGATTATCATGTGTTAATGCAACAGGTATGTAGTTCAACAAGAATTTGCATTATACTTTCTAAAGTTATCCTAATGGACATTGAGGTCCATTTGCATGAGGTCGAAGAAACTTAGGAAAACATGAGTGGCAACATAGTGAAAAGTTCTATAAGGATGTGACATTGCTGTCAACGTCATGAGCCATATTAGATGTGCCTCTTGTATGAGATTTCATTTAGAATCTACAACTATAATTGCATACATTATGATGGCATTGAAACAAAGTTCACATGTTTCTTTATAGATACTTCATGTAGTAGTACAACATGTCTTGGACGAGAATGTGCATGTTACCATCATTAAAATTTCCAGGGTCTTTCAAAATCTGTGTGAAAAAATACGTATGTCTGACCATGATGACATGATGCGGAACGTGGTAATGTCTACATGCATGTTGGAGAAGGAGTTCCCACCGACCTTTCTCAATGTCATGACTCATCTCCTAGTCCATCTCGTTCAACAATTATTTATATGTGGTCCAGTACATTGTCAATGGATGTATCCAATTGAGAGGTATATGAAGACATTGAAAGATTACGTTTGAACATACGCACATCCAGAAGGGAGCATAGCTAAAGGTTACCGAATGGAAGATACACTTGGATTTTGCATAGAGTACATGAAACAATATTGAGGAAGTACCCAACGAACATGTCGTCAATAGAAACATTATATTTTTAAGTACGAGTATGTGCTAAATGCTATATATGATTTGCATCATTGAAGGATAGAAGTTTTTAGAAAGTCACTGAAACGTTTGAATATTTCCTATAGAAAGTACATAGCTACAAAGAGTCAAAGGTGGGAAGAACGAGACGCATTTCGTCAAGAATCTCGTAGACAACGCTCTTCAGGGGGGATGAGGTATCCTGTCAACTAAATGATTTACCAGCTTTTGCTAATTGGTTTCAAACACAAGTGACAAATGCACAAGAAGCTGGTGAAGAACTAGAAGATGATATTTTACACTATGCACAACCACCTAAACGGTATGCTACTTTACATCAACAGATGTACTCATATGGTATGCACCTTTGTGTTTGTAGTATGGAGAGTGGACTTGTTACTTGATATTCATGTGTAGTAGCTTCTTTCACACGACAACTTCGATAGGGGATAAGGAATGGAAGGCCCATTGAAAGAATTGATGACTATGTGGGCTATGTGGAAGAGATTCTTGAGTTGGACTATCAAAACCATTGTACGATGGTGTTATTGGGTGATTGGGTGAAGGACTCACGTGATGCTCATTATGCAAATATTGAAAGGAATATGTATGGTTTCAGTGTGGCAAACTTCAACCACATGGATGGCCAAGTCCATGCCAATTCTTTTGCTTTTCCATTGCATTGTCAACATGTGTTCTTTTTAGATTATTTGCATAGACACGGTTGGAAGGTGGTGTGTCGGACGGATGTGAGGGGTAGACGTGCACAAATAACAGAAGAACAACCTAATCCTGGAGTAACCAATGTAGGACATGATGAAGACTACCCTAGCTTGGAACCCAACATACAAGACATTGAACGTGCAATACCAAGTAGATTTGAAGGTGCCACACACATGAATGCATGAACAAGAACAACACTATAGGGGGGCAGTAGAGGACTAGTGGAACATGACCTTATTCTGTATGTACAGATAGATCATGTAAAAAACACAGTAATCGTAGTTTCTTTTTTGTAGGGGAGGTTCTTGATAGATGGTATTCATAGCTTGTAAGACAGTCTTTCAGACGTTGAGAAGGATATGAGGAAAAAACAACACGTTAATAAGAAAGTTTTTATGAACAAGGTATGTTGGACAAAAACATTTTTGTCCTTAAGTTTTATTAGTTGTGCATTATGTCATAATAGAGTACTATATGTACTCATGAACATGAATATAGACAGGCTCTAAAACAATTGAAATGAATTGTTGCTTGGTGTACAAACTATGCATGAATACATTATGGATTATTTTAATTTAAGAAGAAAGTATCTCTTGAAACCATGCAATTTCCTATCCAATGGTAAGAGTATGAGGCATACAATTGTTGTTGGAAATGAGTTTCAATATTTCAACAGTATACTTAGAATGAAGTTTTGATATTCCATTCATTCTTGCAACCATTTTTTCTATTCAATTTTTGACATTATTAAAAGTTCAGCCAAAAATATCAAAGGAAGTAAATGCAGATATATATAGAATTCTAGTTTATAAAAATTCATCAAGCCTCAACTTCAACCCACTTTAATTTCGTCAAATGTATCCACCAAGTTCAAATAACCTATTATCAACATGCTACTCCTTTGTTTTTTGTGATGGTCCAATAAACATGCCTGACCCGTGGCCTGACCACATTTAGGTAATGTCCCCTAAAATAGGAGACACCATATTTCTCAAGATGCTATAAAAAAATAACAAAATCCATACTAATGTCCGATTGTTTTACCATGAACATGCACTCATTTTTATCAACATCCTACCAAATCTATTTCAAATTTCCATAGACTCTCATAGGCATTTCTATCCAAAAAGACATGCCATGTTTTTTACTAATGTCACTAATAACAAAGGTTTTTTATAGTGACGAAAGAAATTGGATTCCAAAACCTCTCCCCCAAAAAACATTGACCCTTCCTAACTTTTGCATATAGTATCCAAATGTCTTCGCAAATGTCCCAACTTTTGTCATGTTGGAACCTCCTTCCACTTGCCAACAAGATAACCTTTATTTCCATAAAGTTGTGGAACTGTTCAAGGAGCAATTGTAGTGCATTATGATTGGCTATAAGGTTGTCAATGTTGCAACTAGTCCTTGGTCAATTTTGCAATCAAGCTTATGGTCAAAAATAGAAAGGTCTATATCACCATTATAGGTCAGAGAGAATCTTCCACTAAAAAATTCATAGTAATTACTTTTTGTGTAATAAAACTCTAAAAAAATATACAATCTTTCCAAACTCTATTTTTGTACATGGAAAAAATTTTGCAATCAAAAAAATTGTGCTCCAATTATAATTGTGAGTTGGTTCCCTCATAGGATTGGTTCTATGTATTAGTCAGTTCTTTGTTGATCGGGTATCTAGTTCTAGCCTCCCTTGCCATTGGTTATTTATATATATATATATATATATATATATATATATATATATATATATATATATATATATATATATATATATATATTATTGTGGAAAATGCAAATATTGCCACTAAGGATTGATTACTTTGGCTCTATGTATTGTTTCCTTTTTATCAATGGAAATTGTTCTTGTGTTCAAGAGGAAAAAAAATATGCGTAATTGCTTAACCCCTAAAAGACAATGGGGTGATCTTGGAAATCATCAGTTTTCATGATTGTGTGAATCATTGGCTTAAAAAATTGCAAAAGCACTCATTAGAAGTCAATGTATTGTAGAAGATCTCCCCTTTCTATACAAAATTTTGAGGATGAATAGTTGCACTTCTGTCCTACATGGAGAGATTCTCTATCATCCACTAGACACCAAACGTCCGCCTTGATGTTTAAAGGTTAACGGTATGTTCACACGTGGTGCTAGGGGTGATGTTTGCAATATGAATCCCGTTCAGAAGTAGGTTGAAATTTGTTCCTAAGACTACAATAACAACACTCTTTAAGACCAAGTGAAAATAGACCTTAGAGTAGCCGATAGACTACCCTATTTTCATGAAGTTGTGGCATAGTTCAAGGAGTAGTTGTAACGCATTATGATTAGCTACAAGGCTGTCAATATTGCAACCAGTCCTTGGTCGATTTTGCAATCAACCTATGGTTAGAAATAGAAAGGTCTATATGACCATTATAGGTTGAAGAGAATCTTCTATTAAAAAAACTCATAGTAAACACATTTCATGTAATAAAATTCTGGAAAAATATACGATCCTTCCAAACTCTATTTTTGTACATGGAAAAAATTCCACACACAAAAAATCTGCGCTCCAAATCTGCGTAATTGCTTAAGTGGTTTGAAATGGATCGTTTGCCCTAAGTTACAATGATTAAGGTAGCCAACGCATTTCCAACCACTTAAAGTCTGTTCTCACTTGGTCTTAAAGAGTGTTGTTATTGTAATCTTAGGAACGAATTTCAACCTACTTCTGAACAGGATTCATGTTGCAAACACACACCCCTAACACCAAGTGTGAACATACTGGCCTTTAACTAGACCCAGGAGCCCCCAAGTTGTCCGTTTTTCGGGTGCCCCCCTCTCTATGCTGCAAATTTCTGAACCCCCACTGATGGCAAGCCGGATGGTACCGCAGTAGGTGTGGAAAGGGACTGCATTATTTATTATTTTTTCCAAATTTTTCAAAAAGTTTTTTTTTTTTTTTTTTTTTTTGGACACAAATGAGGGACGACTGCATTATTTGAAAGTGCTTGTACTGAAGTTAGGCCTTTGCTGCAGCTGTGTCTTGTCAGCATCCACTTGCGCACCATGATCATGGGACGTATGTCTGGAACCACAACTGAAATGAAGGGCCTGCAGCACAACTTGGTCTGGACAATTGGGGCGTCCATCCATCCGTCCGTCGTGCAATGAGTCAGACGCTGTGGGTGCTGGGAAAAAGAAAAGGAACAGCGGGCTTCCATGTGAGCTCCGCTGGGCAAGCTCAACAACTAAGCTAATTCAAAGCAACAAGAAACAAGACAAAAGCAGGAGGAGTTCAAGTTTCGCTCATATCAGTGGACAACCCCATTGATGAATCTCTTTACTTTTATTTTTGACCTTTAACCAAAATTCTATTTAACTCTAAAGGCACACATCCTCAAAAGTCTCATTTTTGAATGTGCATAATTTAGTTCAAATACATGTTATAGTCATCTAATTCCACCATTGAATGATTCTCAATTTTATATACTCTTACTCCAATTGAGAATACAATTGTATACTTTAATCCATTTTATTTTGTTGGTATCAATCTTGGTAGAAAAGTGCCTAAAATCCAATGCATCTAGCTACAATATCCAAAGCATTAAATGGTTAAAAATGTATTCCTTTTTGTTATTCTATTAAAAAGACAAGGGGATTATACTCACCCTAAAATTAATCTTTTATCTTCTCTAATTTTATTCTCACTAATTTAAATCCAAGCTAAAATAGAATCAAATCATTTATGAATTATTCCCTCAATGAATAAAATGCACCCTATAGTTTAACTCACGTGGATTTCTATTTTTCGTAGAGTGACCTCCCCAAGAATAAAAAACAATCTCTAAATCAACATGTTTTGTTGCTTCAAATGGTTTGATTTAGATACTACTTTCTACAAGTGGGATCTATTTGTTTTTCAAATTTTTTGGCATTTTGTATAAATTTATTAGCTCTTAAATGCGGAGTGTATGATTGGGGATTTTATTTTGTTTTTCTAGTGTTGCTTGAGGATTTTGAATGTAGTGCAGTGAGAATTTTGTATGACAAGGGAGAAATAGTTTGGATTACGTTGCTTTTTCTCTTGGGACTTCTTATAGTGTAGATTGGTGTCATCACTTGCAATGTTGTCTTTTTTTAATAAATCTCTTAGTTGTCATTTCATAGCAATTAGGTGTTTAATTTTTTGGAAAATGTGGTTTTGGGATGATAAACGACATGAATTTGTTCTTTGAATTTTTTTTGACATTTAAAAAAATTTGCAAATTTGCACTTAGGGATTTTGTTGTTGTGTTTTGGATCATTGTGTGGGCTCTTTGCAATAGCATATGCCACAAACATCATGTTTTGCATTTTACATAAGATGACAATTTATATCATCTTTATGAATATGGTGCACATGTAAAATTGTGTTGAGTGAGGAAAATTCATGATGATCTCTAAAGTTAATATTATCCACCATGTTTATAGAGCTTTGATATCTATGTAAAAATTAGCATAATAAAAGTCTCTAGAGCCAAAAACTCAGCCCCTAAACCTCCAAATAGGTGTCATTGGTACACTAGTTTATATTGGAGTAGTGGATCCCTAGTTTATATTGGAATAAAGTTATGAACTTACTTGCTAGTAGTATTTGATTTTTACATTGTTATTAACATCAAAATTTGACTATATGTTTGTTGGTAATTTGTAAAATCATCTATTGCCATCAATTTAAATTCAACTTTTAATCTTGATGCAAAGATAGTACAATTAGATTTGATTTCTTGGATAAAATTTGATTTTAATCACTATAGACTTGACCTTTGAAATCTTGAAAATGCCATTTAAGAAGGGGAGATGCCATCTAGATACCAACAACCAACATTAGATGCTATTTTGATGCCAACATTCATTGTAAGATGCCATCAAGGGCATCGAATGTTATTAAGATTCATAATATTTTGTTGTGGGGTTGTCCATAGAGATGCATCCAACATGCCATCAAGAATTCACCAAGTCTTTGACTGGAAGCATCAATTGTCTTAACCCCATAAGCCCCAAGGCCATTTTCTGGCCAAAAACACTGAAAACTGCCATTTTTACTGCATTCACTCAAAAACCCAGAAAAAATATTTTTTTTTCCAAAAATCTAACTATAAGATGTTGTACTTAACTTAACAAAGATCATGTGGTAAAAATTCCATCAAGTTTGAACATATGAATTGGAAGATACTTGCATTCAAAGTTTAGGATAAAGTTTTTTTGGGCGTTGCCTTGAAATTTCAGATGACTTTGACTGCCATTGGTTGAATTTTTTTGACTAAAGACTTTTAATTTAAAAATATACCATATTCTAAATCATGTTAGGAACATGTCCACCAATTTTTAAATGATTTGGAGACTTACAACATTCCCCAAAAAATCCTACAATGTGACTATTTTGTGAAAAATGACAATACAACCCTTTTTTTGGCTATGAGATTTTCTACTCCATTTTTTGAAATCTCACAAATCCCAACGGTAGATTGAAAGATGAAATCATAATTCAGAAGATCCAAAAAATTGGAAAAACAACATTCTCTAAAGTCTATGCAATTTCAAAGGCCTATGGTATTAACTAAATGGAAAATGCCATTGGGCAATTCAAAAAATGGGTCCATTTTGTTCTCTGTAAAACCCAACATGTTCCCATTTTCATTCCCAATGGAGTTCCCGACATTGGGAATGCTAGAGCTCTCCGCCTTCACAAAAGGCCCTTCATCTCTTTGATTCAATTGTCACTTAGTTGCAACCGGTGGTCGTCCGACCTTGCCCCACCTCACCCATTGTCCACTTCCATAGTCAGGTTCACTTTAGAAACCCTACCCTCTTCCAAATTCAAGGAAAAAGTGCTTGACCATTATGCCCTTTGAGTTTGGTTTCACCGAAAAAAACCTATAACTTCTTCATCCGGCATCGGATTCAAATAAAAATTATATATTCTTGAACCTCTCAGAAAACTACATGTCCTAAAAAAGTTGCAAAGAATCCTAGTATAAACCGAGCTTAGAGGAACCTACCCAAACTCCAAATTTTAATTGCTACACAAATTTTCTTTTTTTACAAATCTTGAGTTTATATTTGCAATCAGAGGCCCCAAATTAGCTAGGAGAGGTATTATCAATAAAATTAAAACAACACAAAATAGAGGATCTTTTTTTCACATTCACCCTTAGCAAGAGGCTCGTTGCACTACTATACTCGACTGGCTGGTACAGAGACACGGCAAACTGCCCGTTTGCTGGTGGAGATGCTCTCATGTTGCTCCATCGAAAACTGTTCAATGTACCAAGGAAATAAAATCTGCAATTCAGTTTCCGTGGGGTAGAGATTCACAAGTACAAAGTAAAAACATACCTGCTTAACATATGTATGTTATGTTATGTCCTTTCCAGTTACATCAGAAGATCATCTCTATTCTGTAGTAGGTGATGGGATCTGGGTAAGGATTGGAAATGATTCTACACCTCCACAATGACCAGAAGAAAACTGAAGAGCACCCCGGAAAACTCAAGAGCACTCAGGAAAACTGAAGACCACTCCGGAAACCTACCCAAACCTGTAGATACCAAAAACTACCCAAACCCAAATTGAATGCAATCCATGTTTGCTTTGCCAAAATTATTTGATTGTTTTTACTCCACAATAGATTTCATTTTGAGGAAAGTGGTGAAGTCTGTCTCCTGAGTGGATAGGTGAGAATTCAATTAACATCCAATTTAAATTTTTTTATTGTACACATGGCATTTAGTGATAGGACATTAATTTTGTTTAATTGCCAATCCCCAACCAACCAACCCGTGTTCGTAATTTCTGATTGCAACTTTAGATGCAATCGAAATGGAATATATTGTCATATCCTTATCCGTATTCTGTATTTTGTATCCATACTCGTATCATGTACTTGAATACGTCTTCCGGATGAGATATGTCTTCCGCATGGGACTCAATCAACAGTCTTTGATTTTTCTCCCAAACAACGGTAGGAGCAGGGAGCTTTTCTTAATACGCATTTGAACGGCCCTTGTTTTTTAAGGCAGGGGGCAGGCAAGGCACGATTTCGCATATATCATAGCCTTGCAAAGAAGCTTGAAATAGTCATTTTTCAGATGGGATTGCGGTCTACTGCCAAGTAAAGGCAAAGTCGTGAAGAGTCGTGGTGAAGACTGGTACACTTGTCAAGGCATTGAGAGTATCGCCATAAAAGTCGTGAAGAATGGTGGAACAATCCAGTCCAATGAATGGTTCAGAGATTGTTGGAAGTGAAACTCGTAGTACTTGAAAAGTCTTGCAAGTACATCACAGAAGGAAATGATATCCGAGATGATAGGGTTTTGTGACTACAGACAGAGAGAATGCTTTCACAAGTCGATCTGAATCATGAAACTTAGAAGGAAAAAAAGATGGTGCAGAAGCTCGCAAAGGTAGATACTCTGCAATCAAGTATGTGCACGAACAGCACGCATTTTGGCAAGTAGGAGGACGTGCGCAATGGCTGGAATGGATACGTGTTCACTTCTTTCCTTCATCCTACCTTACTAAAAAGGTGAGGGATATCCAAGCACGGAAGTTTAGGCAAGTTTTGGTTACTGCAGATGGAAGATTGAATGTAGTATTCAAGAACTCCTGGATCCCTGCAGATCAAGTACAGCGACATTTTGGTTAACGTTAGCGCGCATATTCAATCTTTACGAGCTCCATTTTGGTTTTGAATTGATTTTAAGGTTTGCCCAAAATGCAACACAAAAAATTAGATATTCATAGACACAAGATGCACACAACCCAAACCTGAGGATTTTAAGAGAGCCTGGTGTCGAATTTTGGCACACATACAACAACACTTTTGAAATTTCACAACTTCTTCATCAATCATCATATGGTATCCAAGCAGTGCATGCTAAAGTGCGTTGCAATCCTCTCTGACTTCCACTTGCCGATAAGATCCAATAAGAGCCTGGACTTGGGTACCACTTACCTTCATTTGTCATCATCGTGTGCAATAAGTTCCGGTACCACTTGGATCGCTCCCACGAGAGCGAGATGCACGTGTGTTTGCAATCAAGCGGTGAGGGTTCCTTGTCTTCCTGCACGCCCAGTCAGGCTTGGAAGTTTGAATTTGAGAGTACCACTATTTGTACCCTTGAAGGAGGAAAGGGAGGTGACTAATCTTGACAAGTTAATCAAACTTTCTAGGCTTGCATTCAGTTTTGACTTCTTATGTGGCACAAAATAATGTACGTGAAAATGACGGTAAGAGGGACAGAACTTTCTTCCGTGTACTAAGGGAGGCAACCCACTTAAGAAGTCTGTATCTGCACGACAGGTTTCTTCAGTGAGGAAATGTTCCCATGTGCAGAAATAGAGTTCATAAGGTTTTCATTATTTTCCACATTTTTATTTCTCAAAACGTAATTATCAAGAATTTTTTAGTTGAAGATTCTGTTTGACCCATATTGGTCATATAGATTTTCCGATTTCTGATAAGGACTGGTTGCAAAATCCAACAAGGATTGATTGTAATATTGAGAGTCTTGTGGCCAATCATAATGTGCCACAATTGTACTAGGAACTATGACATAATTTATCACTATTCATTATTTCCTGCATGAAAAGAGAACAACCTACATTGCTATAATGGGTGGCTAATCAGGAGTGGGTTGCCTCTCTTATTGTATGATATACTACAATTCAAGAAATAAAATATAAATGAAAGGATATGAAATTAACATGATTCAACATTGCATATGGTAGTATTCTAAAATTCGAAAAGTTGAGGGCATATATTACTAGCTAGTTGTAGAGACTAAATTATCATTGAGGTTGTACAACTATAATTGTCATTGGTAACAACTAAGTTCAAATTCTATTACTTAGCATAAATTATTTTTATTGGATCTTATTGGCAATTAAAAGAGGATTCCAAAGTACATAAGCATCTATAATTTGGAAACCATATGAATAAGTTATGAATTTTTAAAGTTATAAATGAACTCGTAAATGAATTATAATTTTTATTGTGTGTAAGTGTACCAAAAAACATCATTGGGATCTCATTGACTCTCATATTTTGTGTACATTTGTAAAGTTTTTTGCGACGTTTTTTGGTCCAAATGTAGGTGTTGCATTTGGGGTAGTACTAATTAGTAGGTGTATATATATTACATTAGAAAACATGAAAGAAATGCTACTTTAAATTGCTTTCTCTTTTCTTTTGAGTCAAAAAATGTAAATTACGAGGCTCCACTAGTATGGGATTCCTTGCAACCCCAACCAAACTAAGGTAAATACACCACCAAGCAAACACATATACATTTGAGCCTAGGTTCTATTATTATAATGTTCTAAATTTTGTTGGGTCTTGTTGACATGTTAAAAAAGATTTAAGAAATTCTTTCATTATAAAAGCTAGACATTGTATGAATAAACTATCAAATTACTAATTGCTAATTATAGATTTATTTTTAAAACAATCATAAGCTCTAATTTTCAATAGATATACATTTTAGGCAAGAATTTTGAAGTGGCTGATTTTGGAACAAGGTTAGTTTTGTATTGACTCAATTAATATTGATAAAATGATACAAGGAA
The DNA here is from genome assembly GCA_950106755.1 of Climacium dendroides. Taxonomy (NCBI): domain Eukaryota; kingdom Viridiplantae; phylum Streptophyta; class Bryopsida; order Hypnales; family Climaciaceae; genus Climacium; species Climacium dendroides. The sequence goes on from OX467083.1 coordinate 18,924,065, forward strand.
AAATAGGAGAACTTGATCCAAGTTGCAATCAAGTCAAATTGAGTGATACATTAGTAAGGTAGACATATCCAAATGGCCCTTGGTCCATTTGTGACCTCTACTCATATATTCAATTTTGTCCCATTGTAACCAATTGTCAATATTGAGAATATTTTACACATTCACATCATGACTAATTAATATTGATAGCATGGAAATGGGTTGAAGAGTGACAATTTTATTATTTCAATAAACACAACATTCAATATTGCAAACTATACACTTTACAAAATTTCTCATTCATTCGTTATTCTTCAATATTGAGGAATGCTTTTAGATTGTCATCAAAACATTTTCAAGTTGGTTTAAGGGCACTTCCACCTTAACCTATAAACCATATTGTGGTCATTTTATGATCGATGAATGACAAAGAATCTTTGTGTAGGGTAAATGTGCAACTAAGGTAGTGTGATGTAAAACCAATCCTCTCCTTTAAATTGATCCTATTTTTAGAGAATGAGGCGATCCTTGAATGGACCACTTTAGTAATTGAATGCATCAAGAAAAAAAGATTTTTCTATTGCAAGAGCCAATCATAGTCTTTGATTTCCGCACATCTCTTTACAAGTTGCAAAGTGGACAGATTTTGGAAGACCTATGGTCACAAACAAATGCCTATGCCCCAAATCTTTGAAAATTTATAAGTAATTCGAAAATACTTCAAAAAATACAAAACCACTTGTGTTAGGTTCTATATCTATTTTTCTTTCTCTAAAAAATGATATAAAAATATTTTTGTCCATAAAAACCTATGAATAAGGTAGACCAGACTTTAAATGGTCACTTTTAGAATATCCTAAGGTAGAAGAATCTATTTCGGACAAGCCCCCCATGATGGTTGCATAAGTTGACCTATCGTGGACATCAGTTGAATGCACTGGTTACTGAGAAAGATTCTCTGTTTGTACCTTCTCGCCCATTCATTTCTTGTCTTTCTTGGCTTAGAGAAAAGTGCTAAAGGTAACCAGAATAGGTGAGTTTATGAAATTAGAATGGGTTCGGATGAAAAATCCTTTTTTATATTCAATAAACTATTCATTTTAGGAGAAAAAATTCCGTTCTTTCTAGCATTTTTTGGCAACCTTATTTTTGCACACCCTTAATCAGTTCCTCCATGACTTTCCCAAATCATATGCTTAACTTATCCAAAATAGGTACTTCTACCTTACCTTATTTGTCCTTCAAAATTTTGCACAAAAAGGGGAGGTTTTGTATAGTGGTTTGACTTCCAATAAATCCTTTGGAATTTTCTTAAACCAACTATTCACAAAATGATTTCCACGGTCAAAGGCCCGTCCTTTAAGGGTTAAGCGCCACAGTGGAGATGTGGGTGGAAAATCCACGTGGGATTCCTCACGTGTCAAGTGGCAAGAAGCACGGCAAACGTTGATGACAATACAGAGGAGTCGATGAGCTTACATGACTCACATGGGAATTCTGCAGTTGACGTGATTTTGCGTGCCTTGAATTTTTGAGGAAATTTTTGCACAATGTTGGAATTGGATTGTCGAAGCTAAGTTATACGGAAGGCAGCGCACCAGATGAGCAACGTGTGGGATCGTCGTCTTCACCATCGCAATGTCGGACAAGAAGCTTAGGAATTCGCAGCGCGAAAAATGTGTTTGTATTGAATCCCCCTAGTACAATATTTTCTTGTAGCATCCAATTTGTATATGGTGCAATTGTTTCTCATGCCCCTCAATTGGAAAGAGTAGTCAGGGCATTGCAGTAACGAGTTTTCTGCTTGTGGGCGTAGGTGCAATGGACACACAGGCTAGCAATGGAAGCTAATGCTTACAGACCTGACTGCCCGCATTGGCACAGACCGTAATGTACGCACCACCGCTTCAGGTTCTGTGCATTCATTAAGTACGTTGCCACAGCTTCGCTGAAAATATCAATTTTCCTTCAGGAACGACACAAAATGCAGCCTAACCTTAAACCTCGTGTTTGGGCAAGGTTTAGGGTTTACTTACTTTAGGGTTTAGGTTGTAGGGGTACTGAGGTTAGGACCTTTTGGTGTTCGTTCTGTGTCACAAAATCATCTCAGATTCGGGAGGTGCTCACTGGTCTTTTGCAAGCAGTTGAGATGGCAAGAAAGATCCTGTCGATCCTGTTAAGTGATGAGGGGTGGTTTAAGAGTTCACTTTGAGAGCGAGTCCTTAGCAGAGCTCTTGCTTTTCTTTTGAGAAGTTTTGTTTTTAAGGTACATTTCGCTGAATTTCGGTTATACAAAGCGACATCGTATTGATGTTCAACTACGTGCGGTATCTGAGTATCATTGCGTTTTGATTTGGAACAGGGGGTGCGAGATGGAGCTGCTGCTGTGGTTGCTGTGGAGGGAATGGGACTCTGTACGAGGACTTGTTCAGTAAAGCTATTGTTTCAGTAGCAGCTGTTCACATCCATACACCCTGTCCTCCTTTTAATCTGGCTGCCTGTGCTCTAGTATAGAGCCTGGAAGTTGGGTTGCATTTTTCAAATGTCTGCGGTGATCTGCAGGAGTGCGAGGCAGGCCACATCGCTGCAGCTGAAGGCAATGCTGATCATTTCTACATGATTATAACGTAGCTGCGAACACCTCTGAGGGTGGGTTCTCTGGCTGCTTGTGATGTGTTCTTATTTTCTTCCAATGTAATCGGGATAGGGTCTATGACTTGTTGAAAATTAATTTGGCTGGAGCAAGTACAGGTAGGATATACGGGTATCAAAGCATTCTTTGAAACCAACATCCTGTTCAACACTGTAATTCACCTCTCTGCGCCTACATTCGGATGTGAAATTATCTGTTTTCGTAATTTGAGAATGCAACTCATTTTTGCTCATTCCATCATTATAAAGTGATACGTGAAAGGCAATATAGTAGACACGTAACCAAATAAATTGCGTCAAATAGGTAGTAGAGGAGGGTGTTCTATTGTTAGGGAGAAAATCTCTGGGTTATGGAATGTTATGTTAGTAATATTTGCAACGTTTGTGCATGTTGAGGGTACGAAACACTAGTACAAATCCCTTGTTGAAACATGTAGAAAAAACATTAAAAATTATCATTTGGATGTTTGGAGGAACCTCCCGGTTAGTTGAAGAAACCCGAATTTTGTTTTTTCCAACGTTGTTTGAAGAGGGGGTCTGCATTGTTGAAAGAGAGCATTTAGAAATCATGAAATCGTCTTGTTGTCTGGCGAGTTGACTGCATATAGTTAATGAAAAATTGCTTCCTACCTTGTGTCACTGGTCAGACAGAGCATAAGTGAACTAACTAGGATCAGGATCTTGAGTCTGATTTTTGCAAAGGTTCTCAATGCTGTTTTCTGTCAATATGTGGCAGTTCATTTCTATGGGAACGGGATCCGACCTTGCACGCCATTTCGGAATGGTGAGCATCAGGACTTTGCCTATCGGTTGTGTAATTTCAAACTGAATAACCTCTTGTGCTTGTAAATTTTTTCAAACTAATTTGTCACACAATTCTAACTACTATTTGTTGCGATTCATATCTTTTTCCCGTTTATGGGAAGTAATGCTGACGCAAATTTTTGTTCTATGACTCCATGATTCCGTGAATCCAAGATGCTCCAATTCTTTGCGACACATCCTCTTACATCTTGAGTTCAAGAATTTTGACGAAGGAAGCGCCCCGACAGTAGCTCTCAGGTTGACACTTCAGAGCACGTAGAAGTAGCATGCTGTTGCACACCATTCTTAGGCATATTGATTGAATTTAAATCATGTCATGTTTAAATCATGACATTGTCAGATGGAGAGCAAGATGGTTTCCCTCGTAGAACCGCTTATGGATGTTATGATGCACATTGGTTACCCATATTTGACATTTGAATGAAATTAATGCACATATATCCTTCTGATATGGGACGACTTCGTTCACATGGCATTATATTTAATGAGGTATACCTTGCTCTACTTATGTATTGGGTTGGTGCAGGTCATAGGCGGAGGATAGATTTGGGTGATGACAATGTGGATCGATACTTCCTCAGTGTAGCCAGTCTCCATTTGTAAGTTAAATGTTAGTGAATATGATGATACTTGCAATAGTTGCAGTGACTAGGATGCCATTGATACATTACTTCCTATTGTCTCTAGGTTCCACGAATGAATCAGCAGTTAAGAACTATGACGGGATTTGATTGCCTGAAATGTTAAGGCCGCGCTAGGCTGAACATGTATGAGGCATTTCTGGGAATTGAAGGTTGTTTTCTTTTTTCTTTTTTCTTTACATGGCATCTTTCATGTAGCTCTAGATTTTGCCTGTGCTCTAGTATAGAGCCTGGAAGTTGGGTTGCATTTTTCAAATGTCTGCGGTGATCTGCAGGAGTGCGAGGCAGGCCATCACTGCAGCTGAAGGCAATGCTGATCATTCGTACATGATTATAACGTAGCTGCGAACACTTCTGAGGGTGGGTTCTCTGACTGCTTGTGATGTGTTCTTATTTTCTTCCAGTGTAATCTGATAGGGTCTATGACTTGTTGAAAATTAATTTGGCTGGAGCAACTGATGTTTCCATAGGCGAAGGTCGATTTCTGAATACAACCATGTTGTTCCGATCACATGTGCATTGATTATTAAGGAGGTCATTCTATGTGGTGGTGGGCACTGGTATGTTTGTTTTCAGGCAGAGGAGAGTCAGTGGACTTGTAATTCCGAAAGTTACAGCCACCTGTGTTGACAATGCCAAGTATTTTGGTGGAGGAATGAAGATTACACCAACTGCTGACTCCTTCAATGACAGATTTGAGGTGAGATCTGAGCCTTTCTCGTGGACCTGAGAGCTGTATCATAAAATAATACGGAATAAAACATATCTGTTATCTTTAAATGTGCAGTTACGGTATGCGTTTAAACATGCAGTATATGCTGTCAGGCACAAAGACAATGATCAATCTCCTGGTAATGCAAGGAAACAATTTATTCCTGCGCTTGTAGCTGTCGCAGGTATCATTTACAGGGATCAAACAGTATGACTTCATTTTGAAAATGCACACTTTGTACCAAGGAACCCACCCCCATTTAGACAAGGACGCCGCAACTAGGTAACATCATTTTATCACAAAATTTCTGGTCTCTATTCCGAGTCAGCAAGAGCAATGAAAAAACTTAGCTGTTGAGACTAACTTGTCGTGGGGGGGCAATTCTGATTGCACAGAACTGGTCAAAGCAACAAGCTTGAAACTGATGCGGTACCAAGAAATCCTACTTCTTGATTGAGGGAAAGTACTTTCTTCATGTGTTTTCTCTTTTTTTTATTCAAGGTCGAATGTACAGTACTCTCGAGTCAGCAACCGCCTGATACAATTCTGCTTTCCATGAAATTGGCAGTGTTGAATCCTTGGAGGTGGAGAATGCTGAGAACAAGTCTCTAAGCAAAGGGATGTGTACGTGTGTGCTAGCCGACGCTCAACAGCTGAGTTTTCCTACCGGTCAAGTTTTCAATCTTACCAACAACAAATAAACTTTGTACTTAAGAAGGGTTGCTCTTCCAAAAGATTGAATCAAAATGTTTCAGTCTACAGGAACAGGGCTGAAAAACCGACATGCTACCAACCATCCGCATCCATCAAGGAGGACCAATTCTCCCTTCGCCCTCAGCTGCCAAAGAAGAAGGAATGGTATGAAGGACACTTCCCCAGTTGGTGGTAAGAGTTGAAATGTCGCAATCTCTTTCCTATTGCACATATGATTCCACGACTGGTGTACTAAATCATGAATCACGATTGAGTCCATGGACATTCCAAATTCATGGACTCAATCGTGGTTAGCTAGTCTAATCACAATAATGGATGATTAATTATTGCATCTACTCAGGGTCACAGCAAGTCCGTCATTTTACACAATCTTTTGGACACCGTCGGTCACTTTTCAAAGAAAAAAGAACAAAGTCATCTTACACAAGACCGATATTTTTTTAATATTTTAATATTATTTTGAAATGTTACTTTATATTTTCTAAGGGCCACAATGTCAGAATATAACATAAACAAAAAACAAAAAAGGACACAATGTTGGTATAGGAGTACAGGATCTGTGTAAGGTACTAGTAGTACGTATATCGGACACCCCGTCATGGCTTTCTTGGCTAACCTATGGTGTACAATACTTTAATGCACTGTTTTTTGTTGGCACCTTCTGGTGCACTCTCATCTCTCTTCCCTCCTTGATTCCCTCCTTGATTGGGAAGAAGTGTCAAAATTAACCATAATAAGTGAGTCTATGAGATTGGAATGGATCCCAATGAAAAATCCATAAAACATTCATTCTTGGGGAAAAAATTTCGTTTTTTCTCCTGTATTCTTCGTCATCCTTATGTTTGCACAGATTGAGCTCAGTTTCTCAACGGATTTCCCTCCTCGAACATGCTGAAATGCTTCAGTTATTAGGAATAGGTACTTCTTCTAGCTTAGGACTGGACAGACCACATTACTAACATTGACTTGGTCTGACGTTTCTATCTGTAGAGTAATTATTGAATCAAATTCAGAAAGTTTCCAGCTGTGAAGTTCGATTTCTTAAGTAACTTGGAAGTCAGTTTACTGATGAGGAAAATAAATAAAGGAAGAGACAAAAGAGGGAAAAGTTGACTTCGCTTCTGACAGATAATTGACTTACTTTCAATCGGAGGGTTGACTTATTTTGAAGCAAACGGTTTACTTATTTTCTGAGTTCTGACAGATGTTTTGACAGATGTTTTGACAGATCCCCTAACCCGGAAACGTCTGCGGACGCAAAAAAGTCCGTTGGAAGACATCAGAAACATATTTTCATCCAATTTTTTTATGGGAAATCGCCGAGGTACAAGTTTTATTTTTTCTTTTGAAAGACATGGACAATTTTCATTGAAAAGTGGAACCAGTTCAAGGAACCAGGGTACCATGTTCCCGGCGGTGGCTTTTGTTTTTGTTTTTTCACTTTAAAATTTTTTGTTTTTTTACTTTTAAATTTTTTGTTTTTTTACTTTTAAAATGTTTAAAATTTATTTAAAATTTATTTTTTAACACATGGTTGTACAAGGAACCAGGGTATCATGTTCCCGGCGGTGGCTTTTATTTTTATTCTTTTATTTTTAATTTGTTTTTTAATTTGTTTTTTAATGCATGGTTTTTTAAACCATTTTCAATGTTCTTCAGTGAATAGTATTGGAAATTCCCTCAGTATGCTATTATTGACTATTCTAAATTATTGACTATTCTAAAGAAGGAGATGCTTAGCTTTAAAAAGAGGGACTAGTCAATGTGGAAATGATCATTTTTATTGGTATTGTTAGAATTTTTTTTATTTTAAATTTTTTTTAAAACAAATGAAATAGGATTTTATTACAAAAGGTAGAATACAAGCCCCCTAGCACAAATGGCATGGTGGGATAGAATAAAAATAAGTAAGACAAATCATTGGCTTTAAAAAACCTAAGAGCACTTGTTGGAGGTCAAACTATTGAAAATAAGACCTTCCTTTTCCACACAAAATTCCAAGGATAAACACATGGTACTTTTGTCTTATATTATATGGAGGAATTTTTGGTCATCTACACATTTAGTGTCTATAAGGGCATTAGAGGGTTAATCCATGGGTCACCTTTGTATTTATTTTGGCCATTTCTTGCTATTTATTGTTTATATGAATTTTATCCCTAAAAATTATATTTTTTTGAATTTGTGTTCAATTAATGAGATGAAGCTTAGTAAGTGCAATTTCTAATCCTAGTGAAAAATGTGAAAAATTTTAAAGTTTCTATATTGCATTGCAATATGAACTTCTGGCCTATTACCATGGTTTGATGATTTTCTAATTTTAGGATAACAAATAGCTTTAGTTTAAACATCTATAGTGAAAATTTCAATTTTTTTCAATACATTTTGTATTTGATATGTAGGACTAGCTCATCCTAGTGTACTTCATTCCAACAATCGGATTATTATAAAACCAAGACATTGAGTCTCCCCTCTTTACTCAAGAACAAAACACAACTTCAATGAAGTTAAAAAAATAGAACCCCAATTGGTGTTGAAATTATCCAAGAATTTGGTAATTAAATTTATTTATTTTCAAACAAAAAAGCTCCACTATATTTGGCATTGAAGAACTGAAATCTAATGTTGATAATTACTCTTAGTGATGTTGATTATAAACCACTAATTTTGACACTATGGTAGGAATTAGGAAGCCTATTGTCTTGTCATTAGTAGTTGCATATATTTTCTTATTAGATTCACAATTTTGTTAGGCTAAAGAACGGCAAATCAAAGAATATTCTACATTTATTTGGTCAACTCATTTTCAAAAGAAAGAAAATATACTAGATGTCAAAGCAAAAAATGTGGCTTCTCATAGTTGTTCTTTGAGAAAGAATATTCTTATCTATTTGAAGCCCTATTATTTCTATAACATTGCAATGGTTATGTGAAATTGTCCATTAAGCTTGTGGAATAATGAATGAACCTTTAGCCACATGCATGAACCATGTGTTTTTGTTCATTTATAAAAATTGCACTCGTCAAACCAATTTTAGCCCTCTCAACTCCATCTCACAAACCTAAAAATGATTTCTACTACATAAGAATGTAACATAGCAAAGTTGAATTAGATACCAAATTTTGAAATTGGTTAGAGGCCTCAGTTTTTAGATATGCCTTCTTTATTTATAAATCCACCATCCTTCCAATTAGAAATTCTTCTTTTCAATATTTCAAAATTCATCATTAGATAGTTGTAACAATAAAATTCATCTTCTAGGTATTTTTAAATTTTTGGATAGAAATTATTTTTTTATTTGAATAATTGTATTTATTCATTCAATTTCTATGATTTTGTCTATTTTTATGGTTATCATTTGTCTTTTAGAGACAAAAATGAAATTTAGCTGATTTGACAATGGATGGTAGAATATTACCTCCAAAAGTTGTCTTTTGGCCAAATTTCATCAATAAATATAATATTGCTTCTAGTGGTATCCTTACTAAATCATTTGTCCAACCTCCTATTATTATCACATCCAATGTTAGCTAAATATTTGATTGAATCTTTATTAACAATGAAACTTATAGATTGTACTAGTAGAAATGGTGATTATGTATAGAGACCAAATTGGTTGTTCTCAAATGATTACCTTGAGCGTCATTCTAGGCCATCTTCTAATTTCTTTATGTGGTCCAATTGTTGGGATGTGTTAATTTAAAACATTATCTTTTAAAAATGTCAAAAATTAGGTATAGCATATTTTATCTTATTACAAAAGGAACAATTGTGACAATGTATTTATCTTTAAGAAAGTTTGATAGGATTTGGAATGTAGATCTAGAGGTCATTAGCCAAACTATATTATGACTTGAGGAGAATCTACATATAATCTTTATTTTTGCAAATTTTCTTTATCTCAATTCCCATTCTTTATAAATTAATTCAAAACCTTACACAAAAATATAAAGTATTAAGTGAGTATTCAATAGGCTAATCTTGTCACTAAAGTCTAAATAAAAAAAATCAAAATATTTTGATATAAGTATTGTGGATCTCCTACAATAAGATCTTGAAAACATTCATTATCCATCCAATAGATGTTCACTCTCATAGGGGTTAACAAGTGTGAATAGATAAGAGTGCAATTCAAATAGAGTATATTATACAAGGTCAAATTTAGAAGTGCTAAAATAGTGCTACAATTCTTTGGTGGAATATTTTGGATGGTACTATCGGCAGTATGTGTTGTAGCTAGATAATTATATACTTAAGGTTTACATTGTGAACAATTAAACTTTTGCAATATTACACAAAAGTTTGGCCTTTAGTCATAGCTTGTAATGTATGTCAAGTGTACTTTAGTCAAATAAAATTTGTCTTCTTATACATATGACTTTATGTACTTCATATAAATTTGCACATTCAAAGGTACTACAGAAAGATTAGCATCAATGATTCATTTATGAATTGCCTTGCCACACATACTCGTATATTTAAAAAAAAAACTATATTCAAACGTAGGAATTTGAAATTGTATAAAATTGAAAAGAGAACAATTGTTCTAATATGTTTTGAGTAACTTAATTTACTTACATACTCAATCTATAGAAACAAATGTGAAACTACTTAATCAATATTTTCTTATCGCTATTTCTTCCCTTTAACTAAAATAAATTGGTATGACATTCAAATTGGAGACAAATATTGTGTGGTTGAGTCCAAAGTTAGGTAACAAATATGCATATACTTGCCAAAATCGTGTACATACATGAGATGAAAGGATACAAATACATCGTTGCCAAGAATGGTCATCTCATAGCCTAAAAAGGATGTGGGTTCAAAAATTGTTAGTGACATTGACCATGAAGAAAATAGTAAGTTATATAATGTGGAGTTTTAAACTTCATAAGTTTTCTAATGTATACAATGATACATCTACGTGTTGTCATAGGGGATCAATTTTGTTGTTGAAACTTTAACCATGCCTCAAATCAAAAGTTAAAATTTGATGAGATAAAAATTTATAATAATGGTTTGTGACAAAATTAACCTAAATTATGACATGGATTTTAAGATCATACTTGAGTTGTTTTATGTTCATTTTAATAATGTGCTACCAAGCCTATGTATGTATCAAAGTAAGACATTAAACTCCCTAAACTAAGTTCTAAGACTAAATTTTATAAATAAAAATACTCCAAAATTATCAATACCATTAGAAGATTATTGAGGCCCATAGAAGACCATGAGTTCCTAGATTGAGGGGAACATGGGAATAGAGCCACATTAGTAATTTGATGTAACTAGGAGATAGCTACATTAGATAATAATATTTAATTTATTTAATAGTCTGCCATTGCTATAGTGGTTTACAATAAGAAGAATAAGCTTAAAATAGTCTTCTAAAGATCTCAAATCTCCCTTAATGTATTGCAAAGAGCAAAACATTAATATTTTTTGTATAACCAACAATAGGATCTTGCTCTAGAATAGTTTGAAAATGTGTAGAAGAAATTTCAAAAACTTTGATTGTGTTGATTGCAATACATTAGCATTTAAAGTGAATAAACACTCTATTTATGCTTTTTTTAGACACTACATTATAAAACTTTGAATCCCAATTATTTGAAATTATGCACTACACAATTTTTAGAAAAAAACTTTAAGGTAGAAAATTAAGTTGAGAATCTAGGAATAATTCTCCAAAATGAAACTTGATGGAATTATTCCTAGAAAATTATTAAGTAGAAGAGGGTACAAGATGGAATGAAAATCTAAATTTTTAGTAACTCCAAGATGGAATTCAAACATGTCAATTCCAATGGTGAGGTTGTTCTAGCAAACATATATATATATATATATATATATATTTGTTTAACCCTTAAAGTTCCTTCACTATATTTTCACCGAAAACACTTCAAAACTACCATTTCTAATACAAGAAACACATTTTTGAATAAAATCATTTTTTGACACATATAACCATAGGATCTTGTAGTATGCTCACTTGAAAACACGTGTTAAAAATTTCAGAAATTTCCACTGCATGAATTGCAAGATATAAGCATTCAAAATCCACATAAATCATTTTTTGGACCTAATGAAAATAGGGCAGCTACACTTCACAAGCTCATTTTTCTATGAAAGAATGTTCAAAATGGTGGTACTCCTTGGATTTTTTTTCCTAAACAAATTGGTCACATGCTTGAATAATTCTTGGAAAAATTTCACAGCATTTGGAATTGTACAACACATAGGAAAAAAAATAGTAAGTAGAAAGAAGTAAAGAATGATTCAAAATTCAAAATTGTTAAGAATTTAGTAGTTGGCGCTTGCTATGCTACGCATTCATCATTAGAATTTTATTAGAATTTTTATGTATTAGATAGAATGCTGAACAAAAATTTCAATAAATCTTCAAATAAAAATTACTAAAATCTTCATATAATTTTTTTATAAGTAAGCATATATTGAAATGTACAATAGAAATGTATTGAATGATGAATGAATATATGCGATGGTGAATACTGTAAAAGATACACATTTATTATAATGCATTCAAAATTTGACTCAATTGTTACAAACAATGGCAACCCAAAAACTTAGTGAATTGAAAAGAAAAACTCGTAAATCTCAAAAACTTTGTGAACTTAATTGTTGTGAAATCCAAAATCGCTTCAATTGAACAAATTTCTCAAATCATTTGGTAGTAGCAATAGAAAATTGAAATCATAAAAGTTCAAAGCTCACAAAAGCACAAAATCATAGAAGTGCAAAGAAGTATAAAGCCAAGAGAAGCAATGGAATTGCTACCTCTATAATATCATCCTATGGATCTTCTTTAATATCACCTCAATTGCAACAACTATATTATTTCTATAATATCACCCTTTGTAAAAAGTGACATTACAAAAGTGATTGCAAACTACTACTCAATTTCTGTAATATCACATTGTGTGAAAATACGATTTCTATATATACATGATTGAAAATATTTTTATAAAATATTTAAAATAATTATTTTAAAGACTTATTGAAATCATTATCATGCATTCTATTCAAATATACCAAAATTTTACTAATATGTGATATAATGAATGCGTAGTATAGCAAGCACGAGCCTCTAGTATTAATGGTAGCATTTGTGATATTACAGAGGGACTTATGATTTTAGTAGTATAATTGAAAAATGCCAATCTCAATAGTTGTAATAATCAATCTACATCCTATGATTTTATTTTTTTTCAGAAAATATTGAAAATAGATAAGATAAAGGACTTTAAAGTTTATTTTAGAGTAGAGAATTCATAACCACCCACAAACACAAATTGCTCATAACTTTCATCTCATTGATCAAAATGGAATGATTCAAAGCTTTTCATGTACATATAACTTTAGAAAATCAATTTCAAATTTTTGTTTTCAAAAAATGTGATTTTTACTAATCTGCCCGGATTGCCCAGATGATGAAAAATGTAACATATTTAGCCATAACTTTTAACTCCTATTTTCAAATGTCATGAAATTTGGTACATATGAAAGATATTCCTCGTCCCCACCTTCTATTAAAATTTCAACTTAAAATATGCAAACCTCTAGTCACATGTATTTGGTCAAAATTTCTATGCTGCCCAAAAAATGCATGCTAGTCCTTTAGGAGTTAAAAACAATTTGCACTTCAATGTACTAAATAAATAAATAAATAAATATGCATACATATACATCAGTTTTATACTTAGAGTGTACTTATTTCCTCACTTTAGCATCAAAAACCTCACGAAAGCAATTTAAACTATTTTCGTACAACATCTTGAATCCAAGATGAAGACTTCGTCAACATCAAAAGTCTATTGCATTTCCGGCCACACACGCACTCTAAAAGATCTATCAAGATGAAAAGTAGTCAATATGAGAAGTTGTTTATTGCATTTGGACCCATACACTAGTACTTAAATGTCTATCGAGTTGAAAACGTTGCCAACATCATAAGCTAACTTATTTATTCCATGCCAACCCATGCATTCTACAATGCCTACAAAGCCGGACTTTGTGTCCCGGTTCCCCAAAATAAATAAAAATATCTGCTACTTAGAATAGTGGAAGGAGTAGGAGATATTCTACAATATCATCATTCTAGAACAATGATATTGTACTAAGCTCTTGTACTTCTGCTTGCCATCAAGGCCCTCATGCAAGGTGTGAACAAACAGTTTATTGGCTCCTGCATGGCAATAGAGTCTTGTACCCCAAAGTGTACCCTAATTTCAACCCCCCCAAAATCAGAAATTAAAAAAGAAAAGAAAAGAAGTGTACCCTAATTCCACCATCCCCAAAAAATTAAATATTAAAAAAGAAAAGAAAGGAAGTGTACCCTAATTTCAACCCCCCCAAAATTAGAAATTAAAAAAGAAAAGAAAAGAAGTGTACCCTAGTTTCAAACCCCCAAAAAATACAAAATAAAATATAAAGTGTACCCACCGAGAGAGATGGACCCATTGTAAGTTAAGTACTGTAGAGTTATTCCATCTCTCCCTTGTGCTCCTTGTCTGCTGGACTTTGATTTGGGACCTCAGTCCAATTGAAAACTGGTCACACACAATTGGTGAGATTATTATTGGTAAAGTAAAAACAGCCCATTGTGGGGTTTTTTTTAGTATGTGAGATGTGGGTCACAATGCATCTCTGACATGCCAGTAATGGAGTGAATAGTGCCCTCATTAGGAACTTCTGACTTTTTGAGTGTGAAATTCATTGTAAAAATTGACTTTTTAGGCCTTCCATGATAGAAAATATTTGGACTGCATTAGGTAGTAAGATGAGCATTGTGCATTCAGGTTTTGTTGGTTTTAAGGTAGTCTACAGATTCTTTTGGGTTGAATACTTTAAAAATTTCTAGCAAATTCATACTTTGTCAAAAAATATATATATATAATTTTCAATTGCACTTGTTGTTTCTCACACTTGTACTAATGTGGGAAAAAAATTGAAAAATTTCAGCAATAAGATGATGTCAAACTCCTCATTCTGACCACAATGGGCTGTTTTACCTTAATCATCACATGACACTATTTTTTTTTTCATTTTCATTTTTGAAACAAATGGAACTCCATTGCAAAGTGAAGAGTAAAAAATAGCCAAGCCAAAAGGTATATGTCATATAATACAATTATCATGGCATATGTCACTATGGGCAGGTACAAGCATAGTAATGATACGTTTGCACCTAGTGTTAAATTTGGAACCTTGGGGGCGCTGTTAGAAAGAGAATTGTATGTGTTCACACTTTTATTCTTTAGCAAATGCCGATCCTAGGTGGACAACAAGCTGGCAAGGAAAAAAAACGGTTGTCAAGTCAATAAATGAGGACACTATTTACAAAGTGATGTGAATTCCAAAAATGTTATATGGCACCTCAATCGAGAAGGAAACATAGTTTCTAGTTTGTGAGGAGCGTTGATAGTTAATCGGACTCTAGATGGGCGATTACCAAAGAATAATTGCTACAAACTAGGAGGTATTGTTGGTGGAAATTCAAAGGCCACTCACAATTTTTGATTAGAAAAGAGAAGACGAGCTTTTGATATACAAGAGGGGTGGTAGGAAGTAAAACAACCCATGTGCGATGTGTAAATGAGAATTAGTAAAAGTTCAACTGCTCATAGGTAAGTCAAATGTAGGAATTGCATTTGAAGTAGAATTTTAGACCTCATTTAGGCATAGAAGAATGATTTTTTTTTTCAAAAAACTATGAATGAAGAGAAGTTGGGAAATCAAGTTACCATTCATTTCCATTCTCCAAAAATTCATTTGATATTTAAAGTCTCCAATCAAAACTTATGAACAAATTTCAGTGAGGGTTTGGAAGTGACATTTTCCTTGACAAAATTAAACACCCCTCTCAAATTTGTTCATAACTTTTGATTGAAGGCTCAAAATTACAAATGGATTTTTGGAGATTTAATTTAACTTGATTTTTCAACTTCTCTTAGTTCAATTTTTTTAAAAGGTCTTTTTCTACGCCTAAATGAGGTATGAAATTCTATTCCAAATGCAATTTCAACTTTTTTGACAATGAACATTCAAGCTCTCATCTTCAAATTATTCCATGCCTTTTGAAATTTTATGATAGACAATGGATTTGGTTATAAAAATGATATCCCCACCCAATATTCTCACAATTGTCAATGAGGTGTTCACTTCATATTGCCATCAAGGTTATTTATTTGTAGCAAATGGTCAAGTACCATTGGTATTGATGCTTACATTATTCTCCATGATATGGATGAATTTTTTGGATGAGGTTTGTGAAGAGGAAATGCAGTGATAGCCGTTGTGTGGACTATAGAATATTATATCCCAAGTCTAAACAATCAATAATTTAAAATGATCCACTTATGCCGAACCAACTAAAACAAATGTTTTTATACAACCTATTCCTTCCGATCTATGTTAAAGGTATTATGTTTTTATGAGTATTGTTACCAAACGCTAGGTGAAAACATACCTTAAACTAGAATCTTGATAATATAATTATTGAAAAAATAAAAATAAAAAGTGTTTACCATAACAATGACAATCCTTGAGATCCAATCGTAGACACCATTTCAGGCCAAAAAATCCATATTACATTGTAAGGTAGTCTTGCTCTTAACCCCTAATACACGTAGGAACTGAATGTGGTCTATTGTATTAGGATTTCTACATTGTATCATATATGTATGGTCTCCATATGTCAATTTCCAACTTACATTAGGGATTAAAGCGACCTCTTATAAACTGATTGCATTTGTGTATAGAGAGCTAAACTCCTTAAAAAAATTCCAATAAAATTTTGTTGGAAGAAAAATAGAATTGACATCTATAACTAAGTTATTTCATTGATTTTTGGACCTTCATGCAAAGGTCCAAATAATCAATGAAATGACTGTATTAGTTTATGGAATTAGTTAAGAATTTTTGAAGATGAAAGACAATGGTCACTATAAGAAACCTCATGAAATGTACATTGATGGTATA
Source organism: Climacium dendroides (assembly GCA_950106755.1). NCBI lineage: Eukaryota > Viridiplantae > Streptophyta > Bryopsida > Hypnales > Climaciaceae > Climacium > Climacium dendroides. The sequence continues at coordinate 18,940,590 of OX467083.1, forward strand.
TTGAAGAAATAAAATGTGCTTCTGTGTTAGTGGTCACTTTTAGAGGCTCATCCTAACTATTGGAAAGGTATTACGCTTTGTTAGATATCGGAGAAAGATTCATTAATTAATTCCAAGATTGGAGGAGATAAAGAGCCATATAAGACTCACAATTTTGTTCACTGTAGGGATCTATTTTAAAGATTTAGAATCTTAAAGATTCGTGCTTCACTACAACTTGCCTTGTTGGTAAAGAATGTTATGATTTGCTAGATGTCTTGGAAGGACTTATTAGTTAGTTCCAAAAGTGGAGGTGGTTGAGGAGCCATAGAAGACCAATAATTTTGTTCATTGTAGAGGGCCTATTTTCAAGGATCCAGAATGTCGAGGACCCTTATCTTGCCTTGCCTCACCTCATTGGCAAAGAATGTAACCATGCTTGAAAGGGATTATGTTTTGCTAGATATCGAAGGACTTATTTGTTAGTTCCAAAAGTGGAGGTGGTTGAGGAGCCATAGAAGACCAACAATTTTGTTCATTGTAGAAGGCATGTTTTCAAGGATTTAGAATGTTGAGGACCCTTGCCTTGCCTCGTTGGCAAAGAATGCAACCATGCTCGAAAGGGATTATACTTTGCTAGATATCGAAGGACTTATTAGTCAATTCCAAAATTAGGGGTGGTTGAGGAGCCATAGAAGACTGACAATTTTGTTCATAGTAGGGGGCATGTTTTCAAAGATGTAGAATGTCAAGGACCCTTACCTTGCCTCACCTCACCTCGCCTAGTTGGCAAAGAATCTAACCATGCTCGAAAGAAATTATGCTTTGCTAGATACCCGGAAAGGACTTATTCCTTAATTCCAATTGGGTGTGGCTGAGGAGCCACAGAAGACTCACAATTTCGTTCACTGCAGGGATGCAGAATGTAACTTAAGAGGCCCCTGCTTTGCCTCGCCTTGCCTCGTCGCTAAAGAATGTGGTGTCAAAGGTCAACTGCGGTTAGCTGCACAACGATAAGTCACATGGACCCTAAGTCGTTGGGATTAATCTTTTTGACCTCGACTTCAACGGCGATTCCACGCAGGAATGCAGCCCACATTTAAGGAGGAGGAGATCATCGGCACTTGCTGCCATCCCTTACGTGGCCTCACCATTTAAACTAAGCAGCAGCAAGCAGCAACAGCTACTCCGCGCTTTCCGTCTTTTTGTTTTCTAGGTACCAAACAGGGAACCGCTCCTGCCTCCTGCCTACCACTCAGGTCTTTGTTCTCCAAAGACGGGCCCAAAGAGCAAAAATGGAAATATGCCTCACCAGCGGCGCAGGAGTGCTTATGTGCTGTCACTCTTTTCTTTTCACGCTCGCAAAAACACTTTCGAATTTTCACGCAAGTGAAAACAAGCCCCAAAAAACAAAAAATCGAAAAAATGACGCAAGGAGCACATGGCTGAGGATGGCCGGGAAATAATTACCAAGTGCACTTGCAAGTGTGGCGGTCGTGCGCTGACTGACCATAGAGACAGGATTGGGAAAATGCCTGGCCTCTAGTTTCTTTTCTATTTTCTTTTGAAGTTTTTGTTGTTGTTGGAGGAAACACATGGACAATTTCTATAGATAAGAGGAAACAGTACAAGGACCACGTCTTCTGACGGAAGCAATTTTTTTTTTCTCTCTTCCTCGAAGGAGCGTGACAACTGAAGAATATTCGACTATTAGATAGCCTGCCACTCACGATGGGGAGAGACACTTCTCGTGGCTTCCTGAAGAATGCAGATGACGCTTGGTATGTTAAGTAGGGAGTACAACATTTCCAACACATGCATCAATACAAACAATATAAACATGGAACAAAAAATATGTATATTCAACTACAGTAGTGGTCTCTTAACAACTTATCAACTTTGGGGCTCGAGAAGAACTTCTTGAAAAGAATAGCCTCGGGACTAGTACAAGTCCCCATGCTCAAGAATCTCCAAGAGCTTCTTTGAGTGTGTATGGTTGGGATTTGGCATGGGTTGTGAGTGGACAATCAATATTCCATCACTTTAGAGTGGTCATTGCTTTAGAGAAGTTCACCTTAGAGAAATACTATTGTTGATTTCTAAACATATGGCGTGAGAGGACAACCAAGATTCCATCATTCCTTTAGAGAGGCCATTGCCTTAAAGGAATTCACCGTAGAGAGAGTACTATTGTTGATTTCTAAACACAAAGTGAACTTGATACATAACTTTATTTACCAATGAGGCTGGCAAGTCCCTTTTGCATCCTTGTATTGAAAAGGGATGCCCATACAATGAATGAAATGGTCTCATATATTGATGGCCCCTTGGGCAACCCCAATCCTAGAAGTAACCGACAAGTTCCTCCCAAGTATTTAGCAAAGCATAATATCTTTCGAATATGCAGAGGACCATTGTATGGATGTACTATGTTATGTATATTCATAAAAAATGTTATGAAGAATTAATAATGCTTAACATTTAACATTTCTTTTTGAGGATCTAAAAGGAGGGTGAAATTTTGTAACATATATAAGATTGTAATGCTTATTGAGGTGATAAATATAGAGGATCATCTATTTTCGTCACTCCTATAAGTGTTACAACCTTTAAAGCATCAAGTCAACATAGAATAAACTTATCAATTAGTACACAAACAAAATTTAGATCCTTCTCCACAATAATAGAGAGACTTGCATGCTATAAAAATTTGGCATGATTGTAAAATGTCATGTTAAGATTCACCTTCCAAAAATAGAGCAAAATAGGTTTTATTCTACAAATTTTATTGCAATTTAAAGCTAAAGAGGGCAAAAACAATCCTTGCAGCTCTTCACTTTATAATGGGTGGTCACTGTGCATTGAAATGAAATCTTGTTCCCATTGTGTTCCATCTTGTCCAAATTTCAAAAATCATTTAAATTTGAGGAATATATATTGTCTAGCTCAAATTCATTTGTTTCAAAGTTACAAATGTCGTAATCATTCGCAAAGTTCATGTGTTGTGCAATTCTTGTTTGGTATTTCCGACATGGTCACTATTTGTTTTTTGAATATGCTTTTTGTGTAAATGGCATGTTTATTCCAATATGCAGTCCTCCTTCTATCTCAAAATAAGACTAGTGTTTCCTTTGTAAAATGTCAATGAATGACAAGGAATCTTTCTATTTAGGACAAAAGTATAACAATTCATCCTCTAGATTTTGTATGAAAACGGAAGATCTTCTACAATAGTTTGTTTTCCAATGAGTGCTTTTTCATTTTTTTAAGCCAACAATTCACATGGAACCCAAACAAATGATTTCCACGGTGACCGGCTCGTCCTTTAAGGGTTAAAGACAAGTACCAAGATCAGCACCAAGTGAATCAATACACAATTCTCATCACTTTATAATGATCCACATCCACATCCCCAAATCGAATGTCTTGGAGATGTGAATCTCTATAGTACCAACACCTAAGTGCATCAAAATAAAATTTTGAACATGGTTCCTATTCAATCTTGCACTATAAAACAAGCAAAGAAACGGAAACCAAGAAGCCAAGGAAACAAGCAAAAAAACAAAACAGCCACACAATTAGACACAAAACACATGGCTGACGATGCCAGGCTTCAATTTCTTAACAAGTGCAAGCGAGCCGCCGTCCGTCGTTGCGATCGGCGTGCACTGACCAAAGACAGAATGCGAACTGGTCTTGTCACGAGCACGACGACCGAGGAATATTCAACTTCTAGATAGCATGTCACGGTGGAGGCCGCGGAGCCACCTCCGGCGCTGATGCAATGCTCTTACGTAACTAGACCTAAAATCTGACGGCATTACCAATTGAATTCAGCAGGTTTCCCAATATTCTGTTGAAAACTTTGCATGGGGTCTTGCTGGTAGTCCAAACGGAATTTCAGATTCTTGTAGAATACATTTTTTTGGACACAATATGAATAAATTAGGAGCGTTGAAAGTGTTGAAAATAGGTGTTTATGTAATCGACACTTATGAATAAAATAGGAGCGTTGAAGTTCGCAGCCGGTCAACCCTAATTGGTCCGATTCTATCCGTGAACAGTGAGATTCCGTTCAATATGACAACCGTGAGCCTAGGCAACAAAGAAATCACAAAAACTCAAATAAAATGGTTCTAAATTAGTTTTTTTTATAGAATATATTCTTATTTATAAAAAAATCCCTAATTCATTTCATTTGGACTATTGATGTGAAAGTTACAAAAAAGTCTTATTTTCTATGCAATTGGAGCATCTTCTTGAAGAAATTATATATAGGAGTCTTTTTTTAACTCAAATTTTACAATACTCACTAAGAGAATTGGTCCACATGATTTGGATATTTGTTGAAATAGTTGAACCTTTAGGATTGACATGATCAATTCCATTTTAAAACTACTGACACTTCAGGATTTTTTTTTCCCATTTTGTCCCTATAAATTTTTTTTAATGAAAATCAAGTTTCATTTTATGAATTTTTCTTCCTACACTCTAGTATGACAATAAGTTCAAGAATAGTATGGCAATAAGTTCAAGAATTGTGTGGCAATAAGTTCAAGAATTGTGTGGCAATAAGTTCAAGAATATTATTGACATTTTCAACACGAGAGTTGGCTTGCGTTCAATTCTTTTTTTAGTTCCACCAATTTTTCAATTCCTATCCAAATAAAATAAAAGAGAGTATTTTATGTGGGTGTCTACAACACACGGGGGTTGAATTGAGTTGTATCCCTTTTTTTCCCAAATAAAATAGTCTGGTCTTCCATTCCTTTCCATTTTCCAAATAAAATAAGAGAGAATGTTCTCTAGGAACGTCTTCAACACGGGAGTTGCATCCCTCCGTTTTCTCACTGGTCTTCAATTCCTTTCCAAGTAAAATAAAAGAGAGAAGATCAGTGTTCTGACTTATGTGGACCGTCCTCTGGGCTCTGGCTGCCCCCCGATTTCAAAACAAGCTGAAGCAAGAGGAAAAAAAAACCCACCAAAGGAAACAAGTACACTCCCCGCATTTCCCAAGGAAGAAGAAGATGAGAAAAAAAAGAGAAATTATACAAAAGCTCTAAACAAGTACTTCAAGCACCAGGTGAAACAACACACGGATCTTCTCCCGGCTCCACACTTCCCGATAGCCCCATACCAAGTCTTGACGACGTGGACCACTCCTGCCGCGTCGCTTCCCTTTTTCTCCAATTCAGACAAAGTGGGCACCTTTGACACGCTTTTCACTGACTTCAGTCACAAATCGAGGAGTGTTTCTACGCTGCTGGGACCCAAGTTGTCTGTTGCTCTCGCTCTCGATGACGCGATCCGACCCATGTCCCGCTGTGCAAGTGGCTGCGTAGTGTTTGAGAATAACCTCCCTACACGCGAACTCAAGGACCCATAATTGAAGTGCCACATCCGTTGACTAATCCAGAATTTCCCTTCGGAAAAAAAGGAAGGTCGAAATCTTCCGGATGGCACATGGAAATAGCCCCTGGCCAACACCACCAGGAGCGTGAGCCTAGAAAAGCAGCAGCAGCAGCACTTGCAACAGCACTTGCAACAATTCAAAACAGCTACAACTTGTTGGCTTCAACTTGCATTGCTGACAGTAATCTGCTGACAGTATACTGCTTGCTCTGGTTTCCATGAGTACCACTACGCGTACTACTACACACACAACGTGCATGCGCTGAGATCGTCGACACTTTTCCTGATCAGTTCGTGTGCATGATCGCTGAGGGTTTCGAGTGTTGGGGCTTCGTTTGTTTGATTGTTTGATTGATTGGTTCGTTGGAGAAGTTGGTTTGGCTCTTGTGCGAATCGGAGCGATGGAGGTGACGGTGGTTTCCGGGGTTGTGGGCATAATAGCCCTGGTGGCGACGCTGTGGTTTCTGCAGTCCACAGTGCTGAAGAGGAAGCTGAATTTGCCGCCGAGTCCCAAAGGGCGGATGCCGATCATAGGGCATTTGCACTTGATGGACGACAACGAAGCGGCTCACCGAACGTTCGCAAGGATCAGTGAGCAGAATGGTCCCTTGACCATGATCTATATGGGCAGTCGGCCGACGGTGCTGGTGAGCACGGCCGCCATGGCCGAGCAGGTGTTGAAGCACCACGACCAGGAGTTTGCGTCACGGCCGTTTCTGACGGCCGGCAAGACGCTGGGAATGGACTTCAAGAGCATTGTGTTTGCGCCGTTTGGGAACTACTACAGACATCTCCGGAAAATGTACACTGTGGAGCTTCTGTCGCCGAAGCGTGTGGCTCTCTCTCAGGTACTGTCGCCTTTCCACTTCACAACAAGCTCACAACAAGCTCACAACAAGCTGTACAAGCTGCTACAGTAAGACTCTGTTTCTGTAACGGTCGTTTGATTTGTTTTGTAAAGTTCTACTCAAGCTTCGGTTAAAATGTAGAACCCGGACAACCCCGCCTCCCCCTGCAGAATGCTTAGGCCCCCTAGATGTCTCCCGTTCAAGATGTCTCTAATTATTAGATAACTTCCAGTGGAGGTTACCGATTCTTCATCTGTGCCCAAACTTCCTCAAAAGTTAGCCCCGCATTCAGCAACACGAAGTCTGCTCCCCTTCGATCTAGAGCCAGCATTAATTTCTCAACATGTGTTGGGATCTCACAACAGGGATGCATCCTTCCATACGTGGAGAGAGACTGTCCAGTTCACGAGCTACCTATGATTCTATCCAATTTTCAAGGATCCAATCATACGGAAGGCTCCAACAGTTTTAACCGATTTTGAACCATTGAAAGTGGGAGGTTGTTGATCGCTGTGGGAGGCGTCGGATTTCCAATCAAAACATGATCTTTTTTGACGTTTGGAAAGCCGTGCTTGTCTTTCGCCACGTCGTGCTTTAGGCTTTATACTTCGAAAGCGGGTCATGCATGAATACCGGACTTTGAGTGCTTGCTCGGTGCGTTAAGATGCACTTTTGAGGTGCTCGGATGGGTTCCTAGTTTCGCAAGATCAACTGAGCTTGAAAATCTAGGATGTAGATCTGGTATTTCAGACATGCGCATTGGTTCGAAGAACAGGGACTTTCGGGACTACCGGTAGCTAGTATTGCGCTTCAGTCTTCATTCGAAAGATCGTGTAATTCTGAGCTATAATCTCTTAAAAACGTTGAAATTAACTTCGAGCGTCTTTCAATGCCGTTCTTCGTCACTATGGATGGTTGTCTCAAACCGCTTCAGTTCCAGCCAGGCATCTCAAATTGCTCTGGTTCCTAACTGTGAATCCTGCTCTCGAAATTGAGGAAAAGTATAGCAGTAAAACAGAGTCGGTAGGCACAACTTTAGTCAATCTTCCTCTGCTTCTTTTTAGTTTTTTTATTTCTCAACCTCCCCCAGCTGTCTCGGAGTCCAAACTTGAATTCAAATTTTCTAACGATGATCACATGTTTGTGAATAATGAGTTCCTGCGCTTTTCCCAAATGTGCACACCGGGTCCTCATACTGGTTATGAGCAAGCTTCGTGGGAGCGCTTGTGCTGAATGAGTCAATTTATATACAGCAATGTCACGAATAGACTGTTTTATTATAATTTTATTAATTTCTTTTGGGGGAAAACTGTGGTGCAGGTGTTGAGACAGATTGAGGTCAAGCATGTCATGGGAACCGTGCTGGATGAACACCAAGCGGGAAAGCCAGTGAACATGACATCCATTCTTCAGGAGATGGGGATTGATAATTTGGTGCGCATGATTTTTGCGAAGCCCCACATGGGTGACACCGAGTGCCTCACCCGGGAGGAGATGACCACCTTGAAGGGCGTGGTGAAGGAGGCTGTCAATTTGGCTGGCGTCATCTACGCCGGCGACTTCATTCCCCTGCTTGACATCTACGATTTCACGGTACGATCCTGGAGTCCGTTTCCTGATTACTTAAACAAGGATATCTTATATGAACACTTTAATCTTGATTCCGCTCGCAGTCAATTTTCATCACTACTTACCATATTCATTAGTGGTATGCATTTCTCGGTTCCTTTCTATAATCTAAGACACATGACAATAGAAATGGTGTTGGTGCCTGTTGATGTATTTGATCTGAACATGTTAGTAATTTCATTTTTCTATGATGGAAATTTTTGTCATTCTTGAACCGATAATGTGAGAAGCTGACTGAACAAGGTGTGTTTCCATGGTTGCAGGGCCACAAGGCGAAGCTAAGGAAGTTAGCAGCCAGGATGCTCGAAATCTCCATGAGTTTAATCGAGAAACACAAATCCAACGATACCAACGTGGACTCCGACAAACTGAATTTGGTGGACATTCTCCTCTCCCAACAAGGAGAGTACAAGCTCCCCGATCACGCCATGGCTGGCATTCTCTTCGTAAGTCCTTTCCCCAAAGTCTTAACAATTCGATAAGAATGAACTAATTGCATCCCTTCACCAGAACAAAGATCATACGCATTTCACCCCCAAAGCGATCAGTTCCCTATTTTCAGTCCCCAGTGATAATTTCCATTTTCGTTATTTCGAAATAGAAGTGACAGTTTCTTGCTGGCCGACTCAATCATGACACAATTTGTAAGGACGAGCACCAACGCACCTGGTCAACTCCTGGGGAACTCATGAACCAAATCTGCAAAAATTTCTCTAAAGTGTCGAAAGTGCCTTTCCATTCAAGTGCCTTTAGCAACAGGCACATGTGCACAATCTAGCACCATGTAACTAAAAGTGGAGGCTCCATTAACCGTACCGTACATTTGATGCTCTATTCTCCGTACAGCTGTACTTTGATTTGTGTCAAGTGTGTTAACACTTGATCTAGTGACATTCCGTTTTTGGTAATTGATTTTGAACTTAACACAGAATGAATGTGCGGAATTTGAGATGACACAAGTCTCTAGATTGTTGAAGGCAAAAGACCCAAACTTCCCCTGTATACTGTATGGAACCTCTCCCTTGCTGTACGGTGAATGGAAACTGTACATTACCACACGCAATAGGGGAGCAAAAAATTAGTCGCTCTCTTCGCTTCTTAACACGTTGTGGTACCCTGATTTGCAGGATTTCATCATAGCAGGCAGCGACACCACCTCGGTCTCCATCGAATGGGCCATCGCAGAGCTTCTCCACTACCCCGAGTTCCTGAAACGCGCCCAAGATGAGCTCGATGCCGTCGTCGGCAAATCCCGTCTAGTCGACGAGTCCGACATCAAGAACTTGCCATTCTTACAAGCCTGCGTGAAAGAGCTTTTCCGCCTTCACCCTGCTGCTCCTCTCGGCATTCCCCACTACAACTTAGAGCAAGCAACCCTCGCAGGCTACGACATCCCAGCTCGCTCCACCGTGATGCTCAACTTGTGGGCCATTGGACGTGACCCTGCTTACTGGACCAACCCCTTGGAGTTCAACCCAGACAGGTTTCTGAAGAGTGATATCACCATGATGGGGAGGGACTTTCAGTTGATTCCGTTCTCCGTGGGCAGGAGGCAGTGCCCTGGCGCTGGGTTAGGCTTGGCCGTGGTGCACCTGGCGGTGGCGAGCTTGTTGCATGGGTTCGACTGGATGACTTACAATCAGAAGGCGGAGGAGATCGATATGAGGGAGAAGCCGGGACTGGTGACACCAAGGATGACGGACTTGGTGGTCAAAGCGGTGCCACGACTGCCGCTGGAGCTTTATCAGGGTGGCTACGTGGCCCTCAATGGCACCCATTAGGGTTACATTAGGGTTCCGAACATTACTTAGTTAAACATCGGTTTTAGGGTTTAGTTTACACCGCTCTCATGGAAATAAAGTGATACTGTAGGGGAGTGCCAATTCGTGGATTCTGAGAGCATATTGGATGGGTTCTTATTTTTTTAAGGTGATGACCTGAGAGCTGAATTTCTGCAGAGGATATGACAGTCGTTAATTGTAGGATCTGATGATAGCCCATCAGTTTTTCAAGTCATCACTGTCGAGGTTGAGTGAAAACATTAGTAGCGATAAGCCGCTGCAAGTGCGGCATTGTATAGTGATTATTTCTGAAGTGAATGATCCGGTTCACAAGTACTTGACTCTGTGTGGGTTATCAATGGCGTGTCAGTGATGGAGAATTGTCACCTAAACAAGGTAGATTTGTCAAACTTTATTTTGAAAGCTGTTGATGTGCACATACATTATCGGACATAATCGTTCCCTCTTACAGTCTTAAATGGCATGTTTAAGGGATCCCATTTCACCGTATTTTACAGTAGTAGAGCTCAATTTGATGGAGAGAGATTCTCAAACTAATCAGGCACATATTCTCCGAATATGTGCCTGGCTATCAAGCATGTGAATCAACTTTCATCATCACGTTGAATGATCGATAAGGGAGGACCAAGCAGAGCCGCACACCCAACTTGTGAGGTGTAGTGATTTCCAACAAGAACGAGGCCGGAACAGATTTCCAACCGAAAGCTTGCAATTTGTTTTTTTCTCCTTTTCAAGAATGGGACTAGTTAAGGTCATGATTCATGTACCATAGTAGTTACCAAGAAAGTAGAAAGTACTGAGTGGGAAAACAATTCTTGAATGATGGAATTGGAAGACTATATGTTGGACATGGGTGGAGACCAACTTTTGGCTTTTGGGTGGAGACCAAATTCATAGTAATTTCAGTTCAAACGATAAAATTATCAAATTTCTGGCAATCCTCGTCATTCCTATCTCCGCACCTCCCGAAATATTTGCTCCACAATTGCTTATTTGATCAGTTATGGGTGGCTCCGCTACAATCGTCTGTTGATGCAGGATAAAAAGTCTTGGTTGTTCTGGTGATAAAATGGAGCGGAAACATACACTGTACCTGGCCGTCGGTTGGGTTGATGCCGCTTCAGGACAATTGAATTGATAGTGCACAGTACAATTTCCCTTGTTTGATTCGCTTGCTTTTGATGCCCCAAGGAATAAGCAAATGCTGAATTACACATGTGATTAGTACTGTGATAATTATAGAAGCGTCGTTACTGATTCCCAGGCTCCTACTTCCCAATTTTTCTTTCCGGACAGGCGCTCGTAGTGGCAGATGAAAACGGCAGACATAGAAAACGTCCGGGGAAGTTGGCCACCAATTTACTGAAGCACACCTCCAATCGACGTTCAAAGGGAATGTACTGCTCCTGCCAATTTGCTGGACCTGTCATGCCGATATGCACGTTTGTGAACCACCCTGAGTGTAAGTAAGTAACGTACTTGGAGAAGCTCCGGCCTTCGCATCCGGTTGTGGCGACTGTCTGTTTGGTTTGCATTGGGTGAGGTACAGTCGTGTGGTACCAACTGCCGGAGTAACTCTGTCTGTTCATACAGGTCTTGCCAAGTGGGAGGGAGCGGGTGGTGAGTTAACTATCAGCAGAACTCGGTGCAGCTGGCTGGCTGGTTTTTCAGGAGCTTCAGGTCCGTAAAGCGCCCATTTAAGAGCTGAAACTGAATTTGAGGAGGTGAGGAGGTGAAACTTCTTGAAATGTTTCTCAGTAAAATTTTCTTGAAAGACAATTGAAATTGTCATCAAACCCAAGCCGTTTCATATTTTTTGGAGCTCTATGGAATTAGTTATGAATTTTTGAAGTTGAAGTGCAGTGATCACTAAAATTGTCCACAATGAAAAAGAAACATGTACAGTAGGGTCCAAAAATAATTTGAATTCTGGATGTGTTCTTCTGTGCTTCAAAAATAGCTACATTCAATTGCATGTACCTACCTCAATATGTAATCTTTTTTTACCAAATTAATTGCAACTTGTGAAGCCATTAGTGACCTTTAATCACCACATGTTAATCATGAGCAAGTGTCGGAAATTAAAAGATTTGGCTGTAATTAGTAAATTGTGTTGTCAAGAGCTCAAACATGCATGTTCTCTTCTAGAGCTCCTAGCACCACTTCATTGCTTTGATGACATGTATTCATTGAAAAGTTTAATGTATAAAGCTCAAGATTACAACATAGAGTGTCATTGAAATGGAGATTGGCTTGCACAGATGAGATATGGTGGCTTGAAGTTGTTTTACAGGCAGTTTGGATAGGAGCATTGGAGTTGCCTTGTTTTGTTTTGTTAGTGATTGAATCTTTTGATTTTCAAATTGTGCATTGGGTCTTTGAGAGGTACCATGCCATACAAAATCTTGAGTGATGAGGAAAAGAGTCACATCGTGGGAATGCATGAGGGTGGAATGAAGAGTTCAAACATTACATCTCTGTTGAATGTTCCATGGTCAATTGTTTCTACTATCTTGACAAATTGGAAGATCCGAGGGAGTGTAAAATCTTTGAAATCTCAGTGTGGTAGGCATCGAAAGTTGAGTGATCATGATACTAGAGTGCTGGCACGCTATATTTGAGATGATAGAAGACAACCATTGTTGGAATTATCAAGCCTATTGAATGTGAGTCGTAACACAACACGGTCGTATTTACATGACTTGGGTTTTAGAAATTGCATTGCACCCAAGAAACCATATCTTAGTGAGAAGCACAAATTAGATAGGCTTAAATTTGCCCGTGCTCATGAAAAGTGCAGTTCTGAAGATTGGTGCAATGTTATTTGGTCAGATGAGTCATCATTTGAAATTGGTAAAAATTTGTGGCAAATTAGAGTGTGGCGAAGATCATATAAAAAATATGTGTGGAATTGCATAGCTCCAACTTTTAAGAGTGGCCGTACTTCAGTGATGGTTTGGGGTGCATTTACAGGCTTTGATAAATGCCCTCTTGTTATTATACCTCTAGACAAAAGAAAAGAATAGTAAGCAATTTTGTAACCATTGTTTATGAGGCAACATTAAGTGGATTTTACTTTTTACATGATCACCCTCAACAATTGAAACTTATGGAAGATGGCACTCCAGTCTACCGTAGCTCACTTCCATTGCAATGGAGACAAGCTCATGGTATGGCAAAATTAATTTGGCCTACAAACTCTCCAGATTTGAATCCTATAGAAAATCTATGGAAGATTGTCAAGGATTTGTTACAACATTGTCCTAGACCAAGAAACAAGGAGAAAATGGCACAAACCATTCAATCAACATGGGATACAATATCTTTGGAGCAACTCCAAACCTTGATTAGAACCATGCCTAATAGACTGCAAGGAGTTATTTCAACAGGAGGTAGTAGCACTAGATGGTAGATACTATATTATGATTATTTTCTTAAATGTATGATTTTTTTACTTTTGTAATGCAAATTTTTCATATAGTCAAAGTAGACTCTATTATCTTTCCAACACAATTTACGGTTTGTGAATTGATGAATTTTTGAGCCTACAAGAGGTTTTCAAAGTTTGCAGTTTTCATTCTTATTCACCTCTAAGCCAAAAATTCGAATTATTTTTGGACCCTATTGTACAAATAGTGTGTGCTTGTAGAGGTGGACGGTTTTAGAGCCCAAGCACTTTATGGACCTCTTACCTTATGTTAACCCCCAAGTGCTTAGAGCAAATTTAGTGAAATCCAAACCTTTTCGACTTCATTTTACTCAAGCTTTCTCCCTAGAAGAGATCCACATAATCCAACCGTACCGATTGATAGTCAAGAGAGACCCAAAGGTGTGGAGAAAAGAACATGTCTTTTGACTATACTATTCAAAAGATTATAGTAATCAAACAAGAATGTTTTTCAAAATGGAAAGGCCAGATTTTGGCCTCTGGGGCACTTAGGGTTAAGTGCACCCATAATGGACACTAATAGCCACTAGTTGAATAAACTTATTATTAGTAAACGATTAATTTTGATTGGAATTTATAGACAAGTGTAAGAGGATTTCAATGTCCTTTGGCATGCATTACTTGGATATTGTACAAAGAAGTTATGAAATTTCAAAATTATAATGTCTCACTAAGTATATTCAAAATTGACGTTAGAGTCTCTTTAATATTGCGACCCTAGTAACACCTTACAACTCTAAAGGCCCTTCACATCACTACTAACATACATTCTGTATATGACATTAAGTATGTCACCCCACTCCATCTTAGGTTCATTGTATATTTGCTACTATTACTTCGTAATAACCGCTCTTGAATGTCACCTCACTCCATCTTAGGTTCATTGTATATTTGCTACTTTTACTTCGTAACTAATTGAGACTCATAACTCAAAATACATCTAGAATGGCTTAGCAAAGAGCAAGACTCCATCCAACCAATGTCACAGGAACCTCTCACTCCTAGCCCTTAAGTATCCCGACACCACCAAGACACTACCAACTTTGAACAACCATAATTTCTAGCCAATTAGTCCAAATCATGTGTTCTTTTAATCATTGAAAGCATCTTCTCAAGGGCTTTTCAAGCATATAAGATACTCTACCATAATCACTTAATTTAGGGTGCTATTATACCCTATTTGCTCAGAAATCACTCATTTCTTCCTTTTTACACTTTTGCAAAACTTGGGAAGTCATCCTCAAGGTCTCCTTTGCTCACTAAGGCACTTTGGATACCCCAAAGAGATAGGGATGTGATACCTAGGCTCTAACTCATATTTTAAATGTGTACATTTTTTGTCATCCCTATCTAGGTCTTAATATCATTTTTTGATTTAAATATAAGTATTGCATTATAAACAGTGATGAGTATGGGTGCAAAATACCTTAGACACTATTGAAATGCAATTCAAAATATTATTCTTTGATAGTTGTGTTTTAGTTTCTATTAGTTGGGCAATTGAAGAAAGTATTCTTAATTGTTATTCAGTTGCTCTCCCTTAGGTAAGGTAATTCATGAAGAATAGGAGAAGCAAGGTTGAGATTTTTGGAAAACTATTTTAAAAATCAAACTTGAGTTTTTTAATTGTTTTAGTTTAACAAGAAGACAAAGCTATTCCTAAAATGTACTTTCCCACTCAACTCACATAGAATTGAAAACATTGTGGAACTTGCACTATAAGAAAACTGTGTCTGCCTGGACATCCAGCCAAAAACGACGTATGTCCACGAAAACACGATACATCGCAAAAGACGTTGGGGTGTCAGGCCGAAAAAGTAAAGATTTTGCTCTGATGTCTTCGATAGCATTGCTAGATTTCAGTCACAGTATACTGATGATATGAAAAACAATGATGCAATGTAAGACATCCAGGTGGACACCAGATGTTTCCAAGGATGTTCACAATAACATGTTCAGCCACGTCACCATTTTTGGTCAAACTTAGCTCAGAAGTTGATTTAGAATTTTGTTGCGGTCAGAGGTAAAGTGACTGCCCAAGGTTAAAAAGAAGACAACGGGCAGGTGGTGACTTCTAAAAGCTTGAATTGACAAAGGCAATTCAAGTCAAGAAAGCTTAGAAATTCATTTCTCATTCCAACAAAATTTGGAAATTCACTTTAGGTGTATTCATACAAGACCCAAATTTTAATCAAATCAAATCAAATTGGAGGTGCACATTACCAAATAAAGTGGTTGGAAGATGAATTCTTAGATGACCCTTGTTTTCACCTTCCAACCAATTTTTTTCTCAATGTACACCTTGGTTGCATTGGCATTAGGCAATTACTGCCTCTTTTGAGCTCATTGTGACAAACTGTCACAATGAGCTCATTAATTAATTTTATTCTTATTTACCAACCAACCAACCCCCCAAACAATTCAGAAAACATTTTAAATTAAATTTTTTTTAGAACCTTCCCCCCCCCTCCCCTATTTGTAATTTTCAGAATCAAGTAATCTCACAATCAATATGGGATATCTATTTTTCCCAAGTACATATCCCAATATATACTTATCTGTATATTTGTGTGTATATATATATGTGTGTGTGTGTATGTATGTATTTATATCCATATTCGTATCAGCATATTGTATCCGTATCAGCGTATGCGTATGCGTATCAGTGTATGCATATCAGAGTTTTTTTTGAGATCAACGGTTGTGGGGGTGGTTTGTAATTTTTTTTTTGAAAAATCAACGGCTCTCGTTTTTTTGGAGGGAGGGGGGATGGCAAAACATCATTTTGCCTCTTTTTGGCTCATTGTACACCTTCAATGGTGGATTTGATTAAAATTTTGAACTTGCACAAGTTCAATTACATCAAGAAGGTATATTTATTTATTTACCATTACATTATCAAATACATGCATTTTTACAAGGCAAACTCTCAAATCAAACTTATATTATAAGTCTAATCCTTCTAGTATTACTAATTACTACTTATTGACTTTTACTCACATAGGGAGGTATTCATGGTTATTAGTTGCTATAGAGTCTACTTCTAAATGGAAGTAGGGAGGGTAGCCTTAGCCTAAGGCATAAATTAAATAAACAAAATAACTCTAATAAACTCATCATTTTTTTAAGTTAATAGTAGTATTAATTATGATTACTATTACTAATACTAATTATTAATGATATTATTAATAAGAGCTATTATTATTACTAATTATTAATGATATTATTAATAAGAGCTATTATTATTACTAATTATTAATGATATTATTAATAAGAGCTATTATTATTACTAATTATTAATGATATTATTAATAAGAGCTATTATTATTACTAATTATTAATGATATTATTAATAAGAGCTATTATTATTACTAATTATCCTAAATTTTTGACATTAAAAATTTGTAAGAACATTATCTAAATGTCATAAAATTACAAAGTAACTTGGATTGAATTTCTCTTGGATATTAATAATCTCACCAATTTTTATTTTTCTAGATCTAATGTAAGAACTTATAGGTAGTTTTGACATTTTTTTTGCACAAGTAGCACAAGAGTTTCACTTTCAAAGTCAATTTTCACAATTAGATTTTTTGAAATTAAACAATGGGTCTAGCTTGCTTGCTACAACATTCTCACCATTGTGGTTGTCATGACACATTGTCTATGTAAGATTTACTGAGAATTTAAAATTTCCATTGAACATATACTTCTTAACATCATTTTCAAAATGTTAAACATCTACAAATAAAATGAAATTTTGCACACATATACCCAACCTATTCATAGAAGAATTTCAAATATAATTTCTATATTTATTTATGAAATAAATACAACTTTGTCCCTCTAAATCATGTCTCATCTAATTTTAGAGGCAAGAATAAACAATTTCAATATATTTTTAAATGTTATGATGTTAAAAATGCCAAAGAAAAAAATCCTATAAATTAGTGAGGTAGTAGAATTACAACTAAAGGTAGATATTATTGAAGGTAACTATAAGATCCAACAATAAAAAAAAAATTGGAAGAAATGTTTCTATTTTGTGATAGTTTAAATACAATCAAGTTGATCATAAAGTTCCTCTTGTATTTGTAAACTAGCGTCAAACAAAGGTTTAACTAAGAATAGTACAAAAGAAACACAACACCAAACTCCATCAAACCTCACTTTTGATGCTCCCAAGAGTTTCGTCTTGTGTTTTCCAAACTCCGGCTAATGGTCCCGCATTGCACAACTTTACAATTAACTCTAGTATATATAAAATACAAACCAAGTACATTGTTTAAAGGTATGTTTGCACTAGGTGTTAGAGGTGATGTTTGCAATGTGAATCTAGTTTAGAAGTAGGCTTGAATTCATTCCCAAGTCCCTCTCTAACAACACTCTTTTAATACTAAGTAAGAACATACCTTCAATTAGTTATAGAAATTGTTTCCAAAAGCACTTTTGGACACAAGTCTTTACAAATTACTATAACATAAAGGTAGAACCACCCACCACCTACCACCAACCCATGAGCAATCAATAGGGTGGCAGAAATGCAAGAGAGGCGGAGACTAATTTTCATACATGAGTTCTTGATTTATGACCATCAATTCCTCCATTCTTTTCATGACACATCTGCTTGGTTTGGAGTGTCAAAATGAACAAGAAGCAATCTCTTAAATGAGCAGTTTTGGAGTAGTCTACACATTGAACATGGGTC
This sequence comes from Climacium dendroides, assembly GCA_950106755.1. Lineage (NCBI taxonomy): Eukaryota > Viridiplantae > Streptophyta > Bryopsida > Hypnales > Climaciaceae > Climacium > Climacium dendroides. Next base: position 18,958,416 of record OX467083.1, read on the forward strand.
CAAACCAACTTTTGCCTTCTTAAAATTCATAGTAATTTCAGTTCAAGCAATAAAATTACCAAATTTTGGCAATCCCCCTCATTTCTAACTCTCCACCCGTGGAAATATTTCCTTCGCCTTACTGTACTCCACATCATATCCACAATTGCTTATTCGGTCGGTTATGGGTGGTCACACCTTATGTGAGTTCTTAGATCTGAGTCCAAAGCTAATATTTACCATCCATATATGATTGCAATGACACAATGTTCCACACTTCCACCGCTTCATTGCAACGCAACACCAATAACTTCTGAGTACTCCGAGGAACCCCTACTTGTGTACTAACTTAGCTTAACTTAGCGACGTGTTTAATTTCTTGTTGGGATCTCCTAATCTTGATGTTCTTTATATGAATTTGCACCAGTCCTCCCTTTAATTAAATCCTTTCAAGGAGCACTGACACTTGCAGTCTTTTCCAATTGGCTCCATGATCACCTACTCACAGAAACTGAATTGACACACAAATTGGCCGAGTAATAAGTTACAACAAGTTACGAGCGAGAGGCTCAATGGAGTCCTCCTCGAAGTCATTCAAAGTGGAGGTGCTGACCTTCCTTCGTTGAAGAAACAAGCTAGCGGTGAATCTAATGAATAATGCTGTTGTGTACAGGTGTAGGGAAACTTCTTTATGGTAGAACCATCCATAATAGTCGACCACTTAAGCGATTCCATGCATGTTCTGGTGCAGGGTAAGGCAACGTAAAATTTCTGTCAAGTAAGAAGATAGAAATCAAGGGGATTGCAATTTTCTGGGGTAATTTTATGCCTTGAATTGAAATTGCTATGAATTTTAGAAGCCAAAAGTTGGTCTCAACTCATACCCGATGCATAGTCTTGCAATTCCTAAGTAAAATTCAAAATTGGTATCCAATATACTGTCCGTGAAAACTTGCAGGTTGGAAGTTAGTACCATCGAAACTCAATGGTAAATTGACTTCTATAGTAAGAGATATTGTTCCCCCTGAAACAATTCCTGGTCATACCGTTACACACCGGTAGTCGTGGTCTGGCAGGTGAACCTCAAAACTCAGAATTTTATATATGTAAGGGATGGACCAGAAATAAATTTGAATCAAAATTGACATTCTTCAGTTAAAATGGATAAGATTTGGCTCAATTGTACTGAACGTTGATCAATTCCTGTCATCGTCAATTATGTTAAATTTTCTCGATTCTGGGCACAAAAAATTGTGACATCTCTCTACAGTCTACACCAAGCTTGGACAGGCCTAGATGGGTTTGCGGCTTGCAAACTGCCAAAGTAGAGAAACTGCGCCAAATTAACGAAATTGAACTTTGTTTTGGAAAAATATCTTTTGCAGTACCCCATTTTAGCATTCAAAGGATTACCAAAATAAGTGAAACTTGCTTCCAGACCGAAGAATGAGGGACACAGTCCAATTTGCAGTCGTGTAGGGACCAGGTGCCCATCAGAGGGGCAAAATTAGCAGGAGTGACCTCAATTTGGGAAGTCCTTTTGCCTCGAGGGCGGCCGGGCCACAGTACTACGTACTTAATCTCCCTTGTACATAGCTTCAAACGGACGAGTCCGAGTCAAACCATATCAGACCGGCGACGGCAGAAGATACTTCAGTATTAAATGATCCATAACAAGAAAAGAAAAAACGATTCGCATCAATTCCAACTGAGTACGATGCTCCTTGCTCAAATTCCCTCTTCACAAAACACACGGACAGGCATTCCTAAACAGTGTAGCTTAGGCATTGAAGTTCAAATTGACATACATACACACTTCGCTTATGTTGCAGTGGCGATAACTGTAGAATGCACCGGTATACACATTTAATCTAGTTATGCTCCGACGTACAACACTCAACAAAGCCGTCATAACGACTGCATCAATGCGACCAAGCACAGAGGGCCACATCTGATCAATCAAGAATTGATGGTGTCAATGAATTATTTATTGAAATGTACTAAGGAACTAAGTGATGTTGAAATAATACACCCACGCCATGGGGCTATATACTGGAGTGAAAAAAATGGCTACGTACATCAAGGTGTCAAACGAGATGCAACACTAATTAAACACGATCTTCGGTGAAGGTTCGAGAGGCAAATTTTCCGTTCGTGAATCCCTGTTCCATCCCACGGATGATCCAAATATCTGCACACAAATTTTATGAGGAATCGATCAGTACTAGATATGAAACTACGCAAGGACTCTGCACGAATTGGTATCTGAATAATCGAAGATGGACTAATCTACACTTGTGATCATGGAGAGATCGGATTCAAGCAAAGTCCATCGTAGTTACCTTCTGGATGGCAACAAAACGGCCTAGTCCGGAGCAGACTCCATCATATATTGAGTGACCATCAAAAATTACATCCATGGAGTCGACCGATCGAGCAGGCACAGACTAGTGGTGTCAAAATTGGGTTGTTGTCAAGGGACATGACATGAAATTCGGTCTCCAATGCTTGGAAATGCATGCTTGAAAATGTTTGGAGGTTTGGAAATGTTCCTCAATATGTACAACATTCGAGTCCTGTCATAAGATTGCACCGGCCTCACTGGCCGACCCCAGCAATAGGGGAGGTGGTGTACCCCAAGCCACATGGCCGTTTCACTTCCCAGCACAGTTTGGGTAGGCTGGACGCAAGGGTCGGAGAGTAAGCCTCCAGCTTGTCCAGCAATTCGCTGGCAGTGGGTGCCGAAACCACAATGCTGCGTGCGGAATTGTCGAAAAACTCCTCCTCCAGTTGCTTGTCGAAGAAGGTCAGCAAAGTGTCATAGAATCCGTCCACGTTCAGAAGCCCGACCTGAAAATTAAAAATCATTCAAGAGGCCCGTAAGTGGATATGATAGTGACCACTAGAATATACATCAAATGACAAATCAAATATTGCACCAAAGCTAGCTGCGAACGGTGATAACATGATTCTATTTCAAAGTGTACACTGTACCGGCTTCTTGTGAATGCCCAGCTGATTCCACGTTATCACTTCAACCAGCTCTTCCAGGGTTCCATAACCTCCTGCACATCGCATCAAATTATATCAGTTCAGACAACTCCGATTCATTCACTTTTTTTTCATTAAATCATTCCCGTTCTCTGGTCAATAACCCAGTTTCAGAGTTTTTTGTCAAACAATCCCCTGAAACCAAGGTTTTTACTCGAAAGAAAGAAAGCAGACCTGGAAGAGCAATGAAGGCATCCGCTTGACGAAACATTTCAGCTTTCCTTTGATGCATGTCAGGAACAGCAATGAGTTCCCCCACAGTGTTGCCAGTGATCTGCAATCAGAGAGGGTCATGGTCAGAATATTAATCTAGTCCATCTCAGTGAAATCAAGAAAACGAAAGCGGCCTAGCCTGTTCGGGGAATTATGTCAACCATTCTAAGAGAAAACAGAGTCAACGAAATCTCACGCCCTGTTCAGATGGCCTACCTCTGCACCGATTAGAGCATTCGGAATCACACTGCATAAAAGAAACAGGGAAAGTTCCAGATACCATCAGTCTATGTTCATCCATCGATCGATAGAAGTGATTAAGAATCAACAAATATCAACTCAGTACAAAAGAAGAAATTCACAGGCACTGAACTGAGTGTTCTGTTCCGTTTCAAAAACAGAAAAAAAATGTTTGAGAATACAAGTTCGGGCCTTTTAATGGGCAAGAGGAATTACTAACCCGACCACATGACCACCTCCGGCCTTGACAGTCTTAGCTACTTGACCCATGAGTCCAATGCTTCCTCCCCCATACACCAAATCAATCTTCCGGTTCACCTGAGTGCAATACAAACACTACGTAAGTCACTCACTAACCATCCACCATGTAATTCTCCTTCGAGTACGACAAATACTAGTGAGAAATCCAAACAAACCAAACAATTACAAGGCCAATACAACACCAGAAATTCCGTCTCTTAGCTAGACCATGCATAGCTAGCTAGTTAGCTAGCTTCCTCACAGTGGATCGGAGTTTTAAAATTTAAAATACACGTGTGGCTCCATACTAACCAATTCCCCCCCGAGGTTGAGTGCCTCATTGCTGAACACTCCCTTCTTGCCACTGCTACTTCCGCAGAAGACGCAAATTTTTTTGAACCGCATGGAAGAATCAATCATCATCTTCTCCTTCGGGAGCCCCGCAGTGACTGCAGACGATGCCGTCTCCTTCTCGACCTGCTTGGCACCCATGATACGGTACGCTACGCTACTGAGGATCCACTAAATCCTACTGAGGAGCCACGAGCCGGGCTAGCTATCTACAAGTCGCCCCAAAGCCCACCCCGTCAAGCTTGAAACTCCAGCCCAAACTCAATCCGGCTTCCTACTGAGCCGGCCGAACTCCAGACAATTCTCTGCGCGATCGAAACCAGTGCGTGCCTGAATCCTTGCAAATGCAACAAGCACTTCCCACTAGAAGAACACTACAAGAACACCAGAAGTGCAGGTTCAGTACCAGACATATAGTCTATGGAAATATATGACTTCACACCAAGCACTGAGGACCGAGAAATTTTTTATGATCAGCTCTAGCAACTCACTCCGCTGAAGAACACACTCAGTAGTGACGAAAATCCTGGCAACACAACAGATTGCAAATCGCAGCAGAGTGTAGGATGGCAATGCAGTCGGGAGGAATTGTAGACGAGGAGGCAACGGGGTGAATGCACAATGGTCGCTGGTGGGAGCGGTATATATAGCGCGCTGCCCCGGCGTCGCGTCCGTCGGTCGGCGGGAGCGGGCGCGTGGGTTCGAGGGGCGGTGTGGGGAGGCGCCCAACGGTCGGAAGGAGTTGGGTCCAGAGTTCGAGGCCTTCATTGAAAGCTGCAGCTGTTTTTATGTTTATGTTGGGCACAATGGGCAGGATCCTGAGGCGTCACTTGCCTTGAGTGGTTATTATGGAGGCTTTGGGGTATGGCAGGGGGTGGAGTCTAACTGGCTAAGCTTAGGGGGAAATATTTTATCATTAAATTTATCATTGAACTTCACTTACGGAGTGCCCTTTTCTGGAGTGGAGCGGATCATTTTGTGATTGACTTGGAAGCCGCCTTCGACTGGAATAAATTTGGACTCTGAAATTAATAATATGGAGAATGGGGCTTTGGCCCTTTTCCACCTGGGGAATGGGGAATAATAAGCTAGGGAGGGAGGGCTTGACCGGGCACTCAAACCTCCCAAACCTCCCAATCCTCCATTTTGCCGCTCATGGTAGGAGGTTCATGAATCACCCACCTAAGGGCTGAAACTGAAGTTGGGGGAGCGGAAGCTTCCTGAAATATTTTTGAAATATTTTTCAGTAAATTTTCCTTGAAAGACAAGTGGAATTGGGATCTAATCCAAGTCGTTTCATATTTTTTGGAGCTTTGTGGAATTAGCTATGAAATTTTGAAGTTGAAATGGTATAGGGCTCTAAAATTGCTCACCTCCTAAAATGTATGTTGTTTGTACATTGTGGAAGGCTACAAAAAATAACATGTGTACATTTGAGGAGGTGGGGGCGATTTTAGAGCTTGTGTGTTTTTAGAACCTCCTACCTTATTGGAGTGAATTTTGTTTTGTTTCGGTCTTCAATGATGAAGTCACACTAGTTTAATTTTAGAAGACAAGCATGTTATAGAATATGGAAAATGCTTATTTTAGAAAATCTTCAAACAAACAAAGTAGAAACTACACTTCAAAAGTTTCAGTTTGTTAGTTTTGCTCAAAAGTTTAAATAAAATAAAATAAAATAAAAATAAAAACATTTTAAATGTCAAAATCAAGTTTTATTAAGTTTTAAGGAAAAATAAGCTCAAAGTATTGTATAGGTGCAATTTTTAATCGATTCAACTACGTGGTATAAAATCGAAAAACAATTGATGAGACTTGATAAATTTGGAGTTATTGTAAATAGTGATATTGGTACAAGGCTTTGTAATTGAACTAATTTATATAGTATAATGGAATAGAGGGAATTTAAGTTGATTTCGTGGAATCTAATACCTATAAAAGGATCTTATCAAGTAGTGTTTGACAACATAATACAAAGAATAAACCTCCCAATGCATCCTTTTTGTTACAAGGAGAAAAGAGGTTTTAGGACACTAAGGTCTTGTACTCTATTTTGAGTTGATGCCCTTGACATTCCTTCTACTAAATTCAAAATTATTTTATAAATTTATAACATAGTTTAATAATTATAATGATAAAGTTTTAATTCATATTATTTTAACCCCTAAAGTCCCATTGTCTCCTTAAAGGACAAAATGTATTTAGGGTAGGCTCCTACAATCTCAATATTAGTTATGATTTTTTTTAACTTCTTGTGAAGATAGAAAAATACGTTAGCTTTGGGGGAATATGATTTATATTTCAATTGATCCCTGTGAGGAAAAGTTATAGTGTAGTAAGTCCAAATTTTAATTCAACATGCAAAAAAAAATCCACAAAAATTTTAAATTTAAACTTACATTTTACTCATAAATTGTGTTGCTATCTACATAGGGAGCTTTGATTCATTCCATTTGTATTAGTGATGTGAAAGTTATAGATAATCTTGTTTTGAAGGCAATTGAATCATCTTCTTAAAAAACAACTTGTAAGATTTATTTCTAGAATATTCAATTTTGATATTTTTCCCAAAAAAGAGGTTTATAAGACTAAAATCTCTTGATAGAACAATTGCACCATTGAGATTATTAGTAAGAGTGTTTCAATTCCATCTTAAAGATTTGATTGGTTTAGTTTTCCTTTCAATCTTGAATCCATTTCTACTTAACAATTTTCCAACGAATGAAAATTAAGTGTGATTTTTTATAAATCCTAAACTCTTAAGTCGATTCTTCAACATGAAAAAAAAAATTCAAAATTAGTAGTGCAAAAATTTTAAGCTAAGAAGATTCAAAGTCAAAAAATTTAGCCAAGCAAGGTGCAAAAAACCTTATTTTCTTCACTTTAAATGCAAATATCTTACAATCTACAGTATCAAAGTTTCTACAATTTCTTCCACACATTCTTACACTAGTTTAGTGCAAGATCCCAAAGTTAGGTATGAAAAAAAATGACTTTTTTAATGTTTTGCTCTTAGCAATAGAATTAGTAGCCGTTTTGAGTGGTTTTTGATGAATAAAGGCTCAATGCCTTTAGAGTTTAATGATGATTTGGATTGAAATACTATAGAAAATATTATATAAATATTTTAAAATTTTTATTTTTATTTTTATATTACCTATCTATGTTTATGAGTACTAAATTTGACTATGAAAAATGTGATAGTAACTACATGTATAGTGTTTTTTAATAGTTGATGACATCATTCCATTTCCTAGGATTTTGAACCATAAAAGAGGAGGTTATCTCAAAAAGTGTCATTACAATGAATTTTGAGTATACTACATATCCCACAATTTACATGCATTGCTCACAATAAAATTGATTGATGGATAAGATTTATGAAGTGCAATTTACCTAGCAACAAGTCTTTTTTTTTAAAATTTACTAAAGTGGTGTGCAATCCGGGGATGAAACAATGGCATTTTTTTTTTTCTTTTTTGTATTTACTAAAGTGATGTGCAATCCGGGGATGAAACAATGGCATTTGGGGGTATATATGTGAAAATTTGGCATTCACTTAGTATGTACAATGAAGTCATGCATTAGGAAAAAAATCAGCCATGAAAAAGATTGTTTCCATTTAACTCCTAAAGCTCTGAGGGTGTTTTTTTGTCAAAAATCACTCAAAACTGCACCTTTTGTTGTATTCACCTAAGAAAACCAAAAAAATACCTTTTTGAAAATCTAAACGTAGGATCTTGTACTTAACTTGTTTGAAAACATGTGGTAAAAATTTCATCAAAATTGACTACATAGATTGCAAGATATTTGCATCCAAAATGAAGAAAACAAGTTTTTTTGCAAATTGTTGACTAGATTTTTTTGGCTTTGAATATTTTTAACTAAATTTTTTTGCACTATTGAATAGTTGAGTTGAGAATCTAAGGAAAAAATTCAACAAAAAAAAACTTAATTTTTACTCATTAAAAAATTATTAAGTAGAAGTAGATTAAAGATTGAAGGAAAAACTAAATTGTTAATCACTCCAAGATGAAATTGAAATACAATAATCCTGATAGTGAGATTGTTCTAGAAAGAAAACCTAAAATATATAACGATTTTCTATGAAAAACTGTAAAAATTGAGTTTACAAATGAATCCTATAAGTTATTTTTTCAAGAAGATGCTTAGATTGTCTAAAAAACTAAGATTGTCCATAACTTTTTCATAACTAGTCTAAATAGAATGAATCAAAGCTTCAAATGTAGAAAAAAATATAGAATTTTAGGAAAAATAATAATTTAAAAAAAAATCTAATTTTTGTGTGCTACTCGTTGACTTCCACTTTTGGCTTAATGTGCCATAACTTTTCTTCCGGGCACTAATTGAAATAAAAATCATATGTTCACAAAGCTCTCGCAAAACCACACATTCACTAAAAGTTTCAAAAACATTCAATACAAATTGAGACGATAGGAACCTACTTGACCCAAATTATCCCCTAAGGAGACAAACGGTTCTTTAGAGATCAAAGAGTTTTCCTTAATGGAATTCACAACCCCTTTTGAAGGATTGTAGCCACTATTCATTATCAATGATCAATATGGCCACCAATTTTTTTTAAATATACATAAATTATATAAAAATAAAAATAATTTAAAAAATAGTTTGATGTAGTCACGCTCATGCCACATCAAATTCCAAAATTTTGTAATTTTATATTTATTCTAATATGATTTTTTAAAGTATATTTTTAATTATTGATTTCATTTTAAGTATCTTATATTAATCTAACCTTGTAGTTCATTGGCCAATTTTTTTTTTCAAATTTTTTTTCTGCCAATGCTCCTTGCTATCTAGAAGCTCATGTCCCCTTTAAGGGCTCATTTTTTTCCTAACGTATTTTTAAACAACAACCATGAAAAAATATGGCCATTATGTAATCTTGATGTAGTGAACATTTTAGATTAGAAAGACGATCATTAAAGATGCATTTTCATTAATCAAGGAGTGATCTAGTGACATTAGTGAACTTCAAGGAAAATAAATCCAAAACTTCGTAAGAAATTCATATTTTATCAAGAAAAATAGAATATCAATTCTATTACTTTATACATTCATCTTTATTTGTGTGAATTCTTTGGATTGATACTTCTTGAATATTCTAAGGGTCCAAATCAAAAATCAATGCCACGATGTAGTGTCTTATAATAGCATCAACATGCACCCAAATGTGTCATCTTGCTTTGGAGAGATATAATTCATACTAGTATAATTAGAAGGATTCCAAACTTCACATCTTATAATTGTTATAATGATGAGCACTAGGTTCTTATTTTCCCCCAATTTTCTTTGGTTTGGTGTGTTGAAAGTGTCTTTTATTTGTGAGACATCCACACAACCTATTAAAATTAGCTCATACCGTGACCTCAAATATCATTCCTTGTAGCTAGGATCTTGATTAGTTTTTAGAACTTTGATCTCACTTCCTTGCAATGTAATCTTGAAACTCTATTGAGGACTAAAAGTGTTTGATGAATGTGCTTGATGAATGACTTTAAAAGAAAGTCCAAAAATGAAGAATACAACTATAGAGCCATCCCTTTTCTAACCACTACCCACTTCCAATCTATAGGCGGTTTTCTTTTTGTGAAGTTGTGGCATGTTTCAAAGAGCAATTGTGCCCCATTATAATTGGCTACAAAGCTGTCAATATTGCAACCAAACCTTGGCCAATTTTGTAATTAACCTATGTTCAAAAATAGAAACTATAGTTTATATCACCATTACAGGTCATAGAAAATCTTCTACTAAAAAATTCATAGAAATTACATTTTGTGTAGTAAAATTTTGGGAAAATACACAATCCTTCCAAACTCTATTTCTATACATAGAAAAAAATTTGCACTCAATAAACCTATGGTCCCAATATGCACAATTGCTTAAGTGGTTGGAAATGGGTGGGCTACCTTATTCATCTTTGAATCATGGTAATTTTGGTGATGGGACCACATCCTTCTTGAGTTATTGAAGTTTGTTAGTTTTTCTTTCTTCGTAGACATATAACATGTATGTGTGGATTCTAGTCTTCCACTAAGGTAACTACATCTAAAATTGCACGAATAAGCTCTGCAACATTACCAATATGTTATAGAATACGAACAACAATCTTTGCACACATGTGAAGGACTTTGAATCAAAATGCAAGTGGTTCCATAATTTTTGAACACATTGTGAATTAATTACAAATTTTTCAAAGATGCAAGGTGTAGGGTGCTAAAAGTGTTATGCGGGTGATGCCAAAATGCATTCAATGCACATGAAGAATGACACTAGAGAAGAAGTGAAAGCAAGAAAAAGTGTACCCCCAACTGTTCACTTCTAAGGTTGCCACCTCCCGAATATTATTAATAGAGCTATACACTATTCAAAATTCATCTTCCATTTGTCCTTGTCATGCACTTCATTTTGCCCATCATTTTGAGTACCCTCCCTATTCAATTTCCCTTCAAAAATAAGGGTCAAATTGAGGAGTGGTCCATTTTAGGTGGAGTCACCTTCTATTCTTCATTTAACTTACATGGATGTCGTTTAACCCCTAAATGCCCAAACTATGTTTTTTGGCATTTTAGCAATTTTGGGTAGTGCATTACGAATGGAGTTTTCATTTTTTTTTATTTGAAATTTTCACACAACATTTTCCAGGGGAGTAGCTTTAAGGTCCAACAATTTTCATAACTTTTGATTGAATGGTTAAAAAGTTATTGCATGATATGTCATTTTCAACACTTGGTAGGCAACCCAAGTAGCCCAAAAAACTTCTTTAAAAATCACTTTTTCCAAAAAAATCTTTTTGAAATTGGTTCTACATATTTATATTAAAGTGGGAAGCTTTGAATCATTCCATTTTGATAGATGACAAGAAAGTTATGAAGATTCTTAGTTTATAAGTAGGTATGATTTTCGAAGACTCCATACCTACCCGCAAACTAAAAACCTTCATACCTTTCATCTCACTTGTTGAAATGGAATGATTCAAAGCTTCCCACGTGTACATGAATCTAAAGAACCAATTTCAAAAAGAAAATTTTGAAAAAAGGGGTTTTTTAAAGAAGATTTTTGGGTTGCCCAAGTTGCCCACCAAGCAATGAAAATCATATATCATGCAAGAACTTTTTAACCATGTAGTCAAAAGTTACAAAAATTGTTGGGCCTTAAAGCTAATTTTGGGGCACGTGTTGTGTGAAAATTTCAAAGAAAAAAAACAAAAACTCCATTCGTAGTGAGCTGCCCCAAAACCACAATGTTGCCAAAAAAACGCAGTTTTTTGCATTCAGGGGTTAAAACCTCAGCTACCCTAACTTCAAATTGTGGGGGAGTGTCGCGAAGCAAACCACCTGAAAATGGCCATGAAGAAGAATCTGGAAGATCTGGGAGTGCCCTCTTGCGGTGAGCACTCCAAGAACATCATATTTATTCACATGAGAATGGTTGGGAAGCATAATCACTTTAGGAACAGTGGGTTTAAACTTAAGCTTCGTTCTAAAATAAATCAAACAGCCGAAGCTCTTCTGTAGAGATGGATTGATTCTCTGACATAAAGGAAAAGGAGTGTATGGTAGCACATTGAGTGAGTTATTTCAGTTCAGTCCCATTGAATGTATCAAGCAAATTCCATTTGCTCCTCAAATTAGAATGATTTTGCTACTGTTACAGTTGGGTGTACCTTCCTTCCCGGGTTTTTCTTTTTTTCTTTTCTTTTGGCACTCAGAGAAACATTTCATTTGAAAGGCGAAAAAAAAATTAATACTCTGGAACTTACAACAACCCCACCCAGCGAAATGGTGCACCCTTCAACTCTATGGAGGAGGTCCATAAAGTGCCCACCTAAGAGCTGAAACGTGAATTTGGGGAGGGGAAACTTCTTGAAGTATTTTTCAATAATTTTTTTCCTTGAAAGACAAGTGCAATGAACATTGAACCCAAGTTGTTTCATGTTTTTTGAAGTTTTGTGAAATTAGTTATGAATTTTTGAAGTTGAAATGGAATAGGGCTGTAAAATCGCCCACTTCCTAAATCATACACTCGATTTGTACATTACCAATATAGTGTACATTTTTTCTGGCGATTTGTTGCTATTGTTAGACAATTTTAGCCTATCGGAACTAATCTCTCCATAAATGCGCCATTACACTAAAATTGGTCAATATTGTTGGGTGATAATTGGTGTTGTAGTGAACTGGATCATAATTTTAACTTATTATATTACCATTCCAAATTCTGTATTTTGTTCCCATTTAACACTAAATGCACTCTCGTAAAAATGTTGAAATGACCAAATTTTACTATAGAGCTAAAATAGTGTTAGAATGGATAAATAATGTTCTAACACTAACCTTGCAAATCACAATTAATGTTATTGTTGACAATTAGTGTAGCCAACACTATTTACCAATTTTAGTGTCGCTTACGAATATCCAATTGAAAGGCGGGTATATCTAATTGTAGTGTGAGCATACAAGCCTCTTCTGTTAAAAAAAACACTGAAGCAGCATGTACAAATAGAATACATTTGAGACCTCCTACCCCTTGTTGTAGCTACCTCCAACATTGGGGTTTGTTCATGAGATTAATAAGTTATTCTTCTCTGTCAGTGAGTGGCGGGATTTGAGACTTGGAGTAGTGTAACAAATTTCAGTTTCTTCTGAATTGCATCAATGACCCAATGAAAACACCTCATTCATCAGTGTCAACTTGCGGACTCTCAACGGAAATAGTGTGCCCTGTGCGGCTGCCACAACCAAAATAAAAGTAAAAGTAAAAGTAATTTTCTAAAATTTGAATTCATTTTTAAAAAAACTTTGAAATTCAATAACTTTCTCATTGTATGTGCAAATGCAACAAATCAAAGCTTGTGCACTCTTCCTTGCCAAGGGCTTTCCGACAGCATTGAGAACACAATTGGGAGAAACACAGTCTAGGAGATTTCATTGTAACAAACAAAACAAAACATGTTATTCTTTGAACTAAAATCACTCTATCCATCTCTGAATTTGTTCCTAGTTGTTTTGCATTGGAAATTGGAGAAGAAAAACTCCAATTGCATAAAAAAGCACAACATTCAGTAGCCTTTATGCCTACTACCTTTCCTTCATGCACCTTGTTAATCATATTGAGCTTCCACCTGTCTACTTAGCTATTGGTGAAGGATAGTTGAATGTAGAATATTCCACACCATCTATTGTAAAGCCAACCTGTGATAATGCATACTATTGAATGTTATGAGGTCGAAAATCAAACTCCAACAAGAACTATCAACTATTGATGCTTTCTATACACTAGAGCAAAGCTTGTTACAAGGCAACATGCCAAAAAGGTTTCTTCAAGTTGCAAGGTTTCATTGAGAAGATGGATGTCATTAGATTTATTAGGGCATCCTCAGTGCACACAATATATTAGACCTTCCAAATAAACTTCTAGTTTTGCATTGGTGTGTAATAAGAACTTGAAATTGCTATCAATGGAAGTACATCCCAAAATACTTTGGGATGTACTTCCAATGATAGTAATTTCAAGTTTTAATTATAAACCTAAGAAAAGTTAGAAATATATTTGAAGGGTTAATATATAATATGCATTGAAGACACCCTTGGGGGGTAGCAAGAATAGAAGAATGTAAAATTGTGGAGATGAGAATGTGACAAATGAAACTGTGACATAAGTTTGCATTTAACCACTAAAGGTCCAAACATTGTCTTTTGGCAACATAACAATTTTGGGCAACTCACTACAAATGGAATTTTTATTTCTTTTTTTTTAAATTTCACACAACATGTGCCCAAGAAGTAGCTTTGAGGCGCAACATTTCTCATAATTTTTTACTACATGGTAAAAAAGTTATTGCATAATATGTAATTTTCAACATTTGTCGGATAGCTTGGACAACCCAAAAAACTTCTTTAAAAATCATTTTTTTTAAGGAATAAAAATTTGAAATTGTTTTTTTAGATTTATATATAAGTGGGAAGCTTTGAATCATTCCATTTTGATTAATGAGATGAAAGTTATGAGAAGTTATGAGAACTCTCAAGGACTTATATTTTTGTTTTGGCCCTAGAGATCATCTAATGCCAAATGGTTTTTTAAGAGGTGGAGTTATAATACATATACAAAAAAGAAAAACTGGAAAAAGAAATTGAAGAAAAGAAGTTTTGGGTGTCTCAAATCTCATACCACCCAAAAGGACCTCTAAATTTGCAACAAATAAAGGGAAAACATCTAATTTCTTTTGAAAAAAATTGAGTTTTGAGAGTCTTAAATCCTTCCTAAGGGATGTCACAATACTAAGGGATTTTGGAGACAAAGTCATAGAATTTTCTTAAAATTTAAATTAAAAATAAATAATTTTGAGAGTACCAAACCTCAAATCTCCCATGGGGGGATGAAGAGGGTATTTTGAAGGTGATAGAGTTTTGGGGAAAAAAATTGAAAATATAGAATTGAAAAAAGAGATTTGAGGATTCCAAATTCCCAAACCTACAAGTGGGTTCTTGGTACCAAGAGGGTTTTGAGCGGTGATGGAGTAAAAAAAACAAATTTGAGAAAACAGTTTTGAGAGTCCCAAATCCCGGACCCTTCAAGGGCCTACCAATACTAGGAGGGATTATTGAGGGTGATGGATTCATGACTAAAACAATTAAAATTTTAAAAAGAGTTTTGAGAGTTCCAAACCCCCGAATCCTCAAGGGGCCTTTTGTAATTGATAAGGTCATGCCTAGAGCGTCTTAATCCTATTTAAAGCCAATTGATATATTCTCTTAAATTCATTGGTTGTAAAGATCTAATATTCCTTAACCACAATCATAAGTCCAAAGTCCAAACAACACACTAAATATCTCACAAATTTTAGGCTCACAAGTTCTTAGGCTCTCAAGCTAATATTCCAAAGTTCACAAAATAGTAATTTTGGTAACCACACCTAAAATCATTCCCTACAAATTCTTGCCTAAAATGGATTCCCACAATTCATGAGAGTGGCTAGGATTGGTTTCAAAACCACCAATTTTCATCACTTTAAGAATTCATTGTTTATTCATTCAATATCCAAAACAAATTTTAGAGATTCTATACCTACCCACAAACTAAAACTCTTCAAACTTCATCTCATTAATTGAAATGGAATGATTCAAAGCTTTCCATGTATTTATAAATCTAGAGAACCAGTTTTCAATTTTTATTTTTTTTAAAAGTGATTTTTAAAGAAGTTTTTTGAACTATCTAGGATGCTCATTGAATGTTGAAAATTACATATCATGCAATATTGTTTTAACCATCTAGTCAAAAGTTATGAAAATTATAGCGCCTTAAAGCTACTCCTCGAGCACATATTGTGTTAAAATTTCAAAGAAACAATATAAAAATTCCGTTTGTAGTGAACTTCCTAAAATTGTTGTGTTGCCAAAAAATGGTATTTAGACCTTTAGAGGTCAACGATGGAAACCATGTTGAATTGTTCCTACCCTATTAGCAAAGGAGACCACTTAGTGGCACCCATAAACTTCATTCCATGGGCCGTTTCGTAATTTTAGGGCTACTTATTTCAAAAATTCACATAACTTATAATTTTAATCAAAAATTATAATTCCACTTAAATTTGATTTGCAAAATATTAAACACACACACCTTTGAAAAAATATGTGCCCTTCTCGGAGTTGGCCCCAAGATCTTTACACTAAATAGGAATATTCAGTGGACCAAAAAATTTAAAGGATTTATTGTAAAAAAACTATAGATGTTTGAAACATAAGGTACATATTCAGTGGAACCAAAAAATTAAGGGGACTTATAATTGTGAAAAACCACAGATGTTTGAAACATGATGTACAAACCCCAGACACTTCAGTAACTATTGATGTACAGAAAAGGGGAGATATTCACATAGCATGTAATGTTGATTAATTAGTATGGGTCCCCTTAAAACCCCTTTCTAAGTGTAGATTGCCAATCAGGGTGGTAATAGGCTTCTCTACCTACAGACAAATTTTTTCTTTCTTCAAAATCAGTACAACGCAGTGTCACAGTACAACAACAATTCCCATTGGTACTATCGCCCCAGTAATTTCATCTACCGAGGCCAGCTTTGTTAAAACCAGCTTTGGTCTCATTTACTACCTTAAGTTACCTAGCATTACCTTAAAAATCAAGCTGTACTCCTTACTTGAGCTTCCTGCGGTCCTTTCCCTTTTCCTTGAAGATGCAAGCCAGGACGTCACCATTCTGTTTCTATTGGTACACGGTCTGCAGAGAGAGGGACGGACGGACGGTAGGACGGACGGAATTCCATCGGGGACCGAGGTGCGACTGAATTGGACACTTCACCAGTGTCCGTTTAAGTCTTATTATGCATGGGTGCAAACCATGCCCCCAGCATTGGTGTCCTATTTCACACCAAAAAGCCGGGGTCCCGGGGTCCCGGGGTCATGGGGGGTGGGGTGGGGCCCATTCCAGTAGGTAGAGAAGTTGGCTAGGGATCGATCTCCAAGTAGGTGAGATGAATACCGGTACTCCTGCAGCGCACTGCTTGGGTTCCCGTAGAGAGAAGGCCCAACTAATGGAAAGTGCAACTATTGTACAGAGGAGCCTTCATTCCTTTCAGTTCACAAGCAGAGCCATTAGCCAGAAACGGCTTGCCATGATTTCGGTCAGGTACCGCCGGGGATGGTGGTGGGTAAAGAACGCCGGTCAAACTCCTGAACCTAAAAAAATTGAAAAAAGTAAAAGTAAAAAAAATCTGATCCTTTTCTTGATTGGGTAGTGCAGCTTTCAGCTTGGGTGGGGATTTGCACAGAAGGCTTGCCAAAGTCAAACTTGGGTCCTCTCGTTTTGAAGGGTTTGGCAGAAGGTTTGGCACGGATTTACCAGGAAAAAAGCTAATTTGGGGAACATTTTTATTTTTCTTCTTGAAGTGGGGAGTGCTAGTATGTGAGCATAGAATATGTGAGCCTATGAGTCTAAGAATTTATATTATAGATACTTTCTATAATTATAGGTGTCTATGTTATAGGTACCTATATTATAAACTCTTTTCATACTATAGTGTACCTATGTTATAAACACCTTCAAAAGGTTGTAGTTACATACCTACAACTAGGTTTAAGACTTGTAGGCTCGAGTCTTTGCACTCATGCACTAGCATTGTTGCTTGTCTACTTAGCTATTAATAGGTGTGGAATACTCCACGCCATCTATTGCAGGGCCAAGGTGGTGATAGTGCATGCCAGTGAATGCTATGAATGACCAAAAGTTAGAACCTTGGTTTTCTAATTCATATATGGGAGGCAACTCATTTCTTAATCAATGACTCATTCTACCACCATAAGGTGGTGAAATTCTATGCAAAAGGTGGTTAACATTGATTCATTATGGCGCAGTTGTGGCGCATTATGTTTGGCTACAAGACTCTCAATACTGCAACCAAACTTTGTTGGATTTTGCAACCAACCATTGGTTGAAAAATATGAAGGTCTATGTGATTCATAGTAACTATGTTTTGAGAAATAAAATTTTGAAAAATTATAGAAACCTTATGGACTTTATTTTTGCACATAGAAAAAAAAATTCCATTGTTGAAATTTGCCTTGTAGATATGTGTATTTGCTTAAAAGGGTTAGAAATAGGCTGCCTCCTTTAATTTCAAGAAGAAGTTGGAATTTCAATGTCGAAATCCTTGAATGAGCCTTCAAAAGGAAGATTACCTATGGTTAGATGGGATGTAGAGACTCTTTTAAAAACTAAAGTATTTAGGAGGAGCTAAAATAATTTAGTCTCTATCATAGAAGTTCATATTGCATTCTTTAACTCGCAATTGCCTAAATGACCATGTATGGTCGCTCTAAATTTTCAACTTGTTTGTATAACCCCTAAAGGACCGAACAATGTTTTTTTGGCAACATAGCAATTTTGGATAGCTAACTGCGAATGGATTTTTTATTTATTTTTCATTGAAATTTTCACACATCATGTGCTGAGGAGTGGCTTTAAGGTCCAACAAATTTCATAACTTTTGACTACATCGTTAAAAAATTATTGTATGATATGTAGTTTTTAGTATTCGGTGGGCAGTTCAGGTAGGAAAAAAAACTTCTTTAAAAATTACTTAAATTAAAAAAAAATTGAAATTGGTTCTCTAAATTTATGTATAGGTGGAAATCTTTGAATCATTCCATTTTGATTAATGAGATGAAAGTCGTGAGGAGTTTTAGTTGTGGATAGTTTGCAAGTAGTTATGGAATCTCTACTCTAAAATAAACTTTGAAGTCCTTTATATAACTCAATTTTCAATATTTTTGAAAAAAAATTAAAACATTAGGTATATATGGTTTATTACAACAATACAACCTTACAACCATTGGGATTGGCATTTTTTGATTCCATAGAAAAATTGTTAACAATTTAGTATTTTGAATCATTTTCTATTTCTTTCTACTTTCTATTTTTTTCCTATATGTTGTACAATTCCAAATGATTTGAAACTTTTCAAGTATGTAACCAACTTGCCTCGAAGAATGAACCCAAAGAGTAATCAACATTTTGGACATTTTTTCATAGTGATCTGACCTTATGAAGTGCATTTGCCAATTTTTTTATAGGGACAAAAAAAGGATTTTTGTTACTTCAAACACTAATATTTTGCAATCTATATGGCGGACCTTTCTAAAATTTTTTCTACATCTTCTCAAACCACAGTAATATAAGCTCCTATAGTTAACGTGTCCAAAAATGATTTAAAAAAAAAAAAATTTGGTACTTGAACTAGACATATGACAATTTTGGAGCATTTTCGGTGAAAACATAATCATAATCGTTTAGGGATTAATTAAATTCCTTTGACCATTAAATTTTTTATGGGCAATATTAAAGGTTACTTAGCTATTGGAAGTTTTTATTTGTGACTGGAAAAGCAAATATTTGGATTTTCAAAGGTTTTCAAAGGTATATATGTACGGTTAGAGCTAAGACTAAAGCTTATCAATTTTACTTGATTTCTTGACTTTTAGCAAAACTTGCTAATTTCACTTGATTTGAAGTCTAAAAATTGTACTTATCCATTTGCTTTGAAAATGGTTTCAATAGAAAAAGTAAAGTTTTTTTTATGATTTTCACAGTTGCAAATTAAAACATGAAAATATTAATTTGGACAATTGTGAGGTGGATTTTGAAAAAATTACATTTCAACAATTGTGAGGTGGATTTTGTCATTTCAACGGATTTGAAGGTTTAGAAGGGCTATTTCAAGCTTGTTCCCAAGTTGTGAGTGAGTCAAAATATTTTAAAAATTACTAAATTACTAAAATATTATTTTAAAATATTTTATATTTTAATTAAAATTATTAATTTATTTATTAAATAATATTATGTGACATGGCACAATTCTAGCTACTTCAAATTATTGATTAGGTAGAGTTTCCGTAATTCCCCATAATCAAAGAACTCATGGACACTCACGGTCTTTTTTTGGCCTAAAAAATCTTCTGATGTATGAGTTTGATGTCTCTTCATTTAATTTTCATGTTTTGGGAATTGCATTTTAGTGTACTAACACAATTTCTAGTTGTTTGTCTCCTCCAATCCCCAAAATTCTTATAAACAAATTTCTGAAACATTGTGGGGATGGACAATACATTAAAACAAGATACATACATTTTTCTTGTTATGATCTCAGAATTTCTATGTAGTTTCACACTCAAAATTAGAATGCATACTAATGAGCAAGTTGTTTAAACATCTATATGGTTAGATTTTGAAAAGACGGTAATTTGCTTCATTGTGGATCACCAGAAGCCCGTACTATCTTTTCATAGGAATAACACACTTGGAAAGGCTTAGGTACTTAGGTATCAACCCCTTAATAACCAATGGTAGTCTAGCTTTCCAAAATTGTGAAGATGTATTATAAAATGAAACTTAGAATAATAATTTAATAATGATTGTTAAATATGATTCATAGATCATATCCATACAATTAGATCAAGTAGTACACAAATTAATATTTTTCAATTAAATTTGAAGCCAAAAATTAAAAATTCCATATAAAATTGATTGTAGATTGAATATTTATGATTTTCTTAAGATTTTTTTCCTTTAAGTTTAAAATGTTAAGTTTTAATCATAATGATTTTTGAAGATTTTTATTTTAATATTTTAATTCAAATTATTTTTTAACAATTATTTTTTGAGGTTAGGCCTACAAGTGTCACTTTGCAAAACAAAATCTTCAGAATCTATACCATATATAAGTTAAAAAATTCACACAAGAGTCTTCAAAATATTGATGGATGAAAAAAACATATTTGTGTGTTTGAGATGTATTTTCATTCATCCATTGTTCAAAATTTGAACATCTAGTCATTAAGGATTTAAATCCTAAATATCTAGACTCTTCTCTAGAATTGACAATTTGACAAAAATCATTTTAAAGTACTCTTTGGAAGCATATTTTGGAATTCATGAACATTTAAAAAATGCACACTTTGGGTTCTAGATTCCATCTATATGGTTAGATTCACCACTACTATCACCAATATTTTTCTATAAATTTTGAAAGAAAAAAATTCAAAATTCCTTTGAAATTCAATTACAAGCAAAGTATTGTAATTTTTTTAATACTATTTGTTGGAATGGATTTGAAATGAGGTTCCCTTGACGTGGTGATTTTTTGAAACTTTTGTGTTCTTTAAATCTATGACCTCATTTTTGCAAATCTAATTTTGAATTAGAGTCAATGCAGATTTGGCTTTGTCAACCACTTAACACTTGCACATTTGTAATTTAGAAAATTATGTACTATAGTAACATCAAATCCAACTATTAGGTAGGATAACAATTTAATAAAGTATCTCTACAAATTAAGATGACTTTCATCCAAGCAATAAAGAGAAAGAAAATGTGATTTTTAATTTGCTTATCATCCAAAAATTGGACATTATAATGCTTCAAGATTAATCTACTGGTAGTAAACATCTCAAGGTTGAGAACAACACCTTATAGAATTACAATAGATGTATCTTCCATTTTCCTTCCCAAAAAATTAACTAGAAAGTATATTTCAATGGATGTAACACACCTACAATGAAATTGAAATTAGTTCTTTAATTGGTTGCTTAATGCAACTCATACATTTTAGTTTTTATCTTTTATCTTAAACTATCCACTTTCTATACCTCATATTTTTTTTCTTAAATTGTTCACCTTAACCCCTATAGACCTAGTGTCTCTTTGGGGGACAAAATGGATTTCAAGCATATTCCATAATAACTAAATTTTTAGTAAAACTTTTTGAAACTATCTCAGAAGATAGAAAAACTTATTAGCTTTATGGGAATATAATTTTTATTTCCATCGGTGCTTGCAAGCAAAAAGTTATGCCATCCTAAACATAATTTTCAAGTCGCAAAGCAAAAATAAAATCCACATAAACTAGAAATAGAATTTATTTATTTTTCTTCTCGTAGATCATATTTTTGTCTACATGTGAAGCTTTTACTCATTCCATATGAATTAGTGATGTGAAAGTTATGAACAATCTTATTTTTTGGATGATCTAAGCATCTTCTTGAAAAAATAACTGATAGGATTCATTTCTTTCTACAATTTTCAAAAAAATTCAAAAAAAATTGTTCAACAAGGTCAAGTTTGCTTGCTAGATTGATCTCATTGTTGGTATTATTGTGTTTCAATCCTATCTTGGAGCTATTAACTATTTAGTTTTTCTTTCAATCTTGGGCCTACATCTACTTAACAATTTTTTAAAGAATGAAAATCAAGTGTTTTTGCTTTTATGAGTTTAATTTAATAGACTTTCAACTCAATTCTTCAACACAGTTTTTTTTTTAATTCAAAGTCCATAGTGATATTTTTTTTTTAACAAATAGTGCTCATAGTCATCTAAAATTGTAGGATAGTGTTCTAAATAAATAAATAATAAATAACTAAACTTTGAATGCTAAAATTACTCAATTAGTATAGTCAAACTTCATGAAATTTTTTCCACATGATCTTAGACAAATAAAGTACAAGAACCTATGGTTTGATTCAAAAAAAAAATTGTTTCTTCAAACAAACACAACAAAAATGGTAGTTTTGAGTGTTTTTTGGTAGAAAAATGGCCTTGAGCCTTTAGGAGTCAAGCACTTCATACAATTTGGATTTTTATTTTTTTCTCCTAACTTGGTCGCTTTAAACACCTCATACATTTTTATTTCTATTTTTTCCTCTTGAATTGACTACTTCACGCACCTCATACATTTTTTTTTTCTCTTTCTTTTTGTTACTTCAAGAAAGATTTATTATTCCAATGCGAAAGCACCACTGACAAAGAACATGCCAACCCTCACACCTCGATCATTGGGGAACCCCAGTTCAAAAAATCATAACAAATTTATCCGTGGTCCTAAAAATATAATTTGAATTGCTATCCCCTCTTCTCACGTTTGACTTCATGCCCCAGAAGAAAAGAATACCAATAATAAAGCGAAAAAAAATTCAACCATTGATCCGATGGGAGCTCATCAACCTTACTGGAGAGTGGAGCCTGGAAGTCTAGTTGAGGTCGTTGAGCGATAGAGTTGAAAACATTAACTAGATTAGTTATACTAATGGCAACTTGATCGAAACCTACTCACCGGCAAGGCGGCAACTAAAGCTACCGAAGCCTTGAATTCGATCCTGTGTTCAACGTCAGTGAAGTAGGTGCCAGAAATTGGGAAATTTCGTCTACAGCAGCGAGTTCGTTTTTTTGAAAGAAGCACCTTTGATTCTGGCCTTCATCAGTCTGTGAATCACTGTCCATCTGGCCTTTCTGAAGCATTCTCCTCACAATCTAGACTAATAACCGACCTCAGGGCTGAATTAATAAGTCTTAAACAAACAATGAAGTTGCAGTGGTTTTTTAAAAATTTGGGCAGCAAAAGAAGTCTTCCTGGCTACAATCCTACCTCATAAACAGGCTGCCTGACGCGTCGATCTCCAGAAATAACACCCGAAAATCAAAACACTGACTTCAACAAGTCACAAGAGACTGCAGACAGTAGCTTGTAGCTCAGCTCTACAAAAACACTTGACTACTGTGCTTGTAGCTTGTCTCTGCAACGAAATTCCGTTTCATTGGTTTAAAAAAAAAAACCCATGAAGAAAACACTTGGCTACTAATTGCGCTATTGCCTGTAATAGAACTCCTGGAAAAACTATATTTGATGACGTAGAAAATGTTTGGACTCTTACTGTTCTCTCGTGGTTGCTAAACCACAATTAATTCGTAGCTTTGATGCTGGCTACGACCGTAGCGGCCTACTAGCTCTGAAGAAAACTGTCAATTTGCCACTCACTCATTCATCCGGTAGCTTCCGCTTCCGCTTCCGTCCCTGGATTGCCCTTATTACAAGCAATATCCCACCAAGAGAAACTTCAGCTTTTTCCTTAAATTCACGAGATCCTGTCCCTGAACAGATCAAAGATGTGAGTCCAATGATTCTCCCTGTTTTGGATCCAACTGAAGATCTGATCTGTTTCCACCCTTCATCCAAAGGAAAGTGGCCACGTGAACGAGCTTGAGCTCACTCATCCAAAATCTAGGGTGAACTGAACCCGCATGCGTGATAGTGAACTGGCAGGAAATTAATCCCAGTAATTGTCCTCCAAACTTTTGGGTTAAGTTAGTTAAAGTTCAGGAAGAGGATTAAGTTAAACATATTCGGGCCAGTTAAAGTACTTAAGTGAATCGGCAGACTGAAGAGGAAGCGGCGTTACGTGACATGCCGCCGCAAAATCCTGCATGAATTTTTTTCTTTCTTTCTTTCTTTTTTTTTTTTTTGGACACAAATGAAGGGGAATTCATTGCGAGAGATAAAGTACATACCAACCAGCCGCAAGCGCATGAAACAATTTATGTTAAAAGGGAAGACGTAGCCGGCTCATGCACCGAGACAAATAGAATCCAATTTTAACTTCAACCACAAAATACATGAACAAAAGACGGACTCCGTCATCCAAATGGATGCTCTCCGTCAGTCACTGACAGTTCTCATTCTGGCTCAAGCCATTCTTTTTTTTATAATAGTATTTGCTACATTGGAACCTGAGTCTCGGAACTTAGACCCGAGGAAATCATTGTCGAGCTCAAGTTATAAGCTTAACCTAATCTCCTCTTTGAAGGGAATGATTAGGATTATCACACTTGCACTCTGGCACAGTTCGAGGAAAGTGAATTATCCCACTGTCTGACAAGACCTGAAATCCAGTTGGAAAAAAAGAATTCTCTTACAACAAAAATGGGAGGCATGGGATTGGCTACATGAGAAAAGATTATTCCTCGTGCCGCCCCTGGATAATGAGTGACTATCATTCTTTTTTAAGTTCTTTGTTTCCGTGGCGAGTATGAGTATTTCACTCCTTGCAATGAAATTCCATTTCATTCTCCTGGCTTCCTTCCTTGGGCGGCAGTGGTCTTCAGTTTGGTTCTGAAGTGTCTATCTGTTGAGTTCTAGCGCTTAGAAAAAAGAAAAAGAAAATATGCACTTGAAAACGTAAAAAACTTCGTCGGGAACTTTGTCCTTAGGTACGATGTACTGTTTCCCTTATCAATGGAAATTGTCCATTTGTTTCCCAAAAAAAATTCTGTTTCCTTTGTTTCAAAAAAGAAAAAAGAAAAAAGAAAATCTTTGTTTTTCCTTGAAACAGGATTAGCCAGACGGAGAAACTACTGACTGAAAGAGAATGTAATAATATTAAGCTTATATTATTGTTTGCAGCTGAATTTGTGTGAAAAGGTCAGCATAGGATTTGCCGCCAAGTGGCAGGGGAGTTAATTAACGAATGGCGGCTCTCGAAAATTGCACCCCCTTCATGTGCCATCTTATTTTAGATTTTGCATCAAGGCCAGGCCGTCGTCAGTCATGTGAGTCCAGTTGGATCATGCATGTGAAGCGAAAAGCTTTTTCTTCCAGGAAATATTCGATTCTCGTCGTCAGCCTCAGGTGTTTTGGCAACAACTTCCGTTCCGTAGACTTGCAGTCCTTGTTCTTGTCGTTTGGAAAAAACAAACAGTAGTCTCTCATTACCACGGGTGCGAAACGAGAACGAGCACACAACATGCCGAGATCTGGGAACTCATCTGCAGTCCAGTCCCAAGGAAGTGGAGGAAGATTGGACGAGATCAAGAGAAGGGCCAAATTTTCACCAAGGCAAGTGAATGCAATTGAAAAAAAAAGACATTCTTTATACACCGAATCGCTTCACTAGCTAATGTATCTCAGCTTTACGCTTGAATGCCTGAGCTTTTAAAAGTGCTCACTTACGAAGAAAGCTCCTCCTACTCACACTACCTGCGTGGATGGCGTGCATAGACTTGCAGTTTTCACTTCAGTTAAGTTCAGCTTCCCTTTGCATGTATGGATCGATCTTACTTTCAATTTAATATTTGGGTGTGGTTTGAACTCCGATCGAGGGATATCGTTGCATGTCTGAGGACTGACCCTCCTCAAAAGGGACTGACTCTCCTCTTACAAAATGGATATACGCACACTAACTTTACCCTCACTGAAGGACGGACACTCAGAAAAAAATGACAGACTCTGCTCAAAAGCAGCGATCTCACAACTGTTGCTCAAAAGCAGCGATCTCACACATGGAATTGAACTTTCCGTTATTCAAATGAGCCAGTCAGGACGTTGGGAGTCTTGGGACTGATCTTGTGGATGAGAACTAAAATTCTGCTTCTGACAAAACCACGTTTATTTTAATCCGAGTTGTGGAGTCAACTGATTCTCGATCGATTCAAAGCTCCCAGATCGATAGATATATCGAAGTCCTCCTTGTGAAGTTATGTGATGCAGCAGCTTCCGTGCTTCCTAGATTCTGTAACGGAAAGTTGTACTGGGGCTATGATTTCAGTTGCTTGCTCGTGCGCTTTCGGAGATATGGAGTTTCAGGAGATGGAGGTGCAGAGAGGTTGATTCGTGGGAGCAGCTATCTCCTGAATCTTTCACATTTGGGATTTTCACAGACACGTCACTTCACTTCGTTTGAATGGTGCGTGGTTTCTGACGACGGAGAGATTGTATTGCCAGTATGCCACCGTCGATTTACAACGCACTTGCAAGTGATTTGTTTCCCGAATCTGATCCACCTGGAAAACTCTTGCTCATCGATCGCTAGATATGGGATGGAAACTGCTTGCATGCCAGATGTCGTGGCATTTACAAGAGTTCGATTCAGCTTGTGAGCACTCGTGGAGAATAATGAAGATTTTATTGCAGACACGCAGAGAGACGATCTTCCCAGGTTCCCGGATTATTAAATTAAGCTTTGCCAGCAGAAAAAGTTCGCGCCACTGATCATCTCTGTGGCCTCTTTTCCTTGAATCCTCCCATTCCTAGCGCAAAATCATGCGGTAAATTCTTGTGTGGGAAATCAGGATGATCTCCCTGTACATGTTTAGAGCTCACCACCGATGCTGTTATAACCTCAATGAGGTCCATTTTTGTAGAGGTGGCAATCTCTACAAACATTGCATACTGATGGTCTCATCAACAATATCCTTGGCACTTGGAGAGAGCTTCAGTCGTGGGTACAATGTCCTACCACAACCATCTGACACTGTTAGGGTATGGAGCCCTCACAAAAAGTTTCCCATCTTTTTGTTTTGTTTTGGGGGGAAGATGCAGATGAAGAACTTTATGAGGGCATTGTACATTCACACCACAGGGGAAAATATAAAACGCAGGAGGTTAAGATTTCAAATTGAGCTAAATTGTATTTACCACAAGGACAAATCCTCACCTTAATCCAATGTGGTGCAATTGGTAGCTGGATTATATTTCAAACCTTTGAAGGTGATAATTTACGTATGGGATACTAATATGTGATTAATCCAATGTGGTGCATGACTTGGTAGTTGGATTATATTTCAAACCTTTGAGGTTAGGTGATAATTTACATCCATGGAATACTAATATGTGATCCTTGCTCACCCCTTGAGGGTTATAATTCCCCCTTTATGTGGAACTAATCAAATCTCAATCTTTGGAGGAATATTTATCTATACATTCATGAATTCTATTTCAAACTCTTATTAACCTATGAGGAGAAAATTTATGCTCCACCTTTTCTTTGGCATTAATGTGCTTGTACTCTTATGGGTGGACCAAATGAAGAAACCCAAGCTGACACACAAAGACACATCCCGCACAAAAGAAAGCCTCCGAGGAGCACGTCTAGAAATCAATTGAAACCCTAAGTTTATAGATTATGGTTTCAACCAATACTAGATAGTGTCTTCGAGAGTGTCTTAGATGGAGAGGTACACAATTGACTTCATAGATATTTTTACTATTACAATTTGCCATGAAGTTTAGGTAGGCGTTGGTTTCCCCCTTCTATTTCAAAAGATTAAAATTTAGGTAGTATTCTTTTAAAATTGAGATGCTAGATTCCAGTACAAGTATCAGTTAACATCATGTCTTTATATACTACATGTGATTTTGCAATGTTACTCACATTGCCAACTACACAAATCAATCGAAGAGATTTGTCATAGTACATGTACAATACACAACATTCTTAAGGTGTTGTATAAACAAACAATTTTTTTTGCAAAAACCTTGAATTTGTCTTAGATTCGAGGGACCAAGAGATCAGAGGAAGGAGACATGAATTGGCCACTTAGAGGCGATTCCAATCAAAGTATTGGGCAATCTTTCAATTGCCAAAGATGAAACGAAAAAACAATTTTTTTCTTTTGAAAAAAAGGACATGCATAGATTTATGTTTATTGAAATTGTATAAAGTCTTAATAGAAAATAACTAATTTAATGAAAACTCTCTTCCTATTAAAAACCATGCATACTTTTTATTGTGAATGTTAGACATTTGAGTCTCTTTTTTCGGTTTCCATCCAAGGTAGAATGTCCATAAAAAAGGCGCATGTAGAACACTTTGGTTGATGAATTTGAAAATTTACACTAATTCCTCAAGAATTCAAAAAATAGACTTTCTCAACAAACACATCCTTACTCTTTCTAACACTAATAACATTGCCACCAAGTATGCCACTTACATTCTACTATACAAATGAAAAAAACCAATCAAACACTTCCCAATATACACAAATGATCCTAAAATTGCCACCAAGTATGCCACTTACATTCTACTATACAAATGAAAGAGACCATCAAACACTTCCCAATATACACAAATGATCCTAAAATTGCCACCAAGTATGCCACTTACATTCTACTATACAAATGAAAGAGACCAATCAAACACTTCCCAATATACACAAATTATCCTAAAACAAATGCTCTTCACATCTTCTCTGCCCTAAACCTAGTACACTCATTGCACATTGCACCCCCTTTTTCAACTCTATTAAGGAATTACCCAACTCTCAACCTACTCCCCCTCCCTTCTCAAATTATATTAGTTAGTATAAAGTCTTCCTCCTCACAAAGGTACACAATCTAGGTGTCACTTGAAGTGACTTTTCAGAATCCAACATGAGACCCAAACAAACATTGTTACCCAAGATGAGACCCCAAACAAACATTGTTGCTTTTCATGTACGCCAACTAACATGAGACCCCAAACAAACATTGTTGCTTTTTCACGTACGCCAACTAACATGAGACCCCAAACAAACAAACATTGTTGCTTTTCATGTAGGCCAACTAACATGAGACCCCAAACAAACATTGTTGCTCTTCATGTACGCCAACTCCTTACAGTGTTTGGAGTCTGAACTCATCCCTCATCCCTGAGGACGACCCCAAAATTTGACCCGGAAAGGCCACACACTCACTGTGAAAGTCCCAGCCAGGTTCCTTGCCAAATGACACTACGTATTATATTACAAGTGAGAAGTCTGTACAAATTTTTTAAGTCCCTGCTCCTCAGCTACAGCCTCCGCATCAAATGGCCGGAGCCTTCCAAGGAACGCCACCGCTTTCCTAATGCGCTACTGACAGAGAAAACTGAACATTCTTGGCACAGAAAAGTATCCTTGGTAACCTGAGAAAAATGGTTGCAATGAACTAATTACGTATATAACATGAACAGCTACAGACTAGGATCGCGTCCGCGCTATTTACAGTCACCTATACAATGGGAATCTACAGTAGGACGGGGGCAGTTCAGTTGGTTGCTGCCAAGTGACGGAGTGCTACCCTTGCTCCACAGTGCTGGGAATTGCTGGGGTATAAACCAAGCACTTGGCATCTTCCCAGCAGAGCTTGGGAATAGTCCAGTCATGAATCGGGGTATACGCCTGCACAAACGAACGAGTGAATCAATCACAGCTAGTTTGAGAATGTATGATAGATCGGCAATTACAATAATATTGTAGAGAATGACGACAAAGTTTTTGAACAATTGGAATTGGGTTTAGTCCATTCGAAAGACAAAATTGGATTCATTCTTGGGAATGAGTTGGCTGGCTGGATTGATTGATTGCCGTGGTGGTTGTAACTGTGGTCACACTGTGTGTCTCAAGAGTGCAACAATTGCGAAGCTCAAGTGCTCAGAGCTAAACAAAAAAAAATCAATACTAGGACTGTTGTAGAAAGATCTGAGGTTTTGTGGTCATTCAATAAGTGACGTCTTCGTACCTCCATTTTGTCGAGAAGTTCACTGGCCGTTGGAGCTGACACCACAATGTTCCGAGCGGATAATCCAAGGAACCCCTCCTCTAAAGCCTTGTCAAAAAGAGCCAGGAGCGGGTTGTAGTAGCCATCCACATTGAGCAGTCCCACCTGGCATTCAAGATATTAATTTCCATCCAACTAATGATCGAAAATGCAAGAATGCGTTCAATTTGTGGTAAATTTAGTACCACTCTGTTCTGTTCACAATGAGCACTCGATTGAAAGCCAAACTGGAATTGTTTTTTTAGGGACTCACCGGCTTTTCATGAATTCCAAGCTGCGACCAGGTAATAACTTCAAGGAGCTCTTCCAAGGTGCCATAGCCACCTGCACAGCATTTGAGAATCAAACTTTGGAATCAAGCCGCAACAGAAATCAAATGAAAATCTCCACTCTCAAGAAAGTTCAAAGAGGACGTACTTAATGTACCCTACTTGTGATCCTCTATGCCAATTCGAATAGTAATGAACTCCTAAGCGCGTTGAGGTCCATGTTCTGGAAGAGGAACAGTTCAACGCTTGCTTTGTCCAAATAAATTCTCATTCATCCACAGTCGAACTTGAATCTTTCGTAATCAGCCTTTTTTATTTATATTTATAATTACCCAATTTGATTGAAATTCACGTAAATAAATTTGTTCAGAATATAGTAGCAAAACTGAAAAGGATTCAGGCGTGAGAGGATTAATGCATCCTAAATGAATTACTAACCTGGGAGCGCTATGAACGCATCCGCCAGTCGAGCCATTTCTGCCTTTCGTTGGTGCATGTCCGACACTGTAATCAGCTCCCCCACCGTCATTCCACAGATCTGTCCAATAGCAAATCGGGAGTTAAATCGCAATCTTTGCTCAAAATGGAAAATTCAAACACGGACATGGAGGATGACTCAACACCCCAGCACACAAATTCATTCATTTTACAAGAGCTGCTGCTGCCCATGAATCGACCACCTTCGTAACCGATGCTCTCCATTGTGAAAAAAACATCACACATAAGCATATCAGTAGTTAGAAAATCCTAGAAAGCGTACCTCCTTGCCCATTAACGCCTTGGGAATCACCCTGTGAATATAATCAGCAAAGCGCCAATCAGAATGACAACCATCGGAAAGGCTAGAGTTCCACACAATGTTGATTGAATCCATTCATCAGTGTCCACAAGTGTGGCTAAATTTTCCAAAAAAATTCAACCCAACAAAGCTTATAGCTACAGTGTTAAATTGGGAATCCTACTACAGTTATAAAATTTGAAATTTCAGCACAGTTAGCCCTGTTTTTAACAACTTGAAATAAGTACGAAAATCACGTTTGTGGCCATTGGATCCCATCCCTTTTAGAAACGATTGAAAATTGTAAGATTTATTCAAATATCGATGTGACTATCTACATCCAACATGCACAGCAAGGTAGGCAATTAAATAGTGTGGTAGAATTGAACAGTTCATAGTTAATATAAATTTGATACCCGACTACATGACCTCCTCCAGAATGCACAGTGTGCGCCACTTGACCCATGAGACCAATGCTTCCTCCTCCGTACACCAGGTCCACTTTCCTGGTCACCTGCACAGGACACAACATGTCAACACCTTCGATTTCAAACTCCGCAAACTTCTGGAGGAGGTTTTTATGTACGGGATTCGACAGCAGATGGACAGGAGAGGGCTTGCCCTGTGTTACGTGGACGGCCAACAAGATAAGAGTAGGTTGTGAGTGAAATCGCAGGCGCAATTGGAATTAAAATTGTAAAATTCAGTGAAAGTGTTGAATTCGTGAAATTGTTGAAGACTTGTCACTGTTAGTTCGTTACCAAGTCTCGGCCAAGACTAAGGGCGACGCTGCTGAAGATATCCTTCTTGCCACTGCTGCTGCCGCAAAACACACATATCCTCTTGAACGTCCTCTTGGAGTGCTTGGCAAGGGCAGCTGGGGGTGCACACACCCCAGATTCATGCAGGTCCCCTACTTTCTGTTTTTCCACAGTGCCCACCATTCTAGATCCTCCTCTCTGCCTTGGACTCGAGTTTAAAAAATAATCTCAGTTGTGGTGTGCAGGCTCCCAGATAGAGTAGGCCAGCAAAAATCCACAACCGAGGCACAGGCCTTCGAGGAGATGAATGAATTGAATCGACCACCTAACTGAGAAAAGAGATGTAACTATCAACAGTCAGCAACCATATTTACCGACCACCGAATGAGCAAGCTCTCTTACTACCAACACTGCTGGAATTCACCCCCTGCTGCAAAGTTTGTAACAACATTTGAACGTGATAACACTATTCAAACGTGATTCCTAAATTGACATTCAAAGTTTGCTACTACTAACAGCAAATGTTGTCCAAAGTGAAAAACGTGTGGCAACATGTTTTGCTGAATTTGGGTCCAAAATTTACATATTTTTCAGAAGAGGCTCGCTCAAGCATGTTCCAATAGATGCATGCTGCTAAAAACGTTGCTAAAGCCTTCAAATTCTAGTAGTCTACGCAGACAATGACTACTGACTCCAATCCAACAATAGAAAAAACCCAGCACAAGCAGAGCATGCTCACAGATTCGGAAATTCAAACCGGAAGGAGGCTTGAAGCTAACTATGAAACGTCAAATTAAAAACAGTGCAGCCAGCTCAAGAACAACTCACCGTTAGATCTTGCAGATGACAAGATATAACTGAACGAGCCCGTGCTGTGCATGAGCATGAGCTCAACGAATTGGAACAACGGCCGTGGAGCAACGACAGTTAAGCTGCTGCAAGAAATGGTGGTCAGGTATTGATGGGGAGCTACAGAAGAGAATGTGAATGAGTATGCAAAACGCCACCAGGCACCGTTGGAAGGCAAAAGCTAGAAAGAGAAGGGTTAGCTAGGTGCTTCAGGTTGTTGTACTACTGACTTAAGCTGTTAGCAATAACCTCTACAACTGCCAGCTTCCAAATGGAAATATATAGTCAACTACAGCCTCCAGAATATTTATTCCCAGTCAGTCCCAGTTCTTTTCCAGCTGCTCAGATCTTTCTTTTCTTTCTTCTTCTTCTGGCACCCCCCAAAAATGATACAATTTTATATCCAATGCAGCAAACAAACTTCCATTAGCTCCCCACCCCCACCCCACCCCTTTTCCAAAAACAGCAACAAGCCTAAAATGGACACTTTCCTTACATCAGCACCATTCCTGTGCAGAAATTTGAGACACAAATCTGCTAAATTTTTTTTGGTTTAGGACAGATTTGTGTAGATTTTGTGTTTCAGGGCAGGCGACCTGAAAGTGACGCAGTTGTGCAATACCGCCAATGTAGTTACAGATTTGATATTCTAAGTAATAAGATCTAAAAGGTGGCCAACCCAGTAGTGATTGAACCAATAACATCCTCCTCTTTTTTATGAAAGCAAGACTGAGCAAAACTCCATGCTGCCATCATGAAGCCATCACTCAGGGGAATAATCGTCCTTCTCTCCAAGTGGAGAATTGTTCCAGGTTTTCTTTTCTTTTGACCAGCTACGGGGAAGAAGCTACTAGCCAGCAGTAAGAAAATGGTGTGAAGTTAGATCATGAATTTGGACATTAATATATTCATTGCTGATCGTAACGCCAATGTTGATTCCATGATGTTTCTGGACTTTCAAAATTGTGTGCCTGAGGAGGAATAGTTTCCCAGAGCCACTCATGTGTGCATGAATTTCCATTCCATTTTCAAAACTTGAAATTGGGGGTGATCGAGAAGCCCTCACGAACTAATAAGTTATTCCATACTCTCGTGTTCTTCTTCCTGCCAGCCCACCAACCAACTGCTGGACTGTCCTGCTCTGTACTTGCAGTTTAACACAGCATTACTAAATAAAATTTGTTTTTGTCCATTTTTCTATGCTCATAATGTTGGTTTTTGTTTTCGTGTTTTTTTGTGTTGGTTTTTTAAACAACCCAAGCATGCTTGTTAATGTTGAATTTGAATGCCCTTCTCTCCCGGCTGACTGAAGTGTATACATGTGCGGCTAGGCTAGGCTTTCAAGGCGTGTTTTGTCTCGTAAAAGCAGCATGCATGTCAAGTGGTGGTGGGATCCCTCCCGTTTTCACAATGCATTGGGAAGTACACAACACACAATGCTCCAGGTCGTAGCCTTTTTCCGGCTATGAAAAAAAAAAACTGAGGCTGTAGTCCTCCTGTGCATGTGTCACACCAAGCATAAAACCCACTACAGTTGTTATGATTGCAAATTGGAGACGTGCACAATGCAATGAGAATCCGAACCTTGCCTCTCCCCTACCATGGATGGATTCCCCCAAATAAAAATAAAAACACTAGTGTTAATAGTAGTGCCTAGCTACTGATGGACTTGGTGTACGTTGCCAATGGAGCGCAGTTGTGCCGTGTGAGGTATTCCTTTGGCAGGTACAGCCTCGAATAAACAAAACAAGCAAGCCAACCAGCCAGCCAGCCACCCCCCTGCTGGGCTTGGTCCCACAGCTGGAGTGGAGGAAAAAAAATGTACCGGATAACTTATATGTCGTGAACCCTGAATTTATAACTTGGATGGGAGCTCAGAATACTACTTTTGCAATATAATATGATTCAGGTCATCTCTGCATGAAGAGATGGCCCGGGACTGGAGGATCAGATCATCCACGAAAGCTAATCACATCGCGTGAGTTTAATAATCTAAATTGAAAACGCACTGAAGCTACTAATCACATCCTGTAAGTTTAATAATCTAAATTGAAAGCTAATCACATCCTGCAAGTTTAATAATCTAAATTGAAACTGCTCTTAATGCGTACTCTGCCTCCAAAAAGATGTTTGGTTGTACATGAGCTGTTTCTCACATTTTACATGTCACGTAATTGTTATTATGATATTGAACAAGTACTTCAGTTGGGGTGAGTGAGTACTTCAATTCATGGCCAGGATGCCGGTTGATCTAGAGTTGTTTTTTAAAAAAAATTCACACTCCTGTGTGTCTGGCAAACTCTTGGTTATCGCATTTGTCAGGAATGTCTTACGGCATAGGTTGAAGAGCTTTGATAAGTAAAGTGAAGTTACAATAGTGAGAGGATGAATTCAAAGAGGGTTTGAAAGTGGGCGAGTAAAGGTATGGTTTGCGCCTTTGAGGCCATGAGGAGGACAGATGTGAGATTGGAGATGATGATTTGAATGATTGCTGTGGGGGTTGTGAGAGCATTCTTTGCAGCTTCCTGAGAATGTACGACGAAACTGTCGATCTGGGTTGTCCACCAGTAGCATTTGTGGATGCTGTGCAGTTTGTGCCAATTACGGAGACACCAACAAATTTGGGCCACAGTGCATTGAAGATAGGCACAAACAAATGGGCACAAAATGGGCACAAAATGGGCACAAAATGGGACCAAAATGGAACAAATGGGAGCTGCGGCTTCGTTAGTGGAATCACACCACGTCTCTAACATAAGATCCCGCCGGTGGCCAATGAATGAGGAAGGAAGAACGATTTTCTTAAGATCCCACCAGTGGCCAATGAATGGACGAGGAAGGAAGAACGTTTTTTTCCATCAACCCACCACTTCCGAATCATCACACGGGAAACAGGGAAAAAAAAGTGGGCTGTCCTTCTGTTTGGAAAAGATGCAAGTCAATAGTTTGTTTGTTTTTCCTGTTTTTTTTTCTCCCCTCCTCCTTTCCACCCATACCGATGGTGTAAAGAAGGCACCAATCCCGTGAGAGACACCTCAATCACTTCAGCATGTAGCCTTTTGGAAGGGGTCCATAGCGACCTGGGTAGCCTTTGGATATCGTGACATAACATGGAGATTTGATCATCATCACCAAGTCGTGAAGGAAGAGACTTGGAGGGGGGTTTGCAAAAATCATTGTGTGCGTGTTTTCTTTTTTAGTTTATTTTTTGGGGGCCCATAATTGGATTCCAATGGGAAAATGATAGGCTGGGACCTTGAAGCAGCCAGGCCAGATGATAGCCTTGGACTTGCATTTCTGGTCCAAGTTGTGCATGTTCCAAGCAATGAATGTTAAAACCAGTCATTTGTGAGTTTCATATGTGAGTTTAGACTCTTTCTCAATTTCTGTTATTGTTTTTTAAAAGTAGTTAAGTGATTACCAGTTGCTCATGACGGCTGGGTATCTCCATGTGATGGCATACCATTTCTAACTGCAGGTATTCCTCTTTGGGCACTTTGTTGTCACATTGTTGTCACAATAAATTTAAAAAACAAAACGTGGGTTGTATTTCTTGTATTTCAAAACATGGCATAAAACTGTGCACGATCTTGACTCCGAGGGTCTCCTAAATCCTAATAATGGACAGCATGAAATAAGTTGCTAACACCCTGGGCCCATTTTCTATTTCAAGCAAGCATCAAGGTAGACTATGTCTTCTGATCCTTTTGACATTTCCTTTTTTAAAATGCCCTTGAAGTGGAGCCAGTCCAGTGAGGGTACAGTGTAGGATTCTTGTGTGTGGTGATATTACACCAACATGCATTCCATGTAAGTTATGTCATATGTAAGAAATAGCATACAAAGTTTGCTTGATTCCACCACGCTGCTAAAGTAAACAAACCTGTTCCTGTCCCTTTAAGAAATTTGCCTCACTCTGTCATCAAGAGTCACTAAGCTAGTAGGCTCTTAAAGCTACCATCCAAGAGTTGATTGTCTTTTCAGGGAAGCTAAACTCCTTGAAACAATTTTCAGTAAATTTTTGTGGGAAGGAAAATCAAATTGGCATCTAACCCAAGTTGTTTCATCTTTTTTAGACCTTCTTGGAATTAGTTACAAATTTTTGAAATTGAAATGCAATGGTCATTAAAGGGGACTACATCCTGAAACATCCTGAAATGTAGACAACTTAAACATTGAAGAAAGAAAAATGTACCTCTTTGTCATGATTGCTTTTAAAGCATGAGCGAGTTTAGAACAAACTACTTTATGGTAGAACCACATATACCCAACCTATAGGATGCAACCATTTCCAACCAAGCTTCAAGCAAATTTCCAACCCAAGCTTGAAATGTGTTTTTTTACTCCTTTTCAAGGTTGGGACCAATCAAGTTATGACACATGTCGCGAAGTAGTGAGTAAGAAAGTAGGAAGTAGTGAACATAAAAGTAGTTATTGAATGATCGGAATTGAAAGACTCTATACTTTGAGTGTGGGTTCAAACCAATTGTTGGCTTCCAGAATTTGCAATCTTTGTGATTTCCATCCCTCTACATGGTACAAAATTTATATTGCATTATATATCTCCCAAAGATGGGTAGAATCATTTAAGTGATCGGCTACGGGTAATTCTACCATAGTATTAGAAAGAGGCACTATTAGAATGAACTTGAATTTTGCTTATAGTTTAGCACATTTTTTCTTATATAAAGAAACTTCTCACGCAATATGTAAGTTGGTGTATACTAAGCCATTGCATCAAATAGTTAATATATATAGTTTTCTTGCCAAGCCTTTAAAAGCAGTAAATAGTGTGATTTTCCTACTTCTTTACATAGGAAAATTCACTCCATCTTATGTCCTCTAACAAAACTCAGACTTGCTTAAGTATGATCATCTAATATAGAATGGCTTGATTATGGGCCATTGAAGAAACCTATTTTGGGAGGATAAATGAAATAATGTGTATTTTTGAAATGTAACAATGACATTTGTGATGTGTAAGTGACTAACGAGGAACAACTTAGCCTCCACAATAGGTTCATATATTTTTTAGATGATTGTAAATCTAAGATTTATAAGGTAGTCATTTTGGTGCCTTGACTCCATGACCATTTAATGAAAAAATTGTGGCCATTTTTGGTTAGTAAGATTAGCTCTACAAATACATCTTTAGTTGGTTGTGAAGGTGTCTTGGTGGCAATTTTTGGCTTTAAGGCATATCACTTCAAGAAGTCATGAAAATTCATTCCTCATAAAAATTCTTCATTTTTTTGTAATTATTTTTTATACTTCCTCAATCCTTGAAGGGATCAAATAAAAAATTATTGCAACAACAAAGTAGTTTGCCATATATTGAAATTTTCACATAATTTGAATATAAGAATTCATTATCCCTTTAAAGACTTCAACACAATTGACAAAAATTGACAAAAGTTGTAGTCACAAAAGTCTTCCGCTTGCAAAGTGTGAAGTAGAATTGCATATGGAAATCTGATTGTACAAATGGATAGAAAAAATGGTTGCTTGCCTTAGACAATTATATAAATAATATCCATTGTCAAAATCAAATGCTATAATATGTTTTTACACATGAATATGCAAAATTATAATTGCCAATTTCAAGGTACCTCCACATTATTGACTATTGTAGATATATTTGAGCATCTCTCATGGAAAGGTGTATTGGTGTAGAATGATGATTGGAAGGGGCTTCCAACAAATGATACATGTCAAAAGTATTGCCAAAAATTGAAGCTTAGGGCCCTTGCAAAGTGGTGAAAACATGACAGATTTGCATTCACGTATTGTTCACATATTGTTATGAAAAAGAATTGCTAAACCATAACAAGTTGGAAAAGTGGATTAGATGACCATATGTATAGCATATGAATTAGTCTAGAATACAACATACACTTTTAAAAGTCTACTTACATTTAAATTGGTGATCGATTATATTTCTTTTAAGCCATGCATACCTCATATTATTGTTCATTATATACTCTTGATTTATTTAAGCATGTGAGGCTACTATTTAGCAATCATACTAGGTAACCTATTGTTCTCTCTATTTGTTTATTTTTAATGCAAGTTTTCAATGGCATATTCACACCTAGGTACCATATTATTTATCATAATAGCGTAAATATTTTTTTATTGAAATAGTTTAAATCCCCTTAACTCCTAGGTTACATATCCAAATCATACTAAATTTAATTATTCCCTTGAATGCCTAATTCTTATAAACAAATATATTCTTTATAGTTTCAACCAAATTCATCACCCATCTCACTATTCTCCCAATTACCAAAAAGTGTTTAAGTGGTCTTTTAAGGTCAAATCCACTTTTATAGCAATTGGATTGCTAGTCTATTTCATGATTGTATGTATATTTGTCCAAATGCGATTAATTTTCACAAAGGTAGTCCAAGACTCCAAGCAAGAATTGTTGTTTGGCCTATGCATGTGTAAGGATCCTTTGAATCATTGGTTTGTTTGTAAAAAGTTAATTGTGACCAATGAAATAGAATTTTAAAAGACTTGGACTTGAACTACAATGGCTTAGAACCATCTCCTCAAATGACAAAGATGTAGCTCCATTACTCGAGTTGCTTGTAAGAATGAAGAAAACTTTTTTTGTATGGTTGTTGCTGCGATATAGTTTGGTTACTAGTTTAAAATAGACCTCTACTGGTATGTATTTTTTGTATTAGTTCTAAAATATTAGGTTATTAGACCTTATCTTGAACAAATTGATAGTGATATATAAAAGCGACAAAGGTTACATGTTATTATTGAAGATTTTATTTTATTATATAATATTTTTGTGCATGTTGAAGGAAAAATAAAGCTATAGTTTTTTTGTTTTTTATATTATAAAGTAGATATTGAATATATAATTTTTTGATAGATTTGTTTTGGATTTCAATGCAATTTTTGTTATAAGATTCTATACCACTTACACAAACATCTATTACAACCATATGCCTTGTATTTGGAGGATATAGAGAATTCCATAATATCGCAAATTATTCTTATAAAGAAAGTGCTATCACAATGTGGTTTATCCATGACGGAGATGTTGATACCAAGAGGTCAAGCAACAACCCCTTTAATCTCATTGTAGTAATGACTTATGAAGATTACAAGTTGTCATCATCCTAATAAAAAAATAAGTTGAAGTACTAAATTTAAATTGTACTAGAGGAGTTAAAAGACCTTGTAGATTTTGATGTATATACATGATAAAACTGACATACTATTTTCTTAAAAAACAATGTGAATTCATAATCTTAACATGTATGAAGATTTGGTTTACAAAGCACACATACATCTCTAACAAATCCAAGGAATTCATGGTGATGACTCCTTGTACATTTGATGGAAGTCTTAGTCATTGATTTAGCTTAGGGTAGTAAGGTGAAAGGCTCAAATAGTTTCAATATCTGGAGCTGTTGTTCTTGATGCTAGTGTGTCTCCATATACATTACTACTCCATGTATTTGTCTATATGGACAATTTCATTAAAATGGCGGTATTCCAGGTGCTATTTTGACATGAAGGATTGGTGAGGTGGTTTTGCATTGTGCTATGTAGTTGGTGGTGGTGGGTGGCAAATAGGCCCCTTGCATACAAGTGGTTGGATTTTTATATAGGACTTGTAGGAAAGACGATGACTATAGACGTCCTTAGTGAAAGTCTTGGGAGAATAATGGGTAGAATGTGGAATTATCATAGAATTGTTGGTGCTTGACATGGGTGTTGTTGCCCATTAAAATGAAAGGGGTGTGTGCATATTTGTGTTTGTCGTCATGATGGACAAAAGTTTGGATAATTGTTTAGATTTGCATTGTTTACAAGTGTATGGTTAGCAAATTTTGTATCCAACATATGACTTGTTGTAATGGATGAGAAATAGAAGGGAAAAAATTATCTTTTTTGATTGAACAAAATGGAGGGTGCATTCAAATATCAAGGAGCATGCAACCCATGATGTCATAGTCTACCAAAAAACTGCGCAATCCAAAGCAATATTAGACTATAAAAACTATTACAATCTATTGTATAATATATTAAGGTCTGCCTTCCACAATGCAAGGGAGTATTGCAAGCATCAAATATGATTTTTGGAACAACCCTCTCTAGCGATTTCATATTCATGAGCCTTGTTGTTTTTTCTTGACAATTAGAAGTAAATGATCCACAATAAATTGCACTTGTTGAGGGACAATGAAGCTGTTCTTGTCGTTCTTCTTTGATTTTTACAATGCCGTGATGTTGTATGTAGAAACATAGTTAGCGTTGTTGTCCATTTGGTCAATCTTCCATCCGAAATTAGGCTTCGTTTCCCACCCTATGTTCAATTTTTGCATGTCTTTGGATGTTCCACATGGGTGTACCGTTGCACCAAAACTTTGCAAAAATGGACTACCGTGAGATCAAATTGTAGATTCTCTATTGCCCTCTCAAGCCACACAGGCTCGGGACAATCCAATCTTGGCCTCACCGAAGGTAGAATTCCTCACGAATATTAGTGACTACGTTGTACGCTAGAAGGGGCCTATCCTCTAGAGTGCTGATGTATGTCTTTTGCCTCGAGCTCCTCTTGTATCCTTCTGTCCTATATAAAATCTATTATAAGATCCCCATGTTGTCAAGTCTAAGGCCAATATTCTTGTTTCAATTTATTAGATTGTCGAAGGTCTTCTTTGGCTATAAAGCAGACACTACTAGAAAATGGTGTACAAGTCAACAAAAATTTAACAATTTTTTGTTGGCTGGGATACTGTATTGACCATTTTAACAATTTTTTCTTGATTTGAACAAGCTAACAAAATGGTCACTGAATTCTTGTTGATTCAAATAGTACAATGTCCAAATCAACAAATAAATTAACATTTTTTTTGTTAAGAAGACATACCTCTCACATGTTGGTGATATAAGAGAGGTGACTTTAGTGACATAAGAGAGGAGAAGACAAATTCTTTATACAAATGAGGTGATAAATGGTCAAAACAAACCATATGGGATATGTGAATCATTCATAGTCCTAATTCACATATCCCATATGGTTTGTTCTACCTTCCACCACCCCATTTCTATAAAGAGATTGTCTTCTCTACTCTTCTATCATCAAAGCCACCTCTCTTCTATCATCAGTTACGAAGTTCTAAAAAACTTGTCTCTTGAATTAATTGTGAAGTCTTAATTTCTTTTAATTAAATTGTAAAGTCTAATTTTTGGTCTTGTTTATGTGTTGTTTTTGGTCTACATGGTAGTTTGTACTGGGCTGGTTCTTGGCTTGCCATGTGACAGCCATTCATTAAGCAAATTTAAAAGTGAATTAATATTATTATTTTTCTGGTTTGACCACCATAACAGAATAGACAACAATTTTTTGTTAGGTACTATCGAAGACAACGCGACCACGGATACAAAAGCCCTCAACACTTTTTTGTTAATTTTTTGTTGACATGGTCACTGTTTTTCTACTAGTGAGGGCATTTCTCACATGGGTCTAATATATGATCAAGTTTGACATGTGGACCTTGTATTTTGTTGTCTCATCTTCTTTAGATATGTCCTAATATTAGATGTATTCATCAAGTCTACGTAGAATCTCAACTTTGTTCATCATCTTGTTGGAGGTCACGCGTGGGCGCGTGGCTGATCATCTTGGGGTTTGTGGTCGGCATTTTCCTTCTATAGCTTCAATCCCTTTTTAGGTAACCATAGAATGTTTGTACACACTAGTTTATATTGCATGATTGGCTAGCCGTTGTCGTCTATGAAGAATTTGTATTGCCTTTGTGGAAGTGGCCTACAAGTTATTTCTTGTGCATTCTAATATAAGGTTTGACATAGGCCTTGAAATCAGGTATTTTTTCTATTATGTGGGGCATGAATAGACCTTGTTTCATTTTCATGTACGACTATATTAGCGATAACAAGGTGGGATGGTCTTTTTTGCGAAGTTGCATGCTCCATCACACAAACGATATGTCCATATTGTCATGGGTGTACTCCACTATTATGAAGGATAAGACCACTTTTTTTACAATATGCCTTGATATCTATAGGGACTAGAAACAAAAGACATACTTATTTTTGTTTTTTCTCCAAGAGTTGTACAATTAGGTATACTTCATTTATGAATTCTTGACTGCGGCAATGATGTACAAGAAAGTTCATGAACTTGGCAAAGTTTTATCATGCTAAAAAACATTCCGATTTTCAAACCAAAAGCTATAGTGGGATCCTAGTGAAGAGTATTTTATTAACACAAGAAATATGTACATGAAAACTTCAAAATGATGAAGCATTGTAAAATGAATGTGTAAATTGCCTACCACCGAGTGTTACCCCCCTTGCTGAAATCACGGCTTGCATTTGTTTAGGCATGGTTTGAATGAACTGTTGGAGTTGTTAAAGAGAAACGTCATCCCAAATGACTTGAATGAGTGCACTCATTTCCTCCTTGTTGCTCGGTTTCTTGTAATAATGAAGCTTGTCTTTCATGATTTTTCAAAGGTTCTCAATGGGGTTCAAGTCAGGCGAATTTGTAGGCCATTGCAATTTTTGTATGCCATGTGTTTGTCTCCAAAGTTTGGAAAGCTTACCATGATGCACAGGAGCACCATCTTCCATAAGGAGAAGTTCATGTGATGCGTCGTGCATGAAATAAAAGCTAGAGAGAACACTATCATAGACATGTTTCACAAAAGCAATTGTTGTTTGCTCCCCTTGTGGCAAAAAAACGAGAGGACTTTTATCAAAGCCTGTAAATGCTCCTCACACCATAATGGATGTTCTCCTTGATTTGAATGTTGGCGCAAGACATGGGTCAATATATCTTTCATGATTTTTTTTCCAAACTCAAATTTGCTAGGAGTCTATACCCAATTCAAAAGAACATTCATCTATCTAGATAATCTTTGTCAAATCCTCGGCTATCTAATGCTTGTATCTACAAGCAAATGCTAATTTTTGTTTTCTATGAGTTACACCAAGGTAGGGTTTCCTTACAGCTATTGGATTTCCAAATCCAAGTCGTCGAATGTGCTTGCGAATGGTATTTCTGTGAACTCCAAAAGTCTCTACAAGTGATACTAAGTTTAACCGACGATCTCCATGAATGAGGTGTGCTAGATCCCTAATTATACGATCAGATAGCTTTGGTGATCGCAGTTTAGGTTTTTGAGTGGTATTCAACCCAATTTTCTTCTACTTTGTTAAAACTGTGGAAATGGTAAAACAAGGCATTCCTAGTAATTCTGCGATTCGTCTAGATTTATCCCACCATGTCTCATTTCTATGATTAGGCCCCTCTCATGATTACTCAACGTTTGTATTTGCATGATAATCTATAGATTGCGATTAAGTGCATGAGAATTGAAGAAAGAGATTGAAAAAATTGAAAATTAGTTGTAGAATTAGACCAAGGAAGAAAACATGGATATAAACTCATTGGGTGTGATTTGAAGAAGTCAAGACGAGTTGAAATAGGGAATAAGCTTAAATGAGCTCAAAATGAACTCAAAATGAGTGGAAATTGAACTGAAATGAAGTGGATAACAAGTAAAAATGGAGTTGAAACCAAGCCGAAGCACTCCAAGCTGAACCGATGAGAACAAATCCAATGAAATAGGAAAAAAGAAGGTTGGGAAGTAATCCCATAAACATTGGCGCTTCTACCCAGCTTAGGCGCAATCGAGTGAGTATAAGCTCCCCCATCAAATCGGCCAAAATTGAAATAGAATTGGCGATGGGTTGAGAAATCGTACAAGGCACCATGAATTGGAAGAATGCAGGGCAAGAGAGTGATGCAAAATTGTGATTACCTTGGAAAAGAGTAGCTGAGTAGAAGGAGACATGAACACCGTAAGGAGCTGATCCAAAAGTGAATCTCAGAGGGAGTGCGATGGCGATGGAAAATCGGGTGGCGACGATACCATTTGAGGGAGTAATGGAATGTGATTTTTTAAGCCCACAATGGTAATGCATTAGATGGTGGAACATAGAGCCCTAGGTGTAGGACTAGTAGTGGGACTAGGCAGTAAAATTTGGAGAACAAAGGGCACCTCCGCCAATAGTGGCAAACAGAGAAAGAATTGAAAACCTTAGAAGAACAGGGAAGGTGAAGGCCTAGAATTTGTAAATGAAGTGTACCATACTGTACATTTGAATATGTAGCACCGATGGCAATGGTCGAGCCTCGATTGGTTATAGAGGATCACCTCCCAAAAATCAATACAAATCTCACTATCCTGCAGCAACGTCCGATACAACTTTGTGTTGTCGGCTTATGTGAACAAAGATTGTGAAGACTTTGTAGGGGGGCTTTCAAATCTCACAACAA
The DNA here is from genome assembly GCA_950106755.1 of Climacium dendroides. Lineage (NCBI taxonomy): Eukaryota > Viridiplantae > Streptophyta > Bryopsida > Hypnales > Climaciaceae > Climacium > Climacium dendroides. Next base: position 19,003,160 of record OX467083.1, read on the forward strand.
TTTGGAGATGGCCCCCATTGTGAAGTTGCTATCGCTCGGAAACACATCCAAATTGTAATGTGCGTACTTGCCATCTTTGTGCCCATGTGCAAAAATCCTCAATACTTTCACGAATAACTTCATGAATCCATCTAGGGCCTTTGTTTTTTTGTCAATGCAGAACATGCTATTTTCAAATGGATAATTTTGTAAATAAGAGTTGTGTAGGTTGTAATTTGGACAACCATCTATTACGATAGTAAATATGCTAATATATAAGCTTCTTGTAGAAATAGGTGCTTTTTAAAATGCCTTTGAATTTATTGATAGTCCTTTTATTCAAGAGCAAAAAAATCTTGTAGTTGCTTCAAGTTGTTGCAAATGCTACATTTTGCGAAGGAATCTCGTCTTCTTTTGATGACGTACTTGAAAAAATATTTTGTTTGAATTTTACTAAAACATGATTGTAAGAGTGGTGAACTAATGATAGCCCAAGTTCCATGTTAGCTTGCAAATAGTAAGAATCACATGGCCACTCAATCTTTGCATTCAATAAGTACTTTGTTGGATATTGATCGACTTCTGTGAACTCTTATGGGTGATGTGCCATCCATATTCTTGTAATATCAATGTTATAGGTGATGCTGCATGCATACATGAGTCTTACTTTGTTCATAGTGGCTAATAATTGCCTCCATTTGGTACTAGCAGAAAAAACTTTGATGCAATTTTTTTTGTTGATGGGCAAGGTATAAGACAAATAGGACATGTGGTTGTCTATTGCCTCCAATAATGAGCGTAAAGTCTCGATACCCTAAATAGTAGCAGTCATTTTCTTTGTTTGATTGAAATTGTTGTATGGAGTGCCTCTAACATCGGCCTTGACCTTAGCCTTGTATCTTTGGAATGTGTGGAGAGGAATGTTGTGAAGAATCCTCCATACACGTGGACAAATGTCTATGCCTCCCCTTGGGACAACTTTGAGCATCGTCCTGTGGACATCCAAATTCTTGCTAGACTTTATTTGAAATGTCTAAAGATGCATTTCCATGCAAAGTACACATATGGTAGGAGGAAATTTACAAGTGCCTTCTTTCTCACAACAAAATTGTGTGAAGACCTTTGCGATGAATTCATGCAATACCATCTTTGTCCTTTTGTCTAGCAATGCAGTAGCTTGTACTCTCTTGTCATAAAGATTCAATCATACGCCCACTCTTTTCTAGATTTCCCTCTAGCTCTTTGCCAATAGCCTTGTGTTTACAAGTGTAATTGTAAACATTGACATATCCATTTTCACCATGATAAAACACTTGCCGCATAGGCCATCATAAGCACATGTCTCTAACACTAGGGTCCTTGTTGTACACCCCCAATACAACAATGCTCACGTCATCCTTCCCTAGCCTGCTCTGTCTATCAAAGAGTATGTTAGGATTGACATTAATGATTATCACTTTGGCAAAATCAGAGTTGTCTATATATCTTGCAAGTAGTGCTTTCCCAAACCATCCATTGTAATCAATGCCCTTGCAATCTAGGATAGGACTATTGTCTACATCTACCTCCGCGAATGCTTCTAAGTCGACGACGTCCTTTTCCTCATATTTTATAAAGCCTTGTATATCAAACATTCAAGCAATGGCACATCAATGATGATAATGAAGTGTAGTGCACAATTTGGAATAGAAAAGTCATGGAGAACAGATGTTAAGTGAAGCACCTCATCATCATCAGAGTTGCTCAAAAAAGACATAGGAGACACTAAGAAGCTCTGAAGTGAATTGCCATCATAAACAAATAGTTGATTTCATAGAAAGGATGAGAGTGACACTTGAAAGAATTGTCAAAGAATTTGTAGCTAATACGCCTCTTGGTTGTGCTTGCATGGCTTGATGTACCTTAGGTCAAGAGATAAAAAATCTTCAAAAATTGACAAGCAATGGTATGCGATCGAGTTGCAAAGGAGGCAAATTGCAAGGTATCATCACTTATTTAATGACACTATGAAATAGTGCAGTGCATCGTTTATCCTAAATCAGACCGTGTGCTTTAAAGTCAAACACATAATGCATAGCAGAGTCTCAAACTATTGATAGAATAAGAAAAAGAGCTCCAAAAATAAACAATGGTAAAAACAAGTAGGAACAAACTATCCAAATAAATGTAAAGATCAAAGCAAACGATCTTGATTGCGGATACTGTAGTTAGCATAGGCAATGTCCATAATGGAATGTCATGACTCCAACAACTTGGAGAACTATCAAATCATTTAGTACCGTTCGTTTTGCAATGAGAGGATAAGGACCAAATGTTGCCCAATAACCTCCCTAGAGCACATCAAACTTTCCACTCTAAATTGAGTGGAGGAGAATATTACTGGCTTCTTTAGAGCAATTTAGACTGCTCACTCTAAATCTAGTGGAATGCGATCAATTCCAAAATATTTCCCTTCAAAAATCAATTTGGCTTACCATCTCTAAACTGAGCGAATCAAATTCTTCCTAATATCCTCTCAATATTAGTTCAGAGTGGCCTCTCTAAACATCCTAGAAGGTGAACTCTTTTGGAAGAATTCCCTTCCAATGCTAGTTCAGAGTGACCGCTTTGAATTGTGTAGAGGGTGAATGTATTTAGAAGAAAATTCTCCCAATGCCAATTTAAAGTGATTGCTCTAAATTGCTCAGAGAGTAAATGCTTTTGAAAGAAGTTCCTTCAAATGTCAGTTTAGAGCAACTACTCTTAACTAGTTGGAGCATAAAAACATATAGGAGAAAATCTTCCCAACGTCAGTTTAGAACGGTTGCTCAAAACTAATTGGAGCATGAAAGCATATAGAAAAAATCCTCCCAATGTTAATTCAGAGTAAACGCTCTAAACTGCACAGAGCATAATTGACTTGACAATAGTTTACTACAAAAACAGATTTATACTGTGTGATCTATAATTGTCAATTAGTTTTTTCTGAGGTCACACTAATTTTTAGAAGGATGACACTAATTATCATAAATATGTCTTGTTATAATGGCATGTGCATACCCCTCAAAGCGTTCTCCAAACTCGGATGTAGTACACTTCAATACTAATCATAACTAGAGTAAAAATGCCAAATGAATTGTAGGTTTGTCTAAGAAATAAAATTAATTTAACACTTTAGTGTTAACAATTATCAGATTTAGTAGAATTCAACAAAAATTTTAATATAACAATTTAGCTTCTCATCATATGAACATGTGGGAAAATCTAAACAATGATTTGAAAAGTAAGAACAAACAATTTCTAGAATTCTAGAAATAAAAGATTTCTAGAGACCACCATCTTCACAATTCTAGAAGTCACATTACAATTTTTGTTTTAACACAATCATCATTTGGGTTATTTTTTATATTAAAAAAGACGTTCACATGTTTTTACTTCTAAATATTATAGAAAATAAAAACCTATTCAATTGTAGAAAAAGAGACCTTTTATTCTATCATATGATTATATATACATATATATTTTTTGGATTCAATCACATTATTATTCATCAAAAATTAAACCTTTTTTACCATTGAAAAATTTGACATGTTGACATCTAAACTTCAATGGGAACTATAGTAAAGATTTTTTTATTTTTTATAAATAAAAAAATATTAGGCTCAATATGATTTGAAATACTAAAAAAAAGGACTAAACTACCTATAATTAATAGATTAGCATTAAAAGAAAAAAGCTAAAAAGAAGTTATATTGCAAATTTTAGTGTATCTAACCCATTTTTTGTTCCACACAATTTCATACTAGTTAGGTGTAAGCTCCTATGGTTAGATGTGCAAAAAATCCAATTTAAAATTTTTTTACTCTTTGCTGTATAAATGACAATTTTGAATGTTTTTTTTAAGAAAAAAGGCCTTAGTCCTTTAGGGGTTTGGCTTGTGCACACACTTGCACACTATTTGTACTAGCCTTATTTACTACTCTTGCATAGTTATTTCACTTTACTGTATTACGTGACCACATAGGTTTGAACTTTTATATAGCTAGTGTGTGAGAAATTTGAAGCACATTAGAATGTACACCAATATTGAACTCAAAATTTCCATTCAAGATAAGTAAAAATTTCATTGCTTTTGCAAGGGATCAAGTGTGTGAGTTGGTCCTTCATACTCGCGTGGATGGACCTTCAATGGAGTGGTTTCACCCCATTAATATATTATATCATGCTATCATTAAGGTAGCAACACCTTAAAGCGTCAAAACATTTATTTTTCTTTTGAATAAACTAAAATATGCAGATTTTGAAATTTAATTTTTACTCCACCTAGAAAATTTGAAAAATCCCTTAAAATAAGCACTCTAGTGAAGTTTGAAGTTGAAGATTTATAACCACATTTCTAAATACATAGTGAAATGGAAATTTTCTTTATTCCACAATTTTTGCACTGTTATGTACATTTATTCTGAAAATGTTAGATTTTTTGAACACAATTTGTATTTGATATGAATTTTCTTCTTTTTTACTTCAAAAAATTCATGGTAATTTGAAATTTTCACCCAAAAATTTGAAAATTTGATGACAAATATTAAACATGTGATTTCATCATAGAAAAATGAAACTAAAAAAATTCCACTCATAAATAAAGAAGTAATTGGAAGATACGGAGTGAGAGGCTTTTCAAGTTTGACTACACAATTATAGACTCCATCCTTTAAGGGTTAAGTGAAGACCTAGCACACTTGGTCTCATTCATCATTTTATGCCACAAACTAACTTAATTCCAGTAAGGGAGGTGTCATTCATCATTCTTAATCACCCTTGCATTTTGGCAATGTTGGCCACTTTTTTTCCTTTCAGGAAAAGATGAACAATGATTAATTATAGTACAATTTATATTGCAATTCTAGCACATTGTGATTGTTCTACAAACCTCTCAATATTGCAACCACCCCTTGGTGGATTTTACAAACAATCCTTGGTTGGAAATGGGAAGGTTTGTGGCAATAGAGCGGGAAGAATGGAATTTTCAGCTCAAATAATTCACAGTAATTACTGTTTTGAGAAATAAAAAACTGAAAAATTATGAAAACCTTCTGAACTCTATTCTTGCACACTATGAAAATTTTCCCACCAAAGAACCCCGTCTTGCAAAAATGTAGAATTGCTTAACCCCTCATCGCTGGAAGTCCAACTAGGTTTAAAAATTGCCTACCATTGCAAGTTTGAAAAGTCAAAATTAGAGTAAGGTATGAAGATCTCAACTGTACAGTATTGTAATGTGCATGTTGCAAATGGTGTGGAACAAATTTGGAGTCATTTGACCGTATAGATTGAAAGATTATAATGTTTTAGTGTTGAAAAAAGGTGCTGAAATTTTCTTAAAAAACACATTTGGAGGTGAAATTCGATTTCTAAACCTACTCAAATGAAAAAACTTTAAGCTACAAAGTGATTCAAAACCAGAATATATATATACTTTGGTGAAAAAAATATCATTCAAATGAATCATTGTGTCCACAAAATGGATTTGAAATGTCAGAAAATAGTGAAAAAAGTAACAAAAAATCACATCTATGACTGAACATCTATGACTAAAATGCTTCTTAGTCACTCATAACTTCTTGGATTGCTATGAAATTTTAACTACATAAACTAGATTAGTATGTGCAACTTTAACAACAAGTATTATTGGATTTGGACATTGTATGAAGTTATAGGTCACTGAAGTTCAGTAGAATCCACCAATGTCTAGATTTTGAACTTTGAATTGCTCCCAATCATTCGAAACAACTTGGATTGACATGAAAACTTTACCACAATAATTAGACTTCAATGGAAACAAAATTCAACAAATTTTATTGAAAACAAACATTAGATTACAAAGATACAAGCCTCCAAAGTTGTAGCCATCAAATCCAGTTTGGTGAGCTCAAATTGAACCTATGAACTTTGATTGGCTCCCAAAACTATTATTCATCTTGTATTGATTTGAAAATTTGATCACACAAACTAGACTAGTATGCTCAACTTCTCCAACAAATTTTTATTGAATTTGGACATTGGATGCAAAAGTTACAGCCCTTTGAATTTGACTTTTAGGTTGTGAGGACGTTTTTCGTCCCCCAGTGATGTTCAGGATTTAAGTGGTTAGGAATGGGATTCCTCCCCTAGACCAAGTGTGGGTCTTCAAGCTTGGTCTATGATGCAGACCAAGTTTCTACAAGTGGATGGTCAAGCATTTATAAAAAATGTGCGGCCACAAGACTTTTTCCTCAGTACCGTACTCCTCTTGGCATCATTCATCTATTTTGAAATTTTTAAATGTTGAGGTAAAGGGGGCCGGCCCAAACCTCAAACATGCACGCAACCACAGTCAATTTGGGGAACTTCACCCAATTCCAGAATAATGCTGCATGGCCTTCGGGTTGTTGGGTCGAAGTAACTCGAAGCTTATCAACTGTTCAGTTGGGCACATTGGGGACACAAACTTACAAACTTGCAAACAAACTGTAGAAGTACACATAAGTAGTTAAGCCAGCCTCGTGCAAGGAAAACATTCCACTTCTGTCCATCATTCTGAGCATCGAGAGCATGATTGTTTTTATTGTTCGATGGACACGATGTTGTTGTTATTGTTCGAAGGACACGATGTTGTTATTGTTCGAAGGACACCATTTTTTAATTGTTCAATGGACACGATTTCGTGGGAACCGGGTACCATTTCAAAAGAAGCAATTGGCCAGGTTTCCAGTGTACTCTGTTTCACTGCTTTTTTAATTTTATAGTTTCTTCATTCTATATTTCATAATTCCAATTCTCCAAGTTATGTATTAGATAACCGATGAGCCGCGCTAGCAGCGAATAGGTTATCGTACATAACCGGTTGTACATCTTTCAATCATAATCTTTGATCTTCATGATTCATGGGTGTAGGAAGCAAGTTGAAAGGAAAGAAGGTTATGAGTTGCAACTTGTAATGGCAATAGTGACAGGTTGCCAATGGGATAGTGCCACATAAGTGTTGAAAAGTAACAATCGGTTATGAGATCAAGATCCATCCACCAGTGAGTGGCCTCCTGAGTCCTTCCCATCATTTTGGCTTACATTTAAGTTTTTGAACTAAGATATGAGCACCTACAATCAACCCTAAATACAACTAAGTATAGCTACTATACCATATTGTTAAACATAATTGATTTCTATTAGGCCTTGTTGGCAATTGAAAGAAGATTTCAATGTACTTTAGCAAGCATGGTATGGACATTGTATGAATAACACTATAAGAAACTTGTGTTTTTTTATGACGTTTCATAATTTTCGCACACAGATTTTAGGTGATGTCAAATAAAATAACTTGTATGTTTATATCAATAATAGTGTTCAATATAAATACATTTTACATTCAAATGATATATTGAACATTATTATTGATATATAAATACAAGTTGTTTTATTTGACATCACCTAAAATCCATTCGCAAAAAGTATAAAATGTCACATAAAATATGGGTTTCTTTTAGTGTAAGTTATGAGTTTTCAAAGTATTGTCTTTCGGTGTATTAGAAACCAACACTAGACTCTCATAGGCTTTCATTTTCAAATTATATACATCTTACTTAATCAATATTTAGGAAAAATTGACTTTTTTGGTCCTAATAGAAGTGTTGTTTGTGGGTGTATAGACCTTATATCAAAACCTCTTACTTCATGTAGATTCTTGTGACAAAAAGTCTATGTAATTTCACTACAACTTAATCTTTTAATTAAAGGTCTAAAAAGCTCAATTTGTTTTGTGACATATTTTTGGTTTTTTTGGTGTATTAGATATACAAGGTGCATGGATTGACATATGTAACATTTACATTAGTTTGTATTCATGCTAAGTTAGATCCAATGACATATGGCACTTTTAGTGTAGATCATTACTGCATCTCCTATATGTTTGAGAAGTTGCAAACTATGGTGACATATTCTACATGTATAGTGCCATGTTTGAACATTTTTTAAAAAAGCTTTCAATATTAAAATGAATTCCAAATGAAAGATGTCAGTTGTTGAATTTTCAATCCAACAGTGTGTCTAATGCATACTTTGTACTCCAAGAGTTAAATATAGTGAATTCTATGTACATCCCCCACTAGACCTTTATTTAAGTTTAAGGTGTATAAACCCAAAAACTATTTGTGGCCCAATTGCAACCCTTAGTATTGGGTCCAATTGAGTCATGTTGCATCCTAGTGTGGTGAAAATTGAAAGTTATGTGTCCTATCTTTTGAGTGGACAAAGTGAGGCAAAGGGTTATCCCACCTCCCAATCCAAATTAATTATATTTTTTAATTCCCCAACCCATCCCTCAATCCAACTCAACCCTAACTTTACCCCACCCTCCTAATTTGTAATTTTAGATTGATATGGGATTTTGTAATTGATAAGGGATTTTGTACCCCTTGTCCATATTTGTAGTATGTATATGTATACATCTCCTATAGCCATACTCATATCCATATCTGTATCTGTCTTCTATGAGAAGATCTAACTTAGAGATTGATAGAAAATGGATACGGATATGGATCCGACTTGGAGATTGATTTTAGTTTTTTTTTCTATGAGAAGATTTGTGTTCTGGGCTTTTTGAAAATCAAGGGTGAGAGGGGGGGCAGGGGGGGGGATGTTTGAAAGGGTTGGACTAGTTGGATTGCAAAATCACCATGCAATTTTTACACATGGCAAGAAGGTCATTCATTATTTTACAATCTCAAACTATAAATGTCTCAAGTCTTTTTGAGTTTCTTAAAAGGCACTTATGGCATTGTTTTTGACAAGCTCTAAGATTGATTTAAAGATCCAAATTGATATTGTAACTATAGAATCTTTGACTTAAACTATCTATGTTTTCTTCTTGGAAGTCAAAAGAAGGTTTTTTATTTTTTTAGCATGCATTTTTTGAACAACATATGAATAAACTATGAATTTTTAAAGTGCAAAAAATAGGCATATTCCGAATCAACAACCTAGACTCTTATGAATAGGAGATGGATATTTGATAAAAGAATCTAGAGGTTTCCATTTTAGAAACCAAATCACAAATATTACATGCGGTTATCATAGAATTCTAACACCTACTACATTAGTCATTCTACTTTGATTGCCTAATGAACATATTGAAGTAGAATAATCACCCTCTTGGAAATTACTTCTTTAGTATAACAAAGTTCGTGCCTAAGGCATTAGGAAAAAATTGAACCTCCAAAGAAGCCGCTTTGTAATGCAAAAGCTTGGGTGGGAAGAGCCTTCTCAACTCACTAATTGGATCAAGAATTGTATGATGAATTCAAAAATTCATCATCATTATCCAATCCATCTCCAAGATCTTATAAATTTAGGTGGGAAGAGCCTTCTCAATTCACTAATTGGACTATGAATTGCACAATAAATTCAAAAATTTATCATCATTATCCAATCCATCTTCATGATTTTATAAATCTCATGATGCTTCCATCATGAAGAATGGAGCACACACCAAGTAGTGGTCCTAATGAGGATGTGTCCATCTTCATATTCATAGATTAGTAAGAAAACTCAAGGCCTCTTTGTGGGTTTAATTTTTTTCATAATGGGATTGCCAAATAGGATCAATAAGTTAATAGCTTTGTTTTCCAATTTGAATAGTACAATCCAAAGACAAGGAGATTTGAATCTAACAACTTTAGAATGCAAGAATAACAAACCCAATTGGATTAAATTTTGATACATTCAAAAAATCAACAATAGACTCCAACTAGAACCAAAGAGTCTTACAATATTCTTCAATTATCTGCATACACAAATTTTCATTTTCATTCCTCAAATAATCATTCACACAAGACTACAACAACAACAACCAATTGAAATATACAACTTATGATTTCAACAACTCCAATTAGGCTCACACAATGTAATACAAACTTTCAATATTCAAATTACGAATATATGCATATAATACATTACTTCAATAATTTTGCATAACCACACACACAACATCATTTAGCATGAAAACTTCTCACATTAATCACAATAAAAAAAAACCTTAGGCTAGGACTTGCATACTCATGTTTAGCAATGGTTGACAATCTCAACTTGGAAGAAGACTAAATACCTTTCATTTCCCATCGTTCTAACTTCCAACTTCTAAATAGGAAACCATGCAACTCTTTACATCCCATTCCACATGACAATCCTAACTTCATAGCATGACTACCTTTCACTAAATATAAATTTGACTAGGCTAACAATACCACCAGATTAACACTTCCATTTAAACCCAATAGGATAAAAGACCACAATTAACACTTGAGAATTCGAAACCATACACCACAAAAATTCAAATTGAATTGCACTCATTCTATAGAGTATTGCAACTACTTTGGGCCCCAATGTAAGAAGCACAATATATTGTATACATTTTTTTTTCACCAAAGAATACTTGAAGCCCTACCAATTTCTCCCACATCAATTAATCCTAACATCAACATCATCATACTCTCATTCAACATTCCCAAATTGGAATAAGGCAACTACACCTAAATGCATCCAAATAAGCTCTATAGACAAATGGGTGTACAATAATAGTTGACAGTCAACTTTTGCAAATAGATACTTTCAATTGAATCATAGTAAAAATAGTTGTATAAATTTTAGAATTACTACAAATTAAATACAATTTCAAAGATGCAAGGTGTAGGAAGCTAAAAGTGTAATCCAAGTGAGGCTACAATCCATTTGATGCACATCAAAAAATAACACAAGTAGTATTATAACATGTCATACAAAAACTAAAACAAAAGAAAGTGTATTAAAATCTACCCCCTTAAAAGATTGCCAACTCTACAACAATGTTTTTTATTTGGATAATATATCACTCTTATTAGACCATTTCAACCTATGCCCCTAACTCCCTCTTGATATTCCCCACTGTTAAGAGAATGAAAGTACCAAAAATGGTGAGCATTATAAAGATGCAAGGTGTAGGAGGCTCAAACTCCACTCAGGCATTTTGAACCACCCCTAAAAATGGCATAAAATGGATTGGAGGTGGTTCTTAAATTGACCTCCATAGTCATTGAAAAAATCAAGAAAAATACTATTCATTATTGCACGAGCCAATCATTGCTTTTCCCATTTCTCTCTAAGAGTTGCAGTGAACACTTTCTGAAAGACCTACGATTGAAAATTCATAACTAAATAAAAAATAATCCAAAAAATATGAAACAACTTGGGTTAGATGCCAATTCCTCTCGTCTTTCAAGGAAAATTTACTGAAAAATATTTTGAGAAGTTTCACCTGCACAAAATTCAGTTCCAGTGCTTAGATGGTCAACTTATGGACCGACTACCTTAAGGGAATTATTCCCGTAAGTCCCAAATTGCTTCCAACTCCACTTTAGACTTGTCCTTATAACGCTCACTGTTTGGGGTACCTTCCTTGTTCAATTTCCCTTAAGAAAAAAATAGAGATTTAAAATTGGGTGCAGTTACCTTAGTTTAGTTACCTTCATTTAGTTACAAAGAGTCTCCCCTCTATGCAGGGTACATAGCACTCATTACTTGTGTGAAGGGTTGTGGGACCTCGGATGGACTGACTTTTAATTCACGCTAGCCCAATAGTGGGAGGTATTTCTTCTTCTATACATTTGTCCCCACTGTCATTTGTCCCCACTGCAAGCAGTTATTGTTGTCTCCTCTCCAGTGAGCTGATGATGAAGCAGCCAAAAGCAGGCAGAATCATGGTCGTGCTGGGGAGTGGATAGGCACCGACAATAAGGTGAGTCCTTTCATTCCTCAAATAAGGTGAATCCTTTCATTCCTCAGCAAGAATAGTCTAGCCAACCATAGAAAGTCAAAGTCGGGTCTTCGAAGCTTGCACCTTTGTTTGGAGTTTTCTATGTTGATAGAGCACCGCACATGGTGTATGTGGATCAAGGCCATTCCAGGGATGCTACAGTAAGCTGTCTTCCAATCTTCAACAATAACATAACTATTGTTCCACCCAGACATAGGAGCTGAAAGTCATCATCTCTTCCCTGATAAGTTATTCCCCATGCAGCAAGGTACACCATATATACTGTGTACCCCACATCTATACTGTACCCCACAAATTTCCAAAGCAGACCTGCATAAAAGTCTTGGACCTTACAGCTTACTGTACGATTTTCTGCCAACCAGAAAAACAATGACAGGTGGTATAACATGTCACGACAGTGAACTCAGAATCATTTCTCAATGAATGTATGAATGGTTTCGTAGCAATATGCCTTCAGGGTGCACCGGAAGAATTCCTAAAAAGATTCTTGGAAGGTACAAACAAGTAAATTTAGTAAAAAATTTAAAGAACCTGCTATGGAATCTCTTAAAATTATGTGAGCTTGCGCTGCCGTGTTGCACGCCCTGTTCCAACTTCCGAGTCGGCTGTAAGAGAGATCAGCTGAGAACGAAATGACAAGTAATCCAGTCTGGCTAATCTTCCGGAAAGCCTGCACCTCCGGGGAAGCAGTGAATCGACCCGTTCATCCTCACAGACTTGTTTCTCTGCTCTGCAATACAGGATCAAATACAGGATCAATCAGTGCTCTCAGAGTGCCTCCGAAAAAAATTGGCGAGGCTTTCTAATCCTAAAAGACCAAGGATTCATGGTAGTAAATGAAATCCATTTGATCATTTTGTGAAAAATACAATTCAGATGGGCCAAATTATGTTATCAGAATCAGTGAAAAAAAATACATGTGTTGGCCTAAAAATGAACAAGAGGAAGTCCCCACAAGACCTACAGGATGCACAAACGAAAGTGCTAAAAAGAACAGCAATGTTCAGTTAACATAAGAGGGCAGCATGAATGCACGACATTTCAATAAAAGCTGCTAAATAAGAGATATGGTAGTGAAGAAACACACAAGAATTGAGGGACTCCGAAGGTACCTAATAGCATCTTGCTGGGAAACAGATGGACCCACTTGCCAAGTGTCAGAGCAAAGACCGTTTGCAGGTAAGAAATTGTTCAAAGCTTGATTAAGCCGAAGTTGTGCAAGCACCGCAGCTGATTCTAAACAATTATCCCAGCAGTTGTCTTCAGTGCAATCATCATACTCTAAATTTTGTCCCATAGATGCCTGCAAAAGCAGCGCAATAAAATCTGAACATAATGATTTCTCAAAAGGATTCATGATCATGGTCACATGCATTGCTTTTCCGAGAATAAATGTAGATAGAATGCTTCTGATTGACGTAAAGATGATGAAACAAGATAGAAAATCTTCAATCTGCTCATCAACGAAAGAAATTAAAATTGAAACCAGAAAGGATGGAGAGGAGGCAATTACCTTCAACGCTGATGCAGTTCGACTAGATAGATAATCGCATGCTGAAAGATCTTGCAGAACACCCTCTGAAAGAATATTGGAGTCTATTTCTGGATTGATGGATTCTTGCGCCTGTGAACTTCGCAATTGTGACCATAACTGCTCCATCTTCATACTTGTGAAATTAAGAATTGTATCCTCAAGAATTTCAACTTGGTTACATGACTGTTCAGCTACAATGGATTGGATCTCCACATCATGATGAATTGTAAGGTTATCAATCGGAATTGGAGTTGCATCTAATTCTCCTTGTGTCAAAGACTTGTATACAGAGAGGTCTTTAAGTCCCGAAGGGGCACTATAGTCCACATCGAACAGAGAGCCGGTTTTGACTGTTACATCCGGCAAAATTATACTTTGCTGGGGAGATATGTTGCCCAAAGCAATCGAATCTGGAATAGAGACATCGGAGTGTAATCCAGGAGTACAATTGTGACCCAGGATAGTCCACCCATTCTCTATTGAACTTCGAGGATTCAAATCTGGGACATGAAGCTGATTCATGCAATCCTCATCCTCATGAGTTGCCAAGCCATTCGTAATCACACCATGCTCTTCGTCTAAGTCCCCCTCACATGCAGGTGCAAAGTCAGCTTCACGCTCCTCTGAACTGCTGCGCTCATGCTCTTGCAGTAAAGACAACGTGTCTTTGATACATTCATTACTGGCAGACTGGGCTGCAGGGCTGTCGTAAGAACTCTGCATCAACTTCATAAAAGAGAAGCCCTCAGATGCTCTTCCATTCATTTCTTTTCGAGCAGCAGCTTGAAGTTTCCGCAGCGTCTTACGTGCCTGAAAATCAGCCTCCTCTTTGGCCTTCAGCTTGTCAAATCTGTAGCGAGACCAGTGCGCAACTTCTTTATCTATCAATATCATGATTTCCTTACTGGTATCTTCAAGATAGCCAGCTACCGTAGCTGTTAATCGGCAGGGCTCCGAGTCAGGCATGAGTAGGGGTAGGACACGATGTTGGCAATCGTGTGCATATAGCCAGTCCGAATCCAGGGATCTTTTCTTAGAGTTTCCGCTTGAACCAGGTCTTTGAGAACTGCCACTAATTACCTTTCTCACTTCATTCCAAGATTTTTGTTCCATATTGTCAGCTGCGTGTATTCTCGTGGCAGGTACTTGGGGACAACAATCTAACTGCAACAAACAATTAACCAAATCGGGATTTTGTTTGCTGGAATGTGGCACCTTCGGTTTCTCGACCGCACAGGCATCCTTCAGGTAAATATTATCCGCAGGAGTTCCCTGAGTCCAGAATTGAAGTAGCATGAGGAGCTTACGAATATCATGACCACTGCTTTTCACAATATGTTCAACTATATACGGGCTGCATGACACTCCCTCCGCCATACAAACCTGCAGTCAGGGACACAACATAGTTCATTGCTAATACCTCATCCGAAATCCCAACTTCTGAAAAGCATATTAAGATTCGATTGAATACACTGAATCAGAAATAGACAGGTCTTCCACTAAAAACGTCTGAGGACACTTCATTTATTTGAATGGAAGGGCATATACCTAAAAGAGTGCATTGAGATAACATACAACTGGCTGAGAGCAAACACTGTACTGTAGATACTATGCCACTGCTACTCGATAGCTCTACACAAGCCAGAAACTTCAACAAAGAGTGGTAGGTGATACTCTCTCACCATGTATGCATGTGCAACTAGTTCAGCCGTAGATGGTGGCTCAAATCTAAGGATTTGCAGCCCCGTAACCTGTGGCAGAACTGTTTTTTGACCTGATCCCAAGCTTCAAATGTGAATATTCAACAGGAAAACGAATGGCCAAAAATACCAAATCCAAACATCTTCTACTAACTCTGCATGCGAGAACACAAAATATAAGGATGGTGATTGTGCATTCCAGAAGAGGAGTCTTACTATTGCTGGAAAATATGATTGGGCACTTGGAGGTTCTAGCCAGCAGCGATAGTGCCCCCATAAACCCAGAATCTTCTTCAAACACAATGTCCACATCTTCAAAAAGAATGACTCTTAATCCCCGCAATGCAGTAGGGGGTAGATTAATTCGATTCGCACTCTGAGATAGTGACAGCTGATTATCAGGTTCTTCGTTAAAGAACATACTTCTCCGACAACTCTCTCCCTGCTTCAACATGTATTCCACATCCAACTGCCCATCATAAGCGTCCACTGGAGTAGATGAGCCCCTGCGAAATGAAAACCAATACGTTGGTACCGACCCCTCGTACCCTGCAAATATGAAGACACACAAAGCAACCAAGAATCTGTACGGAATACCAGGTGGGAAGGATATCCCATACCTCTTGCTCAGCCCATGAGATTCCATAGCCTCCTTGAATTTGTGCTTTATTAGTGCTCCACTTCGGCATTCAGATGCATTGACCTGGATACATAGGAGGTTAATAAAGAGGTTTAAACAACAGTCTCAGAGTGGAACTGCTCAATAAAATAACAAAAAATACCCCAATATTCTAATGCTCTAGATGTTAAGTGCCTCAGCAGTAAATATTGTCAAGGGGGTCAAGAGGGTATTTAATACGAGAACAATTCAACAGTTCGAAGACCGAAGATTGTCGTCTCTAACATTTGGTCATTCAAAACCGTGGCCTCGTCACACCAAAAACTACCACATGTTCAATATTCAAGAACCCAACCACCTTCATAAAGAAAGGACCCAAACAATGAAACGCCCAAGGTACAAATCTTAGTAAATATGTGTACTTAAGAGCTCCCATTAAGGTCGGTTTTCATGACATACCTCGATGACGGTAAACCCATGTTCCATGGCACATGCATAAATAGCTGCAGACTTACCGCACTACACCCCAAACAGATCATACGTAAAAACTCAAGCAAGCAGATATGCCTGATTCCAGGCATTTAAAGACAACAGAGAACGGGTAGATAAGCACTGTCAAACAAGATTCGGCTGTGAAGAAACAATAGAATAGAAGTAAGCCTATTATAGAAACTGTTCTGCAGTTAGAACGGATAATCCACAAGACTACAGAAAGGAATCTACAAAAAAAGGATTTTAAATCTCACGAACACAATAGAAAAGCGAACTTTCAGAGAGCTCACCCCAACTGGCCCCGTGACAAAGAGACAATTTTGCAAGTCATCATCGTCATCGGTTTCGGAAGGTGGATCCTCAAAATCGCTATCACCATCGCTGGAGCTACTTTCGGCCTCTTCTTTGTTCGCCAGTGCACGCTTTTGTTGAAGAATTTTTTCTCCCCAGTTTTGAAGCCATGAACTAAGGGTCTTGACACACTCGTTATTTCCACAAACCTAAAAAGTTCATACAGTCAAGTGTTAATACGACTCAAAAGGTAACTGCAAGACCATCTTACTACTCACAGCATGTACCAACAAAGATAGAGTAACAGACGTAGAATAATTACCCAGGCAAGTTGATGACTTGTATTTATGACAGATCGATCATTTAGATACAATAAATCTAAATCCTACTCATTGAACCACATACTACTCATTGAATCTCATCCTACTCATTGAACCACATACTACTCATTGAACCTCATCCTACTCATTGAATCTGCATCTGGACACCATCAATACTAATGCAAAAAGCAGATATTGAAACACTGACATCATGGCAAGAGATCAGTAACCTGTTCAGAGATTTGAGGTTGATATTGGTCAGTCCACAATGGATTTCTACTACTATTGACTTTCAATTGGCGCTCTATCAAGGGTTGTGATGCTGTATTTTGCTCCAAAGAATCTTTATGCGCACCAGGATAGTAATAAGAGGAAAATCTGCAAACCATATAGGTGGTTCTTAGACCTCAGTCTTGCACACAAAAACAAGCACTGAATATCAAGCAAAGAGAACAGAAAAAAGTTGCTACACAAAACGGTAGACTGCATGGACATGATAGCATAAGCTCCTTAGAAGCATATTTTTTGGCAGCTGTTACAGAACATAAAGCGCGATAACTGGTGCCACAAGATACGCATGTACACAATTGAGGTCTGGGGCAAGGTACCAACATGTGCAATGAAGAGGACAAGAAGGCTTATATTGAGATGGTTAAGAATTCAAATACGAAAGGTTGAAAGAAAGACAATAGAAAAGAGATGACGCTCACTTTTCTGCCAGTTTTTGAGTCTCAGTAGCAATAGACTCCACCTCTTCACCAAGCAAGTACCGCGTACCTGCCTGCTTACCCTGTGGCAGCATGGATACAACCTGTTCAGCAGAAAAGAGAAGTACTCCAGAGACTCCAGTAGTAGTGGTCAGGCATCCAACAGCGAGACAAACTCTACTTCCTGATATTTGTCATCATTCGAGGAATCCTTTACTGAAGAGATCGTCCAATTCGAATCATAAACATGCTTGGACAGCCTTCATAAGTTCATATAAACGCAATTTCTATCTTATTACTGATCCTTGCATAATACATTTAGTAAAACCTTGACAAAGAATCTGAACGAAAATTGTTCTTTCCAACTTGGAATGTAGAAGAGATCTTCAAACTATACCAATCGTTGAGGCATGTACCGTCAGGTATTCAACAACACGTCCAAAAGCAGCAACCCTTGAAACGGGTTGTCCTTTCCTTTTCCTCTTTTTTGAAGACGGCCAAGTCCATGTGTATGAAGGCTGGTACCGAACACATGACCAGTTTCCTTCGATTTTCCCACCATCTGATTCAACAGGCATATTACGCCATGTCCAGTCTGGATTCCATGCTGGATTTGCATCTTCCTCCTTCACATCCTCATCCCACCACCACCCCACTGTGAACGAACGCCTCTAACGCCTACATTACGATTATCAAACCCAAAAAATAGAAGAGGAAAGCGAGCAATGATAGCTGGCAGCTTCCCAAACATGCCAAAAAATGCCAGAAAATGAAGCTGTTGACCTTACCGGCTTATTCTGTGTAACATGAAGAGGCAGACAAGGAGCCAAACTGTCACTTTCATAACTGTATGGGGACTCATCGACAATCATGACTTTCATACTTCCTACAAGTTGTCGAGTAAAGAAAGGGTGAGGCGGTTTGGAGGGGCTCATTCGAAGATTCTTCTGCAGATAAACATGAAAACTTTAAGTTGGTATAATACAAAAAAATTTAAAAATAAAGTTACTCATACAGATAAGTTCCGATCATCTTTCTATGACGTCAACTCATCTGGAATTAGAGGGATCAAATATATATGATGCTGTCGTGGTTACTAAACACAGAACTGAAAAATTGCATGGACCACGCATGAAACCATCTCGTTTGGAGAGCTGCAAGGCTGAAGGTGCAGCAATATGCATGAGGGCACTCTTTGCGAAGAAATATCCATACCTCGGCACGATCTGGTGCTGGATTAAGACTCCGACCGCTCATACTATGTCCAGCATCGTCTGTGACTAACGATCTAGCACCGCCCGCCTTTGGCCGGGCAAAGAAAGGATGGGTAGCTTTGCCTGCACTTAACCTCGCATTTTCCTGCAAAAGACACAGTTAAGAGTTCAAAACAAAAAGCACGACCACAAGGAGGCATGAAAGCTTCCACTAATGTGTCCCAGAGTACCCCTCCGTTCTATGAAAACTATCAAAAAATATCGACTGGATAGCTGCTTACTGCACTATCTATAACAAAATCTACCCAAAGAAAGAAGAAATAATGTCCTGCATTTTTAAAACGTAGAAGTCTGATATGAAAGCTACGATGATTGACGATTAGCTTCATTGAGGGCTCTCTGTTTTTAACTTGGGCAATTAGGGATTAAACAATAAGTAAACCCAGATTTCGATGCCCTACCTCAGCTGCAAGCCTCGCTTGCAGAAAAAGGTCCGGGCCGTGTACTCCAATAGCTGGCTTACTCTCAATCACATTCTGCTGTGCCTTTCGTTTCTTCTTAGCAGGAGACATCCTAGACTGCTTTTTGGTGGGCGAAGGCGCCACTTCCTGTTCTTGTTCTAAAGATAACACAGCAATCGTTAAATGACAAAGCTACAACCCGAAGCCAAGTATACACCACAAATTAGAAAGAACGCCAAAGAAAATCAGTCCTGATAATCTAAAATTTACAGCTTTGGTCCTGACTAAAAGAAGGAACCGCACACATGTTCAAGGTTTAACGAATATACCTAAAGAAACGTCGGGTTGAACTTCTCCCGGCTGTGCGTGTAACAAAGGGGATGCATTCTCTGCATCCTTTCTCTGTTCTTGCAGCAATTTCGCCTTCTTCTTCTTCTTCGAAGATTTCTTCTTATCAGAAACTGCTGCCAACGTCGGCTGAGGTTCCTATTAATGATCAGCAGTTCACAAATTCACAAATAAATAAGCACTGTATTGTGGGATACTTTCGGGGAGTCTAACTTAGTCAAGTTCCACATACATCGAAAAAAGGGTTCCCAGACTTACACCAAAACCTACTTCAAATCCATACACATTGTTATCTTCTTGCTCGGATTGAATATGAAAGCCAAATTGAGCTCTTGCTCCAACACGACTCGTGCTGATCGTAAGACAATTACAGAAACTTGCGTCAAATTTGATAATTATCAATTCAAACCTGTAATGCCTAAATTCAAGGTGTAAGGTGTAAGATATTATACGGCTGCGTTTTTTGTTAAATTCTTAACAGCGCTTTCAAAAAATTCATTTCGTCACCTGGCCGAAGCGGCTTCCGCACCGACACGTCAACCAAAGAGCAATTGGTTCACGGAGACTCTACCAGAAAACCTCACATTGCAAATTTCGTCAAGCATACAATCAAAAATTATCGCTTCAAAAACAAAATCACGAGCATTAGCTGCAGCATCGCATGGGACAAATGTAGGACATTGTCAGTGCAAGCGATAATACCTGAAATTCGTCATCCTGTCGCTTCTCCACCACGCCCACGTTCATATCCAGTTCTACCTCGACCTTCGCAACTTTGGTCTTTTTCGACAGAGGAATGAAAAAACTGGCAGCGGCTTTCGAATTCTTCTTCCCCTTGAGACCAGACTCCGCAAGTGAGTTCTGCTCCTTGCCACCCCCACCTGCAGCCATCTTGCGGCACCCGCAACCCCAACCCCCTTCATGGCAAGAACAGGAAGCTCCCCATTCGCACGCAGACCAAGTGCCTCCTCAAAATTAGCATGACTGAGCTACCCTAGGAAAATAGAATCAGTCCGATGCAGTCAAATCGATACCAGTGGTGGAAAAATTAAACTCCACAACAAGCCCTAACCCTAACCGATCTCTATCAAATCGCGCGGGGCAGAAGCGGGCAAATGGAGAAGTTAGGAAGTAATGAAGCGCTTGCTACTCGTGCGTGGCAATAGCTTGAGCTTCTCCGTCTGCCGGCAACAATTTCGACGGGAAGAATGCTATCCTTTCCGAAAACAGAGCCGCAACGGGAAGGAACTCAAAATGTGTTTGGCGCCAAATTGCACGATCCTGTTTTTTTATTAACACTTGCATATGATCAACCTTTCGTCAACTTTCTTCAGCGCGCTAAGTTACTCTGGCCCTTCCTTTACTTTTTACTTTTATTCTCTTCTATTCGCAATAAAACAAAGCAGCAAGCAATTGGTAAAAAATGGCCATGCAGGATTGACCCCCTTATTGTCTTGTCTTTTACCTTTGGAGAAAACATTGGAATTTTTTATTTGCCACAAGCAATTGGTAAAAAATGGCCATGCAAGAGTGACATTTTTCATTTTCTACAAGCAATTGGTAAAAAATGATCATGCAAGGTTGATTCCCTTATTATCCTATGTTTTATCCTTGGAAAAAACACCAGAATTTCTTATTTTCCACCTATAATAAAATTCACAAATTTTGAATTCACATTTGCAATCAAAAGCCTCCAAATTAGTTGGAGGGGTGAAGAATTACAAAATTTATGAGGCAAAGAGTAGGGGCCAATTTTTACATTTATCTTTAGTTGGGGCAATCAGGAAGTCAATCCTGCCATAAAAAATGAACACCTTCAAAAAAAATAAACTAATTATGATGTGTACTTTCTTAAGGGGAGTTAGAGTAGTAATGAGGATTTTCTTAATTCACTAAAAAAAATCCATGTGTAAAACTTGGGTTGGGTTGCAAAAGAGGCTTCAACAAATTTGACGAAACTTTTGTCTTTGGCTCCACATGCAAGTAAAAGGGGGGATATTTTTTTTGAAAAGTGTTGAAGTGGCAATATGCAAGAAAATGATGTAGCCCAAAATTGGAAATTTCATCCAAATTATTTACAGAAATTAGAACAACTTGACATCATCATCTAATTTTTCTTCAAATTTTTCTTTGAGGTTTGATGCTTCCTAATTATTCTTGGTACTTTGGAGCATTTAACTACCTAAAAAAACCTATGACAACTCCATTGGCAAACTCAATGACAAAGTCTAAAGTTGACTTCTTCTAGGTGTTACTTTTCATATTAAAGAGAGTCATAGTTGAAATGGTGAGTTCAACATTCAATATAATAAAGTAATGTGATGGCATAAGGTTCTAATAAACTCAATGATAGATTTCTTACTTGTCTTAAGGTAAGATACCATTTCATTAAATTCATTAAAAATGTGAGTTTTCTAATGTGACCTCCCCTATCCACTCTAGACTAAGAGAGAGGAGGCTTTGCTTAAATGTAACCTACATAGGAGGAGATTTAAGTAGGATTTTATTCAATAAGTGGGCCAATGCTATAAGGATAAAGCTTCTCACATAGTAACTCTTTATCCCTTATGTGTCTTTTTTTTTTACACATGGCAAGCAATTGTTATGGTAAAAAGAACAAAGAATGACTAAAAGTAACTACAAGTATTGGTAGGAATTGAAACATAGACTTTATAGGTTTAAAATGAACTAACAAAACTTGAATTGGGGAGTATCATAAAATTGAAGATTTTGCCCAATGTGAGTTTTCCAATGTGAGTTTTCCAATGTGACTTTCATTAAAAATTATAAATTGTGTACATATTCAACTCTAGATTTTCAAAAGATATGAAAGTACTGCATATTTGCATCCATCCATATGAATATATGTATCCATATTTATATTCATATATATCTAGATGCGCCTACATTTTGAGAGGAAAGCTCAATTTTAAACTTTTCTTGGCCTTTTCTTTTCCAAAACTTAGAACATTGACAAAGAATTTTGGATGGATGATAAAACACTTAGTGTTTGGGCATTTTGAATTTTTACCTACCTTTTTTTATTTAAATATCTATTACAAGAAATACACATCATTACAACTATCATGTAGTCTATCACAATCTATTACAATTTCATCTACATCATGTAGTCTATCAACTTTTCAATCATGCTTTGGAATACTAAAATGGAGCCTATTGCAAGATTTGAATTGGCTATAAGATTTACAAGTAACTTCCAAATAGATTAACATTTTCAATTTCTATGTAGGTATCAATTTGAATGGGTATGACAATTTAATGGATATGCAAGGTGAAAGCACTTGGAATTTTCTTAAAAACTTATTTGTTAACCTCTAAATGTTTGCAACAACAGGTTGGGTGTTGACAATACTTTGAAGTCAAATAAAACCTAACTAAGTCATTATTTTTAATAATTTATATTTTTGAAAGATACTTTGTAAAGTCTAGTTTTAGCATCAAAAATCCAATTTTGAAAATGATTGACTATAACTTCTCTATTCAAGATTTTGTAAAAGGGTGTCCATTGTAAATTTTGATTTTTTAATGTCAAGGGCTCTTGAAAATGATCCTAAAATATCCTAAATCTTGGAGGAATAATTACATTAGAAATTCATTTGAAAAAAATATAAAGTAAATTTTGAAAAACCATAAATTGATTGGAATTAGCATTTTATGGCCTTCAACCTTAAATTTTTTTGGTGACCAAATTTTTTAGATTTGACATGTGAAAAGACGATTGTTAAACTTCAAATCACTTTTTCAATTGTAATATCCTCATAATCAAACTTTTTAATATTTCAATCCACAAGTGATATTGTTGTGTTTTCTTTCCCCATGTGATCTTTAACATGCTGAGCTTGAAATTATATTGGTACAATTTTTTTTAAATTGATAAAACTTATCAAAATGTTGGCTTTTTGTTCAATTTAAAGCAAATTCCAAAAAGCTTGTTCAAAAAGGCTTTCGGCATTTAGGGATTAAGTACCTTTATTTCAAGATATTTGTCAAATATGTGTGCTAATGCAACATGATTATAGTCTTTAGTAGTTTGAATTTCTCTTATAAGTACATCTTATTAATAATATTGAAGTATAAAATAATTTCTTAAGTCCAAGTGTTTACTTATGTGAAGGTTTTAATATAGCCTTTAAATTTGGGTATAATATAGATTTTACTTTTGACATTAACCCTTAAACATTGACATGGATGCTTGGTGTCCAATGGATGACAGGGATTCCTTCTAGGTGCAACTATTCATCTTTGAAATTTTAGTTTGAAATTGAAAAGGAGAGTTCTTCTATAGTAGTTTGACTTCCAACGAGTGCTTTTGCTATTACTTAGGCCAATGATTCACATGGTAATGAAAAGGAATGATTTCCAAGGTCACTTGTTTGTTCTTTAAGGGATAGAAGTGCAACTATTCATCCTCAGTCACTCAAGGACATTACTTGAGATGTTATCTAATACATTATATAATACATTACAATAGTTTGCACTTGAAACAACCTTTTAAGAGTTGATTGCATTTAGGAGAAGTTAAACTCCTTGAAACTATTTTTATTAAATTTTTGTAGGAAGAAAAATGGAATTGACACCTAATTCAATGCATTTCATATTTTTGAACCTCCATGGATTTAGTTATAAATTTTTGAAGTTGAAACAGAATGGTCTCTAAAAGTGACCAAATCTTGAAATGTACACTTCTAATACATTAAAGAAAGCAAAATATAATCTTTGTCTTAGTGGTTTCCTTTAAAGCACCTTATTTTAGTGTCCATGGCCTCTTTGACCTTATATAGCTTAGAATTGGTTGGATTGTCATTTATCCCTCCTCATAACTCAAAGTTGAATTGTGTTTGGATTCATTTTTTTGCAATTGACATATTCAATTTGTATAAAAATATTTCATGAAAAAAAAACTTTACTTTCTAATTCAATATATGTTCTAAAAAATTCCATGAGTTGTTTTTTTAAACCCAAAATTCTCTATACCAATAAGTCTTATTACTATATAAGGCAATAATTTTCCAAAGTCATATTATTAGTAAAATAATCAAATTATAATTGTTTGAAATTTTATTGTATTTTATCAATTTCCAAAAATATATGATTTTGTAGGTGACATTAATTGTTCATCTTCATTAGTAGTACAAATTAGTATAGTTTTGTAAGAATTCCTAATGAAGGTCAAAGTATACGATTAGTCTACTAAGTTTCCAATTTTGTCAAGTAGGTTTCTATTGAAGTAAGGTAAATTTGCCTATGATAGGCAAAATGAGTGTTTTGTCCTATTACAATTGGCAAATAAATTCAATTTTTTTCCATACAAAGACATACTTGAGAAATGAAGAGAATAATTGAAATTTTATTTTTTTGACAAAGTATGAATTTCTTATGATTTTTGAAGGGTGTTGTATGATTGGCCTAGAAAAAATTGCATGCATGATGGCCATTCTACCACCTATAGTAGTCACAATATTTCCTAAAATGGCTATAATATTTCCTAATATAGCCACAATACGAAGGAATAAAAAAATTACTTGCTTTAATGAATTTACACTAAAAAGGTAGAAGTTTCTAAAGTAGTCACTAATAACTCCATCAGTATCACCCAAGGCATTGATTTTGGCCACTAACCAACCTAATGTATGGAAGAAACACCCATTCCCAACCAAAGATCCATATTGAGCCTATAGGGTGCACCACGGCTTTTTTTTGGCGAAATTTTGCCAAACTGTCAAAAATCTGACCTCTCTGGCTTTGTCCCTCCAAAAATTGGCCCCTATAGTGAGGCCAACAAGGGGGACACTGGTAAAAAAAGCCTTGAAGTGCATCTATTTTCAACAAAGGTTGTAATAGATTTCTAACCAAAGCTTGGAATGTTTTCTTTTTCAAGGTTGAGACTAACAAGGTCATGACACACATCCCGAAGTAGTGAGCAAGAAAGTAGGAAGCATAACTATCCACAAAGTAACTAAAACTCTTCATAACTTTCATCTCATTAATCCAAATGGCAGACAAAGTTTTCCACATATGTACATCTACAAAACATAGTTACATTTTTATTTTTTATAAAAGTGATTTTTTCTAAGCTACCCAAGTTGCTCACATTGAAAAAGAAACTACATATCAAAGAGTAATTTTTAACTATCCATGTAATCAAAAGTTACAAAAATTATTGCAACTTAAATCTTTTCCTTACCCACGTGTTGTATGACAATTTCAAACAGAAAACAATGAAAATCCCATTCACAAATGGATGACACAAACTTAGTCTTTGTCTTGAAGGCCAAATCATGCAATACTACTGTATGCAATGGTCAAGGTTGGGAAAAAATATATTTTGATTTTTAAGTGTTAAGGGCTCTTGGAGATGAGCCTCAAACACACTAGATCTTGGGGAGGAAATTACATTAAAAATTCATTCAAAACAATGTAGAATAGATTTTGAAATGCCATAAATTGATTATGATTATACATACTATGGCCTAGTTGTAAATTAATTTCATGACCACAAAATTAGATTTGACTTTTCAAAAGAAGATTGGAAGGCTTCCATTCACTTTTAACTTTTTAGCCCCTTCATGATTTAACAATACATCTTTTGATCCATAATTGACATTGTTGTATTTTCTTATCCTAAGTAAATCATTAAATGTCTACTTTAAGATTGTAAAGTCACAATTCTAATTCTTTTATTCAACTTATCAAAACTTCAACTTTTGGAGTTCAATAAAAAAACAAGAAACTTAAAAGAATGCTAGACTTTGGGGTATTGATTAATTATTCAATAGGGATGCCAACCTTGACTAATGGATACTTTATTCTATTAGTGAGGTCACAAAATTAGTAACACCCTACAATGCAAAATTAATACCACTACTATTTTTTGGAAAAAAAACTTTATAAATCTACTTCTATATCAAATGTTGCTTCAATCAAAATACATAAGATTACTTTTCTTCTATTTGTTTAAATTTTTATGCTTATGCACTTGAGCAGGACTTGAGCAATTTTTACCTATGATGGACCTAAACCTTTTTCTATCAAAAAGCACTTAAAATTGCCATTTCTACTACAGAATGTAAAATTACATTTTTTTTTCCATATCTAACCATCAAATCTTACATGAATTGAATATCAAGTTGTATGGAAGAAATTTCAAAAACTTTGACTACATAGATTGCAAGATATTTGCATCTAAAGTGAAGATGTGATGTTTTTACTTGTACTTTATGTAACAAGACTTTAAGGCTTTCAATCTTCTCAACTTTCAATCTCTGCAACATAGATTTTGATTTCAAATCATTTATGTTAAAGAATTGATTTAAAAGTGCAAAGAAAAAAATTTCAATAATAACATTTTGATTTTTATTCATTAAAAATTTATTAAATACAAAAAGATATGAGATAGAAGGAAAGTCTAAGATGGAATTAAAATACATTAATTTCAATAGTGAGATTGTTCTAACAAACTAACTAAACTATATTGAATTTTCTTTTTGAAAAATTGTAAGAATTGCATTCAAAAGTGAATCCTATAAGTATTTGTTTTGAAGATGCTTTGATTGCCCCAAAAGCAAGACTCTCCATAACTTTTGCATTACTAGTCCCAATAAAATGAATCAAATCTTTCCAAGTACATAAAAATATCATTTGTAAGAAATATCATTTTAAAAACTTTATTTTGAATTTTTTTGATTTTTTTGGCATAGTCCAGCACACTCCATTTTGAACTTAGCATTAGCACAATGTTTTCTTTTGGACATTGATTGAAATAAAAATTTCATTCCTAAAAAACTAATATTTTTCTATTTGCAAAAAAAAATGCAAAATGCTTGTTAAAAATTGAGATTGTAGGGTCTTATCTAAACATTCATTTGTGCCCTAGGGGACACTATGTCTTTTAGGTGTTAACTACTTTGTGTTGGTGTTTAAGAGAGAATCAAGCTACACTAATTTACGCTATTAGAGAGAGTGCAAATTTAGAAATACTTATAAAATTAGTGTCACTACACCAAAATGTTTATTTAGTACAAATGATGGATGAATAATTGATTAATATAAGAATTAGTATGACTAAACTCACAATGCCACCCTTGCACCACAAATGCTATAGCTCTACAACTAATGGTGAAGAATATGTGTTTGTGATGAATAGTTTGGACCAAACTAAAATGATCATTTCCATAGA
Source organism: Climacium dendroides (assembly GCA_950106755.1). NCBI lineage: Eukaryota > Viridiplantae > Streptophyta > Bryopsida > Hypnales > Climaciaceae > Climacium > Climacium dendroides. Next base: position 19,030,840 of record OX467083.1, read on the forward strand.
CTTTATTATATTTTTTTGATAAAAAAAAACCTTTTATAATTTATTTTTATTATGGGCCCTTATAGCAGACACTTACGCTTCCAACATTGGGAACTTCGAGGCATTGCCGGAGGACATCAGGGAATGTCAAGAAATTGGTGATTGAATTTTCAAATTACTTATGTGCGACGTTGAATTGGTGATCGGATTTGGAAATTGCTTTGTGTGACATTGAATTGGGTTGATCAAGGGCTCGCATCTTGCCATTGCCAATATCAAGGTCAATTTCTTTTGCTTCTTCAAATCTAACAAGACAATATATGCAAAGCAATTGCTTCAAGATTTGCAAAAATGAAATTCATGTAGAAGAGGATGAAAGGAATACCCAGACTAATGTCTTTCGTAAATTTGTGCCCTTGTTGCCTTTATGGCTCAAGTAATTTTTGCACGTCCATCTGCTATGACATCTTACAAGAAATTCTTTTTAGCACCCCTACAAAAACAAAGTATATATATATATATATATATATATATATATATATATATATATATATATATATATATATATATATATATATATAAATGAGCCACATGACAATCATGTTGATCACAAGACACTATTAACTCCTCACCGCCCAAGGGGACCAGAAGTGTCCTCACACAGGCCCGTTTCACACATATTTGTCCTCTGGGTTGTGGACGAAACCCTTTGTCCACTTGATTGTCCGCCTTCATGTGGAGGGAAGTTGCCATGTCATCATTGGTTTTGTCCGTCCAATGAATGGTTTCACACATGGAACCGGACGTCCACTAGCCCTTAAACGTCCACGCATCCAAAAAGTGGATGCGCCTCGGTCAACCTTGACTGTAACTTTCAAAATATTCATTATTTGTGTGTGCTTAAAACTAAGAAATTGAAGCTTGTTAAGTTTTTGTTCTATCCCATTTTGAAATTTTGAAAAAAGTGAAAAACTTCAAGAGTTATTGCAATTGCAAGCTCAAAGTGTTAAAATCCAAATTACACCAAATCTTGTGTTTTCCATTCGAATTTTCTTTCTTTAAGATGATTTGGCAAATTTAAGTTACCAAACATGTTTATCATTCTACACTTCATTTATGGTAAAAATCTCACATTATTTGAATACATATTCTAATTGATATAATTTTATTTCTACCTTTTATTTTTAAAATTACAATTATTTGATACTTCCATAAGAATTTATTAAAAAAATCACTATAAATAGAAAATATGATTTTACACATGTGAAAAATATCAAGATTGTATATATCAATTATATAATAGGATAAATTTAACTTATTAGTGAAATTTTACTTGAAGGTCATTGCTAGGGGTGTTTTGGGTGTAAAAAATAAAATAACTAGTTGAGAATTTTTCACACTAATCTCCATTGCTACTTGTACCTCTTCAAAAAAATTTGAATTAATTGAACTATTTTTGCTATATTTACAAATTTATTTTCACTTTTCAACACAAAAATTATAACTATGACAATTTTTCATGAAACAAAGTGAAAATTTTCATGATGACTCATAGTTCATAGTATCATGTAACAAAAATATAAGATTGATATTTCAACACAATTTAAATGGGAAAATTTGACTTAGACATGAAGTTTGACTATTTCCCAATGAATCCAGGCGTTTAGGGGCTAGAGAATCCTCTTTGAAGAGTTCTTTTTTATTTTGGAGAAGCATTGACTTGCGCATTGCATGTTCAAACACCAAAAAACAAAAAACTTGCATTACTTTTGGCATATTACATTCCAAGAGTTTTACACTTTAAAAAATTAGAATATTATTTTTATTATTTTTATTTTTTTAGAGGGATTACAATAGTTTAACTTCATTGTTTCAAATATAAATCTAGCATATAGTACATTCATTTTCAAAGATGGAATTTGGAGATGGAATTTTCAATTAGTTTACGAAACTTTTAAAAGTTTAGGGAGAAGTGCTTTAAATGCATTTGAAGACTGCACTAATACATATCTTAAGTTATCTCGAAATTAATTGAACATGCACTCTAAAAGATGTTAAAAAAGTTTATTAAAAGATTAATGTTTAGGAAATACTTACAGTTTAAGATAATAAGGCATTTAAAAAAATAAAAGACTCTAATAATATATATGTAAGTGCAGTTCTTGTAATGTTAATTTGCACTTCTCTCTTGGTAACTTCAATTGCTCACATCTTTGTGTATATTACAAGATGAAGACCTACAAACATTATTATGTTGCTTTTGTAGTATCCTCTCTTATAAAACATACCACTACTATATTGTTGTTTCTCCAAAATGGATCCTTCTCATAGGAAACTTATAGTTGTATTCATTTTACAATTTGCTTCTTTGCTTGCTCTTTTTTGCACTGAAACTGCTAATGTTGAGGTCATCCTCAATCTAAATCAAAATGCCCTTCTACTGATACAATTGTTAATGCTCCAAAAAGGTAGAGGTGGATCACAATTAGGGAGAATACAATCTTATAATAGGGTCGTAGGATATGCTGACTTCAATTTAGTAGCATCTTACAACGATATTATCTTCAAACAACGTTTCAGGATGAATAAGGAAACATTCAATTTTGTTTGTCAACAACTAGCGCCTTCTATTTTCAAAAAAGATACAAAGTGGAGAAAGGCTGTTCTAGTTGACACGAAAGTTGCTATTGCTCTTACAAGGTTAGCTTCTGGATCTCCTCTATATATGGTAGCTGATACATTTAGAGTTGGTGTTTCCACTGTGCACAAAATTGTCTTACAATTTTGTCATGCTCTTAAAAAACATTGTAAAAATGTCTTCATTCGGTGGCCTTCTCCCTCTCGTTTGCAAGACATTAGTCAAAGTTTCGAAGCACTCCATGGAATACCTTACATTGCCGGAGCAATAGATGGAAGTCATATACCAATCATTGCTCCTGCAGAACATGCAACTGATTATTACTGTAGAAAAGGCTTTCACTCAGTTTTACTACAAGGTATTGTAGACTCCTCTTGTTGCTTTTGGGATTATGATATAGGATGGTGCGGTAGTATTCATGATTACAAACTATTCAATAAATCCAAAATAGGAAAACATTGTACAAGTGGACAACTCAATCCATATGTTCTACTTGGAGATGCTGCTTATCAACCTCGTCCTTGGATGCTAACCCCTTATATTGGTAGTAAAGATGGTTTCACTGCACTACAACAACATTGGAATTTCATTCAATCTAGTAGTCGAATGTGTGTTGAACGCACCTTCGGAATTTTAAAGCTACGGTGGAGAATTTTATTGAAAAGAATGGATTGTGACTTAAAAAATGTCCCCATTCATGTTACTGCTTGTCTAATTTTGCATAATTTGACCATTATGCACAATGACAATTTCAATGCTTCTTGGATTCATGAGGGTGAATCTCAACTTCGAAGAAATTTATCAACATCCCAAGAAGCAGCAGCTGCATCTACTACACTATTGGAAGCTCAATCAGTAACAATAACAGCAACTGATTTCAATAATCGTGAAGTTGAAGAAGTTGACATTCCTAGTTCAAGTTCCACTCCATCTTCTATAACAGACTCAATGAGTATGCGTCGAGATGCAATAGCTAAATCACTATTTGATAGGAAGAGGAATACAGATTTGGTAGGAGATGAAGTTGATGTCCACATTGGATTAACATCATCAGAATCCAATTGAATCATTTGTTATAAATTTTGAATGATGTAGTTCACTCATTTCTCTTAGGAAAGTTATGAAATTCAATTCCATTCTTTGTGAAGGAATTTGTTGACCTTCAACAATTTTTTATTAGAACAATTTGCATTGGTCAACCTTATTTGCAACTTCAAATCCATTTGACTTACATTTTTTGCCTAAGTTTATACTACTTTATTATTATAAAAATGTATCAATGATAAAATAAGTATGAAATAATATCAATCAACTAATCAACACATACAGACATTGCAAGAAATATGATTTGAACTTTAAATTTTAAAAACATGTATTTTACATCTACTTTTAATCTCAAACTAGCGGTTGGTGCTTCCTATGCTACGCATTTACCATTACAGTTTCACTAGAACTTTTATGTATTAGATAGAATGCAAAGCAAAACTTTCAATAAATCTTCAAATAGTAATTACTAAAATATTTATGTAATTTTTTAAATAAATAAGCTTATATTAAAATAAAAAATCATTTTTTTATGAATGATGAATGAAATACATGCAATGATGAATACAGGAAAAAGATACACATACATTAAAATGCATTAGAAATTTGACTCAATTGTTACAAACAATGGCAATCCAAATAGAAGAATTCAAAGAAAGAATTTGTGAATTTCAAAAGGTTCATGAGCAATTTAATTGTTGTGAAATCCAAAATTGGTTCAATCTAATAAATATTTCAAAGCATTTGGTAGTAACAATATAGAATTGTAATTATGAAAGCTCGAAGCTCACAAAAGCACAAAATTATAGAAGTGCAAGAGAAGTATAAAGCCAAACAAGCAATGGAATTAGTCCTCTATAATATCACCATATTGATTATCTTGAATATCACCTTAATTGCAATGATTACAGTATTTGTATACTATCACCTCTTGTAAAAAGTGATATTACAAAGGTGATTGTCAATTGCTTCTCTATTTCTATAAAATCACTTTGTGTGAAAATATGATTTCTATATATGCATGATTGAAAATATTTTTACAAATATTTTTAAACAATTATTTTAAAGACTTATCAAAATCATTATTATGCATTCTATTCAAATACATTAAAATTTATCAATATGTGATATAATAAATGCATAGCATAGCAAGCTTAAGTCCCTAATATTAATGGTCACATTTGTGATATTATAGAGGGGCTTATGATTTTAGTAGTATGATGATAAGAAAATGCAACTTCGAATCTGTTTGGCTTACAATTTTTGCACTAGAGATTATAAATTCATTTAGATTCTCTCTAGTAGATTCATTTAGAATCTCTCATTTATTTTCACATTAGTATCGGTTTCAATTTTAACATTGGTTTGAAATATAGATTGAAACCTCAATTTGGTTTAAATTTAAACATTCATTTCAATTTTAGTTTAGACATTAATTTCAAATTTAATTATAACATTTGTTTTGAGTTTAAATTTCTATATGAATTTCAATTTAATTTTAAGAATGAATTTGGATTTTAATTTTAACATTAATTTCAATTTTAATTTGAACTTTCATTTCAATTTCAATTTCAATTTTAACGTGGATGTCAATTTTAATTTCATAGAAATGTCAATTTGAAATTGAACATTGGTTTCAAATTCAGATTTTAACCTTAATTTCAATTTCAATTTTAACAGTAATGTCAATTTAAAATTTTACATTGATTTTAAATTCAGATTTTAATTTTAATTTCAATTTTAATTTCAATTTCAATTTTAACTTTCATTTCAATCCGAAATTTAACAGTGGTTTCAAATTCAGTTTTTTACTTTAATTTCAATTTTAATTTCATCATTAATGTCAATTTTAAATTTTACAGTGGCTTCAAATTCAGATTTTAACTTTAATTTCAGTTTTAATTTTAACTTGAATGTCAATTTTAATTTTGACTTATTAAATTTTAAAATTGGTTTTAATTGTAATTGTCACGTTAATGTCATTTTTTATTTTAAGATTTTTTTAAAATTTAGATTTTAACATTTATTTTAATTTTAATTTAAACATTAATTTGAATGTCAATTTTAACTTTGATTTCAATTTTAATTTTAACATTAATTTGAATGCCAATTTTAAAATTAATTTCAATTTCAATTTCAAAATCTAAATGAATTTATAATGTGATTTTCTCTCCAACATTTAGTGTATTTGAGACTCATTTCCAAGAGCCCTCAACACTATGAAAAGTCAATATTGCAAAGGACACCTTCGCACAAAATGTAGAATTCAAAAATCACAATCATTCACTTTCAAAATCGGATTTTTGATGCTAAAATTAGACTTATAAAAGAATCTTCTAAAAAATTTGGTTCCATAGACACTCATAATAAGTCAGATGACAACAACTCCCAAAGGGTTTCAGCAGCATCTGCCTTGCATAGCATGACGAAATTGGATAACAATTGCAACTTCAGTCAACAACTTAATTGCCAGTAAATTAGCAAAATCTTTCAAATTCTGTAGAAGTTCAGAGAGATGCATCATGCTTGCAATAATCTCTACAATAATCTACTGAAGAAATTATCATATAATACACAGAGAATCAACTTCATTTCCTTAACAATCCACAGGTGACTGCAATTTACAAAACCATGCCAGTTCAATGAGACATGCACAGCGAGTGTGCAATGACGATCCAGTCAACTGGATCCTCTTCTTTGTCTAATTTTTCACACTATTCTCACGTAGTTTACAATCCTATTAATACACCTTCACTACTGAGAATAAACACCAAGCCAAGCCAGTTCTGTTAGCAAAGCACTAGCACTCCAGGCCCTTATTGTCCACAAACTAACAGAACTATGTCCAACACTTCTAGCTACTGCATTTGGGTGATGAAGTCGAGCACAGAGACTTTGATAACCCTTATCAATCCTGCCATTCCAACAACAATGGGTGTCACGTAAGTAAGTATGAGTAATAAATTCAGTTCAAACTGAAAATATGTCTACATTATCTTAAGAGATTCAAGGACATAAATGAATTTATCCTTACATCTCTTTGACCGAGGCTCAATAAAGTACCTGCATTTCAAGAAATGGAATCCTATAACTTCTGCACAAGGTCATTCATGGTTGCCAGCATCCCCTATAGAATAGCAAGTTTCCCTGCTTCCGAGTCTTTGACAGCATCGGCAATCCTCTTCGATTGCTCCACCATCTGTACAATTGCTTCTTGTATTGCGAACTTGTCAGATTTTTTTGCTTGAGGATTGTGAGAGGTACTTTGTGAAGGTGGAGGGACCTTAACAGAATCATCAGAAGCTGCTTGATTCTCCTCCTGTGCATGATTAGGATCCTCGTCTTGGGCACTTTCATGAACATGCTTGAAAACATTAGCACGGTCGTGCATGTATCCGTCAATGAGAGAGTACCACTTGTATTTGGAAGACCTATCATTACCAGATATACTGTTGGTAGTGTAGTCAATTTTGTAGTCGTCGTAAATTTTCTTCCACTTCTTCCGACAAGCATCACTGCTGCGATTGAAGTCGGGGCAAGCATGAACCAAGTGAGTATGAAGAACAGCCCAATTGTCAACACCTATATGATAGAAACAATGGAATGTCAGATAGTTTTGTAGAATGCATATCAACAATGTAGTGTACATAAAATTTTGAAAGCATAGAAGCATTTGAATGAATAATTTGCAAAGAAATTAGTAATTGGAGAGTATAATTGATTATGGAAACAAACCTTGCTTCTTCATGCCACTAAATTTTTCGTGCATCTTCCCCCTCAAGTGAATGAGATTCACAATCCAGTGTTCCTTCCAATTTGGGCCTCTTTTGGAGCCTTCTTCTTCATCATCAACGTCAGCACCTTCAACTGCAGTAGTCTTGGAACTAGATGCACCTTTCTTTTTTCCCTTTCCTTTTTGCTTCACAACCTTGGCACGTTTCCGTGGGGGAGGTTGGGTTTCTTCATCCTCTGCAGTATCATGTTGGGAGACGTCTTCTACCCTAGGGTTTCCCTCCACATGATGAATCCCTTCATCTTGAGTGTCATTCTCTCCATACAGCATGTGAAGGAATCCACCTTCAGGAGAATGAGGGATTTGACTATCACCGTCATGAGAGAGAGATTCTGAGGAGAACCTATGGTGCATGATGAACCCTGAAATATGTTTTGAAGACAAGGAAACTGTTCACCTCTAAAGCCCAATTCAAAAATCCGGAATCTCAAAGACATGAACCTGACCTTTTCCTCCTTCACTAAATCTGTCTCTGTAATTACTAAAATGAAGGCAAATACCCTTCTTCCAGGGTTATGAAATGACAAGTACACATTACGAAAGCAGAGGTGAAAGGAAATCATAGAATTGGAATCTACGAAAGCATAATGTAGCAGTTCTCAAGAAACTAAAATGAAATAGAAAAGTGTGCAAGTCAAAAGCCGCACCTCTTTGCACCTGTGACACCAATAGAACCGCAGTGGAAACCTTGGGCACGACAACAATAATAAAGAAATCGTGTAAGAAACAAAATGCTCACAAGACAAAAACCAAGCTCCAGAGAAAACCTGCGAAGCACTCTAGAGAAAAAACGAAGGATGCAGACGCCGTGTGAAGTTTTGTCCTCTGGACAAGTTTGGGATCACCTCACGAGGTGACCTCAAACTTGTCCACTACAAGTGCCACTCCGTGGATAATTTTGGCGGGAGTTGTAGATGACGTGGAGTTCCAGTGAAGTGGCCGTCCCTCATGTGTGAAACCCCAAGTGGATGAAACTTGAGGATGGACCAATGAAATTGCTTTCTATTTCGTCCACAGCTTATGGACAAATATGTGTGAAATGGGCCACAGTCTAGCAGTCAACTTCAAAGTGCTATAACTTTTGCATCCAATGTCCAAATTCAATAAAACTTGTTGGGAAAGTTTTTCGTAATAGTCTATTTTTTGTGGTAAAATTTTCAAATCTATCCAAGATGTAATGAGTTTTTGACAGCCATTCAAAGTTCGCAAGTTCAATTTGAGTTCACCACATGTTGGTTTTCAATAAAATTTGTTGGGTTTTTCTTCTCATAAAGTCTACTTATTGTGATAAAATTTTCATGTCAATCCAAGTTGTTTTGAATGCTTGGGAGCAATTCGAAGTTCAAAATCCAAACATTTTTGCATTATAGTGAACTTCAGCAGCTTATAACTTCTTTAGACAGGGTTTGTTTTCAATTATGATTGACTAAGAAGCATTTTAGTAGAGATAGGTTTAGCTATAGATGTGTTTTTTTGCTACTTTTTTCACTGTTTTTTAACATTTCAAAACAATTTTGCAAATGCAATGAGTCAATTGAATGATTTTTTTCCACCAAAGTGTTTATGTTTTGATTTTAAATCACTTTGTAGTTTAAGGTTCTTTCATTTGAGTAGGTTTAGAAATCAAATTTCACCTCCAAATGTGTTTTTAGGAAAAATTTCAGCATCTTTTGTCAACACTAGACATTATAATCTTTCAATCTATACGGTCAAATGACCCTAAATTTGATTTACACCATCTACAACATGCACACTACGAGATTGTACGGTTGAGATTTTCATAACTTACTCACATTTAGAGTTATAACACTCGAAAAGCAAGGTTGTTTTTTATATGGTTAGGCCTTGGGCAGTGAGGGGTTAATGAAGATCCTTATACAATTAATTTGAGGTTGTAACACGAAGATCAACTTACATTACCAGTAGATTCCACATCACCCCAAATCACTGGCTAGGGAGAACTGACCCCCTCATTGCCCTGGCCAAGGTTAATTGTGAAAAAGCCCCCTATTTTTTTGCCATCATTTTTTATATTTCTACACTAATCCTAGCTAATTTGGGGCCGCTGATTGCAAATCTGAATTCAGAATTTGCAAAAAAATTCATTTGATTGCAAATAAAAAAATTCCACAGCGTTTTCCCTAGGGGTAAAATAGGGCAATGAGGGGATCAGTTCACCTTGGCCCCCAATCACTCTGCGAAACCTAAACTCTCAAAATAAACAAGATTCTAGGGAATCGATGAGGAGGAAGCCATAAGTCGTGCCATTTTCAGTTGTAAATTGCTGTGTTTTCCCACTTGAGTGCTCAAGTATTTACTGAACCTACATGGCATTGACCTAAGAGTTCTCCAATGACCATTTATAACTTTTGTATCGTTGGCCCACCACAGCAACAGTAGTCCGTAATAAAAACTTCAAAATCATCTAAAAATGAAGATTCCAGCTACCGATGGTCGCTCTTATCTACATGCTTGGTTCAAAGCCCATTACATAAGAACAATGGTTGTCCAAGACCGAAATTAGCAAGACAAACAAAGAAAAATCAAATGTATTGAAAATTTCTAACAATCACCACATATAGATTCATAAGTTTTAATGGTGTGAATGTAAAGAGTGTATAGACAATTTCTTTCTACAAGTGGGGTGATAGGAAATAGAATTAGTAGAAGCTCAAGTGCTAATACCTAAGTAAGTCAAATGCAGGAATTTGTGTTCAATGTAGAACTTCAAACCTCATGTAGACATAATAGATTAACTTTTTCCAAAAAACTTTGAACTAAAAAAAGTTGGTAAATCAAATCAACTTTAATTTCCAAAAATCCATTTGAAATTCTAAGCCTCCAATCAAAAGTTAGACAAAATTTGAAGAGGGGTTGGGAGGAACATTTTCTTTGACTTTGTGCAACAAGGAGTGCAATTCAATTCATCATTTCATCCACAAAGTGAACTTATTTGGAATCTTTAATTCTACAAAGAAGAGACTTATTACCAAGTTTATTTGTCAAAAATGATCTAATTTATGAATCAATAGGTACATTCTTCTTTTCTATAGTGATCTTCGAAGTCATCCAATGGTCACTTTTGGATTGTCTAGCGTTTCAAGGTTAATGAAAACTATGATTTGTAATAAGATTGTTTTTTATTTTTATTTTTAGATTTTAGATTAAGATAGAAAATATTCTAAACCCTTTAATTATAAAAATAAGGGTTTAAAATATTCTTAGCATATAAAAAGTTGAAGACTTACTTATAGAACTTGCGCTTCAAAAATTTGCACCTTTTGAATATTCTTCACTATACTCCAAGTGCTCCTATTCCAAGTGCTCCTATTCCAAGTGCTCCTACTCCAAATTTTCACTACATATAAAAAACACAAACACATTAGATCAAATTCATATGTTGACAACAAGAGGAAATTAAATCAAAGTATTGACATTAAAAAGAAATTAGGTGAATTTGTTGACATTAACTTGAAATTAAATCAAAATTGTTTCAAAAACGCTTCCAAAAAAGAGCTCAAATTATTCATTTTAAGTCACATTGTAAACATTAAGGTGAAATTAGGTCAAATTGTTTCAAAAAATTGCTCCAATTGCTCCAATTGCTCCTATTAAGCTTTATCTAATTCAAACTCTTAAAATTCATTTGAATTGAAGATCAAATTACACTCAAATTGATTACATTAGGTTAAATTGTTGGCATTAAAGTGAAATTAGGTGAAATGGCTTTAAGAATGCTTCAATTGCTTCAATTTGTCTCTAATTACAACAATCTCTTGAAATTAAGTCAATTGAAGCTCAAATTACACTTAATTTGTTCAAATCAAGCTCAAATTGCTCACACTAGGTCAAATTACTCAAATTAAACTCAAATTAGGTCAAATTGCTCTAAGAATGCTCTAATTGCTCTAATTTGGTTTTAATTACATCAATATCTTGAAATTAAGTTAATTGAAGCTCAAATTACACTTAATTTGTTCAAATGAAGCTCAAATTGCTCACATTAAGCTCAAATTAGGTCAAATTGCTTAAAGAATGCTCCAATTGCTTCAATTTAGCCACGGTTGTCATATCGGATGGAATCTCACTATTCACAGACAGCCGATTAGGGTTGACCGGCTGCGAACTTCAGAGGTTTATAACTTTTGCAAAAACACTTCAAATCGAGCAAATGAGATGTTTTTAGGCATGTACAAAAAGTTATAAGCCTCTGAAGTTCGCAGCTGGTCAACTCTAATCGGTTCGATTCTGTTCGTGAACAGTGAGATTCCGTCCGATATGACAATTGTGAATTTGGCTCTAATTACGTCAATCTTTTGAAATTAAGTTAAATTGAAGCTCAAATTACACTCAAATTGTTCAAATGAAGCAAAAATTACTCACATTAGGTCAAATTGCTTCAAGAATGCCCCAAGAATGCTTCAATTGCTCCAATTTGGCTCTAATTACATCAATTTCTTAAAATTAGATTAGATTGAAGCTCAAATTACACTCAAATTGTTCAAATGAAACTCAATATTCAAATCACCATTCTATACATGAATTCAAATTTGCTTAAAACAAATGTAAAGAAAATATCTTGGAAGTATTGTTGAACTCAAGAACACCATCACTTGATAAATTTCTTCACTCAGAAACAATGGTGATCAAAATCAAAGAATTGAAATGCAAATTTGTCAAATTGCAAAGACTTTGTAGATACTTTGTTGTAGAATCCAAAATTGCTTCAATCACTATAAGAAAACGGTGTCCGCCTGGACATCCAGCCAAAAACGACGTATATCCGTGTAGACACGATACGTTGCACGAGACGTCAGGGTGTCAGGTCGAGAAAGTGGAGATTTTGCGATGATGTCTGTGTTAGCATTGCTAGATTGCAGTCATAGCATACTGATGCTACAAAAAACGTGCATGCAATGTAAGGCATCCAAGTGGACATCAAATGTTTTTCAGGATGTCCACAATAACATGTTTAGCCACGTCATCATCTTTGGTCAAACATACCTCACAAGTTTAGATAGAATTTTGGTGCGGTCAGAGGTAAAGTGACTGCCCAAGGCTAAAAAGAGGACAACGGGCAGGTGGTGACTCCTAAAAGCTTATGTGGCATTTGATGTGGCGAGATGAGGTGGTTATTGTGTGACGTGGACCGATGAGGTGGCGAGATGACGTGGCTATTGTGTGATGTGGCATGATAATGTGGCATGATGACGTGGCTATTGTGTGACGTGGATAGGGGTGATGACGTGGCATGCCACGTCAGCAGCCGCGACCAGTCCATGTTCCGACCTGGGATGTCTCCGTGGACATCACACCTGACGTGCTGACGTCCACATTGACATCACTTCTAGCATTAACATTTTGTACTTCCTGCGACTATAACTTCAAACCACATGCTATCCATGGTGCGTTTCATTACGTCTGACTGGACGTGTGGGCGTTGTGAAAGCAACTGTAGGCGTCCACTTTGATGTCAAAAATGACTCCAAATGTTCATTTGAATGTTTACAATGACGTCAAAGAAAATATAACTAAGACATATAGATGTTCTTTTGAATGTTTACAATGACGTCCAAAAAAACATAATTAAGACATGCAGATGTTTTTTAAAACATCATTTCAGACATTATTGTATTCATATTCCTACTCATATTCTAGTTTTGTATATCCCATATGATTTGTCATGCTGTCTACACCCCACTAGTATAAAAGGCTTGTCTTCTCATCGATTAACAAGTGGATATTTTGTATGGCATATTGTATTTTGTATGGCATATTGTATTTTGTATGACATATTTTATATATTATATTTTAAATGACATATTTTGTATGCTGTGTTGTTATATTGCATATAATATACCATATATTGCATATTTTATATTGTGTACAACATATTGCTATAGTCTTTTATAACATATCACATAATATAATAAAATATACCTTATGTCATTGTTGATGTCAGACGAGACATCATGAGAAGCATACAGTTGTTTCACCTGATGTTATTCAAGATACTCAGATGTCCACATTGATGTCTCAAATAACATCATTAAATTTTAAAAGACAGTTTAGGAATCTCTAAGAAATGCCACGTCAGCCAATTTTGTCATCACTGACGTGACATGCCATGTCACGTCACTGCCACGTCATTGCCATGTCACTGCCACGTCGCTGCCACGTCATAGACGGGCAATGGATGAAAAAAATGACACTCTGGCTTTCCCGTGCCTATGTGGCAGCCACATGTCAACTTCCTAAGCCCCCCGTTGACCGAAGTTTTTTTGGACATCACGATGTCTAGCCTAAAAATCTGTGTGGACGTAGCATGCAAAATGCATGTCCACGGCAGCATGGTCTAATTGGACGTCCACCTTGAGGTAGACACGTCAAGCGCGATGTCCGGATGTCAAAATTGCGATGTCTCGGCGGAGACAGTTTTCTTATAGTGAATCTAACAAAGCTTCAAATCATTTAGTAGTAAGAAAAGAACATTAGAATTGAGAACATTTAAAGCTTCAACATTCAAATTCAAATTATAAAATTGTAGAAGTAAAATGAAGTGTGAAGCCAAGAAATATGAAACCTCTGTACCTCTGTAATATCATTGTACCTCTATAATATCAAATTTTAACACTATGTGATATTACAGAGGTGAAATGACTTTTAGAACTCTATAATATCATATTGTATACAGATGTGATATTACAAAGGGATCGGACCTTTGTAATATCACACAATTTTAAAATGTGATATTACGGAAGACCTTGTGATTTTAGTAGTATGATGATGGAAGTAATGAAAAGACAATTCTATTAGAATAGGAGAGTACAAAGAAGATTAAGGCAAGAGTATTTTATAGTTTTAACCTACAAGCAAAGGGAAGGACCAAAAGAATAAATTGTAGTACCCAAAATGCAAATTCAACATTCTCTTGCTACATAATTATTTAATCCCCAAAGGATGTTTTGTCTCTTTGGGAGATAAATGAAAGTTTGTATAATTCTTATTTCAATTAGTGCATAGGAGCAAAAGTTATGCAACACTAAGCTCAAAATAGAGTTCATCAAGTAGAATATAAAAAATTTCAAAACTTCAAAATAATTTCAAAAAAATTTGTTTCTCAAAGAAAATATTTTAGTGCATTTGCGAAGATTATTTCATTCTACTTGGACTAGTGATGAGAAAGTGATGAAGAGATTCATATTTGGGGGGAAATAAGAGCATCTTCTTCCAAAAAATACTTACAGGATTCATTTTTTAACTCAATTTTCAAATAAATTCAAAAAATGTTCCACGTGGTTTAGTTTTTCCCCTAAAACAATCTCATTATTGGGATTAGTATCTTTTAATTCCATTTGAAAATAATTAACCAATTAGTTTTTATTGCTACCTAATATCTACTTCTACTTAAATAAACTTTTAAAGGATAAAAATCAAAGTTGTTGTTTTTCAGTTATTTTTAAAACTCTCAAATCATTTTTTGAACAAAAAAATATATTTAGGGGTTCATATGTAATCTATATAATTTTGATTTATAGATAGCCTTTTAGTTAGTAGTAGAAATATGGGCCACATAGACTAGTTTATAGCCCCATGAGAAGACCTACATGATCAACTTCACTAGATTTGGGTCTTTAGGGACATGTTTCTCAAGTCTACGTGGCCCATGTTTCTACTAGTGATATTTTTGTTTCAGTTTTTAAAAGAGACCCTATTACTAATTATTGGTGTTCTATCATGATGAATTTTAAAAATAAACACCTCTCTATTAGTGGGGTCAGAGTATTTTAGTACCTTTATTAGAACACGCTTTTTCTCCCAACCACTAAAACCAATTACAAAATCACATTATTTAGTCTTTTCATCCAAATTTCAATTAGTTTTGGCTAAATTTCAAATACATGGCAATCACATGTAAACATAGCTTAGTGACACTTGATAAAAGATAAGTTTAACTCTCATGCTTGTATTTTTTTTGCAATTTAAATTTTAATGAGTTCATACATGAATTTGAAATACATGCCACATAAGACATTAGACTAAATGTTCCAAAGCTAACCTAATATCTTGCCAAAGGATCTCTTAACATTAGCTTCATCTTATGTTTATTAACTCCCAAGCCAAAAGCTCTGGTTTTATGACTTTCTTGAATGCAATTCTTACTATATTTTCTTATTTCGACATTAGATAAAGAGCTGTGTGCAAGAAAATTGCATTAAGAATGATATCTAGTATTATGTTATCTACAATGTTATTTTTCACATCAGTGAGCTCATAATAATTTTCATTTTTTAGTTGGTGATTAGTATTCATATTGATGATTTAATGTAATTTTAAATACTAATTTTGTGCAAGTTGTACTATCTTGCTACTAATCACTACAACAATGGCAGTGTTTTATGACTGCAGAATTATGACTGAGGATGACTGGCGACTACTTGCAGTCATATTCTTGAAGGCCAACACTTTGGGGAGAAATATGACTGCAAAATATGACTGTCAATCATTTTTACGCCTTGTACGTCACAAGCGTATACTATACGGCCATTAGAAATACCAAAGTACTTCATAGAGAGCGTAGGGAACATGTTTGGGAACGTTGGGAACATGTTTGGGAACATTGAGTCATATTATCACTAATATTTTCATATAATAGTGATTTTGTTTTGTTTTGGGCAATTCAAGAAAAATTTGGGCAATTCCAAAAAAATATAAAGAAGTCATTGTTTAAAATTTTGAAATCCTAGTCACCTACTTTTTTGGATTTTGAATCCTAGTCACTACTTTTTTAGGGTTTTGAGACCCTAGCCGTCATTTTTTAGGGTTTTGAAACCCTAGCCGCCACTTTTTAGGGTTCTGGAACCCTAGCCGTTACTTCTTGTGGCTCTTCTTTCTTACTTTTTATTGTCTCTTAGCTCTCACTTGTTGTTGCTTTTTGTTGCATCTTAACTCTTGTTTCTTGTTGCTCTCTAGTTCATGCTTCTTGTTTCTTATTGTTGCATCTAAATTTTTTCTTTCTCTTGCATTTGAACTCTTTCTTCTTCCTAGTTCTTTTTTTTTTGTTTCCTCTTGTTTTATAGTTCTTGCTTCTTTTTTGTTCTTGTTGTATCTATACTCTCATTTCTTGTTGTTTCTTGTTATGTTTTAGTTGGTGCTTCTTGTTTTTTCTTGTGTCTTAGTTGTTGCTTTTTCTTTGTTCTTATGTCTTAATTGTTGCCTCATATTGTGTCTTAATTGTTGTTTCTTGTTTTATGCTGTTTCTTGTTTCTTGTTGTGTCTTAGTTGTTGCTTAGTTGTTGTTTTTTATTCCTTGTTGCATCTTAACTTTTGATTCTTGTTAACTCTTAATACTTATCTTTTTTTTCTTGTTTCTTTCATCATTAATCTTATTCTTTCTATCCTAAACTTGAGCTAAATATTTTGTGTTTTTGTAAGTCTTTGAAGGTTAGGCTTTGTTGTTCAATCACTAAAAACTAACCTCTCATTTCTTTAATTGTATATACAGGCATCAAAAGTTGAAACAAAGACATTAGAAGCTACTTGCAACTTCATGAAGCCAAAAATATGACTCACCTCAGTCATATTCCATAAAATATGACTGACAAAAGTCGTATTCTACATCACTGCAAAATATGACTCACCTCAGTCATATTCCATAAAATATGACTGACAAGAGTCGTATTCTACATTACTACAAAATATGACTCACCTCAGTCATATTCTATAAAATATGACTGACGAGAGTCGTATTCTACATCACTGCAAAATATGACTCACTTCAGTCATATTCCACGTCATCCAAAAATATGACTGACCGCAGTCATATTCCACGTCATCCAAAAATATGACTGACTGCAGTCATATTCCACGTCATCCAAAAATATGACTGACCGCAGTCATATTCCACGTCATCCAAAAATATGACTGACTGCAGTCATATTCCACGTCATCTAAAAATATGACTGACCATAGTCATATTCCACGTAGGATTTTTTTGTTTGCCCGGGCAACTCAAGAAAAAGTCAAGACTCCCCTAGGAAAGTCAAAGTATATGCCATGTTGGCATACTATGGCTAAAAATGGGTATTTATACCCCTCGGAAAATATGACTGCCAATATGACTGATGTCTGAAGCGACTGCTTCTAAACGACTAGAGTCAGTCATATTCTGAGTCATCTACAGTGATTTCTGCGTGAGTTGTATTTTTTGATTTTACGACTCACTGCAGTCATATTTTGCAGTCATAAAACACTGCTTTTGTTGTAGTGAATTATGTTTTTTGGGGTGGAAATGTAGTTGACAATTGATGCTCATATTGACATTCAATGTTTGCAATAAATGTTAAAAATACTAAATTTCATTATTACAATAGTGTAGTGTGAATACCAGTATTGTAGAGAAACAACTTCTCATCAACACATGTCATATGTGTGGCCCGACTTCTCCTTGAATTAGCTTTGTAGATTGATTGAGGTAAGTAGATCCACTCTAAATCTCTTCTATTAAGACAAAATGTTTGTTTTGTTTTGTTTGTTTGTATTGAGATCTCCCGGACTGTGCGTCCTCCAGTCGCATGCTTGGTACCGTCGGAAAGCCCTTGGCGAAGAGGGGTGCACTGGCTTGGTTCTGTGGCGTTTTGATGCACATTGTGGAAGTTGTGCATTTTCAAGTTATTTTTGGTTCTGAAAATTTAGAAAATTACTTTTTCTTATACTTTGGTCTCAATCTTGGTACCATCGGAAAGCCCTTAGCAAGGAGGGGTGCACCGGCTTGGTTTCGTGGCATTTCGACTCACGGTGTGAAAGTTATTGAATTTTGAAGTATTTTTATGAACTATAAAATTAAACAATTACTTTTAATTTTGATTTGACTATGGCAACGACACAGGGTACACTAGTTGGAGTTAAATTCAATGTTCTATTTTTGGATTGAATTCAATTTTAATGTGGTTTTTATTGCATTAAGTGTGCAATTGGGACTCAAAGTTTTAGAGTTGGATTGGAAAGTTACCATTTCACGAATTCAATGAGCACATTCACATGGCAAAAGGCTCATTCATTGTTTCATTCTACAAAGGGGTGCTTTTGGATTTCCATTGGAAACCATGTAAGGAAGCAAGAGACACATTAGAATCCCCAAAGACAAGAATAGTCCCTCCCTAGGGACCACAAAGGGAAGCTATATGTTTTTGCTTTGACCACCCTATAATGTATTTTTTTTCAAAAATGAATTGATTGAAATGCATGTGAAATAAATCCTAATTTTTTGTTCTTATGCATACAGAAAATAGTGAATCCAATAACTATATCTATGTACAATGACCAAACAATCCACAATGGGCTTCTTGCTTCAATTTGAATAATTTTTTTTCAAAAACTTTTTTTTTTTTACTATACTAAAAATTGTATTCAATATCATCTACACAAATTGATTTAAAAATGCTATAAAATTTTTCTTTTTGCAAATACAATTGCCAACTATGTTTATAGGAAACTTTCTCTTTGAATAGTATTGATATCTACATTCTTGGTAAAAATATTCATCTTCCGTAGAAAATTTTAGCCTTGAATTAGTAGCTAGGTATGGATGACATTAAATACTTTTTTAAGTGTAGCATGGTCCTAACATGAAAATGAAAGTAATGATTCAAATATATTGCAAAATCAATTTGCCATAAACTTATGGCAAGTTAATGGCATCCAAATCATTTGGAGTGTCCCAAAGGTGTGTGTTTTTCCATTTTTTTTTCTCATTGTAGAATGCAACTATAAGCTATATATCCTATATGCACCACTAACCCCAAACCATCATCACTTAGTGTACATCTTCAAAATCAATATGTACCTATGTGGAAGAAACAATATTTTTATAGCCCCTATCAAAAAAAGATTTGACCCATCATGACTTTTGCATACAATATTTAAATGTTGCATTCTTTGGTGTGTTGGAAGCTCCTTTCACTTGCCAAGAAGAAAAATATGAAAATTTGACTTGTCTAATAATAATAGTAACTAGGTAGAATAGCAAAAAGTGGCGGTTTGGGGGGTACTTACCTTAAAAATTCTTTAAATGCTTGATATTCTGAGTTCTCTTGTTGACAATACTTCAAAGTTAAATAAAACCTAACCAAGTTACTATTTTCATTAGTTTTGATTTGTGATTTTTTTAAAAGTCTAGTTTTAGCATAAAACATTTGATCATGAAAATGAATGATTATGAATTTTCTATTCAAGGTGATTTTGTGTAAAGGTGTCCATTGTAAATTTTGATTTTTTAGTATTGATCTTAAAGAATAAATCACATGAAAAATTCATTAAAAAATAAAAGAATAGATTTTGAGAAGCCTTAAATTGATAGGATTTGGAAAGTTGTTGCCCTTTACTCTTGTTTTTTTTTGTGACCATTTCTTTTAGATTTGACATGTGAAAAGAGGTTTGAAAGATTTCAAATTGGTTCCATAGTTTTAATACCCTCATGATCAAACATTATAATCTTTCAATTCATAAGTGATATTAATAATAGGAATTAATAAAACCTATTAAAATGTTGGCTTTTAGTTCAATGTAGAGCAAGTTTCAAGAAGCTCAGAAAAGGCCTTGGGCATTTAAGAGTTAATATGCAATGAAACTTTAGGAGTTTTTCCCAACACTTCTTTGAATTTTGTCCCAAACTTTTGATTGGAGGTTCATAATCTCAAATGGATTTTTGAGGATGAAAGTTATTTTGATTTACCAACTTTTCTTAATTCAAAGTTTCTTGAAAAAAGTTATTCTACTATGCCTACATGAGGTTTGAAGTTGTATATTGAACACAATTCCTGCATTTTGACAATAAGTGGTGAAGCTTTCATCTTCAAATTGTTCCATACCCTTTGAGGATTCTCGATGGACAATGAATTTCCTTGTAAAAACAATCTCTCCACCTATCGATCCACCTATTGAATAATGAACATGTATTGACATTGAGTTGTAGGGAAATCTTTTCCAACACTTGGATCTTCTCTACAATTCATTTTCATTGGATTTGGGAAGGTGACTTGTTAATTTTCAAATTCATTCACAGTTTGGAATTTGGATTTTTTTACCTCTAGTGACAATAATCGGATGTGTGGGGGATAAAGTATGAATTGTGGGAGTGTGATCCCACATGTTAAACACAAAAAACTAGCATTAGATGGGAAAATTTAAAATTTATTCCTATAAATAGGAAAGTTTTGAATTCAAATAGGAGATTAGGAAGATTTGGGAAATATCGGAACTCCGGATCCGGAAAAATCCTATTAGGTGTAAAAACCTAATTCTGGAACCCTAAAAAATTCCGGAAACCGGATGACAGCGCTGGCTCTAAAATCCAGAAACCGGATCCATAAGCCGTACGAGGATTAGGCTTTCCTGCTGAAATCTCTCCTGGACTTCCATTCATCCATCCGATCGTCCATCCGTCTGGACCAATATAAAAAAGAGACTGTAGCCGGTAGAAGGCACAGTTGCTTTTTTGCTTCCTTGCATCCTTGTTTTCTTGCATTCACCTCGCTTTCCGTTTTCCCTTTTTGCCTTCCAAGCTCTTAGAACTTCTGGTAGATTGAGAGGCTGTGTAAGTTGCGATCGTACAAAGGTGTTCCGGAGTGACCTTCTGTGAGCAAGAGTACTAGGGAGAGGTTGTGTGAGGCTTCTTGTGTGTGCGCCATGACTTCCAGAGCGATGCAGCGCAAGTTGAGGGAGGAGCCGGAGGAGTCGGAGGAGCCAGCTCCAGCGCCGCAACTGCGGATGAAGGCGATTCTAATGCTGCGGGTGGTGCCGGAAATCCCAACTGACGAGGTCCGGATGGAGCATCTCCGGAAGAACCTCACGAATTTGGGGTGCGCAAGATTGATGGATGCCCCTTGGGGCATCCGGGAGGAGAGGCTGATGGCGGACCTGCTGCGACCAGAGAGTGGTATCTTGGATACCACCCTCCGTGCGAAGCCTGAGCAGTGGATGGTGGACGAGTAGAGAGCCGTCTACAAGCTCTAGGTGGCGCCGGACAAAGTGATGGAGAAGAACCCGGAGTACATGGAGGGTGAGTTCCGGACGACGACGAACCCAAAGGAGGGTTTCTAGGTCTCAAACCTGGTAAACCAAGAATCCCGGGATGTGGTAGGGTTTCTTAACCCTATCCTCCACCCGACTAAGTCAAAGCGGGTGGTGGCCAAGGTGGCCTCCACCATCTTGGGAAGCCTCCAAGGGAAGATGATGGTGGAAAATCTCGTACATTCTCTCCAGAAGGGAAAGAAAGGTGGGAGCCCCCTACTGGCCTATGTCTCCTACTTGTACTCCCACCATTCCTTACTTAAGGTTAATGAGGAGGAGGCCTACGAGGAGCTGATTTAGCTCCAACAGTATGGCGGGGAAGAACCCTCTCACCAAGACGATCCAGATGACGAGGAGACGAAAGAAGAGGAGCAATCTACTCCTCTGAAGAGATGGATGTGGCGAACTACAACATCACCGGTGACGCAGAAGGGGAGTCCTTCCGCTCCGGAGCGGACTGAAGAGGCGGTGATGGCATTGACCGATCGGAACTCCATCTTCCGGAGGACGGACGCTTTGGTGATGGCAGAAAAGCAGAACGATTTGCTGATCCAAGACCAGAAGAAGATGGTGACGAAGTTGGACGCCCTTCGGTTGGAGAACTGGAATATACTGGAACGGGTCGAGGGGTTGGAGTCCACTTGCGCTCGGCTGGAGAACGAGCTGCGGATGGCCCAAGAGAAGGCCAAAGTCATGGAGGAAGAACACCGCCGGTAGACCGAGGCATTGGGCCGGGGTGTTACTCAGCTCCGGCAATTCTTGGAGATCCCGGCGGACTGCATCAACAAAGCTCGATTATTTGAAGTCAACTTCGATGTATCCGCAAGCTCAAGTCGGGTGTCGATCGTTAAGTATCTGTTGGAGCATGCGAGGAGGATGGACGCTTTGCGAGTAGAGATGCGGGACTTGGTGGCGCATTTGGCACCCGTAGAGCAAAATCCAGTAGACCCTTCTTCTTTCTCTCCCACCTAGACATTGTAGGTTCCGGAGGAAATAGTGTTTCCGGAAACAACTGTTGCAGGGTTTTTTACAAATGGTACCTCCTGTTCCGGAGTTATCACCTCCACTCGAGGGATTAAGAGTTGATTGGGGTACCATTGTACCTAGAGGGAATGAGGATCTCTTCCAAGAGAACCCGATCATAGACCTTACAGAGACTCCTCCGGAGAGAAGGATAACTCGGTCCATTCACTCCTCTCTCCGCTTGAAGGTTACCTAAAGAAATCCCTGGGGAAATCTGGGAACTATAGTAGCCGGATCCCAAGGTGCAGATAGGGGTGCCGGTGCCTTTGCAGGTCCAAGTTTGGTAGGGGCCATTTTTGCAGCAGGAGTCTTTGGTGTTTCTCCTCCGGGAAGTAGCCAGAAGAGGATATACCAGAGCTTATTAGAGGAGGTGATTCCTCCTAAAGAATAGGATATAGAAGAGTAGGAAGTATTTTTGTATATACTTGTAATGGTGTCGGAGTTTGGACACCGATCCGGGAAAGTAGGATCTGAGCAGATTACCAGATATCTAGCAGATCAGTAGGAGAGTTTTTGTGTGATTTTGAGATAATGATAGGTTTAAGTATAAGTTAGATTTTGATGGACCATTGTGGTCACTTACACCATGATTTTCAATTGTACCTTTGAGCTTAATTCAAAGTGTTTGGAGGCATTCCATTCTCTTATATACTTGGTGCATCATGTCATGTGTGGAGGTCCATTCGTGTATTTCCGGATGCTGAGAACTTACCTTGGTTAGCAAGTGTCGAGTTGTATATGGTTTCTTATTGTATTGGATTGATGGGGAGATCGGTTGGGTTGTTCCGGAGGGAGTGTTAGTATGTTGCCTTATTGGATGCCGGTATAGTTTGAGGGGAAGATACCATCTCGTGTACGAGGGTGTCTGAGAGTCTGAGAGCAGCTTCCGTGTATGGGAGTTTGTGAGATGTAATCTGAGTTCCGGAATATCGGGATTCCCCCATAGACGGAGTCAAAGCCCTAGTGTAACGCCCAAGAGAGTGCGAGGATGTCCATCCAGTCGATGGAAAATTCAGTGTTGGGTTAAGTGCTAGAATGTCGTTGTAGTCCTTGACCGTCCCTGCGTGACTTGGTCCGATAAGCCTTCCGGATTTGTGAGGCGACGGAACAGTAGGATATTCCCGGTCCCTGAAGTTAGGTTAGCATTAGTTTTAGAGGTCAAGAGAAAGAGAGAGTCAGTGTTTCCGGACACGGCAAATATTTGAACGGTGGATCTGGCCACTTGTCATTCAAACCCAGAGATCCCGGAAAGGGGCAACTGAATGGGTTCCGGAATTTTCCGGAGCCTATCTGGCACTAGTAGCCGAACTAGACCTCTGGTCCGGATTGAAAAAAAGGAGAGAAAGGAAAAGCTTAGACCTAGTTCGCCTAAATCCGTGAGCCTTGAGTCCTCGTGGGAACGATTCCGGAGCGGTTTATTCTAAGTTGGTCTTTAGCAGAAATTAAGTACTAACTGGAGGAATACTGATCCGACTAATCACTACCTGAACCAAGTGGAAACGGCATGTAATTAAAAAATAATCCTTGCAGTTCCAGACCTGAATTCCTATAATAAAAAATCATTTTCTTCTAATATAGAGGTTTTATCTTTAAGCACATGGTGTTTGTAACGTCAAGTGGGAATGTACCTTAAATGTACATTGGAGGAAATCATTGAAAAAATTACATTTTAGTCAAGACTGCAACAAACAATAGAATTTGATTGCCCATTTGCAACTTCCTCCACATTGGAATTAGCATCTATTTAGTCAATTTTATGTTATAGTATTCCCAATAAACCTTTACAATTTGTAGAATTCTTTCTTTTTTATTTTCTCTTAATACTCACTCTCAAGGTAGCCAAAATTGATGCATGTTTGGCTTGAAGGTGACATATTGCACTAAATTCCATAATCTAGTTCTAGGATCATTGTTGCAGCGTAACATAGACAGCTTAATAGTTCTTTTTGTTGGGAGCTTACTTGTCTATACGTACGGTCTCCAATTACAATGGGATGTGTGACAAGTTTGCAAGCAACGACAAAACATTGTGAATGAAAAGATGGTTAAACCAAATTGAAGGAAAAAAATTGTATTAACCCCAAAATGCCCAAGTTTTTTTTTTAACTTTTAGAAATTTGCTCTAAATTGAACAAAAAATCAACATTTTCATAAGTTGTATTATTTAAAAAAAAATTAACCACACAAATTCAAACTAAACATGTCAGAGATCACATAGAAAAAGAAAACACAACAATATCACTTATTGATTGAAAGATTATAATGTTTGATCATGACCTATATGTTCAATAATCAAAGTATTTTGGTGGCTATCTTAGTTGTAGGGAGTCGCATTTTTCAAATGGAATAACCCATTACACGTCCTAATCTTAAAAAGACGGGCTTATGACCATTATTTCAAATCTTGAAGCTTCTTTGTGTATGCTCCCATTCTTCAACCATATACGAATGAAAAATTTTGTATTTATTTTTCAAAAATAAAATTACATGCTCTCTTTTAAATTGTAAAAGTTTTAGATGTTTTGTGAAAAAATTTAGATTACTATGCATTTTTGAATTAAACAAAATCATATCAAATATAAAATATACTTAAAAAATATGAAAATTTTCCCACAAGTATATATTATAAGCTTGAACACCATGTCCAATTTTATTAATGTGTCATTCTAAAATTAAAAAATCATCCATCCATGGTAATAGGTCAGGAGTTCAAATTGAAAAAAATACTTAAATCTGTGAATTTGGGAATTTTTCAATTGGAGTAGAAACTAGACTTTATAAGCTACATTTCAGTAGGTAGTTTTAGATTAAAAATGAAATTTTTATGTTAAAAATTCAAATTGGGAGAAATCGAGAAAGTAAGCAAAAATTGCCAAATTGCACAACATAGTGATCCATGAATTTGCCATTCTCTCTTATAGTAAAGTAAAAAAATATCATGAGAGAATATACAATAGCTTTCATTGAAATTGAATTCAAGCAAGTACACTAAAATAAATTGAATGAAAAAACATTTTTCCTTCATTGATGTATCCTTAAAATCCTCCAATACATCCAATAGGATATAAGTCATCTTCTCAAGTGTTTCATATTTAAGGGCATAGTTCATAATAGTACATTTAAACCTCAAAATCCTCCACTCTATTTCTTCTATTTTTATTACTATTAGGAAGTGAAATTTCTTGATTTTATTTTTCAAATATGTAATTACGTCTCACACAATGAAATTTTTAGATTTTTGTATGAAGATTTTAAAATGTTATATCTATTTTGAAGGAAACATAAAGAAAATTCATATCAAGTACAAAACACGGCTTAAAATATCTGAAAATATCATATTAAAAGTACAAAATATTATAGTGTAAAGAAACTTTTTTGTCATTTTATATTTAAATAATGTCAATTTTGCTATTCAACATTCAAGGATATTCAAAATTGGGTGGTAGGAGGATGAAGCATTCAAAATCTCCAAATTTCTGCTCACAAATTGACAATGATATATGCTCTTTTAATTTCACATTTATAATAGACACTCACAAAGCTCCAAAGAATATAAAATGACTTGGGTTCGATGCCAATTTTACTTCTCTTTCAATGAAAATTTACTGAAATTATTTCAAGAACCTTCACCTCTCCAAAATTAAGTTTTAACTATTATCTAGGTGATTTATATACCTCCCATCTTATTTTACAATGATAATAACTTTATTGGATGATAACATATACAGTAGAACCTCTTTTAACCAATAAGTCTGGGACCATATGACAAGATTGCATTAGAGAGGTTTATTTGTTTATAGAAGGTCATTTTTAGTCATAACCTTTGTATAGGGACAAGTCTGGGACTAGTCTGACAATATTGGTTAAGAGGGGTTTATTGACTTATGGAGGGTGTACTTATAGAGGTTCTATTGTATCACATACTATCCAACCAAGAGGATCACACACTTGTGTCTCAAACCAAGCAATTCTAACACTATTACAATCAATTTGATTAAGTTCAGTTATTTAGGCATCAATTCTCTGCCTTCAATTTATTTCCAAATGATGTTACTATGGCTCTAACCCCCTATATACATCATGTTTCCACAATCCAATTAATGTATTCAATTTTATCCAATTTTATAATGTAAATGTAAAATATTATTTTTTTGTGATTATTTGGGACCTACATGTCTTGTTATATTATCAAAGTGCATATTATTACTTTATTTTTATTTTGACTTTTATTTTTATGTCCAATGCATAGGAACACATCTAAATACTATATATTGGAATCCAATATAGGTCAAACTAATAGTAATTTATATCTACAAGTACACAATAACCTAATGCACACACGTCGATTGTACCAGGAGTACCTTGCTAGAGAGTGCGAGGCGTGCCCATTCACGTTCCCCGTTACGCTCCCAAAGTTCCCACCAAGCAAGGTTTGTATCGACACATGAAACGCGCAATGACTCTTCCCTCCGTGGGACCAGCTCTTCTCGTCTCCCTCCTTCTGTAGGGTCTGGCCCTTCGCTGTTGCTGTTTATGTCTCTCTCTGTCTGTAGGGTTTGCTCGCACGCAGGCAGTCGGTGCCGCTAACTCCAAGCCCCTTTGTATTACTTCATCTGGTATTGTCATATTTCATTTCTAGTTTTGTGCTCGTGCGCCGTCCTCTATCAGCTTTTCTCTCCGGGATTGGTCACCTTCTAGACTCTTCGCTTTGGCAGCTTCCGCTTCTGTGTAGGGTTTGGTGGCGGTGCCACTCGGTCTCACTGCGAGGCGCGTTTGAAGCTTTTGTTTCTAGTATATTCTGTTTTTGTTTAAGTTTTCGCGGCTGGATTGACTGCGCTGTGGAGCCGCTTCGCTGCGCTTGTTTTCTGGGGGTTTGTGTAGGGTTTGGCACGCGTGGTAAGGGTATCTTGAAGGGTTTTCATGAGTATTGGACGTTTTTGATGCGAGCGCGGTTCTTTTCAGTGGCGCTGACGCTTGGATTGAGGGCGTTTTAGCGAGGGCGAGGGTTGAGGCGATGGATAAAATTGGAGCCGCAGCTGAGGCGGATGCGTTCTTGGCCGGGCTTGAGAAGCAAGCAGCTGCCGAACAGCTGAAGCAGCAGGACGTGAGCTCGTACGGGGCTTGGAAGAAACCGGAGCCGAATGAGTACGGTGGCGGAGATTACAACGGGCACGCAGTAGGGTATGCTCCTTACGACCAGGGAGCTGCGCAATGGATGCAACAGCCGGCGTATGGTCAGTCAGGGGCGTATGAGCAGCACCAGGCAAATCAGGTCCAAGACTATGCTGGGCATGCTGCGGATGGAGGCGCTGGTCAGGGTTATGATGGGTACGGTAGCATGGTTGGGCGTGGAGGTCCAGGTTATGTTCAGAGTAACGGGACTTCTGTCGAAGATGGCCCAGGTATGAGCAGAAATGAGGAGCACAACGATTACGCTTATGGAGGACAACGCGAGGGAGATGCAGAGAATGGGCGTGGGCAAGGAGGGAGCGATGGGAAGGAAGATCAAAGTGTAGGTGCTGATGGTAGTTCTGGAAAGAAGCGAAGGAGCCGTTGGGGTCCTCAAGAGGGGGAAGGGGACGGGAATGATATTGAAGGATCAGGGAGCAAGAAGCGGAAGTCTAGATGGGCTGCTGAGGAACCGAAAGTGCCATTGCTAGGTCAAATTCAGCTGCCTGATTTTGTTAAAGAGCTTACAGGTGGAGTTGACTTGGATCCAGAGCTGCAAGCTTTGAATATAAAACTCCTTGATATTAACCGGAAGTTGCAAACTGGCATGGTGCTTGATCCTGTCGGTGATGGTAACCGCTCGCCTTCTCCCGAGCCGATTTATGATAACATGGGTATAAGGATCAATACGCGAGAATACAGAGCCAGAGAGAAGCTTACACGCGAGAGACAGGAAGTCATTGCGATGCTGATTAAGAAGAACCCTGCTTTCAAGCCTCCGGCTGATTACAAGCCGCTGAAGCATTATAAAAAACTCTATATACCTGTGAAAGAGTATCCGGGGTACAACTTTATCGGCTTAGTCATTGGACCTCGTGGCAATACTCAGAAGCGAATGGAAAAGGAGACTGGAGCGAAGATTGTCATACGGGGGAAAGGGTCTGTCAAAGAGGGACGTTCTGCTCAGAAGAGGGACTTGAAGCCTGACCCGTCAGAGAACGAGGATCTGCATGTTTTGGTTGAGGCAGACACAGAAGATGCCTTGGAGAAAGCCGCAGGCATGGTTGAGAAGTTGTTGGTACCGGTTGAAGAGGGACGGAATGAACATAAAAGAGCTCAATTGCGGGAGCTTGCCGCCTTGAATGGAACTATACGAGATGATGAATATTGCCGTCTTTGTGGTGAACCTGGTCACAGGCAGTATGCTTGCCCTGCTAGGCATTCCACATTCAAAAGCGATGTTTCGTGTCGCATTTGTGGAGATGGTGGTCATCCAACAATCGATTGTCCCTTGAAAGGCTCTGCACAGGGTAATAAGATGGATGATGAATACAAGAACTTCCTCGCTGAACTTGGTGGCGGTGGTCCTGATGGAAGCGGTTCGCCTTCTGGTAATGGCGTTGGTGGTGGTGGTGAGGTCGGATCTACGCGTGGACCCACTTTGGCATTGCCTGGACCTCAAGGTAGTCCTAGCCTTCCATGGACCGGAGGAACGGCAGGTGGTGCTGGTGCACCAGGTGCTGCTATGAATGTAGGAGCTGGTCGTGGTGGTCCAGGCGGACCAGGCATTGGAGCTGGACAAGGGGCTCCTTCTCCTGTTGGAGGTTTCAGTGGAGGAAATGGGATGGGTGTTCCCAGTCTTGGGGGACCACAAGGCGGTGGGTCTCCTTACATGGGAGGCTCGAAAGGCGGTGGGGGCAAGTTTAACAAGGACGACGATGCTAACCTGTATGTAGGGTATTTACCAAGCACTGTTGACGACGAGGGTTTGGCGCGCCTGTTTGCCCCTTTCGGTCAGGTGGAGCATGCGAAGGTCATCCGGGACCGTCTTACTGGTGCCACAAAGGGTTATGGATTTGTGAAGTACGCTGATCCCTCTTCCGCAACTGCTGCAGTGACTCATAGAAACGGCTACCGGTTGGAGGGCAGAGTGCTTGCTGTGAGAGTGGCAGGGCCAGCCCCACCTCCCCGAGGTATGGGCGGAGGTCCTGGAGGACCTCCTCAAGGTGGTGGAGATCCCATGGGAGGAGGAGGTGGATATCCACCCCAACCGATGCAAGGTGGTCCTCCTCGAGGCCCTCCAGGTGGTGGCCACATGGCTCCTCCGCCATGGATCGCACCTCCAGGTCCTATGCAGCAGCACAATCCATATGGCCCTCCTCCACCCGGTCCCAATTCATACGGGCCCCCTCACAATTCAAATGCTTACGGACCCCCTCCTCCTCAAGGGCAAGGACATCACGGAGGTCCGCCTTCTGGTTACTACGGTGGACCATATAATAACTATGCGGGTGGACCACCTCCACAAGGAGGTCCCCAAGGCCAGCAAGGGGGAATGGATGTGCATGGAATGCCTCCACATGGGCCTGGAATGGGTGGTATGCAACCTGGGGGGCA
Source organism: Climacium dendroides (assembly GCA_950106755.1). Taxonomy (NCBI): domain Eukaryota; kingdom Viridiplantae; phylum Streptophyta; class Bryopsida; order Hypnales; family Climaciaceae; genus Climacium; species Climacium dendroides. Next base: position 19,060,953 of record OX467083.1, read on the forward strand.
GGGGGGAATGGGTCCAAGACCAGGTCCTCCTGGGCCTGTGGGCGGAGGAATGCCAGTGGCGGGTTATGGTGCTACGACTCAATACCATGGTTACTATGCCCCTCCTCCACCAAAGAATGCTCCGCCTGCTCCTCCACCTCCTGCGTCTTCTGGACCTGCAGCTCCCCCTAGTTGGGGTGGGAATAATGTGGGTGCTCCTGCTCCTGTTCCAAGCGGACAGAGCAATGCGGTTGAATCAGAGTATGAAAGGTTTATGTCGGAGATGGGGCGGTGATCATATCATCATCCATGCTAACAACTTGGTAGAACATCTTGGTTGCTCTGGAGGACAGTTTGTGGTCCATTTTGAGTGTTTACATGTCCGGTGTCATGATCATTGTGCGAGCTCTTTGAGAACGGATCTGCGCTGGAGTCAGTCTGGAGTTACGATGGAGAGCTTTTTTCGTTTTTAGTTGTAGCCGTTATGAAGAGGTGGCCTCTGAGACATTTTCTGAGATCGTGTGTCATTATGTCAATCAGGCTGTCAGTCTAAACGGGACTGGTCTACACTATCTTGGAGTGAGTGCAACGCATCGCCCTCCATGTCTCGAAGATTTCTCCATGAGACTCCTGTTGGATGTAGGGTTTGCTCTGCAAATGGACACAATCAAAAGTCTTTTGATTGCAGGGATTCAAAGAAGACGTGCTGCAGTGGAGTGCTTTCTGAATGCATTGGCGTGGATCCTAACTTGGTGGTCCTGTGGAATACTGATGCTGACGCATGTGGGAAGATCTTTATTAGAGTGCGGATTTCTTTTCAATTTTATATAACACTTGCCTTGGGTGTTTCAAGCGCATATTGATGTAGGTTGTGGTGATTTGTGACACGTAGTGTTGAGAATGCTGATGGCAGCTGTGCTGACGGAATTTTCTATCGCAGGGCTGACGTGTAGCACTTGATAGGCTCAGTGATTCAAGATGTAAGGATGTCCTGTTGACAATAAGTTCATATCGACGTTATTTCAGAATTTAGATTTGTTTTTCTTATGATTTCTCTGTGGTACTAACATTGATGCTTAAAGTGGCACTGGCATCCTAGTGGGGTTATAAAAATCAAGTTGGTTTGGGCTTATTTTGCACCTCTGCTAGGGAGATGCTACAGTAATTGGGATCCTAACCAACGTGTATTTGTTAACGCTCCATGTTCAATTTTTTTTAACCTTACTTCGTCACGACCAAGGGTTTTTTCCTCTGGGATGGGCTGTCGTAACAGTATTTTCCTGATTTTTGGTTTTGCTTACAAAGATCTGAACGGGTTTTTAACGTGTGTCATACTGTTTTATGATGCGTCTATTTTCATGGCGCATTGAACATGATATTGCGGAGTTGCAGATGAATATGGTGCGGGACATACCTTGCGGTTGCGTATTCGCCCTTGTTTTGAGGTTCAACAGTTGGAATCGATGTGACGATGTTTAAGTTGTTTGTCTTTTTCTTTTTGTGCATGAAGTAATGACGTTGATCCTATTACCCCTAAAATATGAATATCCAGCTGGAAAGGGTCAAAGTTATGTTTTCCTTTAATTTACACTCCTAATTTTCCTGCATATGCTCTTTGTCCAGGGTGTCGTCTCTTCAGGTATGGACTGACGGATCTGTGTTCTTTCAGCATTTGCTTTTGTCCGAGTTCCGAGTTTTGTGTTGTGCTGTTTGTTGATGCATTAGTTGTATCACTGGATTTTATACCCTAGTTTGCGACGTGGTAGTCCTGTCCAGTAACTAACGTTAACTTCAATATATACGAATGGAGATAATTCGGAGCTAAAATGTACAGCGTGTAAGGCACAAGGACTTGTATTCTGTTTACAGCTAACATGGTGCTGTTTACATTCACCAGGGTAGAAAGAAGTGGAGTCCAGATATTTTGTGCATTTTATTGAGATCTTTTGAATATTAAATAACAGTGCAGGGCATGGCATCAATGAATGCACTCGAAAACTGAAGCTGTATCTTTGCTGATTTGGAACCTGACCTTGTATAGTTAGTAGGATTATCTCCAGAGATGTAGAACTGTTTAGCGCACTTCAAGAATGGGTGGGTATGTCAGGATTATCTTAATGTTTAGAAAGCAGACTATCAGGTGGTGGAATTTCAGGCAAGCGTTTCAGAGATGGTTTAGCGTCAGAAAATGGATTCTATACAATTTCTGTGTCACATGCAGCTGCCATGAAATTTGGTAAGACCAAGTCAATTAACAAAGTCAGATTTCTATGCATTTGTTTCCAAGTAAGAACGGTAAGCTTGGGTAGTCACTGACATGGTCCAAAAAATGTGAGCTAATTGCAGCCTGCAGTTGTCCTATACAACTTGTAGCTGGGAACATGAACCCTCAATACTACATAAATCACTAAGTAATATCATTCTTCGGTGGTGCTGTGCCGATGTGATTACATTTGAAGCCGTAATTGACATCGAAATTGATGGAAAGGCATTTTAATACAGAATTTCATCGGAGGCATATACGTGGACCCCAAGGTACTCTTGACTTTTGTTTGCAACTTTCATGGAGCAGTTGAGCTCAGTGCAATGGTGGAAACAGCAGAGTTTACCACTAATCCCTGGGATGTCCAATAACCTGAAAACTCGAGGGCTGGATGTATCAGAGATGATACTGATACGTGAATAATGTTACATGGTGAAAATATTGAGCTTGCCTTGGCAGCTTGGGGGTTCAATTCCTCCACAGGCTTTCCAAGCGTTTTTTGGGTAAGGTAGTAGGTACAGAAAGTGCCCTCTCAAGAGCTGATTTGCAAAAACAAATTATGAAAAAAGAAATGGAATTGACATCTAATCCAAGTTGTTTCATGTTTTTTGATCTCAAATAGGTAACACTTGAAGAAAGCAAAATGTATTTATTCCATTTTTGAAGTTGGAATTAAAAACTCAAAATCTATCATTTTTATTTGTATATGAATTCCAAAATATTCCTCAAAATATACTTTATAATGATTTTCTCTAATTATGAATTTTGGAGAAGACTTTGGATGTTTAGGGGTTAATACACTACTAAGTGTTTTTGAGGGTGAAATATTTATAGTCGAGAATTGTGTCCAAAACCTTCTTAAAAAACTTTATAAAAATCCCCCTCCCAAATTCTTTCATTAACTTTTTTATATAGAAAATAGCCACAAGATTGAAGTATTAACTATATTGTTAATAATTTTAAAATTGAATTGGAACATGTCAATCTTCATTGTGAGATTGTTGCAATAAGTAATCTATATATGCCATAATCTATATATGCCATAATCTATATATGCCATAATCTATATATGCCATCCTCATATGCACCATTTTGTCTTTAAAAAAATTTAAAAAATTATATTTAAAAATGATTCTAGTCTATTTCATTTTTTTTAGAATATGCCAAATGAAGACACTTTACAGCTTTCAAATTCTAATCTAAATAGAATGATTTGAATTTTTCATGCAAACATTAATATATTCCATGAGAAAAAAATATGAAAAAATTGTTTTTTATTTTTTGATGTCCAAACTTGAACATTTTATACCTAGGAGACCATAATTGTCCTTTTAGATACTAATTGGGAGAAATGTTATTTTCTTAAAAAGCTAGGATATTTTCTTACCTTCAAAAAAAGTTTCAAATAATTGAAATAAAATTTGCATCATACAAACCTTCTTGAAACCTTAAAAAAATTATTCAAGGACTTTGAACCTTTAAAAATGAATTGAAGAATAGGTGATTGAGTGTTATAAGAATAGGGGATTGTTGTTTTGTTTTAGACTAACGGTTGGCGCTTTCTATGCTATACATTCATCATTAGAATTTTATAAGAATTTTTATGTATTAGATAGAATGTAGAACAAAAATTTCAATAAATCTTCAAATAAAAATGACTAAAATCTTTGTATAATTCTTTTTGTAAGTAAGCATATATTGAAATGTACAATAGAAATTTATTGAATGATGAATGAAATATATGCAATGGTAAATACTATAAAAGATACACATACATTAGAATGCATTAGAAATTTGACAAAATGGTAACCCAAATTGAAAAATTGAAAAGAAAAATTGAAAAATCTCAAAAACTTTGTGATCAACTTAATTGTTGTGGAATCCAAAATCACTTCAATTAAATAAATTTTTCAAAATCATTTAGTAGTAGCAATAGAAAATTTGAAATCGTGAAAGTTCAAAGCTCACAAAAGCACAAAATCATAGAAGTGCAAAGAAGTGTAAAGCCAAGAGAAACAATGGATTTGCTACCTCTATAATATCATCCTATGGATTCTCTTTAATATCACTTGAATTGCAACAACTATATTATTTCTATAATATCACCCTTTGTAAAAAGTGATATTACAAAAGTGATTGCAAACTGCTATTCTATTTTTGTAATATCACATTGTGTGAAAATACGATTTCTATGTATGCATGATTGAAAATATTTTTACAAAATATTTAAAATAATTATTTTAAAGACTTATTGAAATCATTATCATGCATTCTATTTAAATATATCAAATTTTTACTAATATGTAATACAATGAATGCGTAGCATAGCAAGCACAAGCCCCTAATATTAATGATAGCATTTGTGATATTAAAGAGGGACTTATGATTTTAGTAGTATGATGACTAGCGGTTAGCGCTTGCTATGCTACGCATTCATCATTAGAATTTTATTAGAAGTTTTATGTATTAAATAGAATGAAAAACAAAAATTTCAATAAACCTTCAAATAAAAATGACTAAAATCTTTGTATAATTTTTTTTATAATTAAGCATATAGTGAAATGTACAATAGAAATTTATTGAATAATGAATGAAACATATGCAATGGTAAATTTTATAAAAGATACACATACATTAGAATGCATTAGAAATTTGACTCTATTGTTATAAAAAATGGCAACCCAAATTGAAGAATTGAAAAGAAAAACTTATAAATCTCAAAAGCTTTGTGAACAACTTGATTGTTATGGAATCCAAAATCGCTTCAATTAAACAAATTTCTCAAAATCGTTTGGTAGTAGCAATAGAAAATTGAAATCATGAAAGCTCAAAGCTCACAAAAGCACAAGATCATAGAAGTGCATTGAAGTGTAAAGCCAAGAGAAGTAATGAATTTGCTACCTCTATAATATCATCCTATGGATTCTCTTTAATATCACCTTAATTGCAACAACTATATTATTTCTATAATATCACCTTTTGTAGAAAGTGATTATTACAAAAGTGATTGCAAACTGCTGCTCTATTTCTGTAATATCACATTGTATGAAAATACAATTTTTATGTATGCATGATTGAAAATATTTTTACAACATATTTAAAATAATTATTTTAAAGACTTATTGAAATCATTATCATGCAATCTATTCAAATATATCAAAATTTTACTAATATGTGATACAATAATTGCGTAGCATAGCAAGCACGAGCCTCTAGTATTAATGGTAGCATTTGTGATATTACAGAGGGAGTTATGATTTTAGTAGTATGATTTTATGCTCAAACAAACTCTATCACTAACAAAAGTTCAAAATTAAAGATAGTTAGTAAGTATACAACATATTTCAACTTTTTTCCCATACATATTCTTATCTAAGATAGTAGCCTTTATATATGGAACTATAAGTTTGTTATATTTTGGGTATGTATGTAATTAAAATCTCACAACCTTGTTCATCAATAATCAAATGTAGAATATAAAATTTGAGATTTGACAATCTATATAGTAAACTTTTGAAGAATTAAAGCTCTAACCACGAGCTTTAATTCTTTTATAATAAATTAAAGCTCTAACCACGAGCTTTAATTCTTTTATAATAAATTAAAGCTCTAACCACGAGCTTTAATTCTTTTATAATAAATTAAAGCTCTAACCACGAGCTTTAATTCTTTTATAATAAATTAAAGCTCTAACCACGAGCTTTAATTCTTCAAAGCTCTAACCACGAGCTTTAGTTCTTCAAAGCTCTAACCACGAGCTTTAATTCTTTTATAATAAATTAAAGCTCTAAATTAAAAGAATTAGAAAGCTCTAACCACGAGGCTACAAGCCATGATATTTCTAATTCTTTTATAATAAATTACTTATTTGATGTATTTTTCAAATAGTGAAATTCTTTGAGATTACTATACAAATTTGATGCAAAACTTTTTGGAAAATAAATAATTCATCCCTGAAGTTATTAACTAGCCTTACTCCTAAGGAAGATCTATTTGACCAATATGAATTGAATAGAATTTGAAGTTAAAAAATCACAATAATTATGTTTTGAGAAATTAACCCCTAAAGGATTGTTTCTCCCCTCAGAGGACAATTTGGATCCAGTGAGGTTCCTATTGTCTCAATTTGTAATGAATGTTTTTGAGATTTTTGGAGGTTGTGGAGTTTGCCGAGAGCTTTGACAATATATAATTGTTGTTTCAATCGGTGCCTAGGAAAAAAAATTATGGCACAATAAGTCAAAAACAAAAGTCATCGGGCAGCACAAAAAAATAAAAAAAAGTCCAAATAATTTTTTAAAAACTTCCTAAAATCTTATGTTTTTGTCTACATTTGAAGTTTTGATTCATTCCATTTGGACTAGTTATGAAAAAGTTATGGACAATTTTAGTTTTTCGGGCAACCTAAGTATTTTCTTGAAAAAATAACTTATAGGATTCATTTGTGAATGCGATTTTTACAATTTTCCTAAAAAATTGTTAGACAAGGTTAGGTTTGCTTTCTAAAACAATCTCACTGTTGGTATCATTGTATGTCAATTCCATCTTACAGCTATTAATGATTTCGTTTTTCCTTCAATCTTTAACCTACTTCTACTTGACAAAATTTTAATGAGTGAAAATTAAAGGGTTTTCTGTTGAATTTTTTTTCTTAGATTCTCAACTCAAATATTCAACATAAAAACTTAGAAAGTCAAAATTAATACTGCAAAAAACTTTAGTTAAAAAGATTCAAAGCCAAAAAATCTAGTCAAGTAAGTTGCAAAAAAACTTGTTTTCTTTACTTTGGATGCAAATATCTTGCAATCTATACAGTCAAATTTGATGAAATTTTTACTACATGTTCTTGAACAAGTTAAGTACAAGATCCTATGGTTGAATTTTGAAAAAACATACTTTTTTGGTTTTCTTAGGTGAACGCAACAGAAGTGGTAGTTCTAAGTGGTTTTTGACAAAAAACACCCTCAGAGCTTTAGGGGTTAAGATAACTAAATGATAGGAATCATACCTAGATGCTTATTCAAACAATTTTAAATGTAATATCCTTAGTTGCTAAGATGTACTTATAGAATGTCATAATAGTATGTTGGAAGTAGTTCAAAATCTTTGTATGCCCATTCAATTTGGATGTATATATCATCAACAAATGAGTGACAAGTGGCATTCACTTTTTGAAAAGTCAAATGAAACTATGAGTTTTTGGCTAACAAATACCTTGATATGTGACATTAGATTAAGAAAATCTAACTAATTTGGGTGAACAAGATTGAATAAGATATATTTTACTACCATGGTTATAAAGTCAATTTTAAATAGTTCTTTTTGAAACTTGTACAAAGAGTGTACACATGTACCACCCAAGGTTTTTGTTTCTAGCAAAATTTCTCTAAAAAGCAATACAAATATTTTTAGGGAATAGTTGGTGAGATGTTTTTTTCTTTTTAGTGGATGAAATTGCAAAATGCTACCAAACCTCGGGATAGTATTGCTTTATTCTAGATGAATGTATATTTTTCTGGATGAATATATATTTTTTCATCTATATAGTATATTTTTCATCCATTTTGTGAATGTAAATAGCTTCATCACTTCATTGATTTTCTAATGTACACTGCCTAAAATAAATGAAAAAAACCTTAATACCAATTTGTCAAGAATATAATTTCTTTTGATCAAATGTCTAAATCAGTTGTCATGATCTTTCAAGTTTATTGAGCAAGGAGGGAAGCTTTGGGAAATATGTGCACAATTCCTCGTCTATCTCTAAAATTTATTAGGTATATAATTTGGATGTATGGTCAACATAAGAATGACAAGTGGCATTCATCCTTTGAAAAGTCAAATTAAACCATGAATTTTTGGCCAACAAATAAGTAATATCAATATATGACATTTCTTAAAAAAATATCTAACTAATTTGGGTGTCACAAGTTGTAATCAAGATTGAATAAGGTGTATTTCATTACATTTGGGTAACTTCCTATAAAGTTAATTTCAACTAGATTTTTCTAAAGTTTGAACAAAGAACGTACACATCTACCACGTTGTTGGGAATCTAATTTTTTTCTGATTGGATGTGTGAAGTTTTTTAGTCAAAGTAGAAAACTTAAGACAATATTAATGTGCAAAATTATTTTGTTGCCTTTGAAATTTGGTAGGTATATACGTAACTAATATCATTTAGGATGGAATTATAACCAAAAATCCATGTGAAGTGGCAAAATCTCATTCTAAGAGGAGTTAAAGTATTTTGGCATTGTTAGGCATGGTGAGAAAAAACTTTTTCTTTTTAACTTCAATGCTATAATCTCTCAATCCATATGGCCAAAGTTTTCTGAAATTTCTTTCTACTCATTCCTATCGTTATCTACTACAAGTTTGTATAGTTGAACTTTTCTTAAAATCTATTTCCTCCATTTTTTTCTCACTACCCTAAGATGTAGTAGTCTTTGACAATGTATGCCAAAAATGTGCCTTGGTCCTTTAGGGTTAAATTACTAATTCCGCTAGAAGTTAAATATAAATAACTTAATGGTGGATGCAACAATATATAATATTAAAATCCAATGCAAGTTTTTAGACTTTTTAAGAAGGTAACACTTTGATTTGATAAATGATTAAATGATGTTATTTGTGATATAGCAATAAAATGTTAAAGCTTTAACCTCTAAAGTTCCAAAGTTCTTGTAGGGTTTTCTTGGAATTTTGGATAGGCTTATGTGATCTTAGTTTTTGGCAAGATTTTTGAAATTTTTTTTGAAGATAGGAAATTAGACTAGCTTTGGAGGAATATAAAATTTAGTTTCATTGGTGTGGGGGGGCATCTCAAAAAAATTACAAAAAATTGAATTTTTTTATTTTTAAATTTTTTTCCCAAAGATTATGTTTTTGTCTACATTTAAAGCTTTGATTCATTCTATTTAAACTAGTGATAAGAAAAGTATGGACAATCTTGTTTTTTGGGCAATCTAAGCATCTTTTTGAAATAGTTACATATAGAATTCATTTTTGAATGAAATTTTAACAATTTTTCAAAAAATGTTTTTAGGCAGAATTAAATTTGCTTGCTAGAATAATTTTACTATTGGAATTATTGTGTTTCAATTTCATCTTAGAACTATTAACAATTTAGTTATCCCTTCAATCTTGAATTTATTTCTACTTAACAATTTTTTAATGAGTGAATTTTAAGTATTTCTTTTGTTGAATTTTTTCCCTAGATTTTCAATCCAATTCTTCAATATAAAAATTAGAAACTAAAAATCAATAGTGCAAAAATTTGAAGTTAAGAAGATTCAAAGTCAAAAAATATAGTAAGTTGAGCAAGGTGTAAAAAAATATGTTTTCTTCACTTTAAATGCAAATATTTTTGCATTCTACGTGATTAGAGTTTTTGAAATTTTTTCCACACATTTTTATACTAGTGTAGTACAAGATACTATGATTAGATATGTAAGAAAAATATTTTTAAAAGTATTTTTTTTCTTTGCAATAGATATGGCAATTTTGAGTGGTTTTTGATGCAAAAAGGCTTTAGAATTGTGGGGGTTATCTCATTTCAAGATATAAACAACTGTGTTGTGCTATGAGAGGCTCCATCTTGTAATCATAGCATTGGTGTGCTATGAGAGGTTCTACCTGACTTTGGTAGCATTGACTCATATTCTACTTTAATTTCAAGTAAACCCTACTCAAACTTTCTTCACATGTAGCTTTAGTCAATACAAAGCCTCAAGCTGGAACAAATAGTTTTGATGTGTCATTTGAAGTGTCTTGAGATCCGCTGAACTACACCTCCTAAGACCGTGGTTGATATCCCCTTCGACCGAGAATAATGTCTTCTAAGACCGTAGCCTCTGAAGACTGTGAGGAAGTTGGGTCATGCGTTCGAAACTCCATTGTTGGCCTTGTCAGAGGAATTCGAACTGCAAGTAAGTATCAGCTTCACACTGATTTTCTCTTTTCTGTTACACAAGCTTGCAAAGCCATTAACCCAGAAAGAGTTCAGGTTTTCAAACTACCCTGCGAAATCAGTCAGGCCAAGGGGCTGGTGTGACCTTTCTCATGTCATATAAATAAGTCACAGTGGAGTAAAATGGCTTACTCGTGACTTTATGAAGCAAACTTTCAAAATTCATAACTTACACGATAAGTGAATAATGCATAAAAATTTCAGTGCGTTTGGAATCCTCTCAAAAATAGGGACAAGACATGAATTATAAAAAGAGTGAAAATTTTCGTTTGAAAGAGAGACATCACTCACAACAGCTGAAAACCATGTGAATGGAAACCAGGCTACCTGACGATTGTACTGTGGGAAAGAGCTTTCAGTCAATACATGCATGAATGGGATTTCCACCCTCTCCAATGTTATGCTTCCCCACGTTGCACAATCTTGCTCTCTTCCAAGAAGGTGGATCCGACTCCTCGTGGCTCTGGGACGAGCACCCAGTGCAATCTTCTTTCTTGACTGTGACTGAGTGGTCAACAAACGACAAATTTGCAATAAGAGTTAGTAACCGATATTGATCGAGAGGAGAAACATTGAGGATTTTGACAAACTGCTTTTTAGTTGAGAAAAGGTCTGTTATAAATACATTTGTTATTCTTAGACCACGAGTTGATACGAAAGTCATGTGCGTGTCGGTAATGTACCAGTATCGATATCAGTGTGGCTGGAGGTTAATATGTTGCCGCATTCGTCAAAACGAGTAAAATGGAAGTGGGAGTTTCCCACGAGAACGAAGACAATAACATCACCAGGTTTGAAGTTGTTGTCACGAGAAAATCGAAACCACCCTTGCTGCCAATAAGAGTCCACTCTTGGTGCTCCGAAAGAAACTTTCCACGTTTTCCCAGCCTCATTCTCCAGCTTCACCACCCTCTCCAGCTTCCGAAAGTGTTGTTTCACGAATGGGGTTGGAACCGTCTGTGCAAGCTTAACTCCAGATGTTAACAGTAGGCATGCACTAACTTTTCATGAACTCGATAATTATTCCACAAGCTTTTGAAATATATGCATGCAGATTGATGGAATTTCCCAGGATAGAATGTATGAAGCTGTTACGTTGCTTATCATTTCCCAGTAGGACGAACGGGGGTTGGATCGAACCGTGTGTGCAATCTTGACTTCAGATATTACAAGGCATGCACTAACTTTAATAGGAGAATAATCCAAATGTCCATCTATGGAATTTTGAAGAATTCCCTTCGTCAATGTCCAGGAGTGATAGGAAAGGATATACTGGGCTACATCACGATCAGAATTTGGACACAATAGGACATTGGAAATTGCTCCAATTTCCATAGAAACGAGAGGACATTTGTCCTATTTCCATATTGGATTTCTCCTGTATTTACATGAACTCAACGATTATTCTTCAAGCTTTGAAATGTATGGTTTAGAGATTGATAGACTTTTCCAGCTGGAATTGATGTATTGAGCAATAGGACGCACTTCGAGGCTTCAGGCCCGGGCGATCAGGTACCGCATTCTTGTTGACAATTTTGATGAAGTGGGGCTTGTGAGAACAGTTTTGCTTCGCCCATTGCAGCACTTTGGGGTCCACTCGGGTGGGGTCGCAAGTGGCTCCGTTGTAGGCTATGGCGTCCAAGTCTGGCTGCCACAAGCTCTTCCATTCTTCCACGTAAGACTTTGTCGGCCTTCGCTTCGCCATTGCTCTTCTGAAGAAGCTGAATCAGATTAGGAGTCGTGACGACGCAACTGAACCAAAAGAGGTTTAAGTGAACGACAAAGGCAGCCAGTTCTTACTGAATCTGCAACGAATGCTCTGTTTGGATGTATATAGAGACTGTGGCAATGGTGTTTTCATCAATGATTGGCAACCGCCTCCGGTGGCATTAAATTCTATCTCATTTTTGCAAGTTTTCACTGTCAAAATCTCGGTGGCCGTAATGGATTGACTGTCATGAGTTGAAATATAGAAATAATGTCTTTATGCTTAATTACTACTGAGACCCTGTTTGTCTACATCATAAGAGATGATGCGTAAGAATTTGTCTCTGTTGTTTATGAGATGTGGTATTCCAGCTCTCGGAATTGGGCTTTATCAATAAATTGTGATTATGGTGGTGTTTCTCAAATTCGTGAGCGTGTGATCTGAATAAGTGTTGAATTAAAACGAAAGTTCTCATTGTGGAGAGCTGGTGGAGCAGTTTATAACCATGGAGTTGTGACGGGGGTTGTGAAGGGGTGTAATATTCTGCTAGTCTTGAAGAATAATGGCGAAGAGGAATGGCTGGAGAATGGATTGGAGTGCCGAAGAATGAGGACTTCGATGGTCATTGTGAATCATGTGAGATACATCATTTCGGAGATTACTGATTCTGATGCGAAGATTAGTGGTTTTAGGTCAGTGGCACTAGCCCAGCTTCCTTAACGCCAATTTCGATAAATTATAAGGTATTCCGCTACTTCGACACCTTCAGACCGCACAGCTTGAAACGTAAATCTACACCTACCCTAGTTTGTAGAGTTTTTGTAGATGTATGTAGCAATTTTGGCACTGGAATAGCTCCGATTAGACGGTCCTTCTAAAAAGGTAACTCAAAATTTTTAATAACCTTACTTTTATACTTTCAGTACAGCTAGCGTAATTTCAAGTCAGATACAACTTCGCATTGGAGTGCTAGCATTACCACGTTCCTGAAGTATGTTCCACTACCTGTCTTGGCCGAAACATAGTGAATCCAGTAACAAACAATCAAACATGAAGTTCCAACAATTTCATATGCATGCTTTAAGAAATTTCATGCACTGAAAAACAGTCGGTACTTTGAGGTTCGACTGTTTAGTGTAGAAGAACATGCAGTCCATTCAAGTCTTGAAGTACGACTGTACAATTCATGAATGTTCACAACCTTCTGTGCAAATTTTGGACAGCCTTGTCCTACTTCTAGTCGCCCCTCATTCAAACAGATGTAAATATTTTCACGGGCGTACGTCTCACAGAACAATTAACTAACAGAATAATAATAATTGACGGGAATTCGAAATTGAAACGTGGTCCTGACAGTGTCTGCAACTAAGAAGATGCCTAGATGGCAGCCGTTTCAAGAAGAACTGAATCTTCGGTGGTATTTGGTGTTGGCTTCACGGGTTTGGGATCGAGACCTGCAGCAACTTTTTGTGCTCCTCTTTCCAACTCTGTCAAGATGTTCCTCAAGACAGAGTCTACAAACGAACAATAAGCCTCTGGAGTTTGATTCTCCACGGGCTCGACTTCGTACTTCCAATACAGCACCGACGCCTTCCCCTCGCTCGTTTCTTGAAACTGCACATTGATCACAAACGAAATACGTTACAAACGAGCGTGTAGGCTTCACTCTTCAAGGACGAAGAAGCCATACTTGGCCTCCTATTTTGTATAGCAGAGCGAGGAGGTCATTCAGGGATTCGTATTGGTTTTAAAACCATTTAAATTAACCAACACACGTGATGCTCTTCAGTCAATCTTGGGAGATGAAATTTCCATCATTTAAATTGCACTTCCCACAATACGATCGATCAAAAGGGTCCACAAGGGTTTTTTAAGAGTTTACCATCGTGGTGGAAATGAATGGGAGTATAAACTGACATCTCAATTGAACCATTACCATGCTACTCATCTCCGTTTCATTACCATGATGATGGTAAAGTCTTAAACCTCCCGTGTGTTCATTTCAAAACCATAAATCCTCGGAAACTGAATGCCGATCCTTCAAAAGCTTATTTCATTAATTAATTTGTTACGTACCTCGACAGTTCCGAAGTAGCCTTTCATGCCGCCCAGCACGTCACTGGCCTCAACGCTGTACGAAATGAGATGCTTCTCATTGTCAATCTGGAGAATACGCTCGTGGAACCACATGTTGGGGTATTGCATCAAGCGCACACAACCAGGCTTCCGATTCTCGCACTCTTGAAGCTCACAAACGTCAAGCGGTGAGTACCATCGCCCCCAGTTGGTCCAGTCCGAGAACAAATCCCACGCAGCCTCCATCGGACAATCGAGAACCACGTCTCGAATGCCACCGCCTGTCCATTTGAACTTGCTTTCCGCCATCTCTACAATCCCAGTTCTAGCCTCAAACTGCACACAAGCATAAACATCAAGTCTCAATATAAGCCACTGCTAAGTTACAGCAAGATATAGCCATTCGTAGGTTTGATCGAATTGGCAGAGCATGATAAACATCTACGCTGATTACTTACAGGAAAAATCCCTGGAACCACTCCAAGATTAACTTTGATTGGAAGGGCATTGGAATTTCATCGTGTTTCCTGGGTCACTGTGCACTAAATTCGTTGGCATGGCGTGCAGCACAGGGAGTTCATATGAGTCTTCCGTGATGATTCTTCTGTGAGTGCCATTTTCCCCCGTGTGTGTTCGTTGCGACATGTGTCCCAAATTCCTGTAAATAGTAAAGCTTTTACTATTTACAGGAATTTGGGACACATGTCGCAACGAACACACACGGGGGAAAATGGCACTCATGGAAGAATCATCACGGAAGACTCATATGAGCTCCCTGTGGTGATACATAACCTTGAATCTGTAGATGTGCTTCCAGCATTGCTACTTAATTCAGAAAGTAGCTTGAAATGTTGATAAGTTGCCGCTTCCAAGTAGATGCTTGGGGCAGCATGTGCATTTGGTATTCTACTTTGCATGCACTTATCCATGAGAGAAAATATGAGGCCTTTGGAGGGCCGCTTCATGAGAGGCAAAGGGGGCCTGATATCGGGCCTGAGGCCCGTTTCACACATATTTGTCCACTGGGTTGTGGACGAAACCCTTTGTCCACTTGATTGTCCGCCTTCATGTGGAGGGAAGTTGCCATGTCATCATTGGTTTTGTCCGTCCAATGAATGGTTTCACACATGGAACCGGACGTCCACTAGCCCTTAAACGTCCACGCATCCAAAAAGTGGATGCGCCTCGGTCAACCTTGACTGTAACTTTCAAAATATTCATTATTTGTGTGTGCTTAAAACTAAGAAATTGAAGCTTGTTAAGTTTTTGTTCTATCCCATTTTGAAATTTTGAAAAAAGTGAAAAACTTCAAGAGTTATTGCAATTGCAAGCTCAAAGTGTTAAAATCCAAATTACACCAAATCTTGTGTTTTCCATTCGAATTTTCTTTCTTTAAGATGATTTGGCAAATTTAAGTTACCAAACATGTTTATCATTCTACACTTCATTTATGGTAAAAATCTCACATTATTTGAATACATATTCTAATTGATATAATTTTATTTCTACCTTTTATTTTTAAAATTACAATTATTTGATACTTCCATAAGAATTTATTAAAAAAATCACTATAAATAGAAAATATGATTTTACACATGTGAAAAATATCAAGATTGTATATATCAATTATATAATAGGATAAATTTAACTTATTAGTGAAATTTTACTTGAAGGTCATTGCTAGGGGTGTTTTGGGTGTAAAAAATAAAATAACTAGTTGAGAATTTTTCACACTAATCTCCATTGCTACTTGTACCTCTTCAAAAAAATTTGAATTAATTGAACTATTTTTGCTATATTTACAAATTTATTTTCACTTTTCAACACAAAAATTATAACTATGACAATTTTTCATGAAACAAAGTGAAAATTTTCATGATGACTCATAGTTCATAGTATCATGTAACAAAAATATAAGATTGATATTTCAACACAATTTAAATGGGAAAATTTGACTTAGACATGAAGTTTGACTATTTCCCAATGAATCCAGGCGTTTAAGGGCTAGAGAATCCTCTTTGAAGAGTTCTTTTTTATTTTGGAGAAGCATTGACTTGCGCATTGCATGTTCAAACACCAAAAAACAAAAAACTTGCATTACTTTTGGCATATTACATTCCAAGAGTTTTACACTTTAAAAAATTAGAATATTATTTTTATTATTTTTATTTTTTTAGAGGGATTACAATAGTTTAACTTCATTGTTTCAAACATAAATCTAGCATATAGTACATTCATTTTCAAAGAGCAATTTGGAGATGGAATTTTCAATTAGTTTACGAAACTTTTAAAAGTTTAGGGAGAAGTGCTTTAAATGCATTTGAAGATTGCACTAATACATATCTTAAGTTATCTCGAAATTAACTGAACATACACTCTAAAAGATGTTAAAAAAGTTTATTAAAAGATTAATGTTTAGGAAATACTTACAGTTTAAGATAATAAGGCATTTAAAAAAATAAAAGACTCTAATAATATATATGTAAGTGCAGTTCTTGTAATGTTAATTTGCACTTCTCTCTTGGTAACTTCAATTGCTCACATCTTTGTGTATATTACAAGATGAAGACCTACAAACATTATTATGTTGCTTTTGTAGTATCCTCTCTTATAAAACATACCACTACTATATTGTTGTTTCTCCAAAATGGATCCTTCTCATAGGAAACTTATAGTTGTATTCATTTTACAATTTGCTTCTTTGCTTGCTCTTTTTTGCACTGAAACTGCTAATGTTGAGGTCATCCTCAATCTAAATCAAAATGCCCTTCTACTGATACAATTGTTAATGCTCCAAAAAGGTAGAGGTGGATCACAATTAGGGAGAATACAATCTTATAATAGGGTCGTAGGATATGCTGACTTCAATTTAGTAGCATCTTACAACGATATTATCTTCAAACAACGTTTCAGGATGAATAAGGAAACATTCAATTTTGTTTGTCAACAACTAGCGCCTTCTATTTTCAAAAAAGATACAAAGTGGAGAAAGGCTGTTCTAGTTGACACGAAAGTTGCTATTGCTCTTACAAGGTTAGCTTCTGGATCTCCTCTATATATGGTAGCTGATACATTTAGAGTTGGTGTTTCCACTGTGCACAAAATTGTCTTACAATTTTGTCATGCTCTTAAAAAACATTGTAAAAATGTCTTCATTCGGTGGCCTTCTCCCTCTCGTTTGCAAGACATTAGTCAAAGTTTCGAAGCACTCCATGGAATACCTTACATTGCCGGAGCAATAGATGGAAGTCATATACCAATCATTGCTCCTGCAGAACATGCAACTGATTATTACTGTAGAAAAGGCTTTCACTCAGTTTTACTACAAGGTATTGTAGACTCCTCTTGTTGCTTTTGGGATTATGATATAGGATGGTGCGGTAGTATTCATGATTACAAACTATTCAATAAATCCAAAATAGGAAAACATTGTACAAGTGGACAACTCAATCCATATGTTCTACTTGGAGATGCTGCTTATCAACCTCGTCCTTGGATGCTAACCCCTTATATTGGTAGTAAAGATGGTTTCACTGCACTACAACAACATTGGAATTTCATTCAATCTAGTAGTCGAATGTGTGTTGAACGCACCTTCGGAATTTTAAAGCTACGGTGGAGAATTTTATTGAAAAGAATGGATTGTGACTTAAAAAATGTCCCCATTCATGTTACTGCTTGTCTAATTTTGCATAATTTGACCATTATGCACAATGACAATTTCAATGCTTCTTGGATTCATGAGGGTGAATCTCAACTTCGAAGAAATTTATCAACATCCCAAGAAGCAGCAGCTGCATCTACTACACTATTGGAAGCTCAATCAGTAACAATAACAGCAACTGATTTCAATAATCGTGAAGTTGAAGAAGTTGACATTCCTAGTTCAAGTTCCACTCCATCTTCTATAACAGACTCAATGAGTATGCGTCGAGATGCAATAGCTAAATCACTATTTGATAGGAAGAGGAATACAGATTTGGTAGGAGATGAAGTTGATGTCCACATTGGATTAACATCATCAGAATCCAATTGAATCATTTGTTATAAATTTTGAATGATGTAGTTCACTCATTTCTCTTAGGAAAGTTATGAAATTCAATTCCATTCTTTGTGAAGGAATTTGTTGACCTTCAACAATTTTTTATTAGAACAATTTGCATTGGTCAACCTTATTTGCAACTTCAAATCCATTTGACTTACATTTTTTGCCTAAGTTTATACTACTTTATTATTATAAAAATGTATCAATGATAAAATAAGTATGAAATAATATCAATCAACTAATCAACACATACAGACATTGCAAGAAATATGATTTGAACTTTAAATTTTAAAAACATGTATTTTACATCTACTTTTAATCTCAAACTAGCGGTTGGTGCTTCCTATGCTACGCATTTACCATTACAGTTTCACTAGAACTTTTATGTATTAGATAGAATGCAAAGCAAAACTTTCAATAAATCTTCAAATAGTAATTACTAAAATATTTATGTAATTTTTTAAATAAATAAGCTTATATTAAAATAAAAAATCATTTTTAGTGTATTTGAGACTCATTTCCAAGAGCCCTCAACACTATGAAAAGTCAATATTGCAAAGGACACCTTCGCACAAAATGTAGAATTCAAAAATCACAATCATTCACTTTCAAAATCGGATTTTTGATGCTAAAATTAGACTTATAAAAGAATCTTCTAAAAAATTTGGTTCCATAGACACTCATAATAAGTCAGATGACAACAACTCCCAAAGGGTTTCAGCAGCATCTGCCTTGCATAGCATGACGAAATTGGATAACAATTGCAACTTCAGTCAACAACTTAATTGCCAGTAAATTAGCAAAATCTTTCAAATTCTGTAGAAGTTCAGAGAGATGCATCATGCTTGCAATAATCTCTACAATAATCTACCGAAGAAATTATCACATAATACACAGAGAATCAACTTCATTTCCTTAACAATCCACATGTGACTGCAATTTACAAAACCATGCCAGTTCAATGAGACATGCACAGCGAGTGTGCAATGACGATCCAGTCAACTGGATCTTCTTCTTTGTCTAATTTTTCACACTATTCTCACGTAGTTTACAATTCTATTAATGCACCTTCACTACTGAGAATAAACACCAAGCCAAGCCAGTTCTGTTAGCAAAGCACTGGCACTCCAGGTCCTTATTGTCCACAAACTAACAGAACTATGTCCAACACTTCTAGCTACTGCATTTGGGTGATGAAGTCGAGCACAAAGACTTTGATAACCCGTATCAATCCTGCCATTCCAACAACAATGGGTGTCACGTAAGTAAGTATGAGTAATAAATTCAGTTCAAACTGAAAATATGTCTACATTATCTTAAGAGATTCAAGGACATAAATGAATTTATCTTGACATCTCTTTGACCGAGGCTCAATAAAGTACCTGCATTTCAAGAAATGGAATCCTATAACTTCTGCACAAGGTCATTCATGGTTGCCAGCATCCCCTATAGAATAGCAAGTTTCCCTGCTTCCGAGTCTTTGACAGCATCGGCAATCCTCTTCGATTGCTCCACCATCTGTACAATTGCTTCTTGTGTTGCGAACTTGTCAGATTTTTTTGCTTGAGGATTGTGAGAGGTACTTTGTGAAGGTGGAGGGACCTTAACAGCATCATCAGAAGCTGCTTGACTCTCCTCCTATGCATGATTAGGATCCTCGTCTTGGGCACTTTCATGAACATGCTTGAAAACATTAGCACGGTCGTGCATGTATCCGTCAATGAGAGAGTACCACTTGCATTTGGAAGACCTATCATTACCAGATATACTGTTGGCAATGTAGTCAATTTTGTAGTCGTCGTAAATTTTCTTCCACTTCTTCCGACAAGCATCACTGCTGCGATTGAAGTCGGGGCAAGCATGAACCAAGTGAGTATGAAGAACAGCCCAATTGTCAACACCTATATGATAGAAACAATGGAATGTCAGATAGTTTTGTAGAATGCATATCAACAATGTAGTGTACATAAAATTTTGAAAGCATAGAAGCATTTGAATGAATAATTTGCAAAGAAATTAGTAATTGGAGAGTATAATTGATTATGGAAACAAACCTTGCTTCTTCATGCCACTAAATTTTTCGTGCATCTTCCCCCTCAAGTGAATGAGATTCACAATCCAGTGTTCCTTCCAGTTTGGGCCTCTTTTGGAGCCTTCTTCTTCATCATCAACGTCAGCACCTTCAACTGCAGTAGTCTTGGAACTAGATGCACCTTTCTTTTTTCCCTTTCTTTTTTGCTTCACAACCTTGGCACGTTTCCGTGGGGGAGGTTGGGTTTCTTCATCCTCTGCAGTATCATGCTGGGAGACGTCTTCTACCCTAGGGTTTCCCTCCACATGATGAGTCCCTTCATCTTGAGTGTCATTCTCTCCATACAGCATGTGAAGGAATCCACCTTCAGGAGAATGAGGGATTTGACTATCACCGTCATGAGAGAGAGATTCTGAGGAGAACCTATGGTGCATGATGAACCTTGAAATATGTTTTGAAGACAAGGAAACTGTTCACCTCTAAAGCCCAATTCAAAAATCCGGAATCTCAAAGACATGAACCTGACCTTTTCCTCCTTCACTAAATCTGTCTCTGTAATTATTAAAATGAAGGCAAATACCCTTCTTCCAGGGTTATGAAATGACAAGTACACATTACGAAAGCAGAGGTGAAAGGAAATCATAGAATTGGAATCTACGAAAGCATAATGTAGCAGTTCTCAAGAAACTAAAATGAAATAGAAAAGTGTGCAAGTCAAAAGCCGCACCTCTTTGCACCTGTGACGCCAATAGAACCGCAGTGGAAACCTTGGGCACGACAACAATAATAAAGAAATCGTGCAAGAAACAAAATGCTCACAAGACAAAAACCAAGCTCCAAAAAAAACCTACGAAGCACTCTAGAGAAAAAACGAAGGATGCAGACGCCGCGTGAAGTTTTGTCCTCTGGACAAGTTTGGGATCACCTCACGAGGTGACCTCAAACTTGTCCGCTACAAGTGCCACTCCGTGGATAATTTTGGCGGGAGTTGTAGATGACATGGAGTTCCAGTGAAGTGGCCGTCCCTCATGTGTGAAACCCCAAGTGGATGAAACTTGAGGATGGACCAATGAAATTGCTTTCTATTTCGTCCACAGCTTATGGACAAATATGTGTGAAATGGGCCTGAGTTGATTTAATCTCTTCTATCTATTAAGACAGCATGTTTGTTTTGTTTTGTTTGTTTGTTTTGTTTTGTTTGTTTGTTTTGTTTTGTTTATCACGTTGAGATCTCCTGGGCTGTGCGTCCCCCGGTCGCGTGCTTGGTACCGTCGGAAAGCCCTCGGCGAGGAGGGGTGCACCGGCTTGGTTCCGTGGCATTTGGACGTACGGTGTGAAAGTTGTGCATTTTTGAGTTATTTTTGATTCTGAAAAATTAGAAAATTACTTTTTCTTATATTTTGGTCGCAATCTTTGTACCATCGGAAAGCTCTCGGCAAGGAGGGGTGCACAAGCTTGGTTTCGTGGCGTTCCGACTCATAGTGAGAAAGTTATTGAATTTTGAAGTATTTTTATGAACTAAATAATTAGAACATTAGTTTTACTTATATTTTGGTCACAATCTTGGTATTGTCAGAAAGCCCTCGGCACGGAGGGGTGCACGAGCTTTGTTTCGTGGCATTCCGACTCAAGGTGAGAAAGTTATGGATTTCTGAGTTGTTTTTGGTTTTAAAAAAATTAGAAAATTACTTTTACTTTTGTTTTGATTGTGGCAACGCCACAGGGCACTCTAGTTTGTACTAAGGTAAACCAGGCCATTGTGGTCAGAATGAGGAGTTTGGCATCATCTTGTTGCTGAAATTTTTCAATTTTTTTCCCAGAGTAGTACACGTGTGAAAAACAGCAAGTGCAATTGAAATTAAATTTTTTTGATGAAGTATGAATTTTCTAGGAATTTCTGAAGCATTGAACCCAAAAGAGTCTATAGACTACCTTAAGACCAACAAAATCTGAATCTGTAATGCTCATCTCACTGCCTAATGTAGTCAAAATATTTTCTATTACAGAAGGTCAAAAAAGTCAATTTCTACAATGGACTTCACACTGAAAACTTAGAAGTTCCTAATGAGGTCAATGTTTACTCCATTGCTGTCATGTAAGGCATGCATTGTTGCCCACATCCCACATCTTGAAAAAAACCTACAATGGGTCATTTCTTAGGCGACCGCAATGGGTCATTTGACCGCAATGGGCTGTCTTACCTTAGTATACCTTGTGTTGTTGCCACAGTCAAAACAAAAGTAAAACTAATTTTTTAATTCTTAAAAAACCAAAAATAGTTCAAAAATGTATAACTTTCTCACCGTGAGTCGGAATGCCATGAAACCAAGTTCGTGCACCCCTCCTCGTTGAGGACTTTCCGACAATACCAAGATTGTGACCAAAATATAAGAAAAGGTAATTTTCTAATTTTTTAGAACCAATAATAACTCAAAAATGCAGAACTTTCACACCGTACGTCTGAACACCACGAAACCAAGCCGGTGCACCCCTCCTCGTTGAGGGCTCTCCAACGATACCAAGCACGCAACCAGGAGACACACGGTCCGGGAGATCTCAATATAACAAACAAACAAAACAAAACACCTATCTTAATAATTTGTATTTTTCAAGAAAAAAGGGATTTTATTCCCTTGTTTTCACTCACTTGGTTTGTCAGAGCCTAGAGAGATGTGATATGATAGTGTTGAACCATTAGATAATCAAATAAATAGCTTGTGGTATGTGTGATATCAATTTGATTGCTACAATAATTAAATCAATTAACTACAATAAATTTTCTCTCTAATTTAATAGTATGTGTGAAATCAATTAGCTATAATAAATTTCCTTTCTAAATTATTGCAATTTTTTGTATTAATGTTTATAATGATGTTATGCTTGATTTTGGTGCTCTAGAAAAAACAAATTTCAATTGAACATGTATTTGCTCAATGGATACAATCTGGGCATGGTAAAGCTTTGTGTATTTTTGATAAATTATGCTTTTATTGTTAGTAGATAGTCCAACTTTCAACTTTGTCCAAATTTTATGGCTATTTCCTCTAATACCTTTCAACAAACCAAACAAATTCAATTGCCAAGAAAAAGACATATCATACATCACCACCCAATCCTACCATGGTTTAAAATCCTACTTTCAATGGGGCCTAGCCACATGTCAACTCCGTATTGTCATTTTTTTAGTACCTTCTTTTCCATTGACAATTACTTCACACAATCATGGAAAAATTTGGGTGGATCATTCATATGTGCTTGTCCAACAAGACAACATAAAAGTAAAGCTCTCTCAACACTCTTTAAATTTTAAGAGCTTTTCAAGGAAGAAACTAAAAAATGGAGATAAACAAATAAGAACTATTGGTCTCTTAGTTGGGTTTTAAAAAACTAAAGAAGAGCATTTGTGAAGCTGCATGCACTTGTCATCTCTATAAAATAAAATTAAAAAAAAAAATTTGAACCACTATCAAAGGGGTTGTGAAAACCTATACCAAATCAATACATATTTCTTAGCACCAACATAAAACTAGTTTCAAAATCCAACAAATAATACAAGTGTCTCTTGCAATTGCCCATAAACAAACTCAAAACTTTATAGTGCTTACTACTTGCATCTTAGTGGCATAGTTTAATTCTCCAAAAGTTGTTAGCGTCATCCTAGAATGTCTAAATGACAATGAAAATTTAAGAAGTTCAAAATATAAGTAAACAATTTCCATAGTTTTTGGGTGGTCTTGCTACACTTGAAGTTTATTGTAGATCAATTGCTCTATAATTTTGGATTTACAAATGGTCTTAATTGCCCCAAATGTAGTGGAATCAAATCTCCGTGGAGGTTGACCACGCCTAAAATAATTTGAATATATTCTAAGTAAACCTCATGCATCAAGATTTACCATATGTTATAACTTCAATTTAACTATATCCCACGACTTTGGCACTTTTTAGGGCACCTAACCTAAAAGAATGAATCATAAATCTATACTAGTTTTAGATTTTAGAGCTTTGTCTAGATGAAAGCTATAATTACTACCACCTATAATTGTAGCCATTTAAAGAAATTGAACATAAATTTACACAATATAGTCTAAGATTCAAATTTTTAATGTAATTAGCTAGAATTTAGATTTGAATTACATAACATAATTTCAATATCCATAATTCACTTGCAATGTCAATGCTACAATCTGGGGTGATCTAATGGTTAAGAAAGCAGATACTAGGTCATTGAATGCTAAACTAGAGACTAATGAGAGGGGTATTTTAACCCTTGAAGAGCTTGAAAGCCCTTTGTGGTTGTATAGTATATTATGAATTTGATGGTATTTGATTAGAAAAACATTGACCAAATACTTTTCAAGACAAAGTAAATTAATCATCATGCTAGTATGTAAATAACATTGTATCATAATTTGTATAATTAACCACAATTGAAGAGTTATAAAGCTAAATATGGATCATATAGAGGGACCCCAAGTGCCTTTCAAGGGTTAATGGCTTATAACCTCTTCTTGAATGGTTGCTTGTTATGGTTGAATTCCAAGGCCTCCTTCATTTGAGGTTCATTGCTTCTCATTGGAAATGAGATGTATGAAAGGAAAAGCAGGTGCTAATTAAAAGAAAACCCTTAAATTAATAAAGTTTTGTTCATTCTTCCTTCATTTGCTCTGCATCCTTTGTTGGATTTAGAAAAAGGCTCCAATATCTTAAGAGGGTATAAGGTAGGTACACCCAAAACCGTCACTTTTTACTACTGAGCCTATTTTTTATTATTAGGCTGGTCAAATTTTCATATGTTCTTGTTGGCAAGTGAAAGGAGGTTCCAACACACCAGAGAACATGGCATTTGGATATTGTATGCAAAAGTTATTAAGGAACAAAGTTTGGTTTTAAAAACGTTTCTTCCACAGGTACAGAACTGATTTTGGAGATGTACAATGGGGTACAGCTCAATTACGAATTCTTGCATTCACAGTGAAAAAAAAGTTCACTGCTGCCCACTTTGACGCCCTCCCGAGGGCTGAAAAATTAATATTTTCTCACGAATTTTTTTTTACAAGATCCTCTTTATGATAATAACATATGTGCCAAATTTCAAGTCCAAAAAATTTATACAAAAAAAGATATTCAAACATGTACCAACATGTGTTGTTCAAAAAAAAATTTCACTAATACCAACTTTGACACCCTCCCAAAAATTGAAAAAAAAAGTTTTGGCCTTGAAATTTTTGGTGTAAGATAAACTTAGTGAAACTAACTAATGTGCAAAATTTCAAGTTCAAAAAAATTTCCCACAAAGAGTAGTTCAACTTCTACCAACATGTGTAGTTATGAATTTTTTTTCCATAACAACACATGCTGGTAGATTTTGAATATATCTTTTTTTTAAGTAAATCTTTTGGCCTTGAAATTTCACACACATATTACCAACATAGAGGTGATCTCATGCCAAAAATTTCATGGTACATAAACAATTTTTTTGCCCTTGGGAGGGTGTCAAAGTTGGGCCATAGTGAAATTGTTTCTCATGGCTACACCTATCAATTGGTAGAAGTTGAACTACTCTTTGTGGGAAATTTTTTTGAACTTGAAATTTTGCACATTAGTTAGTTTCACTAAGTTTATCTTACACCAAAAATTTCAAGGCCAAAACTTTTTTTTTCAATTTTTGGGAGGGTGTCAAAGTTGGTATTAGTGAAATTTTTTTTTGAACAACACATGTTGGTACATGTTTGAATATCTTTTTTTGTATAAATTTTTTGGACTTGAAATTTGGCACATATGTTATTAGCATAAAGAGGATCTTTTAAAAAAAAATTCGTGAGAAAATATTAATTTTTCAGCCCTCGGGAGGGCGTCAAAGTGCGCAGCAGTGAACTTTTTTTTCACTGTGAATGCAAGAATTCGTAATTGAGCTGTACCCCACTGTACATACAGTATAGATGGCGGTTTAAGGCCAGTGGCACATTTGGGTAGACCTACCTTAGTATCTCAACAACTGAAAGACTCAAGGACTGCATTTCTTAGGATTTCAGAGCAAATATCTACAATTGGTCTGCATCCTCTGTTGCCACCGCAGTGAAATGGATCCAATATTTCAAGAGAAAAGGTCTTTCCTGCATTAGGCTAAGTTAAGTTGTTGCCTGAAAAACAAGGATTTAAAATACTGTATGCAAAAGCATGCAACACGGATGCCTCGAGTGAAATGCAGATTTGAGAATTCAGCCTTGTCGTTGCTGAGGTTGTTGACTGCGTGCCCTTCTTCCATTTATTCTACAGATTGTCACTTTCTCCTCTAAACAACTAATCTCGATCTCTGGTGCCCTTCACAGACTGAAATTCTGCGGGCACTTGCTGTAGATTTCCAGTTGAAATTGTCGTCTGAGGAAGAAGAGTTTCCAAAATCAGCCCCACGTACATCCATTCACGGCATTCTCAGCCATGGATATATGTGCTTCCACCTTCTTCAAAGTCAAGTGCGATGCATTCCTTGCGCTTCTCCCCGACTTTGCACAGCCTTCTTGTCTTCCTGGGCTGAAGATCTTCAATCTCCTTATCTGATTGACCAGAATGGAGAGATGCAACATGGCTATGGTGATTAATTCCAAAAGCAGGAATCACGAGCTCATTGTGTGGAGGCTCACTGACTTCATTGCGCTGAGAGTTTGGGGGCGGTGATGGCGGAGCTTGCTTCGAAGCTCGCGTCTTCGCATGCTCATTCTCTGAATCCTCTTGGCTCTGGGAATAGTTAGTGTGGCATTCTATCTTGACGGCAGCTATAGCAGGAGCGCTGTTGTGGATGCTTTTGGTGCCATCTTCATGAAAATGAGTAAAATGGAAGTGAGAGGTTCCGGCTAGCACGAAGACGAGGACGTCTCCAGATTTGAGGCGGTTGTCAACAGCGAATCGATGCCATCCTTGATGCCAGAACGGGTGCCTGGTCGGACGCCCGAAAGCAACTTTCCATGTTTCTCCATCTTCGTTCTCCAGTTTCACTACCCTCTCCAGATTTCGGAAGTGTTGTCGCACGAATGGAGATGGAACCACCTGTTGAAGAAGAACGTACTCAATTCGATCAAACCATGAAACCCTAGATCTTTCGGTACACGCACAAGTTCGGTACAGCTTTCTCTACATGCATTTTCTCTTTCAATTTCAATTTCAAATTCTATTATGTGAAATGATATCAACAGAGGAATCCAAAAAATCCTTAGAGCCAATTCTATAGTGGAACTATGGAATTTCACGGCTAGAGTATTGAATTTCGCGCTCTATTCCACACACTAGCTGCGAAATTTCATGGTTGCAATATGGAACTGGGTAAATGAACTTTTGGGATTTCTTTGGTGAGCTAATGTAAAGTCTCCATTCACCATGCAGCAAGGGACAGGTTCCATTCACCATACAGGGTAACTTTGGGCCTTTGCCTATAACAATCTAGAAACTTGTTTCATCTCAAATTTTGCACACGTATTCTGTGTTAACGTAAAAATCAATTGTTAAAAACTGAATGTCAATACATTAAGTGTTTATACACTTTACACAAATTAAGGTTCACCTGTATGGCCAATAGAGCCTTCAATGTACTGTATGGTCAATGGAGTCTCAACCTTAATTATAAATAACTTACAGTCTATTCCTGAAGAGTGCAAGAAAGACATGTCATTATTCGATCAACAGGCTTTCGATCGAAATGGTTTCGACTTGAAACTTGCACGTTGTTGACTTCCAGTATCGAGAAGTGTGATCGAAAAGTTTGTGATCGAGAGTATGCTTACCAGCTTGCATTCACTACGGCCAGGCCGATTCGCAGCGGCGCTCTGGATGATGACTTTGATGAAGTGCGGCTTCTGGGCACAATGTTGCTTCACCCACTGCAACACCTTGGGGTCCACTCGTGTTGGGTCGCAGGTGGCTCCGTTGAATGCTATGGCCTCCAAGTCTGGCTCCCACAAACGCTTCCATTCGTTCAAGTACGAGTATTTGGGACCAGACCTCGCCATTGCTTAGCAGCTATTTCACCCTAATTGAAGATGCAACTGATGCGAAACAAGTTGAAAACAGCTTTCGTCAGTGAACGAGGCAGTCGAAAACTCACACAACCGCAACATAATTAATCCTCTTAGAATGGAACCTTTCTTTTGAGACTGCTGCAATGGTAAGGATAGGCAGCATTGATTTAGCTATATCTTTTCTTGCATGTTTACACTGTCGATATCCTAAGGCCATGATGTTGGCTGCATAATCAGTTGAGATTCTGGGAGAAAGGTGGATCCGGCATATTAATGAGATGGGTCATTGCTGCTCGTCAGAAACCGGTTTTAGCTTCATGGCACTCTGATCACGGTATTGTTAGACATCGCCTCAGAAAATTTGTAATTAAGGCAGACATACTCTAGTTTTGTCAAGTACACGTGGAAATGAGATTACACTAACCTCTCATTGTGGTGAGCCTGTCAATGAGTTCATCACGTATCAATTTGCATCTGAAGGCAAAAGAATCCTCTCCAAAGTCTACTGTACAGACATATTTTGCGGCTTGTCATGTTCTGACTACAAGGCCCACAACTGCCAACTGGAATGTCAAACAAATCAAATGCGAGATTATCAACGTGCATGTGCTTTGGTGCAGATTCCAGTCTGCATTCTGTCGATGAATTCTTCAAAGGGGAAATAATGCTGATCTCATTTCACACAAACTAAAAAATGCTTCCTTTTTAATCACCAAACTGAAAGGTTCTGAGAAAAGACGTTCTGATCGAAGGAGTGAACTTCTGATTGAGGAACTCTTTGCAATTGACCAACACTTCGTGTTCATCACAAGCACAGCTAAATGTAGATCGACACCTCACTGAATTTCAAGGAATATTTAGTTTTTCAACAGAGCTTCGCTGCTGCGGCATCTAACATGAAAGTTTTTATCAGCATAAAATATTTTGAGATTAAAGTCAGACGCATCTTATTAAAGTCGGACGCATTTTGAGATATAATCAGACGCATCCTTCTAAACTACCAAATTTCTATAGAGACAGTTAATATATCAAAGTACCCTAATCCTGTGGATGTGCTTCCGGCTTTCTCAAAAACATTGGTGTCATTGTTCATCGCCATATGCACGGCTTCGAAATCTCCCCAACTTTGCAAAGCCTTCTTCTCTTACGGGGAGGTGGATCCGTCTGAGCACACAGCTGAGACCCTACCGACTGGCCATGGCGGTTAAACCCTAAAACCACGCTCACAACGTCCTCATGTACAGTACATTCTCACTGAATCCATCTTCTTTCGACAGCGATGGCGAATCTCCGGCATTTACATGCTGCTCGTCATCTGCGTCTGACTCCTAGTGGCTTCGGCAAGAGTAAACGGAACATTCTTTCGCGGCTCCAGCAATGCTATTTGGGGTACATTTGCTATTGACGTCACCGTCTTTGTCAAAATGAGTGAAACGGAAGTGAGAATTTCCCACTAGCACGAAGACAACGACGTCCCCAGTTTTGAGGTTATTGTCACTAGCGAATCGAAACCATCCTTGCTGCCATCTGGGCGCCCATCTAACAGCGTTGAAAGACACCTTCCATGCTTGACCATCTTCGCTTTCCAATCTTACCACCTGCTGCAGCTCTCGGAAGTGTTGTTACGCAAAAGGAATTGGAAATCTCTGATGAAAAATTAAAACTCAACCAATTGTGAATTACGCTCAGTGCACTTTCATCTACAGTTCAGCACTAATTAAGCTCTTGAAGAGGCTACGGAGATTACGCGTTGTTGAGGGTACTGATCGATACAGAAGTAAACAAAACTTGCAAGAGAATGCTTCGTGACGTGACATTCTTGAACTTCAAGGCAATGGACCCTTCGTTTCCTTTGATTCAAGGCTCCTTTACTGCAGAAAATCTTGAATGCAAGCTTAGATATGCATTATGGGCCACTGTACCAAGAATTATTCGTGTTACAGTGACACCCTTGAATATTACGTCTACTTACTAGCATACAACGGGAAGCAGTCTGAGTTTGATCGGGTGCAGCGCCGTTGTTGACGAATTTGATGAAGTGAGGCTTGTGAGAACAGTTTTACTTCGCCCATTGCAGCACTTTGGGGTTTACGCGTGTGGGATCACAGGTCCATCCATTGAATGCGATAGCCTCCAAATCTGGCTCCCACAATCTCTTCCACTGCTCGACGAAAGACCTTGCCCTCGTCATTGCTCGACAAAAAGCAGCGAACCGCACTACTTGACGATGCAGCTGCAGCTTGCTGCACAAGTTTAAGTCATCACTGAAAGAGCCATTATCCGCCGCAAATATTATTAGAAAGAAATATATTGTGTATGTTGACTTATTGTTATGCTTAGGCCTAGGGTGTTTTCGTTAATGAATTGACCGCTTTCTCTAGAAGCACGAACTTCAATTATCTTGTCTTGCAAACGAGCACCGTCAGGTTCGGATGGTCATGATGAGTTAACCCTGGAAATGAATGAGATTTGACATTCCAGCTCGTCTGCACGGTACGCGGCTCAAATCCATTGAAACTTTTATCATGGTGGTGTTCAACGATACTAAGAAATTTTTAGGCTGTGATGTGGACAACATGAACACGTGTCGAAATGAAATGAAATGAAATTCTCTAATGGTGGTGAGACTGTGAATGAAGCATGGACTTGTGACAGGTTGCATAGCTTTGGAGGTATATAAATGATGAACTACACGTTTTGCAGAACAATGGCGAAGATGAAAGGCTGGTGATAAACGAATGGAATTGATGCTGGTGGTGAATTGCCATTTATCCGCAACATTGATCGGCAGTATTCTCCACTGATTTAGAATCGGGTGATTCCAAAGGTTGACACATTGACGAACAGCACTGGTGCCAACAATCAACTCTGAACCTCACCGTCAATATCATGTTTCTTAAACCCTAAAACCCTAAAAAACCTCTTTACATTTACTACACATCATTCAAAAGTACTTATTATTCGATTTTGGTACTAGCACTATTCGATGAGGTTGGTTGATAGCAGTCATGTGCTTGTCGTGCAACCACCTGGACATGTAGACTCTAATTCTGAGGAGTGCACGAATGCACTCAGAATTGAACGAATGTACGCAATTCAGAGCTCTGATCGCCTCTTGACCCGTTTTTCTTGGTGACTGTACTACCACAACGAACTGCAGACATTGTAATGGTACAAGGGCAAAGAGTTTGCAGGCACTCCGTTACTCTATTGCCTCGGAACTAGTACCTCAAGCATGAACTGACTTTGTCAACATGAAATGACTCTGCGCGAGTTGGAGATGAAAATCCAGATATGAGAAGTCAGGTTCATTCTGCTGAGCAGCATGTTACATATACGCCCAACGACAATTTCTACAAATTGGACAAAAATTCTCCGAATACCCTAAATCTCTGCTGGTCACTATCGTCGTGGAACTACTTTCAGAGAGTAGATTTTGCGCTAGAAGGGGAGGGACAAGAATACCGGGAATACCATATAATTTATACAATATGATGCTGGCTGATTGTTCTCCAAGTACACCGGTGCTCAAGTTTGTGTCAAATTTGTGTCTTGGATCGAATCGTACTTCTTACAGATCAGCTAGAATTTCTTATTTCTTGGAAAGTATTGGTCACAGCTTCAGTCCAAATGCAGGAGGAGCCTTCAGATCTCAGGTTCTAGTTTTTTAGGCTTAGTTATTGACAACCTTCGGTACTGTACATGTAAATCAAATCCATACGTACACACTCAGGTTCTGAATTCATAAACTTGGTAATCCAAAGCAACTGACAGGAACGATTCACGGCTACCTGAGCGCGGTGATTACTACGGTGATGCACACAATCACGTTTAAGTACAATCCTGGGAATCTCTTTGCCAGTGATCAGAGAGAGGTCACATTTCGGAATTGTGCTGATTCTTCACTCGCATGTCGTAGTGGTCATGGACGGAGAAATTCGTTTGGCCCTTGAATTTCGGCAGCTGCACGACACGGAAAATGCGCACGTTCATGGTGCGGGCGTCTTTGCTTTTGAGCTGAAACAGACACACATCGCCTTCTTCCATCAGATGCTCCAGGGAGAACACGCCCCAGTACTTGCGATGAAACGCAACCCCACCGCCCGAGTACATTCGGCTGTACATCTCCCATGCTCTGCCGCTGGAGTCCACCAGTCTCAACCGTGTCAGGGCCGTGGGCAGCCTCGTGTCGGTCACAAACCGCTCTGGCAACGTCTGCAACCAAGCAAATCACCACCACAAAACGTCGTTCGAATGTCAAACATGTCAGTGTGCAATACGGAGCTTTCATGAAAAGGGCAATGATTCGTGCCTCTTCACATAACTTATCTGAGTCTGAAGTCTTAGAGTTTAAGGGTTTAGGGCTTAGGGTTTACTCTCCATCATTTTGCCAATTGGAAAATATCTCATGCACGTCAATTGCCTGTTGCATTCATTCACGTCAGTTCTATTGATGAATTCAACAGGCAGTTGAATGCCTGTTGCATTTTGCCAATTGGAAAATTGCCTGTTGCACGCATTCACGTTAAATATTCTCTGAGCTCGGTGAGCAGGGTTGAATCAAGCTTACCACATGGAAATCTCGATACACTTGAGCCGCGGACAAGACTACCAGGAACCGATACCCAACGAGAAGCTCCGCGTGCGCCTTCGCCACTTCCGTGGCTCGTTTCCTTTCCACCGTCGTCGTCATCCTCCTCCTCGACCTGATGCAGAACGCAAACGGATCAAGCGGTAACTCCTGCACCGGCGCCGATTCAAGGTGCAACACCCTGCCATCCATAATTTCTTCTTTCACCAGCAATTTCATTTTCATTCCCTTCTCGTCACGGACCTTCAAGTTCACCAGCTCTTCGTCACCATCTTCACCGCTCTGATGCGCTGTTGCGTCACACCAACCTGCCGTGACCGTCTCCTCGCCCAAGTCCGAGACTGTCGGTTCCGAATCAGGGAGAGACCCAATGATCCCTGTTCTGATTTCTAGTCTCCCCACTGTGGATTTCTCATATGCATCATCACGATGGTCTTCGACAGCTTCCGCTGAGGAATTAGGTGCTGCATTATCGTTCGGCTGGTGGATGGTTCTGGGCTCAGGTTTCACAATCTCAGGCTTGCGCTTCTTGACGCTACTCAAGGTGCGCTCCGCGTCGGGAAGGTGATCATCCTCTTGCTGTGAAGTGCCGGTCGGCTCGTTTTTCACTGTGGGATCGTGAGGCTGCATGCCCCCGGGTAGCAACTCTCAACTAACGTGAAAGTGTTTTTCTAAAAAGAATTATAGAGCTAGAGAAAACACTTGGGATTCAAGTAAGGCAAAGTAATATGTTGTAGTGCATAAACAAGACCAAACTATTGGTACAATAATTTTTAAAGCAGCAAGTAGAGGCTGCGTTGAGCATACAGTACATAAGAGGCTCCATTGACCATACAAGAGAACTTTGATTTGTGCTACAAGTGTAAAAACACTTTATCTATTGACATGTAAATTTTTGCAATTGATTTTTAGCTCAACACAATGTAAATGTGTAGAATTTTAGATGACGCAAGTTTCTAGATGTTATTGGAAAAGGCTCAATGCTCACCTGTACGGTGAATGGAACCTCTCCCTTACTGTACGGTGAATGGAGACTTTACATGGAATGATTTTCCACGGATTATAAGCTGATTGTAAATTTATCAGAAATACAGAACAGGGGGAATCATCCAGTACCTTAAATTTCGGCTGGCCGTGCTCGTCGAAAAGGTGGAAGAGGAATTGGGAGTCTCCCACCAAGACGAAAACCATGACATCGCCAGGGATGAGCTTGTTTCCGGTGGCCACTCGTTTCCATCCTTGCAGCCACGACGGCACCTTTTGGGCTTCTCCAAAGGAGACTTTCCACTTCTCGTGCGTTGTGCCGTTTTCCAGAGTGGCGACCCTCCCGAGCTTCTTGAAGTGTTCTCTCACAAACGGGCGCGGCACAAACTGGTTTCAGTTCAAACATTTCACCAGCTAGTCAAACATTCTATTGCAAACGAAGACAATTTATACTGATCGACCGACCCAACCAGGTCCTGTCTGATCTTTAATGTGTGATGTCTTCCTCTCAAGCAATCGAAAAATTCAACAGCAAGCCAACTGACAAGAAATTAATTTTACCTTTTACTTCATTCTGGCATAATCTATGAATCCCAAGTGCTACAATATTTCGTAGAAGAAAACGATCAAAGTGATTCTCAAATGAGAAAAAATGCATGAAATCTTCGGGTTAATTCACCAAACTGAACATGAAATTTATTTGTGATCGAAATAGATAGTTCTAAATTGACACTCACCAGCTTACATTGGTGTCGTCCTCGATTTTGAGCTCCATAAGGGGCAAGCCAACTGTGGGAAGCCGTCGCATTGATGATTTTGATGAAGTGGGGCTTCTGGACACAATTGTTTTTCACCCATTGCAGCACTTTGGGATCTACTCGGGTGGGATCGCAAGTGGCTCCATTGAAGGCTATGGCCTTCAAGTCTGGCTCCCACAAGCTTCTCCATTCATCCACATAATCCTTCTGCCGTCTTACGTTCGGCATGGCTGTCGATCGAGGCTCCACAAGTTCAACAAATGAAGTAAAGAACCGCCAAGAGTTTCATGAAGTCGGCCTAATTCACAAGGGCGCAAATCTGAGGGAATTACTGCAATGGGTTCATAGTCATAGTCATTGAGCAGCTAGCAGGTGAGTTGTCCATCAATTTTCTTAGACGTTGTGTTTAGGGCTGGGGTGGGTTATTCCTGACAAGAGTTTCAGGCTTGTACGTGTAATTACGAGCCATGGTGACATGATTTCAGTGACAGGCTACAGCACAGAATTAACTGTCAGTGGATATAACTTTGCTTTGCAAGGAGTTGATTAGCAACGATAAAAATCTCTGGCTTGAAGCTGCATATATAAGTGGTCATATTCGTTATGATTGCGTGTCTCGAAGCGCCACATTCAAGTGCAGAAAGCTCTAAAATCAAGGACTGATATAGATCTGAGGTCTAGGTCTGAAAAGTGCCAATTTCTTGAAATGTGACCATTTTAACAAAATAATATGATGATATATTCACACTGGTGAATTAACTTGTTATTCTATGCAACGCTTTAACTCACGAACCTATCTGGGCATCCATTGTCTGGATTTTAAATTGCAAGTTGTAGACACTGAATAGGACCGATTTAAAAAAACAAGTGGTGTGGGCTTATAAGCTACTAACAGCTGTGAGATTACATAGCTAGAGGGAGCTACTTGCGTGTATATGCTTGAATAAATGTGTGAATTCACCAGCGTAAAGAAAATATATGTGCTCAAAGGCATCTGGATCGGATTCTCAGTTGTATAACATTGCTGAGGCTCAGGATGAAATGCCTGATTCTATGTGAAGTACTGATATAAGCCATGGCATGCTTATCCCAGTTCTAATTGCATTATTGTTGACAAAGCCAGGAAATCTTTCTTGTTTGGAAATGCTCTTCCTCTCGTCTATAGAGGGATGTGAGTAATGGTGATTTCAATTCAATGTGCAATATCAGAGTCCATCTTGGAAACTGCTCCAGTGCATTCAACATATTTTGAGGGAAGTGTGGCATGGTTACCTTCCCTTTGTCACATCAATCAATAAACAAGCTGCATTCACGTCTGCGTTGTGAGAATCCGTTTCCTTGAGAAAATTCGGACAAGATCGGAATTGAACAAATTCGAATCGAAATTGGAAATTTGATTCGAATTGGAAATTGTTTCAGACCAAAATTTGGTTAATTTCGTTCGAAATCGAATTTATGAAAATTAACCGAATCGAAATTTGTAACCCGTTTCCCTTCGAACATTCGAACCAATTCATTCAGTTTGAGGTGTCAAAATTCTCCAGTCTCTCTCAGTTGCGTGAAACCATAAGCACTGCCATGAATATTGAAGTGAGCGGTGACAATGTACAGTACAAGAAGGGCTGTGCCCAAATGTGAAGGCATACCTTTCTCGGCCTTTTGGCTAAGATCAAGTGTAGTATCTGTTCTTATCAGTTTAATATCTGATACGGGGCTCATCGAGTCCCATGATATTAATCTAATTTATTTAGGGTATGGCGCCATCTGGCAGCTTGCTGCCCGGCTCCAAACGCGTCGCATTGGTATTGCACTACTTCCTTGTCAGGCGCAGCTCTCAGCCCCAATTCAAAACCAAACTGAATGTTTGTCTCATGTTGGCTTCTAAACATGGTTTATGATAATATGTAAAAAACTAGAGTCCGAACGGACACCACTTTCGTAATTTGGGAGCACAGATGGATCGAATTTTCAGATTGCATTTGAACTGTTTGACTGTTTGCATTCGTCACTAGGCACGAGCATTTTCATTAGGGGTAGTCACACCTTCTCAGAAGACCAAAAATTCTTCAGGAATGCGAAGTTGGTGAGAGAAATACGGAGCCAATGGGCTGCTGTTGTGCATGAAGAAGGTGTGACACCCCGTTTTTGACGTGCAAAGGATCGAGAACGAAAAACCAGAGAATGAGTTACATACTTGAGCCAAGCGATGGTCGCTTGAGGAGCCACGATGACGGGGCAGTAAGAAATGACGATGAAATCTACGCGGGAGGGTGAATTTTCGAAGTTGGAAGATGAAAAAATAACAGGGAAAACTTCCGGACGCCAAATTCTTCAGAGCCGGAGGTGAAGAACAAGACTGGCAGATTAACGGGGAATGGTTGCTCCGAAAGACGCGGAACTGTAAACAGCCACGCGGTTCATGGTTGCTCCGAAAGACGCCCAACTGTAAACAGCCACGCGGAACTTCTCCGTTATTTGGACCCGGAATGGAGAAGGTGTGACTACCCCTATTGTTGAAACCTGTTGGATAATACTATGATGAATGCATTCATCACTGGAGAATTCAATTTGCTACGTGGACATAATCAGGTCGTAAGTGCCACCCTTGAAACACCTGTGAGTGGCAGACTCTGTGATTTCAAATTGCCAAAGATATCTACAACGATGTGTATTGCTTAAGTGTAAAACCCGTAACAACCGGTAACAGAATACGGCAAAAACATGAAACAGAGACCATTGCATTTGAACCCTAGAAGTTCTAGGATCTAAGAAGTTGCGGACTGTACCAGACAGTCGACAATGACGTTGTAACCACAACCGAATTTGGACATTTGCCCAATTTCCATATTGGATTTCTCCAGTGGGATGGCGACGAAATTCTAGGTCAGGAACACGATGTCAAACCATAAATATATTCCCCATATTCATCAAACCATATTCTCCATATCCAATGCTCAAGCTAATCTGATTATTACGATATTACTATTGGTCGATGCACACCAAATGAATCTAGATTCTATTACTCAATAGATTTGAGAAGAAAACGAGCTACCCAACATCATCAATCAACAGAGTAGCAGAAAAAGTACATCACAAACACGAAACAGAGACCACTGTGTATTTACAGAAACAGTCCATATCGCAATTAAATTTCTGCACGTCATACATGTGTTACTACAGCACTGGTCATTCTGATCTATATACATCAATCAAGGTCTATCTAGATCCAATTCTTTTAACATTTGAGACTGTTACATTCAGGTTCTAGAGTTCCTCGGACATACTCCTCTTCGAAGAAACGGACATCGCCCGAATGCAATCAAGGTCTTCACCCCATGTACACCCTGTTGGATCGAATGCTAGCTAGTAACGTAGAAAGACTTGGAAATGTTGTCCCTCCAGAGTGGAGATCTCATCCGCCTTATAGAAATTGGTGAAAGTGGCATACCCCCTTGCAAATCTAAAGCTTCCCGTGCCTCCCGTCACAGTAACGTCGCTAAATTCTGACGAAGGGAAGTTGAGCGTCGTGCCCTGGAAGCTGAGCGTGCCTTGGAAGCTGGAATTCCCCGTGAAGCTGGCCGTGAACAGCCAAGTGAAGGCTAACGGACCTTCGCCCACCTTGTCCACCACACGGATGCCGTGAGCGCGGCCCAGCACGGGCGAATTCTCCGAGTTGGCAGCCGTGACCACGTTGTCGAACGTGATGATACGGCTCTTGAAGCTCCGCAGACGATCTCGGGTCGACTCCCCCTTCATGGCCAGCAGGTTTGGTGTTGGGAAGGATGTGAACAAGCCCGGGTTGTGCACGTAGAACTCGATTGTGCTGGGACCGTCGTGATTGAATCTGGCGCCTTCCACTCTCTGAAAGAAGCTCACTACCATACACGCAATAAGCAATATCATGAACCCTTCTGTCGCCATCGCCATTGATGGATAGCTTCACTCGTGCACCTTTCTTCTCTAATCCAACCGATTCTTACTAGCTCAAGTTGCGCACGACTGTCCACATTCAAAAGATCTGGGTATACTGTATATCTAGAATGTCTGTCTTTGAACAAAATGGAATTTGGTTCAACGATGATGCTGCACTAACTCGCACTACTCTGTTTTAGTGACCTGGAATGATCATATTATACACGTCCCACCCCCCAAGGCAGCAAACTTGAATTTGAAAGGATGATGATGATGCACTAACTAGCACCGCTCTCTATCGATCTGTTGGCATGGAATATAAGATCATATATATACGTCCTCCCCAAGGCAGCAAAAATTGAATTTGAAAGGATGATCGATGCTGCCTCAACTAGCTGATTGATCAACCCTCTTGTACGTCCTCCCCAAGCTCGCTAGGCAGTAAATTCTAGGCTCGAAAAGAGGCAGGTCAATACGCCTAGGGTTGAGCGTTGCGGCATGATAGACCGTGGGCATTGGCTACGTACGCTAGGCTTGGGCTGGAAGAAAAGCCGACACTGACTGCATCCTCTAGATCTGCTCAAAAGGGCCGGGAGAGTACCGCAAGCTCTAGTAGGGTCCGCCAATGATGAAGCGATCGAATGGTACGATAATGATTGAATGCCTCGCATGGATGGCAGCATGGATTCGCCACCACGACCCCTGCAGCAACCGCACAAGCAACAGAAGCAACAGAAGTAGAAGCAGAAGAAGCAGAAGAGGAAGCATTCCAAGAGGAGGAAATCACTGCCCAGGTGTTGGAAGTGTGTTGGTTGCACAAGCAGACATCATTACTGGACAGAGAATATAAAACCACTGCAAGTTCACAGTAATCAGAGCAAAGGACAGCCCTTTGTACATATCATTTTGTCACTTGCGATGATCGGCGATGGTGACCGCTTACCGATCATCACTACCGCGGAGTCTTCGTTTCTTCCACCAACATCTTGTTCTCAAAGATGCTGACCTTAATTCATCGTTTGTGGCGTCCCCCACATCACATATTCACATTCGGTGCCAGGTAAGACAGCGGTTTTCAATCTTGCTTAACATGTTACTTTGCAACAGACAAATGATCAGACTGCTTTGAAATGGCTTGCTTTGTACTAAAATAAGCTAAAAGTGTTGAACCTCCCTGCTACAAGTCATATTACGCAAATGTTATTCACTACAATGGTCAAGTCTCGGAAGCGGCGTGCTTAGTCTCAAGTCTTCGCCATTGACTGACTGTTGAACTGGTTGACTTGAGTCCACCTAGTTTTCGGATATCGACAGCATCACTGCACGCCCCAAATTAGGAGGTAATCAAGGCTTCGGACTGCACAGTAATCTCTGTGTGGACAGGAAGGCAATTGAATTTTTTTCTTAAAATTTTAGGTACCGGTAGTGCAGGAAGTGATTTCTCTGGAGGAACGTTTGAAGCAATTTGCATCCGTGGGCACGGATGAAACAAGTAAAGCATGGATGTATGAGGGATCTCGCATTTCTGAAACCCAATCGCAGTAGCGTTGGTGAAATCCAACAACACTGAACATTCGAATCTGAAATAATTATACAAGATTTATAAGAGGTCATATTTTCATTGGTAGATTTCCTACAACCGAGTCGATCCTCAGTTCAAATGTCCTCATGAATGTTGATCATCGCGCAACAAGCATCCATCTACTTCCTAGATCGATTTGGATTTGGATTTTGTAAAGGTACTGACTCTCTTTTGAGGGGAATATACTGTATACGGTTGCCTTTACGTGATGAATCCTACCAGCAGGCACTGTCTAGCTACCTTACAACTCATTTAGCAACGAATTTATGCGCAGGTTGAGTTGGGGGACCAGAAAAGGGGAGACACGCCGTGCGAAAAGCAATAAGTGGGTGCATAAT
This sequence comes from Climacium dendroides, assembly GCA_950106755.1. NCBI lineage: Eukaryota > Viridiplantae > Streptophyta > Bryopsida > Hypnales > Climaciaceae > Climacium > Climacium dendroides. The sequence goes on from OX467083.1 coordinate 19,101,205, forward strand.
TTCTTGCAACGCCGGCCACTGCTCTCGCTTTTCTATAGTATCCCGTCAAACCACTTCCGAAGCCCACGTCAAGGTCAACAGATACGTCTCAACAAACGTCAGACCAAGGTTTTGGGTGCGGCATTCAAATCATTCAGTTCATTTCATTCGGGCCAAAACGAAATGAAAGTAAGCTTATTTAGTCCGAAACTTGATGATTCCCTGCGCTAATATACAGTGAGAGCTCTGCTGCTAACCAGGGCTTTCATTTTCTTTCATTTTTTATGGAGTGCCAAAGTGACGATATAAAATGTCCGTAACTTTGTTTTCATCCACAATTTGACAATTTCATCCAAGATTTTTTCAATTCAAAGTTTCTTTGTAAAAAGCTTGTTTTGTTGCCAATTTGTAGCCAAATTATTTTTTCTCATGCAATCTGACACTAGAAAGCCAAAAAAAAAAAAGTCCTACTAGTATTGCAATGCAAACTGATTTTCAGATGTTGATGGCAACGTTCAAAATGTTTTTTGAGTTTTATTAGCTATTTTCGTTTCATTCTTTTGTTGAACCGGGTTTTTCAAATGTTGAGTCTTTTTTTCTCTATTTTTCACTCCAAATAGAAATTTTATGCATTTTTTCACCCAGGTTTTTCCAATGTTTTCAGATTGCAATCAGGTTTGTTTTTTCATTATTGATTTTAGTCCTCAGATTTTGACACTAGAGACTCTTCAGTCCAGATATTAAGCCTGGTGCTGCTCTTTGGGAGGGTCCAAACAAATCCACATGGATAGAATTATTGGGGCCTACAAGTTATCCATATGTGAGTCCTACAGTATCCCTGTAAATATTCTGTAGCACCTACCATTCTATTATCATTCTAGTGTGGCCTGTGTCGTTGCCACAGTCAAAACAAAACCAAAAGTAATTTTCTAAAATTTTAGTTCTTAAAATTTTCAAAATTCAATAACTTTCTCACTGTAGGTTCAAACATCATGAAATAAAGCCCATGCAACCCTCCTTGCCGAAAGCTTTCCGACGGTACCAAGAACATGAGCAAGGGATGCACGGTTCGGGAGATCTCAACATAACAAACAAAACAAACAACCAAATTTAAGGTATGGATATATATAATGATGTGAAATAGTGGGTGGGTTGTTCCTATGTGTCCACTATTGAATCTAGTGAATTAAATCAAGAGCTTTCTTATGATTATCTAAATATGGTACTATGAGAAAGGGGCACATTGAGAGGAAGGTATGCAAGATCTAAGTTTTAATTAGTTCAAATGACATTTCTTAGACGAGTGTGCAATCCAAGGGGGAATAAAAAAATCCCTTAAAGCAGGACATGGGGGTTTTCCTTACTCAAGGATCGTGTGGCTAGGGCATGTAAAATTGACCAATGAACAAAGTTTTTGACTTTTTGCAACTTAAATGTAATGCTAGGCAAGCTTTTTTCAACATTGAAGTAGGTTCAATAGATTGAAACATTCCAAAAACTTCTTAAGAATCACATTTTGTCAAGGATTCACTTGAAACCTAACCCTAAGGAGCCTAGTCTGTAAGTCAAAAGATTTTTAAAATGGAGATGAAGTGTATCAACCTATATTCAATAGATTATTTGAGAGATTATTTTAAATATTGATGTCCTCTCTCTCTATGAAAAGAGTTTATCTGATTAAAATAATATTTTGACGAGCGATGGGTTTTTAGAATCAATTTTGCTCTAATTTTGAAAATAAAGGCTTCTCTAGAAGTTCTTCAAACAATTTTTCCTCATTTCATCCTTGGGGGGCATACACCACTTTTTAGCATTCTTTGTAGAAAGTTAAATAATTAGGTTGGTTCACAAATAAAACTTTGATGAAATTAGACAGAAAGAATTTATACTTACTTGATTAAAGATGAATAAAACACATAGTCTATTGCTAAGATTTTGTCTAGTGATAATTAAACTTTTTGAATGATTGAATGTCAAAGGTGACCTTAAAAACATAGATGACTATCTCAAAAACAAGCAAAACAAAAGCTTATATAAAGAATTTTGTTAGAATGGCAATATTCCATGTGCCATTTTTAGATTGTATAGTTTAAACTATAAAAGTGTCATCTATGACAAGTATAGATTTCAAAAATCTAAGACTAATATAGATTTCAAATTGTGCAGTCTAAACGTAAAAGTGTCATTTAGGAATGGTATAGATTTTAAACATTTAGGATAGGTGTACATTTCAAAATGCCCAGTTTGTACTATAAAAACTGCCAAAGTTATGAAGTAGCACCATTTTAATGAAATTCCCCATTAATACACTATGAGAGTCTCTATCTTTGTAGCCTTGAATTGCTATTTAATCCCTAAAGGACCATTTGGATTTTGAGCAAGTACCTACAAGCTCAATTTTTATCATGTTTTTTTTAAACTTTTTTAAAAAATAGAAAAACTAATTATTTTCATGAATTTTTTTTCAATTGGTGCTTAGGAACAAAAGTTATATCCAAAAAAGCTCAAAATGAGGGAGATTGAGTAATAAAACAAATTAAAAGATTATGAATTTTTTTTTCTCACGGATTATATTTTTGTCTACATGGAAAGCTTTGATTCATTTTATTTGGATAAGTGATGTGAAAGTTATGGACAATCTTGTTTTGGGGACAATCTAAGCATCTTCTTGAAAAAATAACTTGTCAAATTCATGTTTGAATGCAATTTTTTTCAATTAAAAAAAAATCACATGGTTTAGTTTGCTTGCTAGAACAATCTCACCATTGGAATTAGTATGTTTTAATTCCATCTTAGAGATATTACTAGTTTAGACTTTTCCTTCTATCTCGTACCTAAAGTCAAATAATCTCTTCCCACAATGTGCAAAAACTTGTTTTTTTTCACTTTAAATGGAATTATCTTGAAATCTATGAAGTCCACATTTTTGGAAATGTATCCCATACATTTTCATAGTAGTTAGGTGTAAAATCCTAAGGTTGGATGTGCAAAAAAATTGAATAAATTTTCAAATTCTTTTTTACTCTTTGCAATATAAATGGTACTTTTGAGTGCTTTTTAGTAAATAATTTTTTTTTTTTTTAAAAGGCCTTGAACCTTCAAAGGTTAAGTAAGATTCTAAGGTAGGCACCCAAAAATGCACCACCATTGTCACTCTGTGTACATCTCCAAAATTAATATATACCTCTATGAAAAAAACGATTTTAGAACCTCCACCCAAAAAAACTTTGACACTACATAAGTCATATCTTTTGCATGCAATATCCAAATGTCACATTCTTTAATGCGTTGGAACCTTCCTTCTCTGGCCAACAACAACAAAAAATCAATGCAAATTTGATCAGGCTAATAATACTAAATAGGCACCATAGCAAAAAGCAGCAGTTTTGAGGGTACCCACCACACCCTTCCTCAGATGAAACCTTTGCCGATGCCACCCAGCCCAAGCTTACTGGCTACAGCCCACACTGTCCCTGCACGCATGAGCCTAACCCGTGATGAGTTCTATTATTTGGTTGACCGGTAGCAAACCTTGTGCCACTCATGTTGGATGGGGCCCTTTTCAAAAAGGAATGTCCAGCACCATGTGAATATAAGCACGAGGCCCAATCCACTTTGAAGTTATTGCTGAGGACACACCCACACACCAGTGCTCACAAAACGGGGTGAAATTTGCTGCATCGTTACTAAACGTGCATTGGAGAAAATCCTTGAAAAAATTAGACTGTAGCCAAGACTGCAACAAACAACAAAACCTAATGCAACTTCCTCCACAACGGAATTAGCATCTAGTGTTTAGTTAGTTTTGTGTTATAGTACTCCCAATAATCCTCCTGAAAGTGATTCCCAATTGTTGCCTGTTTGTTTTGAAGGTAACATATTGCACTAAATTCCATAAACTAGTCCTGGGATCACTGCACCTCACTCGCGCAGGCCCAAGCCGATTTGAATTTGGGTTGCCTTCCTTCTGTTTCTTTTGGCAGTTGAGTTGTGATGGAAAAATCTCCGAAAGACAGTTGCATCATGCATCTATTATTGCAGCTTCACACCATGCGCTCAGAGTACCGGCCGAATACAGTCTGGAAATGGAAGCCGTTATAATTGTGGAGTACAGCCATTGCTCAGCTACGACCACCTTGACACCTGCTAACAGAGTACCAGGGAGTATGTATTATAAGTTACACATATCTGCCACTGGCAAAGGGAAGTACAGGAGGCAACCCATTTCTGACTACTTAGGAGCCCTTGAAAAGGCCCTTGAAAGGCCCTTAGGGTCTGCCTAAGGTAGGATGGCCTTAAAATGACCATTTACTGGCTGGTCCCCCTTTTTCGAAGGTTTCTGTGAATAGAAACATTTTTGGATCATTTTTCAGAGAAAGAAAAACGTCACACAAGTGGTTTCATATTTTTTGAATCATTTTTGAATTACTTATGATTTTTCTAAAAAAATTGTTGTAGGTACCTATTTGTGACCCCAGGTCTTCCAAAATACGACCACTTGCAACTTCTAAAGTGATTTCAGTAAATGAAGGCCAACAATTGATTCTTGTACTAAATAATGTTTTTCTCTACATTCTCTCAATGGCTTGAGAGGTCCATTTAAAGACCACCTACTATCCATTTCAAACCTAAATATAGGGGTGATTTGCTAGCTTCTAGAACAGAATGCCTTATATAACCCGTGTTTACACTTATAAATCTTCAAACGTGGTTTACTCTATGAATTGTGATACATTGTAAGTCTCTTTTGAGTGGATAGTAAGCAAACTGTCACAATGGGCTCAAAATTTTTTTATTCTAAATTATTTTCAACCACCTCTAGCTGATTTAAATATTAAAATTTTATTAATACTGTTTATACACACACCTCACCCGCTCTTATAATTTTGAGAGGGTGGGATTCCATACAATCAGTATGGGTTAATAAGAATGGCATCTATATCCATATGGTATGATACTATATATCCCCTTATATTTGGATACATATACACTATCTGCATCTACATTTGTATTTCCGTATCCATATTTTTGTATCTATATTTGTAATCCGTATATGTATTTGACTGTTGTTGATTTTTCTTGGAGGAGGTGGTATTTTATTGATTTCCATCCAACGGCTCCTAGTTTTTCAAAAAGGGGGGACAGGAAATTGGAAACAGGGTTGATCGTCTCTTTTCGGTACATTGCTGGTCTGTTGTGTTTTTATCCCTACAAAATGATGGATCAATGGCTAGGAGTGCTTGCATCTGTCAATCAACGGCCACAATTTTTTCAAGAAGGGGAGGTAGCACCACATGGTGCTATAATCACAGCAAATAGTTATTTATATATTATCGTGATCATTAATTTGTTTTAGACTAAACAATATTTGGTCAATGCTTTTTGGGCCAAACACCACTATATTCATTATATACTATTCATAATATACTATACAGCTGCAAAGGGCTTTCAAGCTTTGCTAGGGTTAAATATATATATGTATCTGTAGGGTGGGTTTCTTTAGTAGGGAAGTTTTCTTGTGTGTAGAAATAGAGTTCGTTAGGATGGTTTCTATAATTCTTCATATTTTTATTTCTCAAAATATGATTATTGTGGATTTTTTGGCTGCAAATTTCATTCAACCTCTACTAGTCATGTAGACCTTCCTATTTCCAACCCAGTGTTGGTTGGAAAATCCACCTAGGGTTGGTTGCAATATTGAGAGTCTTGTAGCCAATCATTATGTACTACAACTGCTTCCTAAATTGTACCATAATTTATCACTAGTCATCTCTTCCTACATGGAAAGAGAGCATCCTACATTGGCTTCCATAGGGGGGGTGATCAGGAATGGAGGGTCTTTAATACATATAATTGCAACCTTCACCTATTTGCATCAACCTTCAGTGCATGTATACCCCTCTTCATTACATAACCTAAATTGAAGTTAGGTTGTCTTTCTTCTCTTATTCTACTTTGGATTCTAGAGAAAAGAAAGGAGGTGCATTATGACACAATTACACTAAATAGTGAAATTAGGTTGCCCATATTAATTTTTTGACATTTGACACAATATAAATATTTAGTATTATGCATATTTATTCAAGAATGCATCACTTCTTAATTAGAAATTATTGTAATTGGGACTCATGAACCTCCATGTGTGCAAATAGAAATATTTGTAAAAGTATTTGTTGACTTTGATGGCTTGTAAGGTAACTTTCATGGGGTAAGGCAACCTACTCCCTCTATTTGGAAATAGTGTATTCATTTCATAAAGCAATCAACTTTGAAAATGGATACACTATTTTTAAACATGGATATACTACATATTTTCAAACAAAGGGAGTAATTGTCAAGGCAATCCAATTTCACTATTTAGTGTAGGCGAAGTATTGACAGAAGTTGTAATTAAGTTGAATTTCAAATAGGATTGACTACAAGGTGGATGTACATTACTATATTGAGTTTGATGTGTTACACAGTTGTAACTAGGAGCTCCTTTACACCTAGAGACTAGCCTAATTCTCCTAATTCCTTTAGAAGTTGATTGTACAAAATTTTAGTCTCTTTTAGACTAGACATCCTCCTCAACTATTCATTAGAATAAAATTATAACAAGGGTCAATTCTCCCATATGTAAAGGCCTTGGAGCCAAGAAGTTGAGCTAATTCAATAAAACTTATAAAAGAGAGAGAAAGAGGGATTGAAATTTTACACCTAGAGGCTGGGCCAATTGTTATTGATGTTGATTTGTTGAGGAAAATAATATTTGTAAAAAAAAAATTTAATTGAAATTTGACATTGGCCCTAAGGCCATGAATTGGCCTCATTTTTGCTAGCGCACCTAATTCAGTAAACTCGAGCCATGTCAAATCATGTCTTTTTTGGATAAAAAATTTATTTCATCAAATTGGCCTAGATTTGAGGTATGAAGGAGTTGGGACCAATTTCAAGGTTTTGTTCAGTCGCAAGTGAAAATTTTGACCTAGACACAACAAATTGGCCCGCCCTCTAGGTATTAATGATTACAGATTATTCTTTCTCTTCACAAATGCAGATAACTTAGGTAGAAACATCCCAAAGCATCTATGTTCCCACTCATATATCCTAAACTTCCACTAAATGTGTCTCTAGACTTTCACTAATGTATCCCTAGACTTCCACTAAATAACATATCCTTCAAATGCATTAATAAACTATCTCCATACTTAACTCTCACTCACTAATTGCTAATTTTTAGAGATTTCAATTTAAGATCCACTTATATGACAATTTCAATGGTTTAGGGAGCTACTACTTTGAAAATTAATAGAAATTACATGCCATATCCATTTTTTTAAATTTAAAATTTTGAAATATTTGTGATTTTCAATTGTTAATACTATAGAAATATTAGTTTTAGAAAAGGGTGCCTCCAACCATGCTGAATTGCTTATACTGACGGTTTTGGCTGTTTCCACCTTTAGTTAACCCAGTAACGCTGCCAGCGCCATTTTGTGGCGTTTGGATGACTACAGAATGGTGTGTACAGAGATCAGAAGCATTTTTTTCATCCATTTTTTAATTATTGACCCTTCAAGGTGGGTTATGAAGATTATCCAATTGAGTTTTTAGTCTTGCCAATGTTTGTCTTTATCTAAATGAGAAGTTAGTAGAAAAAACGGATCACAAAATATACCATTTTAGTGCATTTTAGGAAGTTGTTGCTCCTTGCTCTAAATCTGGAATTTCTCCACAAAAATGATATTTTTTGAGTTTGAGCCAAACTAACAAAATGAAGTTCATCTTCTCTAGTTTTTACTCCAATTTGAATTTTGAAAAAATTCCTAATATTAAATATTTTATTGCAATTTGAACTTTGGATGTATTTTCAAATGTCAATTAAATTTTAATTAGAGAATGACATGGAAATTGAGTTTATACCATAATGTTTGTTACTGTAGTATACACACATGGTGAATTTTTTTTATTTTTTGAAATAATTTTCTATTTGTGGTGATTTTTCTTCACTTTTTCTTCAAAATTTTTCAAAATAATCAATTTTTCATGAAAAAATCTAAAAAATTTGTAAAGTAAAGGAGCTGACATGTAATTTTAGCTTAAAAATGAATATAAAATTTTTCATTCATATTTAGTTGAAAAATGTTAGCAAATTGGGTGATGGGGAATGAGGCTTGAAATCAGCGGTCATGGGTCCGTCCTTACTGGGTTAATGCAGGGTCAGCAAAAGGTTTGCACTGTTTTGGGCACTTCTGTAAGGGCGGTTCTTAATGTTTAAACTGTTTTCGAGCCTCCTCCTATTCCATTCAACATTATCAATAAATAATTTTTTTTCCCAATAGAACTGACATTTGAAAATTCAGGTTTGGCAACCCGCTTGGGGGCTGGTAAGTTTGTCTGTCTGTCTTCCGGTCAGTCCTTGCTGTCTTGTTGTCCTTGTAATGAAATTCCGTTTCATAAGGTAGTCCCATAAACCGAGCATCTAAGGACTGAAACTGACTTTTGGGCAGGTGAAACTTCTCAACATATTTTTCACTAAATTTTCCTTGAAAGAAAAGGGGAATTGGCATCTAATGCAAGTTGTTTCATGTTTTTTGGATCAGTTTTGAATTAGTTATGAATTTTCAAACGAGATGTGGTATAGGTTCCTATTTATGTCCCTAGGGCTTCCATGAATTGTTCACTTGCAACTTCTGAAGATAAATGGGAAAGCAAAGAGTATGATTGGCTCTTGTCATTAACAATGTTTTTTTCTTTCCATTCATTCAAGGACTACAAAGGTCCATTTAAGAACCACTTCATATCCATTCACAACCACCTATATGGACAGTTCTTAATGCATGCTCATATTTCAAGCCTCCTAACTTAGCCCTTCTCAATTGACTTTTGCCATGCGGCTCCTCTGAAAGCTCAACGGGGAACTTGTTGTCACCATGAATACTCCGCACGCATCTCAAACTTAAGGATAGACGGATTATTAACAAATATTGTACTGATTCAGTGCCTTCATCACTACGTACTATAATCGCATCGATTATGTGCATTTTTACGCACTAAATCAGTGCAAAAACTACGAATATCAATAGCGTACAGTTTATGTACTTTAACTATATGATTGCTGTGTAGTTTTCTTTTTCTCTGATGGCCTTGGGCCGTCTTGGTTGTTTTTCTTCTTTGCTTGGCTTAAGGTAGGAAGTCCATAAATGGACCATCAAAGGGCTGGAACTGAATTTTGGAGAGGTGAAACATCTTGAAATATTTTTCAGTAAACTTTTCTTTAAAGACAAGTGGAATTGGCATCTAATCCAAGTCGTTTCATATTTTTTGGAGCTCTATGGAATTAGTTATGAAATTTTGATGTTGAAATGGCATAGGGCTCTAAAATGGCTCACCTCCTAAAATGTACACTATCTGTACACTGTTGAAGGCTATGAAAAAAGCAAAGTGTACAAATTTAGGAGGTGGGCCATTTTAGAGCTTCATCCATTTTAGAACCTCCTACCTTAGTTAGTACCTGGCTGTTGTGTATTCTGTCGCTTTGCAACGATTCTTCATTTGTTTAAAAAAAACTTTTACAAACTTTTAAAATATGTGTTTCATTTGTTTAAAAAACATATAAAAATATAGAAACATAAAGTATGAAAATAGAGGTTTGGACTCCTCTGAAATCAGGAGCTCAGTTGAGCAGAACTCCATGGGAAATTGTAGCTCACTCAAGTCGTTAGAAACACAGTGGTCAAGTCTTGCCGGAAGCAGTATTTTCCACAGTGATTATAGATTGTCCACATAGCAAGGGAATTGGGTAGGAGAGGCCAAGAAATATGAAATGAAAGAAGTACAAAATAGGAGGTAAATCTGACAATTATTCATCAAGTTGAATTTTTTTGAATTTTTGCACCTTGGTCCACCCAAAGATCATATGATTGAGCTCTAATCCTTAATTCTTAAAAGTTGTGGCTCCCCGTGGCACTCACCAAAATTGCACCAATTATTGAACCAATAGGCATATTCTTTGTTTCTATAGTGAACATTAAAATCATCCATGGTCCACTTTTGGAATTAAGCACTACACTAAAATTGGTAAATAATGTTGGGTGATAATTAGTGTTGTTCCTTGTTTTTTACCCCCAACACTATTTTTCAATTTATGTGTAAATAGTGTTGGGGCACTTCCCTCCCGCCATCAAATTTTGGTCCTTCCCTGGAATGCTCTAATTTCCGCCGACCGCCGACAATTTCTAGCCCTTCCTTGGGAAACTACAATTTCAACCTTCCGTCGCCTCCTTCCAACCCTTCCCTACGGAAATCCAATTTTTGTTTCCCTGTGGAACTCCAATTTTTATGTTCCATACAAAAGTTTTTTTGGCCTTCTATGCGAAAGTTTGTTTTGCTTGCTCCTCTCTTCCCTTCCTTGGTGACTGCCTAAGAAGCTTTGTGCGGCGACCTGGGGAGCTCCTAGCCTTGGAACCATTAAGAAGAGAAGAGAAGTGAGGAGGTTTTTGGGGGTGTATGTGTTATACTTCCCGGTTTCCCACCGCTTGGATTCCCATTGCTTCAATTCAAACTTGCAACGCCTATAACTTTTAATTGAGGTATGTGTTTGGGGATTGGATGACACCATTGGATTTGTCTTTCCTTCCTCTATTTTCTCTAAAAAAATGTTTTTTTTTGTTGCCATTTTTTTCTAAAGTCACATTTCCATTGTTTTTTTATAGCCAACCATGGACCGCCTCTCGCTTGTTGAAATTTCTCCTAATGCCCTTCCCCAATGTCTTCAACAAGTTTCCAGCTCTACTATTGCTTGAAGAATTCAACCACCTTTGCAAAGCAGGTGTCAAATTTTTCTCTCACCTACTTCGTGGATTGACCCTTTCTATTCTTGTAGCTCTTGAGTTCATTTTCACAGCCCTTTCTGTCGATCCCAAAGACAATGTTCTGTTGGTCAATAAAATCACAGCAAATTGGGTCAATCAATTCATGGATAACCATAATATAGTCCTTTTATTCCAACGTGGGCGTTTGACTTGTAGCCCTCAAAAGGAGCTTCAAATCGAAATGGAAACCACCTACCATTTGGGGGTTTGCAAAGGGGATTTTCATCCAGGGAAATTGATGAAAATCTCATGGAAAACTTTGATGAAACGCATTTTGTTGTTAATCTTGATAATGGCCAAACTTTAGGGTTTAGGGGAGACACAACAATCAAATACGTTGAAGTTTTCTTGGGTGGGGAATCCATAACTATGGTGGTTCGCATTTCAGAAAGCTGTTGTACCACAATAGAAGCTCCTATGCTCATTTTTCAAATGAAAATAGGAGCTATCCTATACAGGGATTGATTGATAATATTCCAGGGGTTTCTTATAGAATGGGTCCTAAAGGTTGGATGGACCAAATCATCTTCCTTGAATACTTTTTAGAACCTCGTGCATATCAAGTCGATCTTCATCAACACATGAAAATCATATGGCTTGATAATTGTAGCGGTCATACTATGATACCTAGATTAGCTACTATTCTAGCTGCCAAAAACACAGTTTTCAAATTTTGCCTCCATGTCCTACTCACCTTTGCCAACTAGCAGATACGTTCCTCATTTCAAAAATCAAAGATGCATGGACAAGATGGTGGGAAGCCAAGAAAATTGAGTTGATACAACAAAATGCTTGGCAAAATGCACCCCGGGCAGATGGACAATGGTCAGGAAAGTTGACAAATCCTAAGAAACGTTTTTTTCTACAATTGGTTGCTAATAGTGTAGAAGATGTTAATTGAGAGGTAGATTGTGACAACATATCCTATGCTAGAAAAGCAATGATTTGTTGTGGCTTAGCATTAGGACTTAATGGATCTTGGAGTGTAGGACAATTGTTTCCACATCTCCAAGAGATAATTGCAAAACATTTGCAATACTTCCAAAGGCAAGAATTGCCCAATTTCAATAGGACAGTTTAAAAATCCTTTCTGATATTTTACTATATTAAATTTTTTTTTTGTCTACAACTAGGATTATTATGTTGTTTTTTGGTTGTTACTATATTTAGCAACTTATACATACACTATGAAAAATTTCAGCATTTCAATATTTCATGGTCTATTTTAGCATTTCATGGTCTATTTCAACATTTTATAGACTGTTTTTTTCCCACCGTTCCAACTTCTAACATTTTATTCTCATCTAACACTAAATGCACTCTCGTACAAATGTTGAAATGACCAGATTGTATTATAGAGCTAAAATAGTATTAGAATGGGTTAATTTCCATCTAACACTAACCTTGCAAATCACAATTAGTATTAGTGTTGACAATTAGTATTGCCAACACTATTTACCAATTTTAGTGTAGCCATCATCCAAAGTATTCCAGAAGACTCTTGAATATTTAGCCCAACATTCTTGAATAGTATTGTTGTAGTAGAATAATCTCTCAACAATTTCACCATTGATGACCCTAGGCTTCACATTCAAGAATGTTATTTTGATATGTTTTAATTATGAGAGGATGAAGGGTGTTGTTCTAGAGAAATTGTCAAAAACTACCAATTTTGAATGCATTGGACAAAATTGAAAATTATCTAGAGCCTTTTTCTTGAATTCCTATCAAACAAATGTTGATGTGTGGAAAATTTCAGGGCATTTGATTGCATGGATTGCATGATTGTAACATTTGAAGCTTAACTAAAAAGATTTGTTGGCCCCTACCAAATAGGGGCAATAGATCAAATTTTTTTCTCTACATATAAACAAGGTTTTATACCATTCATTGGTATATCTTATTAGATATAATCTTGCAAAATTTCAAAATTAAATGAGAGGGCTAACTTAATCTAAATCACTCTATGTTACAAGGAAGTGAAGTAATTCAACAACACACTAAGGAATTTTTATGATTTCTTATACATTGTGGAATATGTTTTCTTCAAACCCAAATGGAGAAAATATAGAGCCAAATAGTAAGAATATTTGAAATCAAAATATTTGATTTCAAAGATTGCAAGATTATAGTGTTTGAAATTAGAAAAAAATGTTGATTTTCAAAATTGCTTTGATATAGTTAACTAAGTTTAACTCCTCTTTGAAAGTGATTTCAAAGCTAGAATTAGTGTTTTTGTACAATTTCATGACATATCAAATTTGTTACATCCATAACCAACTTTCAAAAGTTGATGAGGGATTTAGCAAAAAAAATTCTAAACTACACTATTTTTTGTGGTAACATAACTTTTCATTTGGGCATTTGATAAAAAAAATTTACCTTCCCTCTAAGGTGATTTAGTATATGTACCTTGGGTCAAAACTTTAAAAACGTTTGATCAAAATTAACATTGTAGGAACCTACTTGAATATTCAATTGTCCATTCAATGGGCAATTTTCCTTTCGGGGTTAATCTTTTTATTTTGCATTACCTAATCACTTCTACAATCTTGATAAGTCCCCAAATTGTTGTTGTACATTTGAAACCTCTAAATCTAAGTTCATTGTACACAATGTTAGTTTTCTTAGTTTGTTGATTTTGGATAGGGAATTCAAGTTTATATGTCAAGAATCAATACATTTCAATAGACTTTGGACAATGACTTGGTAGAATATTGAGTATAATTTGTTACATATGTCTCACTACATGGCTTACTTTGTAGAGTGTATATAGAACTTCTCTTAAGTACTCACATTGTTGCCTTTCAAATAGCAACATCAATGTGGTTAGCTACTCAAGCTCTTTGTTAGCTTTGTCCTATGGGGGCAAAATCTACCCAACAATTTTGGGAGAGTTCACTTCCTACAAAAAATCTTGTTCACATTGCAAAAATATGGAGCACTACAAATCAATCCTCCCAATTGCACCCAATGGGAGAGAATCTTGTAGTTTTAATGTCCTTGTTACATTACATTGTCCTTGGTGTAGCCCACATGCATCCTATATATGAATTTTGAACACTTTAGGATGTTTAGTCACTATGATCCAGGATGAAATTTGCCTCCTAAGTCTATGATATTTAGATGGTTAAGCCATTTCCAATAAACTCTTCATTCACATTGATCTATTAGACATCTTTTTTAGTCACCAATTGAATCAAATTTCTATCAAGTAGAAAGGAAATGATAAGGTATGTGCACCTAATAGTGACACCCTCCTATTTGGGCCTCCTATTTGAAATCTGGACAGCTGTAGATAGGGTGCAATTGGGAGGGTATTACTTTTAGGTGTACATACCTTACTAGAAAGTGCATTGTCTTTGCTTGATGGCAATCGAGCTGCTCGAGTGATTAATCTCGATGAATTGGCACTTTTGTGCTCCAAATTCACAATACCACAGAATACCGTATGGTAAGCTCAACAATCAGAAACTATCTACAGACGGCAATTGGAATTTCAATGCCACTTATTAGGTCGAATTCACCATTACCAATTCAACTTCTGCAGGAGCATCTGCGGCATTCGTTTTGTTCTCCACAAAAATCAGAGCACACTGGGTCGCATTTGTTGCTATTTTTGTATTCAATGTGCTACAGCTTGAGGTCGGCACATGCCAAGACCTCGTCACTCCGCGACTCAGCACGACAATCACCAACCACAAGCTGTAGCGTACCACATGCAGCACTCAATCTAAGAAAGACCGTAACTTTCTCTCTGAAAGCATTCACGTTGAATTCATTAATTATAAAGATTGTGAAAGAATCAAACATAGTATTTGGGACTCTTCTCAAGCCCGCACGCAAGGCATTTCCAGGCATTGATATTCTAGCCCTGGATTCTGAACATTTCAAATGTAGAAATCCAAATTGCAAAGAAGTAACGTGAGAAGGGATAAACAATTCCTAAACCCTAAACCCCAATTCTACAACCTTCCAGAACTTTGTACTGAGCGACGATCACCTTCCATCTATGCAGCACTTGTAGAATGTCCTGTGTTGATTGTGTACCGGTGATCATAATTTATTGGTTTGGCAGATGCAGGGTTGTACAATGATCATGTCCGAAGAAGCTTATTCTAGCGTTACAGTGATTGAGGGCTCTGGCCACGACCTAGAAATTATTTTCGTGGAGGCTAAAGCAGTGCCACATGCAACCTTGGATTCTGACAGTATCTCATCAACAATGGTCCTTTGGTAGTAAGATGAGCCTTCGGATCTTCCCATTTCTCCTTTTGTGATATTGTTCCTTCTATAAAATGAATGGTTCTTATAGTTGCACCTCGCACTGACTTCCGACGCCACTCTTGACATGCTTTCAAACTGAAGTTCGCAAGCAGAACCGGAGCTGGAATAGTTTTTAGGGCATCGATTGAGTTGGCAGTGGGGAGGACACTTTCGCAGCATGTCTGCCACAGTTTCCAAAGCCCTGAAAGAAAAAATCATTTTTCCTGCGGACTCCATAAGCAGTGTCCCAACCTCTTCCAAACTGGGTTCAGAACCCAACAAGGTCCAATATCGTAATTCCAAAAAGTCCTGCACGCAGTTGAATGAAAGTTTAACTTCCTCCTTGCATAACTTCCTCCTCGCACTCTAGGCACGCTCCATGCCAGACTCCCGCGATTCCAAAGCAGCGTGAGAGATATTTAGCTATGAAATCTATTTGTTCCTAGTCTGTATGTACTACTGGAAAAATGGCCTGCAATACCACAGGTAGACCCACATGACCAATTAGGTGAGTTGCAGGTCTTTTTCTGATCATCTCCCTGATCTACTCCAATCATGTTTCCACTATTTGATAAATCTATGATTTTGACAATTGTGATGGCAGGGAGGTGATTAGTAAGGAGACAACTGAACAAGCAAAAGTAAGCTGATTCAGGGACTTTTAGACAATATCATGATAAAGAGTCTCCTTCATGATTCGTGGGTGGTTTCTGTAGAGAGACTTCTTGGTACCATAGTAAACAACCGAGGGCAAAGTGAGAAGAAGGATTCAATTTCAAAGCAAGTGAGGAAGCGAACGACTGTTGGCACGGACTGTAGAGAGTAAGGTAGGTAACACCCCAAACCGCCACTTTTTGCTACGGAGCCTATTTTTCTATTATTAGACTGGTCAAATTTTCATATGTTCTTGTTGGCAAGTGAAAGGAGGTTCCAACACACCAGAGAACGTGGCATTTGGATACTGTATGCAAAAGTTATTAAGGAACAAAGTTTGGTTCTGAAAGCATTTCTTCCGCGTAGGTACAGAACTGATTTTGGAGATGTACGTACAGTGTAGATGGCGGTTTAAGGTCAGTGCACATTTGGGTGTACCTACCTTACTTGTGGATAGAATTCTGGTGTTCGGGTCTTGAACAAATGGATTCTTAACCCTTAACACCTAAATGACAGACCCATGACCATTGATTTCAAACCTCACTGCCCATCACTCAATTTGCTGTCATTTTGCAACTAGATATGTATGAAAAATTTTACATTTATTTTTCAGAGATGAAATTATGTGCCTTTTGTACTTCACAAAAAATTTAGATTTTCTTGTGGAAAAGTGATTTTTTTGAGAATTTTTGAAAATCTAGTGAAGAAAAATCACATCAAATAGAAAATTATTTCAAAAAATCTGAAAACTTCACCATGTGTGTATATTACAATGACTAACATCATTGTGTAAACTCAATTTCCGTGTCATTCTATAATTAGAAAATAATAGACATTGAAAATATATCCAAAGTTCAAATTACAATAAAACATTCAATATTAGGAATTTTTTCAAAATTCAAATTGGAGTAGAAACTAGAGTAGATGAACTTCATTTTGTTGGTTGGACTCAAATTCAAAATATATCATTTTTGTAGAGAGATTTCAGATTTAGAGCAAGGAACAATAACTTTCCAAAATACACTAAAATAACATATTTTATGATTTTTTTTTACTAACTTCTTATTTATGTGAAGACAAACACTTGCAAGACTACAAACTAATTAAATATTCTTCATAACCCACCATGAAAGGTCAAATGGCCTTATTCGTTAAAATGAGACAATCTGCACATTTTGAGACTACAACCCTAAAACAGTTATAGTGATTTATCCTCAAGTCGAGGATAAGATGAGCTTGCAACCTTTGGGAAATCAAAGGTTTTTATATTTATTAATACATTGAAATCTCAACTTACCAAAATAGTCTTAAAATTGAACAGTTATTATGATTTATTTTCGAGTCGAGGATAAAACTGAGACTACCAAAAGTCTCAATATAACGAATATGGCCTTTCAACAAGAAAAATATGGATGAAAAATTACTTTTGAACTCTTTTCCATCTCACAATATTGTCATTGAAATGCCACAGAATGGTGCCCGTGGCACTCTAGGGTTAAAGGAATGATAGGTGACCTTGAAAATCATCAATTTTCATGATAGTGTGAAACATTGGCTTAACCCCTAAAGCCTCAAGGATGTTTTTTGTCCAAAACCACTTAGAACTACCACTTCTGTTGCGTTCACCTAAGAAAACCAAAAGAATATGTTTTTTCAAATCCAATTGTAGGATCTTGTACTTAAATTTTTTGAGAAAATGTGGTAAAAATTTCATCAAATTTGACTATATAGATTGCAAGATATTTGCATCCAAAGTGAAGAAAACAAGTTTTTTTGCAACTTGCTTGATTAGATTTTTTGGCTTTGAATCTTTTTAACTAAAGTTTTTTGTATTGTTAATTTTGATTTTCTATGTTTTAATGTTGAATAGTTGAACTGAGAATTTAAAAAAAAATTCAACCAAAAAACACTTAATTTTCACTCATTAAAAAATTGTTAAGTAGAAGTAGGTTAAAGATTGAAGGAAAAACTAAATCATTAATAGCTTTAAGATGGAATTGACATACAATGATACTAATAGTGAGATTGTTTAAAAAAGCAAACCTAACCTTGTCTAACAATTTTTTTTGGAAAATTGTAAAAAATTGCATTCACAAATGAATCCTATAAGTTATTTTTTCAAGAAGATGCTTATATTGCCCGAAAAACTAAGATTGTCCATAACTTTCTCATAACTAGTCCAAATGGAATGAATCAAAGCTTCAAATGTAGAAAAAATATAAGATTTTAGGAAAAAAGTTTAAAAATATATTTTGACTTTTTCTGATTTTTTTGTGTTGCCCGTTTACTTTTGTTTTTGGCTTATTATGCCATAACTTTTTCTCCTAGGCACCAATTGAAACAAAAATTATATATTCACAAAGCTCTTAGCAAACTCTACAACCTCAAAAAATTTCAAAAACATTCACTACAAATTGAGACAATAGGAACCAATTTGGACCCAAATTGTCCCCCCGAGGGGACAAATAGTCCTTTAGGGGTTAAAAAATTGCAAAAGCACTCATTGGAAGTCAAAGTACTATAGAAGATCTCCCCTTTCCACACAAAATTTTGAGGATGAATAGTTGCACTTTTGTCCTATATACAAAGAATCTCTATCATTGATTGTACGCCAAACATTTGCCTTGATGTTTAAAGGTTAATTTATGCTAGCCTTAGAAAAGCATAACTCCTAAGCACCCAAACCGTATTTGCTAAAATCCAAACTCTTCTCAATTCATTCCAATCAAACTATCACGTAAAATGAGATTCACATAAATTGATTATATTGATTGATAGTAGAGATAGGGACGGAGCTATAGGGAAAGGGACACGCCCTTTGACTGTATTATAATGATCAAACAAGGGGATCTATGAGTTTTGAGACGCCATATTTGAGGCACAGGGCGCTCAGGGGATAAGTTCTTTCCTCTAATCTGTGACTTGTGGATAGTGTGACGATATTTTGTATAGGTTCAAAACTCTTGGATCTTCTGTGCTGAACAGAACATGCCACTGCCAAAGGAAAGCAAACAGCAACATTGTCGGTCACTATCACGAGAGGCCCATGCAAATTGATCAAATTGGCACAAACAGCAAACGCACGTGAATGACTAACGAAATCCTACTTCCAGTGCAAATTGGTGGTAGACTGCAATCAGAAACGAAGCCAATCTTTGCAATATGAGACAGAAGTAACAACAAAAATACACTCTCCTCATCCTAGCCAGTAGACTTACAATTTGAACACAATTTGAATCTCAGGACAAAAAGATAAAACCTCAACAGGGCAGCAATCCCAGACAACGACGGGCTAAATTTCCAAGATGGCCAATCCAGTCAGCATGTCATAGGATTTGTTTCCTGGGGATTCGTCCCAAAAGCAATTTTCCTGGGTCCATACTTCTTGAGCGTTTCACGACGCTGCTGAGGGCCCAAATTCGCCAAGTGGGAGTTTCTTGAGAAACCAGGAGACGCCGGCAGAGTGGCGGTCTTGGGACCCAAGCCAAGCTCTTGCTCGAGAACGGAAGTCACTGGTACCACCAGTGCAGTGGGGGCCTTCTTTCTGATAAGAATATGCTCCACTACGATGGACTCTTGCTTAACTCCAGGTTGTTCCTCCTCTACGGCTTCTTCAACTTTGTGAACCGGCTTTGCTTCAACAACAACAGCTTCTTCTTCTTTGCTGTGAACTGGTTTCTGCTCCCCTGTGGTTTCCTCTTTTTGAACTGGCTTCTCCTCCACTACCGCTGGCTCTTGTTTCTGCCCTTCCTCTGGCAACGGAACGCCGTGGGAAGGCACTGGAACACCATTAGGAACGTGCTCAGGCTGGCTAGTGACCTGCTCCTTGCTCACCCCTGAATTAGCTGCAATAGACATCCCTGCCAAGTCGGGGAACGTCAAGCTCGTGACGACGTACTCCGTGTGGCAATCAATGCCACTATCCACAGACACAAGCCTTTGGTCCTCCACTTTCACCTCCACTTGGCCTTCTTCACATCGAGCTTCAACAGCCTCCCGCACTTCCTTGGCCAGCGCCTTGGCTTTCTTCTTCTCTAATAGATCATCGGACACTAGTTGCACCTGACGGATCACATCCAAGCCTTTGTCATTTCATATGCACCACAGGTCTTAAATTCGTATCACTTTAAGGTCAATAAATCAGGGTGATAGGCAGACAAGTAAACGACGAAATCAAATTTTGAACTGTGTAAACAACGGGGGAAACCAAGAGGACAGTTCATTACCTTGGCCAAATGCAAATCAGCTCCACGGTTAACTAATATCCCAACCAGTGCTTCAAAATTCTCTGGGCTAGGCTTGTAGTGCCCACTGTGAGCCTCCATCAATTTCAACACCCCGCGATCAGTCTCAAGCCGTCCAGCTGCAGTTGTGGCACCTCCGGCTAAAAAACTAGAGTGCTGAAACTGTCCTTTTACTTTCTGCACAACGAAGTGTAAAACCGACTATCTTAGCTTCCGCGGGTGGAAATCGTTTTAAATCAGTTTTCTTTGCCCTTTTACAGGAATGAAAAGAATTAGACTGATCATTGCAAGTTGGGAAGTGCTCCAATTTCCTGAGGCCGAGGGACTTGACCTACCCTGCCAATGTAGAGTTTGTACGAAGGGCTCATGACAAAAATCCAACGCTCCCCGGGGGCGGTGTGCACAAGCTCCCCAGAAGATTGGTAGTATAACTTGCCGTGGTAGATGGCCACCTCGAAATGCTTTCTCTGATCCTGAATTTCAGAGACACTTACACATGTAAGTGGATATGTTCAAAGTATGCTCGCATCTAGAAACTTCGAATCTGAGTCCTACCATTGTCAATACCCTCGAATGTGAGCACGTTAGGGCATGTACAGATGTTGGCAAATTTCCATTCAATTGCAAAGAAAATTAATCAGAGGGGTGGAATATTACAGGGCTGAGATAGGTGATCTGTTGCTCATGAAGAACGGCTCTTGAAACCTTCGGCAGCTCGACTTGCCTGCCACTTCCGAGATCCAACCTGCCAGACAGAAATAAAAGGGTGTTAACTACAACCAAGTATTTCGTTTATCACAATGAGCTCTCACTTGTTTCTACTCAGCCCAGGAGTTCTCAAATGGTCAAAAAGCAATTCTAAAGGAGTTGATATAAATCACTGAGGAAGCTTTCAATGAAGGTGAGAAAAAAAGTGCAATAGGAAGAAGGAAACATATCCAACATTTCAAATGATAGGTCTGTAATTTTTTTTTTAAATTACTGTAATGAACTATTAGCTTCCAAAGTGGATTTCTTGTTTTTAGCTTGGGCATTTAGGGCTTAAAATCAGACTCCAGGGACAGTTGACGAGTCTGTACCAATAGAAGAATGGCTCCGTCGTGTCGAGATCGTGCCAATGGAGGTAGTAAGGGCGCAAGTTGTGTCCATATCTGTGCCTTGCATCTATCTGCATACAACAGAAATAAGTTTTAAAAAGGAGCTCTTTCGCTATACAACGAAAGGATCAAGGTGACAATCAACAGGAGGTCTCAAGAGGTATCAGAATTTAAGGATAATGCGGTGTGAAAATGGTGCCCTACAGACAACGAGAGTCTCGGAGAGCAGCTTTACAAGACTTCAGAATCTATAACATGAAAAGATGATACTGCATAATATTCCCGGGGATATTCCTTATTCTACGGGATTTTCGAAGTGCAGAGGAGGGAGCATCTTACAGCTTCAAGCCAGTGGTTTAGCGCAAGCTTGAGGGCCTTGTTATTTTTCTCCAATCCTTTTCCAAGCTGCAGCACACAGGAGCAAGTTCTTAGTACTTAACACTACAGCAATACTGGACAAATTGTTTAAGCTTAGGGGAAAAAACTACCTATTCTTTGAGCTGAAATCTCGCCAACAGAACTGTCAAACAGCTCGTAATTTGAGAAGGTTTAGTTTGAGCATTGCAATCTGCTGTAATATACACTAAAACTCTCAGTTCTGGAAGGTAGACAGGGCTAAAATGACCGTGAACATGAACGGGCAATTCTATCCTCGGACTGAATACAACGGAATTGAGAGAATTCTTGACTCACCTTTGAGGCTTTACGCTTCAAGCGCCTCCAGTTGTCATTAGCTTTCCAGGATTTACTGTGTGCATAGTACTGAAGGGTTTGTTGTTGCAGAACCGCGGCATCGACCACGTTCCACCTGTTTATACGCAGACTTCATTTTGTCAGAACATACCCCAAACCTATCGACCAACCAAAAAACAAAAAATCGAAACAACAAAAAAACAGGGCACAACAGGGTACACACGGACCCAGAGTAAGTGCCTCCCGGATCCACGTGTACCAAACTATGCCGTGTGTAGTACCACGAATGGCATCACCAGAAAAAAATCCCACACACCATAACATATATACAGACAATTTTCAGAATTAAGAAATTCCTAGAAACATTGAACACCATATCTGTGCTTCCATCACCGACAGTGTCCTGGAACCAACCATTGTGCACAGATTCAGAGGTTTAAGAAGCAGGGACACACCAGCCGACTGGCTTGGACATGATCGCCGCATCAGCAAGCTTGCGCCGGGCTCGATAACCTCGGTACATTTTCTGGATCAACACAGCTGATGGATTTTTCTGTGCCACCAGATCATGTTCTGTCTCTACCGCCATGGCTCCCAAAGAATCTCTTTGCAAGCACGATTACAATTCTGTTACTGGTAACGAACGCCCTCAAACAGACAACGTTCTTTTCAAGGCAACACACACACTCTCTCTCTCTCCCTCTGTCTGTGCACAAGACTAGTTTGCACACTCCAATCAAGAGATGGCGATTTCGTTAAATAGACACAGCCAGGATCTGTCTCACGAAATAGCGGTACGGTTCAGGTGACGAAACCAAACTAGTCCCAAGAATCGAGCAATTCTCGAGAGGCTAGATTTCCTTCTATTGATTGTGGGAACCGTGCATCCTGACGAGTTCAGAATCACAGTTGAGGTGTATTCGGGAATGGCTGCACTCCTGGCTTTGAGCTCTCCGAGCCGCTCTCGCACTGCAACTGGTCAAGACCATATCCAACGGAACTAAGCTTACAAAAAGCGATACTTCCTTGGAGAAATGACCCGCGAATTCGGAGAGAGATTCTTCAAAAGCAACTAAGCAGACCATCACCCAAATAGACGCCACAACCAGTACTTGTCGCAACTTAACACTATCTGTGAGCATTCTCTGTTCTCTCTCTCTATCTTTCCGTCTCCCTTGCCCTTTTGCACAAACTTTTGGACTCTTACACAAACGAAGTCACGAGAAGAAGGGAAGTAAGTTGTAAACGAGATTCAATGACAGGTGAGGCTGGCCGGTACAGCAGAGGGAACTATGTAGTGCCCTGGGATTCATTTTCACTTTCATTATGATTCCCAGCCCAGCCCTCTCAGCCCAACCCAGTCCACTCAGCCCAGGGGTGAATCTAAGTCGTGGAATCGACACTTCAGGACTGGGTAAGATTCTCAGGCAGACCTAGATTCCTAGAAAATTTAGTTGTTGCCGCTTGATGTGAAGAATCGAAGGAAGCCCTATCTCTGGCCATGCTGATCTTGAAGTCAACGTGGTGAGGACCGTGCTCCGCGGTCTCTACAGTCGGAAACGCGCTGCACCAGTTCCTTGCGATGGTATTCAACGTGGTCACTTTCAAGACTTAAGTGACGAGGAGAGTTGCAGACGGAAAGGGAAATGAGAAGTGAGGGACCCAGGCAAGGAGATCGGTTTTCCCTGCGTACCCCCTTCTCGTGTTGGAAAGGTATTATATATACGGCCATCACCTGGGGTGGAGGGAATTCTGAAATTGAATAGCTTGACAAAGAAGCCCTCCTTGTCAACCTGTTTATTTTTAGAATTCCCTCTACCTTGCTGATTGCCCCTGTGATTGATAAAGGAAAAATCCATAATCACCAATTACACAGATTTCATGTGCCAAGAGGGTATTAATCCTACGGGAAACTAAAAGACATTTCTTGGTGGGGATTACGCTTTGCTAGATACCTATCAACTCAAGGGTTGGAGTTGACTCAGGAGCCACGGACACGACAATTTTGTTCGCTGCAGGAGGTTCCCTTTCAAAGGGACCCCTGCCTCACTGGGAAACAGTGTTATGCGTTACGGAGTACAACACTGTACTGAGAGTACATGCAGTGGATCCGAAGACTGTTCGTCTTGTAGAACTTTTGGAACTTGAGGAAGCCTTCTCGAAGGGCTCCGTTGGTTGCTTCCTCCGAGTCACGCGGTTGAAGAAAGGTGCCTGCAGTCGGTCCCAGCCCATTGGAAAAGCCACACCAGACAGTTGCACTCGGAGCCAGGCAAGTCTTCAGGCACCGAAACTAGATGATGTCACACGGTTCCAAAAGGGCTGATTTCCATGGGCACCAGCACGGCATTAAAGGGTTAAGGGATTTTGCAGTAGATCCTCAAAAGTTGAAGGTGGGACAAATTTTTCCCTTGCAAAAAGATAGGAAATATAGGGATTGCAATTTTTTCAGAATTTTATTGCTAAAATTGAAATAATTGTGAGTTTTAAAAGACAAAAAGTACTTGGAGCCCATAGCCAATGCTTAGAATCTTTTAATTTTGATCATTCAAGAACTACTTTCTGCTCAATTCTTCCTACTTTGTTGCTCACTACTTTGGGACTTGTGTCATAATCTTATTAGTCCCAACCTTTAAAAGAGAGATAAAAACACATTCCAAGCTTTAGTTGGAAATCTAACCCAGCTTTGGTTGGAATTAGTGCCCCTTACAAATTGGGTATGGGTCATGGTTGACAATAGGTGCTTTTACCTTACATTGCATTGGACAATGCTTTTGGGCAACAGGGATTGTTTATAATGAGTTCATTGTTTATCACATTTGGAAACACTGACGTGCATTGTATTTCAATTGGAGAAGTAACTTAGGAGTCAAAGAATAAGTACCTTGACAAATTTCATTAAAATACCACCATTCTGCAACTTTGGTAGTTGTTATGGTTCAATTCAGGTGGCCTGAAATGTATACCAATCCTAGATGTCTCTTTTATGGTTTAAACTACATTGTCTGAAATCTATACCAGTCCTAGATTTTTGACATCTATACTTGTCCTAAATGTCATTATTCCTAATCACCAAACATGGTATATGGAATACCACCATTTTCACGAAATTCCCCATTACCGTATTTCAAAGTACTTACTGCATTTGTATAGTAGAGGCTCACCCGGAAGTTGGCCATCTGAGGCGCGTACTTATCAACATTGTTTTCTTTTGCAATATGTCACCAATTCTGACATAAAGAAACGAATACCCTGAAATATAATGAAATGTCCCTCCAAATATAATGCAATGCCATACTGCCAGGAACACAAGTTCTACGGTTAAAAAAAAACTAAACGCTGGTACTTACTAGGGTCTCCTTACGTGTATCGACAGGGTCTAAATATGGAAAGCACTTTTATGCTGCTTCTACAGTGTGGAATACCCCGGAATCGGTAAGGCTCCCTCTCCTACTTCCACGCTTACTGATCATCATCGGTGGCACTGTTCTTGTCTTTTAGTTGCTTTCTTTGCCCAGCGGGTGAGCATGTAAGAAGGCCCTTCTTAGTGTCGGATGCGACCTGACAAGAGTCCAACCGAGTCCTTCCGGTGGCTTGCACACGCTGCCTACTTTACGGTGCGATTCTATTTGGCTTACTATTGTCGTTTCAGTCAGGACGCGGTCATCACAGATTGTTTCTAAAGTTGTTTCGAAACCAGTAAAATGGAAAAGAATGGAATGAAAAGGAGAAGGAGCATGGCGCTTATTATTATTATTGATTGCAGTTTTCCAGGCCGTGTTTTCGGACTTGCAACACTGTTGAGAATGTGGAGCGGCAACTGCTGAAGAAAGGCTGCTTTCTGGTGCTAATATTAGCGTTGCTTGCACGAGATTTCTGCCATTTTATCGTGATGGACTGAACCCTTTTGAGATCAAGTACTGATCCACATGGAATCAGTGGATGTGGTCAAAATCCTGTTTAATGATATACATTAAACATGTTTTTCATATTTTTTAAAAATTGTTTTTCCTATTTTAGAGTACTTTAAAAAAATTCATGAGTACTATGGGAAATGCTACAAAAATTGAATAGTGTTTCTTGCAACAACCCTATTGCAAAAAGTTATAAGCTTTTTTTGATTCAATGTCAAACCAATCAACCAAAAATATTCCTATTGTTTACTAGAACATTTTCATCATTGCAATTAATGTTTCTTAATTTTTTGTAAAAATTACTAGAAAGAAAAAACTAATCACTTTCTACTTTGGAATTTCTTTGGAGGTGACTAAAAAAATTTAGGTTAGAGTTTTTTTGCATATATTTTCAACCTATGTTCCTATATACTGGTTAGATCACATAAATTGTGGACATATGTGTTTATTTCTAACTTGGGGGGTCACTTAGAGTGTTCATTAAAACCATGCGCGAACAAAACTTTGGACCTCCTATATATTTTTTGAATTTTAAATAAAATTCAATGAAAAATTATGAAAGTTTATGAAAAATTATGTTTTGAATTATTGATATTTTTATTTGTTAATAATAATTACTTATAAATTTTTGAAGTAAAAAGATACATTGTAGATCTAAAAAATAACTTTTACACCCTTATATTATATAAGAAAAAATTGTCTAAAAAATGAACAAACAATTCCTAAAAAACATGCCATTTTAGTGAATTTTTAACCTCTTCTAAAAATCATTCTATATTTTATTTGAGTTTGAAATTTTTGGAGTAAAATCCTATAGTCGTTAATAAATAGTGCTCAATATTTGAAGTTAAAATTATAGTTTATTAGAAACCACTTCTTCGCACATGATTTGTGCACCCCCCAAGATTTCTAAAAATGTTGAAAAAGAAACTTTATCTTTGGGAAGGACTTTAAAACTATGTTTGAAAGTTTAGGCATATTGAACTTGCAATGGGTGGCAATTCTCACTCTAAAATTTGGGGAGGATGTACTTGAACAATTTGACTAAAAGAAACTATGGTTGGATTCATTAAAGAATAAGTATAAATGAAGATTTTAGCTTTGCTTTGGGTATGAGTTTTTTAACTTTTGAAACAATTTTGGGCCTCATAACATCTTACAAAATTAGGAGATAACCAAGCAGTGGTGAGTTTTTGCCATTTCCAAGGCAACAAGCAATTTCAAACTTATTATTTAAAAATCATTAAACTTCTCAATTCAAAAAACACGCATTCAAAAATAGTGATTTGAAATATGAATCTTAGAATGGTAATCTAATTAAATAGATGTGAGTCCAGAATCACCCCTTACTTCATGACAAATTGCTATAAAGGTTTTAGTTCTAGTAGGCTTTGAATGATGAACAATGATTAGATATGCAATAGCTTTTTACAATTATATATTCAATTGGTGTTCTTAACTTTAATAATCATTTTCGCTTTAGCTCTAATAAAAGCATATATGATGTGTGATACCAAATAAAATTCAATTTAGAGATGCTAGTATATGAGCCTAGGATCTTGAGCTTAGAAGTTTAGGCACTTATATTATAGGTACCTATATTATAAACACCATCTATGGTTTTAGAATACCTATATTATACACACCTTCAATAGTTGTATGAAACTTCCATATACCTAAGTTCAAGGCTAGTAGGCTCAAATTTCTTAACTTATATGTTAGCATCATTAAAATTATATCTGGACATTTGACATTGGAAACTTCATGTAACAAAAGATATGTGAAATATGAAATGAACATGAAGGTACAATGTGATAATGAAAAATATAATGTGATGAAAGGTAAACAACATGGAGATTAGAAAGTAATTAGGGAGCATACATTGGGATTGTCATTACAATTGAGACTGCAATCTATGCATATTGTGAGATTTTAAAGTCATTGACCTTTAAAAGACAATGAGTTAGAATATATATATATATATATATATAATTTTTTAAAATTTATTTATTTATTTATTATTTATTTATTATTTATTTTTTGTTCTTTGATTTCACATGTAGTTTATCTTTGATTATGAAGTTTAGCTAAAGTAAAAAAAATTCACCCACTTTGTCAAATTCCTACTCATCAAAACCACCCTCTCAAGTTATCATGTTAATATTAGTCAAATCAATTTATATAGAATATAATAGATATCTTACAACTAATGTCCCTTCCTCTCTTGATAAATTTTGAATACTATATCCTTGTTATGAAAAAAAGATTTTGAAATTGTCTCTTACATTCTCTATTTAAGCAATAAGAAAATGGGGTGAAAAAATGGGTGAAATTGCCAATTTTTTCTCAAAAAAACTTTAATTTTCACTAATACTTAAATGAAAGTGCATACTAATATACTCCCTACAAATTAAGGCTCTACAGTTTGTTGAGAACATTTGATACCAATTTCATTGATCATGTTATGAAAAGCATAAATTCAAAAAGGTTCGAATTTTGTATCACCTGAACCAAGGAAGAACATTGAACATGTGTTCATCATTAAAAAAATTTGGACCTTGTGGAAGGCCGCAAGTTTGCATTGCAGCAATGCAATAACAACAGTAAAAAAAATATCAACAAAAAAATTGAAATTTGACAAGGCACTACTAGTGCCATGTCGAATTGGCAATTTCAATTTGGGGGGGGATTTTATTTTATTTTAATTTAAAATAAAATAAAATATCCTTGTATTTGCACCACAGTCAAAAGGACTTTTCCAAGGTTCAGATTTTTCCTAAAGTTGCAACCTAAATAAAATAGGACTAGGGCAGGAAAAAAAAAGGGGGAGGGGGTCTTTGTATGACCTCCTCAAAACAACTCAGACAAATGAATTCCAAGCAGGATTGACACTAATTTGGGGACGGAGGGAGGTATAATTTTGTGGAAGAATGTTTCTATCCATGTGGATGATTCTATCCATTTTTTTTAATTTTTTTAAAACAATTTCCTTGACTAGTGCATGAATGCATTCCATCAATCCAGGGTGCAAGTCTCTCTGCCAATGAATGGTTGCTTTCTTACTCACAACCGACTGAATGCTGAGGCCCTTGCCAACTTGAACCCACAGCGAGCATCCATTGGAGGGGAGCTCTTTGGAGATCACTGGAATTTTGCATTCAGTTACAGTGTCCCGCGTGTAAATCTACAGTGCCCCATTGAGGATGCTCTACAGTTCATATTCAGATCCTCGGTAAGTAGCTCCCCTCCAGTGTACTGTACACTTGTACCAGTACCTCCCGGGATTTCTGCAAAGCCGCGCAACTGCAACTGGTCTCCGAGGATTGAAAGCATGTGACATTGTGACACTTCCCAGACCTTCCACTTCTTATCGCAATTCCCACCATCTGGGACGCAGGTTGGATTGGTTCGGTTGGAAATGGTCAATGAGAAACGGGAGGGGAAGGGACGGAACTCTCACTGAAGGGACTGGGGGGTGAGGCTGCGGATTCGCTTCCGCATAAGAAGTTGGGTGAGAAGCCAGGAATCCTGCGAGGGAGCCGGGAACAACAGGCGGATTCGGAGATTCGTTCGATGCAGTGCTCAGGAACTCAGGAACTGAAGGCGCGAGCGGAGGGCGCAGGGAGCCACATTCAGTTGGCCATAACGGGGAGCTGTTGAAAAGCAAGACCTCGGCCGCGCTTATAGTAGTGCAACGAGCGTCTTGCGGAGGTCCAGCCAAGGGTGAATGTAGAGGGCAATGCTCGAGGAGGAGGGAGGGCATTATGGGGAAAAAGGGGCAGACGAGGAGGGTGTAGCCCGATGAGGAGGTCCCTTTTTTCCCATAATGTCCGACGACAGGGGCCATTGTCCGGCGTAAATCACAAGGGGGAAATCCTCTCTGAAAGATTTCTTTCTAGTATAAAGAAGCGCCACCACGTGCAATGAGGGCAATCACCACATATAAGTGGTTCAAGAACACTAGAACAACAATAGATGAATGAAACAACATGGGATGAATAGAAAAAATTTGGATGAAAAATCCATAATGCTTGATTATACAGGCAAAACCACGTAATCAGGATGGAAATACCTAAATAGGTTCCTTTTTTTACGTAAACCATTGGGGAGAAATGTCTAGTTCATTTTGGGGGCAAATTCTAAGTTCTATTTTGAGCCATGCTAATTCTATTCCTCTATATCCCTCCTAGCTAATTTGGAGCCTCTAATTGCAAATATGAACTCAAAATTTGCCAAAAAAATTTGTGTAGCAAATGAATGGTTCTTGTGTTTTCTTCAAGGATAAAACACGGGGGCAAAACCGCCTCTGCAAGAGACTCATTACACAACTATAAGCGTGACCCTTGTCCTCCACTTTGGTTCTGTAAGGAGCTATTTGCATGGAGGACTAGAACCAATCTCCAAATAGTCCCAAGGAGATTCGCTTGGCAAAAATGTGAACCCAATTTCTAATGTAGAGCTTGGCTCCTCCCATCCTCCACCTTCCTTGATTGTAGGATTTGCAAGCCCATTCTCCTTCCCATCAACCCAATTTATTATTTTTCTAAAAGTATCTTCCACTTGTCTTGTTATTTCAACTCATTCCCTTATTGTAAGCTTCTTTGTAAGTCCTCTTTGGCCTATGTTGAAGATACGTCCACAATTTTTGTCACAATTTTTTTTCTAGATTGCATTAGGATTCTTGTTCAACTTTGTACTTGAGGGAATGACAACAACCTATAGTTGCATACAAGCTTCTTGCTACAAATTTTATCACAATTTAAAGGCAATCCTTGCAACCTTTTACTACATTGTGTGGTTGTGGGGCAGTAATACAAAAATTTGTTCCCATCACAATTGAATTTATAGTTGAATTGTGCAGTTATTGTGTGATAATTGGCAATGGTTGTTGTCTAGTTCTTGGATATGTGCAATGAATGGTCACTTTACTCTAATACACATACCAGGTGAAGCTCTTCCGCAATAATTGGCACCTTGGCTAACCTAAAGCTCTACCCTAAATGGTGAAAGATTGTTGCACTCTAGAGAAAGTCAAACATCTATTTGAATAGGTTTGGCATCAAAATAAAAAGGATAAAGGCTTGACACAGCAAGCAGAGAATGAGACTCTCTAAAAATTCAAAAAGGGCAGCAACAACTATAAAAAGTTATTTTTCATTATGGTTGATAATAAATAAATAAAATGAATGAATGAATAAAAAGAGAGAGATCCTAAATATATATAAGTAACTAAAAGTAAGAGGGGATGTCCAATAAAATTTAAAAAACACAAGGGATACATAAGATGTAAGAAGGAAAATTCAGCATGCACCTCCCTCCAAAAGCAAAGAAATTGAGAGAAATTGAAAGAAATTGAGAGAAATATGTGAGGTTTAGTTTGCCTAGAATAAGATGCCCTTGATTGATAGGCACATCTACTCCTTCATGTATGTGGTATATTCTACATGCAAGGGATAGGTCAAGGATAATATCCCTCATAGTGTCATTCCTATGAGGGACTGTGGACATAGAAACATAAGGAAAAACAATAGGCAATGCATGAGTGGAAATGAGTAGAATCACTAGAAAAATGTATCTTCTACAACCAATTAAACAATGACTAAGTATCCTATATGGCTATTTAACAAGTACAACCATTTTTATTACCACTAGAGTAGATGCATGGATAAGTGTCTCAATATTCTGGTCACAAAGATGTTTTCAGAAAATGTTGGCATTAAAATGTTTTAGGCCACAAATGGTCACATCTTTTAACAATTTTTCTATCCAAAATACTCAACAACTTGATTATAAAGACATTTATGCATTTAGTTAAAGAACTTTCAACTTTTATTAAGTGTATTGGCTTTTGAAGTGTAGTATATGGATTTGTTCTAATTGAATAAAACATTGCATATGGACTTTTTTGAGAATATAGACATATTTAAATATAATCTAGTGACTTTATTATTAGTGATCCCAAGGTTTTGCTTAAGTTAAATGACTTCTTTTAGTATAGAATTAGCCACTTCTTAGTGGTTAATATGAAGGTTTAATTTGGGGGATAATTTTTTGATAAGTAATTATTATTATCACTATTATTATCATTATTATTATTCTATTGTATTTTATTTTATAAGACTAAGGTAGTCTATCCTTCACTTTGAAATTTTCTTTATTTATGTCCAACCTAGTACCGTAGTTGTAAAATAGGGTTGTTGAATAGATGTTGGAATTTTAGGGCATTTTTTTTCCTAAAACCAAAAAAAATTATGGTAAAAAAATAGTATTAGAAAAAAATTATATTTTTAGCATCTACCAAAACTTTACAAATAATATATATATAGTAAAGAAGTATTGACCCTACCCTATACTTATTGTAGTCATTAAAGGGAATAGCCTTCAATTTTAGTGACTAATAATGAGGCCATGGGAGATGCTTTTGAATCACTCATCCATTCCACCCGAGGAGCTTTGTAGGCCAAACGGTGGATTTCCGTCAGAGTTTCATCCACCCCGGGTTTTTTGAAAATTGGCCGGAAGTGTGCCGAGAGTGTTCAAAATTAGCCGGTCAATTTCCTAAAATATATTTTTTCTCTCCATGGCATTGCTGCCATTGTCCAATTTCAATCGGAAATTTTCCTTGAGGATGAGAATTTGTTCGGTTGTAATTATTTTTGGTTTTCTTCTTGATTCTTGTAATGGCATTGTTTAGCTTAAAAAATGTTCATAAGCATTATCTCTAGCAGAACTTGAACTTGGCATTGCCCCAACTAACTTTGGGCAAAAGATTTAGCCTTCCGAAAATGCACCAATCTAAAAGAGGGTCAATGCATTTTCAGGAGGCTGGATAATACAACATGCCTCCAACATTTACATTTACAAGAATCAAATTAGTTTGAGAGCAAAAAAATGTAAAGAGAGAAACAAATCAACTTGAGACCCAAAATATGTAAAGAGTGAAACAAATCAGCTTGAGACCCCCAAAAGGTAAAGAGTGAAACAAATCAACTTGAGACCAAAAAAATATAAAGAATGAAACAAATCAGCTTGAGACCAAAAAAATATAAAGAGTGAGATAAATCAACTTGAGACCCCCAAAATGTAAAGAGTAGAAACAAGCCACCATTTACAAAAAGGAAATCAGCTTAAGACCAAAACAATGTAAAGAGTGAAATACCAATCAACATGCATACACAACACCATTAAAGAACATCAAAAGAACATGTGCAACAAATAAGGCAACAAATGCATACAAGTCACAAAAAACATCAACACAATGGTGCCCCATGCTGATGCACATCTTCATACAAAGAAGATGCATTACTTGCACTAGAACCCATGGCTAAATTAAACAAATGAGTAGAAGGATTTGCATAAAGATACTTATATTTTATTTCGTGTTTCCACAAGGGGATGGCATCATGCATTATACGATCATACTCATCTTCCGGTCCCTCTAAAACAACTCTAAGTAAAGCCTCCAGGTTTTTGCTTCCCAATTGATTTCTAACACGAGTTTTAATTAAATTCTGAATACTGAAAGCTCTCTCACAAGTAGCTGTAGAAATGCATTGTATTCTAGCAATATCAGCAAGGACTAGCAAATTTGGATATCGGATTTGTAGGGCATGATTCCAAGTGATTATGCCCCACAAATCCCATAAATTTTTGCCCCCCCCATTCAATTTGAAAGACAGAAACTCCCGCTTGCAAGCTTGCACGTCAAGAAGGAGAGGGAAGGAAAAACCTGAATGTGACCGGTCCTCTCTATACAACTACAACAGTTTGTCCAATTTAGAGACACCCCAATTCTACAATCCAAACTTGCTTGGATGGCATGTTAGAAGGGTTTAGCACTTTGAAACAAGAAACTACATTGTTATCTTGAAATCGAGCTTCCAAACCCTCACAAACTGCTTTAGCAAATGAACGCTGAAATTGGAGAGCTTCTTCCAAATCAATGCCTAGCCTGGACATGGACATGGTGATGTCATAAAACATATTGCCTCGAATTTGGCTTGAAAGCTTTTTGAGATGACCCCCAAAAGGGCCATACTCAGAAAGCACATGAAACCCTGTGCTCTCATTGAAAGTGTCAGCATTCAAATCAGTGGTTTCAACAATGAAAAGCATCAGAATTTGTGCTATCTTTGTGCGCACTATGCTACCTATAGAGGAGACATCTACAAATTTACATTGAAAGACTTTAGACAACATAGCCAAGCACTTCAAAATCTCAGCAAGAAAGTACAAAATGTAAATGAACTTAAACTATGACAACTTCACAAAAATTGACGCAGCCTAACTAGAATCGCGGCCCTCTACATCACAAAAGTAACACAAAATAGACTCCAATGAATCACACAAGGTACTCACCGCTTACCAACGAGACAACCACCTGATTTTGTGGTAGCGTTTCATACATTTATTGGCATCAAAGAGTTCCTCTTGCAAGACAGTTAGAGCATGCTTCCGCTTAGACGACTTGTGAAAAATGCAACAATTGAATTCAAAAGAGAGTCTACCTCACGTGAAATTACCTTACAAGCAGGTGACTTCGCAGCATCAAGGACTGCCAAATTCATGCGGTGTGCTACATAATGAATAGCAAGTAGGTAAGGGTTTACCTAGTTCTTCAAGTGTGCAGCCACTTCGGTGAGAGAGCCCGTCATGGTGCTGGTGCCATCACTACCAAAGCCCAAAAACTTCCGCAAGTCCAGCCCCCAATGTTGCAAAGTTGAAATCAGAGTTTCATAGATGACACCAGCATCCTTCTTCCCACCTTCAATTGGCAGCAAGCCTAGGAAAACACTTACCGGCAAATCTTCTTCAATGATGGTGGCAAAAGCCACAAGGTGTCCTGTCATGCTGATATCCGTAGATTCATCTATCATGACACCAAAAAAAGGTGAATTTCGAACACAGTTGAGGATTTGTTTTTGAATCACAACTGAAATGCACATGATTAGATTTGCACATGCTTTTTGTCTTGATACATAGACAAGGTCATTGGAGCTTTAACACTTACCAACAACTTACACAAAGAAGGGAATTTAGAATAGGGTAAAAAATTCTTCCCCAAAAAATAGGCAGCTTGTAGTAAAGACACCACAGCCTCATTGTACGCTCTCTAGTTGTTGAGGATGGCTTTCTCCATTACCTTCCCGCCACTCTGCAAGGCCCAAGCAAGACGACTATGCTCATTGGAGCAGGCATGATCCTGGAAAGCGCTTACCTTCAAATTTTTTGCGCTGTCTTTGGCATACGATGATTGCCCGCCCTTGTCCCTGCAAACCTTGCAAAACACCCTCCCACATTAGGAAAAAATGTAACCAATCAAATTGAAGGCACCATTGCTCCTTCCATTGGCCTTGTGCAATTTCTGCATCTGAAGGAGGATAACAATTAGCAACTGAATGAACTGTTTGAGGACTAGAACCCTCAGACTCTGATGACAAGATTTCAATAACATCAGTTTCCCTTGATTTCACAAAGTAATGGTCTCTTAAGGACCTCTGCTATTTAGCCATCAAATCTGCAAGGGGAGATTGAATAATAAGTAAGCCATTTATAGAATTTCAGCAAAGAAATGGCAGTTCAATTACCAATAATGAAAAAAAATTCAAGAAATCAAACAAGTTCAATTTCTAGCAACAAAACAGATGGTGAGAGGATAACAAGAAATGAAGAGAGTTTAGAGTTACGTACCTGATTTGAAGAAAGTGTCGCAGTAGCAACTGGAATCGGAAAGATCCCATACTGCAAATACCACCGAGACCTAGTTCAGCCAGTCCACCCTCAGGGTCGATCTACTACTGCAAGAATGGAAGATAGTAAAAATAGAGCCAAAAATTGAAAAGATAGAGAGCAAAACTAAAAATAGAGAGATCGCAACAACTTTCATATGCCGCTCTTTCTTGGCGCTACCCTAGCTTGTGAAGTTCATTAGAACCGGAATTTGTTTGTCATGTGCATTTTTAGTCGTAGCTGTATGAATCCATGAAACATGAGACGATGGCGGAGTCTCAGTACGCGTGATTGGTAGTAACGAGCTGTCAATGTGGAGAAGTTTGAAATTTAGTCAGTGTAGATGCATTCTTTTGTCATGCCGGAATCCTTGTCGCCATGATCTTTCGTCGGCTACTAAACAAACCACAGCATGTTGCTATGGATCGAACGAAGTCTCTATAATGTCCGAGCGGGCAAAGCAGGGATTGCGATTTGAAATTTGCAACGGCGTGTTCGAGTGAGGCTGTCGACTACTTGCGGAGGTTGCACTCAAGGTGTCAATGCATTCAATTTCTGGGTTGTGAAGCCCTGACTCTGTCGGAGAATATTCACTGTAACGTCCAGTTTTGAGGATTGAGCTTCTTAGGATTGATCTGGACCTAACGCTCTAAGGTTTAGGGCCTACATACCTTTTCACTTCCGTCGCTCCAAGCCTCCGTCAGTCCGCCTTGAGGTTGACCTCGAGATTGTATGCTGTCTGCAAAGCTTTGCCTAGGTCTCCTATGGCGATCGATTGCTGTTTGAGTCGCAGCTCTGCCTGGATCGTCGTTTGATATCGATGGACAAACAAACAGTCAATCAAGTAGGGCCGCCTGAGCGTAGGAGAGCTGGAGAAGTGGAGAGGACTAGGGGAGTGTGATTCTTAATTTTGCAGCATAGGCCGCAGGCATGCATAAACACAATCCGGGGAACAAAAGTACATGAGGTTTGGAAATTGGAAGTCAGAACTTGATTGACGGAGAGAAGATCACAGAGAGGATACTGAGCAAGTAGTGCGGGCCACAGAGAAGTCAAGGAAAACCCTAAAATCCTAAACCCTTAGAGAGTTAGAGTCTTAATGGTCATTCCACAACTGGAATGAAAAAAATAAAATTGAATTATTGTAATACAGGTCAAGTGGTGTTTAAATCATGCATTCATGTAGTGAGCTGTGAGTAGTGAGTACCCAATGTTCCAAACTCCCAAGTTCCAACACATATGCCTTATGCCCTTATTGATATGGTAGAATACTATGTAGTATAGTATTAAAAATGACCTATAGAGTCCTAAACTAGTCGGCTAAAAATTGGATACATGGATCTTCAATCGGTAATTTTCCTACATGCTCCTTGGACAAACAGCAAAAAACTAACATTCCATTTTTTTAACCGGTCCATTTCCTAAATTTTTTTTTCATTCGGAACCTCTGCCTAGACTTTGCAATTTCAATCGGAAATTCTCAAAATCAACCGGCTAGGTCGTAACTGTTTGCCGGTACTCCCCATTCATTGATCCATTCAACTACCCACCAAATCTTATCTATACATTGTTATAGTTGCAAAATAGTTGTAGAATGAAGAGTAGGAGTATGGGAGTTGTAACAAAGTTCAAATTTAAAATGATTGTGAGCTATTTTCTATCCAATATTCATCACAATTATTGATGTGGACAAGTGTATGCTTTGTGGAAACCACCATGTTGATTTGCAATTGCAATAAATCTAAATCCAATTAAAAAATGATTGCAATTGTATAATGATGGTGGTTTTCACAATTGTGTGTTATCAATAGTTCCATATCAATTGTCAAAGTACCATTAGGTTGGACATACAAGACTTGTAAGTTTTTTACTCTTATGTAATGAATTCTACTATTAGAATTTTAAGATTTCTAAAAATCTAAAAAATTTTAAACCCGGTACTTCTCTAGTGATTACTTTAGAAACCATATGAGACCTACTATAGAGTACAATTTTAAATGTTAGAGCTAATAATTTAAAAATATTCAAGTTACTATAATATCATTTTTTGAAGCATATATATTACAACGACTATACAATACATTGTAATGATCCATGGTACATAATCTGTAAATCTACACAAGGGATATTTAAAAAAAGACAAAAGGAACCTTCATAAAGAGCTTCTATTTTCCATCTATAAATAGACAAAATAATAAGTGACATCTCATTTTGGATTGTTATCTATTTGTTCACTTCAACTCACATTGGTGGTGAGGAGTCCTTAAAGAATCATTGTAGTCATTTAAAAAGGCAAGGTGTAATTGTTGGAGTATCTAATATAATAGTACCTATGGAGTTTTCAGTTTCTATGGGTTTTTTTTCTATTGTACAATGATGATTCATTTGTATAATTCATTTGTATGAATTGTTTGATATATGATGTTTGTGTATGGATTGTATTCAATAGTAGTTAGGGTGTACATGTTGTATTGATCAACCTTTAAACTACATATAAATTTTTGAATTACAATAATGACATGTTTAAATGCCTCAAATTTTTGGTTTTTACTACCGTAGGGTGTAGGAAAGTGGGTAAAAAGAAGAAGCAAAAAAAAATATAGGGACACATCTATTGTGAAATAATAGCTAAATAACCCCCATAAAAAAAAGTTTCTATGCATGTATATATGAATTACAAGGTATAGTGAAATGATTGGGATAACATGTCAAGTGGTTTAGAACCTAGTGTCTTCAAAGTTGCCATGACTTGCCTATTTTTTTTTCCAAATTGTTGTGGACACTTTCTAAAATTTTTATTCTTGACGTAAACCTTTGTGCCCGACTTTTCCTCCCTAGAAGTGCTTTTTGCATTGTAATTTTTTTTTCCAACATTTGAAATTTAGTATCGTAAAAGATATTTCTAGACTCTACCTTTTGAGAAAATTCCACCCCTAAATACCCTTCAAAATGAAAGCTATGACTTGTCCAAAAAATCTATAATTTAAAAATAGAATAATTAGTCCTTTGTCAGTTAATATTTGGAGAAGTTTGGAATTGTTATGAAGGTAGGTAGTCAGCACTTGTATACCTGTATTTTGAGCGTATAGTGAGGCAGAGGTTTTACACCCCCACCCACTCATCCATCCAATTAAATTTTTTTTAATTCGCCAACCCAACCTCCAACTCAACCCAAACCCTAAATATCTCCCCCACCTCTAATTTGTAATTTCAAATTGACACAAGGTTCTACAATTGATATGGGATTTTAGTGTGTATATGTATATGTCTTTTGTTCTTGTACTCATATCCATATTTATATCCGTGTCTATTTTCTATACTTATATCTATCTTCTGTATCCGTATCTATAGTTGTAGTCGTATCCATATCCGTATCTATCCTCTGTACATATATCCGTATTTGTCTTTTGAATTCATATTTGTATCTATTTTTGTATATGTATTTGTACCCCATATCAACGGCTTGGAGATTGGTTTTATTTATTTTTCTATGAAAAAATCTATAGTCTGAAATTATTTAAATAAAAAATGAGGGGAAGGGACAAGGGTGTGAGGGTGCATCTTTTCACTAGATAGTCATGGTCTCAAAAAATCTTTTTTCAAAAATACAATTTAGAATTGCTTTGTAAATTCAATTTTCAACATTTTTTAAGAACTAGAAACATTAGTTGCAAATCTCTTACTACATTTTGAAACTGAGGGTTGACAATTCTTAATTCAACATTTTAATTAACCTCTAAAGGACCATGTGTTCAAATTTTGAACAATGAATGAATTCAAACATGTCCTTAGAGTAAATAATCTTTGATTTTTCATCCATATAAATATTTGCAAACTATTGTATTAATTTTGCAACACTTCTAGGGTATAGATTTCTATAACTTACCTTTTCATATCATCAACAGTTCAATGGATAGAAGTATATTGAACCTTAAAAACTAATGTTTTTTCAATTCAAAAAATGACCCTTTACTAATGGCTTCAATAAATAAGTAAAATAAAATATTGGAAAATATCATAATTAGGACTTAACATTTTGAACTCAAGGAAAAAAATCTTGTAAAAATTATAAAATTTTAATCTATAGTCAATTTTAAAGCAAATTTTCAATTATTATTTTCAAGTTTTATTGAAAAATGTTGATTAGTGCAACAACTGTTTGATCATATGGATTTGATGTATGGATTGTATTTTACAATTTTTATTTGAAAGCTTAGAGAGGGCATTGTGTGGATTTGAAGGTATGGGTACAATTATTCAATTATGTTGAAGAAATTAATTATTTATAAAAATCATTAGTTCCAAAATAGCCCTCATATACCATGCTAGTGAAAACTTATGTATACTAAAGCCATTGTTTATTATGATGTCTTAGAATTTTTTTATAAATAATACATGGTTCAACATAAGAGTTTAGAATAAACAATGCTGAGTATACCTATGTACATACATGGGTCTCTAATACTTGATGCTCAATTATGATCAATTAAGAAGGGTATCATGAACTCCAAGAAGATTTGTTACACTTACGTTGTCTTTGCTTGGTATTATCTTTTTTTTGAATTACGTGCTATTGTATTTTCCTCATTTGGATTTACAACATCCACCTTGTTACATATTTGCTTGTTTCCAAGTTCAAATTAAGCAAGAGCAACTTTTGTGTTCTACTACATTTTCATGTAGGTTTAGGGCTTTCCCATATCTCAATTTTTTTATGTTTTTCTCATTTAGGGTTTATGTATATGGTTTTCTTGCATATTTGTTTGATTTGTGCATTTTGTATAGGATTTACATTGTGATAGAGGTTTACAATGGTGGAGTTGACTTAGTGAACTTGAACAAAGAATACTTTGGTAATCCAATAGGATTGGAGTGTACTTTAGGATTTTCCGGGTTCACAAAGAATAGGGCATGTAGTTTTCTATCTAGGCTTTAGATTTTTGAAGAGCTCAAAACTTCTATGAACTTAGAGGTTTCTATTTAGAAATGGAAGTAACTATTGGAGAGTATATAAGGGGGGCACTTCATTGGGTCGACATTGCTTTGTGAAACATCAAAGGTTAGGGTTGGATCGACCATGATTTCATAGCTAACCAAGTTGCTTCAAGTAGAACTTTGAGCTACTTATTGAAGAACATGCCATTTATGACATAGATCAACCCTTGAATTGTCAAGGCAATACTTAGAGACTTCAATCAGGTGGAGATATGAATTCTTTGTGATGCGTCGCTTGGTTCAAGGTAGAAGATCAAGTTGGCAAGGATGACATCCTAGACAATAGACACAAATGTGGGTCATTCAAGAAGCTTGAAGTTAGGAGTAGGAATTATATTTCTGTGCAAAGAGTTTTTTCTTTAATTGTGTTTTTTTATGATAGGACATCTATGTTGGACCATCTT
The DNA here is from genome assembly GCA_950106755.1 of Climacium dendroides. Lineage (NCBI taxonomy): Eukaryota > Viridiplantae > Streptophyta > Bryopsida > Hypnales > Climaciaceae > Climacium > Climacium dendroides. Next base: position 19,142,033 of record OX467083.1, read on the forward strand.
GTGACTTGGACAATTCTTGCAATGGTGGTGTACAATTTTGAGTTTTATCAATGCAAGGAATACACAGTAGAGTTCATTGGTCACTTTTTTTTATGAATGAAATGTTAATCTTTCAGCATTGTCTATATTTTCATGATGCAATCTAAATTTAAGGTTGATAGATGTGGAAATTTAGTTTCTTCATACTCTAAGATTTTACATCTTGTAGCATTGCAAAGCACTTGTTTTTGCAAGTGTTGTAGTATGGTTTCTTCATTTTTGTTTCATTTTATCTTGATTGCCTTAGTATGCTATTTGTTGAAGTTATAGTTGTACTCACTGTGAATTAGATGTAGTTTATTTTTCTCAATAAACCCCCAAGGTTATAAGTAATGCCTTAGTTTGTGCTTGTGTTGCTTAGTTGAAATTCAATGCATTCTTGTTAGTTAACTTGTATGCATAATTGTATACATGTTTTGGGTGAAAAAAATAAGTTCAATTGTTTAAAGTATAAAAGTTATTGTTAATCCAATTTATTTTTATTTATTTAAATAACCTATATCCCTTGTTTATTAGTGAATTTTTGAAAATTATACTAGGGATATTGGGGTAATTTCACTTGAACCAAACAATAGGTCCCATATATATATAAAGGAAATAAAATTAATTTTAGAAAACTACTATGGTGATATTTTGGATTCAAGGTTAATAGCATTATAATCCTGTACATTTCAATAGATATGACATTAGAGGTCTTACAATGGTTGGGTAGTAATTGATTCTTTTTATTCATTGCAGGAGATAGTGATCTATGTATTAAAACCTCTCTAAAGCAATACTTTTTAAAGTAATATTACCTCTTTTGAGGTAATATTGATTGTTGGTCCCAACTTAGGCTACATACAAATGTCATTAATGCAAATGACCTTCCTTAATGTAATAACCTCTTTAATGTAATATAATTGGTCCCATGAAGGTTGTAGCACCAATTATCAACCATGCCCAATACCAAATTTGTAGGATGTACTATTTCCAACCTTATGTTGGAACTTGAGCTTAGAATGTTTTTTTTTTTTGTCTTTTTCAAGGTCGAGACTAATAAGGTTATGACACATGTCCCAAAGTAGTAGGCAAGAAAGTAGGAAGTAGTGAGTGGGGAAGTAGTACTTGAATGTTCAAAATTGGAAGACAACTTTTGGTGAAGTGCACTTTTTGGCTCCCAAAATTCACAATAATTTCAATTTTCGGAATAAAATTCTGAAAAAAATTGCAATCTCCATATTTTCTATCTTCCTACATGAAAAAAAGATTTCCACCACCTCATACTGCTCACCATCTGCTCCAAAATTGCTTAAATGATGGAGGCTACTAGTGCCTCCATCTTAATCAACCATTCCCAGCCCTATTACTTTAGAGAGGTTCTCCTGTACCTTATTTTAGGTTGGCGTGTTAAGGTTGGCGTAACTTAAAAGACTGGCTATCTTCTGCAAGTACAAACTTGCGTATTTGCAAGGTCTGCCTACGGATGTAGGGTGTGTGATTGGCCATGGAATTCCCTTTTAAATCCTGCGACTGCATCACCGCAACTTAAAGAGTTTGTTTCCTCTCGTTTAACTTACCACATTACTCTTCGAAGAACATAATGTATTCAATGCATTTCTAAGTCAACACATCAGTTGATGCTGGAGCGTGTAGTAAATGTGAAGCTATCCTCAAAGGCCCAGTCCATGTTGTCAAAGATGAGTCGGCTTCTTCTCTTGTGAGTGACCAACTTGTAAAACTTGTCATCGGATGATTAAACATTGAGTACAAATTATAGTGCTTCAGCTGCAGAACGACTAACAGGCCACAAAACTTCCAGGTGGACAGACGAGAAAAATCTCAGAACCAGCCCCCCTTTGAAGTTGGACCAACTGCAAATTGTCACCTTGGGAGATGAATGCAAAAACATCTGTCCTTGCTTTTTGTGTGGTTTGAGAATTCCCCCGTCGGCCTCAATGCCGAGGTGCAAAACAGCAGTGCGTCCCTTGGGGTCTGATTTGGAGTCACAGACCCCCAACCTTGAATTCATGTTCTCTAAAACAATAACTTAGTCCCTAGGACCTGCAAAATCAGAAAATGGGGCCTCCCCATGAACAGTGCTTAAAATAAGGAGGCCCTGGTGAATATAGGCCTCGGGTCTATCATCTCACAAGCGTGCAGTTTGAAACTTCTTGTGATGTCACGTGCACATTTCATCCATTCCAGAAAAATGATTGCCAGTCATAACTCAACGACAACGCTGGTCTACACTCTCTCAACCAAGAAAAAAATACCAGAATTCCTGATTCTGAAACCGATCCAAGAAAATAAAAATGAAATGGAGAATCCTGTGCAGTCGTCTTCTATTCCCTTTTAATACATCTTCTGTGCAACCTCTTCTTGCATTCCACTGCAACCAGCACTATAATCTTTGGAAAGAAAGTGGTTCACGACGTTAACCTCGTTTCATCCGATGTGAATGATAAGTGTAGAAAATGGCAATATTGAAAAGGACGTAGAAACAAAACTTAAACCACAGTCTGGACGGCAGTACCAATATGAAGATCACGGCATACCGAGCTCCATTCATCACTAAACGAATTTGAACGAGGAGATCACCTGCGCAGCCAAGGACAGCGAGAATGCACAAATAAGAATCCAACTGGAAACGTAGCTATTTATTAAAAAAACCAGTTTCAGTCGTTTGAAATGCATATACCTTATCAACATTTGATTTATACTTTGATGCGTCCTCCTCGAAATACTGGCCGGTGACAGTATAAAGTCTGTTAATCCATCCATTGCTTGCAATTCCGACAACGGAGACGAGGTGTCGCTGCTTCTCTCCTACTCCCTGTATTGTATACTCCACATAATATTTACCTGACATCCACAAAGGTTATTTTATGACAACATCAGCTAACTCGGTTCCATCTACACACACTAAGCGCTGGGGTGTGGTGCCAATTCTAACACCCAGAATTTTAAAAGCAAAACAGTTTTGCTGCAAAACGGGTCAAGTAAGCTCATACCTCCTTTCGCTCGACAGTCTACAAGCCTAGCTTTCTGGCCCGGGGGTCTCTGCCAGCTCCTGTCCAGACTGTTCACCTGCATACATCGCACCCAGTTCTGAAGGTCCGGATCATAGTTACCGGCTAGAACTGGACCTGCTACAACATTTAAATTGAAAGTTTTACAACTTGTGGTGATCAGAATGCACTCCTAACACCAGCAAAGGAACATACTTGAATGATCTCAATCAGAACACAAGACAAGTAATAATTTCCATGCGTAAGAACTAATAGAGAAGAACTCTAAATAGAAAACCCTGACTCGAGTTCTGTACCAAATTTTCGGCGAAATTGTCCGCTGAGCCAAAGGACCCTAGGGCTGTGAAATCAGCGCCAAGTCCAGTTATGACCACATTGACTGCCAATCAAAACCAGATGCACTTGGTCAGGATCCTCAACAACCGAAATAGTAAACCATAGGAAAATCATACAATTCAATAAAAAAAAACCCATAGGAAACCATTCAACCCAAAGGCTTCGTATGCTGGTCTACTTCCAAAGCCACGTACCATTTGTGGGACCGCCATCTGCAGGATAGAAAGCTGTAACTTTCCTTTGCCCCGACGTTATCCCTTCGCCTCTGTTCCAATCTGCATTTTGTAATTATAAGTGCAGGTGATGAGATGACACTCCAACAAGCGTGCCAATTATTCATGTATGAATTTTCACGAGCAGGAAACTCAGTCCCTAAAGGCACTCTGAAAAACCCAGTCGAGCCGGTTACAATTAGAAGGTTTGCGTTAGAAACCTGCCTTAAAATGGCATTACAGACAGATGGGATTAACGCAGGTAGTTTCTAGAATGCCTTTTCAGATCAGAAGAGCATTGCACAATGTTGAGACAATCTTTACCTTGTGGCACCATCAACATATATTTATCTGTTTTATCCTCGAAAAGTGTATACTCAGCTGCTGCGTCTGCTTTGAACATTCCAACATCACTATCTCAAATCTGTGATCATAATTTCTGCAACCTAAGCACTCAGATCCAACGAGAAGTAACTTTCTGAAATACCACACTCTGATTCATGATGCTACACTCAAATGCACTGACGAACTGGGAAGGAACAAGGTGATTTCAAGAAACACAATAACAACCTGTCTCTGTAGCTGACAAGGCAGGAAGGGCAAAGGTCAAGGACATTGCCAGCAAAGCTTGACCGATAACCTCTCGTCTCTGCAGTGCTTCCCTATTTTCTTGGGCACACCTGCTATTACAACCCACAATTTTAGTTCACAGCAATTCAATTCTCAAATTGTCCTACAACTCAGACAATTGACATGCCAACAAGAAACTAATTCGAAGCTGATGTTCCATGTCACCGCCTCTCCCCAAATAAGGAAAATTCTCGAACAAGATGCCACAAATTGGGGACTTAATGAAGGAAAATTCTGCTTTGGTATTCCGTAGAAGAAATTACTGATTCAAGGAGGCCATAACAGAATTTTCATGATAAACCCTCAAACATAACTTTGTCGGCTAACGAGTGTTTCTCCACAGCCATCCACTGACGTATCCATCATCTTAATAGAAGAGAGTTACATCTCACGTGTGCTTACTCTGTATACTGCTCGCAACGCACTGCTGCGCTGCTGCTATTACTCTGACGACCATTTCTCCCTGCGAAATTCCACACAACTCAACAATCAAAACATTTTCCAAACCATCCAGTCGGGAATTTTAAAAGCCTTGTCAACCTTTCTTTGGTAACAAGGACACAATCCCACGTTTGGCCTACAATGTAAACGACGATACCATTTAACACACGATACATTCAGCAGGGCCAATTCAAGAGAAGTCTGTGCATGCCTCTCATAGAGATTGAGGAACCATAAAATTGTTTGGAAGACGACCCATTTCGCCAATGAACTGAAGCAGACAGAGATAAGGGGCACGCGGTGCCCGCAGCGATGGCGTCCATGGAGCCTCCTTCGCCAGCCACTCCTCAGCAAACTCTCTGAATTTTGGAGCTTCACACAACAAAATGCCTTCAATTGAAATCAGAATTGATTCCACAACCTGCCTTCGGTTAAATTGGAGAGCTCAAGCTTGTGCAATTTTCAAGGCCAGACGTTTAGGCACCGAAGAATGTCGAGGTTACAATGCAAGTCGACACGACGAAACCCTGCAAATTTCTGGTGCAAACTTGGCAGTCTTGATTGGGAGAGTCGTAGTAGCTGGATGCTTACAAAGGTGGCACCTGGATGAGATGTGAAGGATGAAGATAAGGGAGTCCACAGAAAAGTGAATGACAGAGAATCGAATGAGGAACCTGATCCTCATCCATCCGCGCATCCCGTTGATTTTTGAATTTCTGTGGGATGGCGTGATTTCTACTTTGGAGACTGCTCCATCGTAGCAGTATGTTATTGTCCAGTTCTAGCGTGTTTCTTTGCTTTCAGAACATCTTTGATTAAAAAACTTTGATTGAAAAGAAAAAGGAACTTGCGCTGGTGAGATGTAAATGACCGCTTTAATTAAAAAAATTAAAAACCCTCCCAACAATCCCCAAATCCCGTGGAACAATATTCCATCCTCTGGTGAGGTCTCAGAGTGTCGTTTACAAGAGGAAATCTCTGAGTTACGGGGTGTTCAAGTGCTTGACTACGGATACGGTTTCTAGAAATACGACGTACTTGAATTTCATGATAAAAGTCAGCGACATTCGATTTAATACCGTGCCCAGTGAAGCGTTTAAGTGCATCGACTGATCATTCATGCAAAATTTGTTGACTCAAATTTGAATGTCCAGGGAAAGTCGATGTTCCTGAAAAATATTTCGTATATACCAAAATTTGTTGACAAAAGAATGCAGATTGAGTGGCTTTGTTTTAGAGTCTCCAGAGAGTTCTTGAAAACTTGGCTGGCTACACCAGAGCTAAGCTTAGTCCACTAGAAAATGAAGTAGCCCATAACTGTGGTAGCTATCAGAAAATCTACCATATTAGCAGTAGCTGAAAGGAAGTAACTTTAGCCATGAGAAACAATCTTCAATACTTCAATGGATTCGTGGGATGCCATTGAAAATGTACAGCTGGAAGCAAAAAAGGGGAATATAGACAGACGGTGTTTTGGGAGATTTGTTTTTTCGGTTGCCTAAGAATCTTTGTAGCCTCTCAAAGCAGCACGAAACCCTTCTTGAAATTGGCTAAGGCGAGATTTTACATTCGGGGTACGAAAACTTGCATGGAGCATTGGCACTGCAGGTAAACAGGGGACAATATCAACACAAGTAGGAACAGTCCGTACTAATCTAAATCAAAATGAAAATCCTGATTCTACTCTTTCTAAGTGCAGTGAATAAGCAGAAAAGAAAACTTACATGCCAAAGCAACTATGGAAGCGCCACAAATAGTAACAACGGCAGAGGATTTCCACCACAGCAGGGCGCCCACTGCTCACAAGCACAGGTATCAGTAGCCAGTGGAAAGTGCACTCTGTCAAAATATACCATAAAACGTCCTGAATCAAGAAATCGAGTAGGATTTACACTAAGATTCCTGTTTAGACTATTAATTCACAACACCGAGGGCTGGCTCTTCATACCAGAAGCTAAAGCACCCACGCAGATACGACGTTCTTGACCACAAATGTAGATAGCGCGTTTCCGGGGTCGACCTTGAGGTTGCTTGCTGTGCAAACCTCTACAAATTAGTTACTGGCAATAAGGTCCATAAGTAGAGCCACATCAACATAAGCGAGAGAACATTGGTTGCTTGATATTATGAAGATCTTCATGCATTCTAGATACATTAGAACTCATTTAGTTATACGTCATTCTTCCTAAAGCTTTAAGAACAGACAGTAATAGCAATTGTGACGACGAAGAGGGAGAAGGATATAGGGGAAACTCACGTCACTGTTGCCTGTGGTTTGGGAGCCTGAAGTTTGCGTCCGAGTGAAGGAGAAATCTGGCGAATTGCTCTCATCAGCTTTTGGTTCAGTGTCATTGCGAAACTGGAGAAATCACCAACCATACCCAATGCGGGAGGCCAAATATTAGTAGGGCGTACTATGAACAAGGAGGAGCACAACCACCCTGGCTATTTAATAACACTCGGGATAAGAGATAGTTCTGACTAGTCACTAGAAGAAAATTCAACAATTGGTAGGGTTTAAGGTGGCTAAGTTTTCTAAAATATCTCTACCGAAGCGTTTCTCAACTAGAGTCAACAAAAAAAAAAACTGTGAAAATTTTGATTGTGAAATCTATTTCGAAAGAGACATTCAACTTCGCAAACAAAACTACTTTCATCCAATTGATCTATGAAACTCACAAAAACAGGATAAAACAAACCCGATTACCTATCATTGAGACACGCAACGCTGAGACCTGTCAAAGTAACAGCCCCCAACGCCAACGGATTTCGCACAAAGGCAATCACTGGAAACAGAATCCGTTAATAAAATCATATAAAACGAACGTACATACTTCCATATTCGACAAAACATATGCCAGATTCATTAAAGAGAAACCTAAAAAACGATTCAACTCACACCAACATGGAAAAGAACTCACCAAATACTGAACCCATTAGGATAAGATAGTTTGTGCGGTAACTGCGACAAAACAAGAACCTCTTCAGCGCACATTACACTTCATCACCACGATTGCACTAGTACTTATTATAAACATTGCATTGAGTCTCTGGATCACCTACAAAATCCATGAATATTATTGTTTAGGGTATTGAGAAATAGGGTTTAAGATACATTACGAGGATCTACGGGGATTAGAGCAAGGTGAACAAACTCACTAATAAACGTTGCATTGAAGGCGCCCTTCCCACTTGGAATCGTTCTTAGGGACACTGAAATTGCCAAAGAATTCTCCAAGTGGCCGTGGAGGGATCGACCAGTCGACCTCCTTGAGTGCGTCCATGAGATCCTCGAGTGTCACATCATTCCAATCCATTGCTCTCTCCACAAACTTAACTCGCGATCACCACCAAATCAAGTGTCTCGTCTACTACAAAACACGCAAAAACAAACGATGCACTCTGTTTCAATTTCAAATGTTGCAACAGCACAATCCTTCGTAAACCAATTGCTCTGCTCTAATTTCAACAGGGAATCAAATTACACGCGAGAAGGAACCTGAAATTGCGTATAGAAGCTGAACCGACGATGGTGTGCTGCAATAGTCTTGCGTTTCCTTTGGAGAAAAGTTACTAGTAGGCACCACCAGAGTATATTAGCTTCGTGTGTGCCAACGGCAAACTTCAAATGTTTCTGTCAGGAACATGTTTCATTTGGTGTGGTTTGGGCTAAATACTTTGGGCAGAGGTGTCAGTATCATTTTTGGGGTAGAGAAACGAAATAAACTCGTCTTGAAAACCTAATTCTAGTTAAGGTTAACTCGTTTCATAACCATGCTAAATTGGGAAAATATGTTTTGGGAATCATTTTTTAATTGAATGTTAATTTTCACCTAAATCTTGAATTCTTGTGCCATGAAACACAGCAGTAGGGAAATGTTGTTCAAATAATCAATGAGTTTGTAAAATCCCTATAAACTGTTTGAATGTTGCAATTTAGAAATCAAGCAACAGTTAATACATAATAATTCTGTAAGGACAACGCAAATTGAAAGCTTGTTTTGGATTATTTTGTATTAGCTGTTGCTTGATTTCTAATGCAGTTAAACATCGAAAATACAGTTGTAATAATTACCTACAAGCTCATTTTAAAACTCTTGTGATTTGCTGAAATTGCAAATTTCATTTGACTTTGGAAGCTCATAATCATAAATTTCCAAATGAATGAAGCAACGTGTACGTTTATTTTTTCAATAATGTTTGATTGAGAGGTGTTGAAATGGAGTTCTTCATCATTTTTTTTCCCGAGGTTTGTCTGCTTCGTACTTCAACAGTCTATTATTACTTCATTTTTAAATGATGTAAATTTCTACAAAACCAAACACTCTTTGTAATCCAAAAATGAATGTTCTTCACACCATATAGTTTCTAACATGACACACCAATCACCTTCACCATCACCGATTACACAAAAACACAATCACCTTCATCATTGGTCTTTGTTTATACATATAGCTAAAATACTTTATTTATGTATGTAATAATTCAACATGTAGAGATCGTCTTTAAATTCTATAGAGTATAGAAACTTCTATAATTTCAATTCATAATGAAGCTATACTGAATAATCCAACAAGAGTCCAAACTACTAACAATTCAAGATATTTCAATTCACAAGTTGAACGAAATCAACTACTTCCAAATTCCCTACCCATACTCATGCATAGCAGTGTAAGACTATACATAAAACTGACTTCACACCAACCTCCCCAAGGGACTAAATCTCGTTTGTGTCCCAAGTTACAAATATGAGTGCGTGTACATTCTGTACATATTTTGTAAGTCTACTACAGCAGTTAACATATAAGATTACTGCAACGATTATAGCCACAATATAAAGATCCGCCGTGAGAAGACAAGATCTTTATACTTTTTCTCTCAGCCAACCATGACCTGGTGACAGTGTGTGCACTCGGTGTTCAAAGCAACCCATTTTGAAATGGGTAACTAGTGTGGGTGCCCTGAAACGCCCAAGGATCCGAATCCCCAGGGGCCAAGTAATTGCCAGGCGTCGATGAAATGTACGACGTCAAATCTGCAAACACCATATGAACCGCACGAGTTATCAATTATAAAAAAAGAGCTTGAAATGCTGAGCGAATTCACCGTAAACGAATACGGTACACAAAGGCATTCGAAACATACCAACTGAATGATCCATAACTGTTTGGTTCTAATGCCTTCGGTAAATGTGTGAGTACCGATCAGAAAAAATTGTCTGATCCCAGGTTTGAACTGGGCGATCTAGTGTGGAGACTAGCGTGATGACCAACACACCAACCAGACAGGGTTCCTTCCATGGAGCAACGAAGTCCATGGGGTTAATCGGTCATTCATTGACCGTCAGTGCAATCTGTTCCAAATCAACAAACACATTCAAACAACTCTTCTCAAATTGAATGGAACAAATCAAGTGAATCAAAAGATACCATAGTCGGTATATATGGTTCTTCCATCTCACACTGGTCATGAATTCGTCATCCCAACTGCTGGAGATTTCAAAAGGATTCCCACCCAAGTCAGTCTCAAGGGCTACTGCCACAAAGACTTCCATCAACAGCATACAACAACTGCCCGGACTGTGTTTTCAGTACATTGAGGTGGCAAGCTTTGGACTACATGTGGAAATCGTTGCCGTCAAACACCAAATGGAGCCATTTAATTTGGGTGCTGTGCGAAAGACGGGCTTCGATGCAATGACAATGATTTAAGTCCGTCTCAAGAGCCGTTTACAGTATCTGCAGGGCGACTGATGGCACAACGGGCGACTTTCTATCAACAGCATACACCAGAACCACGCCCTACTATTTTTGACAAATTGCAGTGGCAAGTCTTGGACAAAATGTGGAAATCTTTGCCCTCAAATCCAAATGGCGTCATTCAGGTGCCAAGCAAAAGACCTTCCATGCGACGACAATGATAAGTCAATCTACCAAGAATTCTTTCCCAAGATACACAGACTTTGTACCAACAACAGACAACAGAAGAGAACCATATTTTCAGCAAACTGCCGTGACAAGCCTCGGACTTCACGGGATACA